>SRSE01000884.1:0-600000 GCA_005024645.1 Planiliza haematocheilus
CAAACAAGCTTTCGCACGCACACCCACAAGCGAGCACAAACACAATATTTTGCTTTCACAGTGAGGCACACGCAGCGTATCCGCACATGCACTTGAATCTGAGGGAGTTGTTCTGACAGCACAGCGCTGTCAGCTACTGGCCTGTGTTTCGTTTCAACAAGCAGGTTGAGAAGCTTTCACGGCATTACCAGAGAGCCCGACCTGGCCCTCGACTAAGCACACCAGCATTTATAAGACCAGCATGCAGCGAGAAAACAACCATCGTCTGCAACATGACAATCAGGAAGATCCACTATCAGGTACATAAATGACCCTGTGACCTTTTCATTGAGCCGTTAAATTTTTGTGCATAATCAAACTGGATTTTTTTCCCTCTTCCTCATCGTGTTGGTTAACCCTCTGCACGACTTCCTCCTCTCTCTTTTGATGGTGCCGAGTGGCAGATTGGATGCTCAGAGGAACTACATTCAATAATAAAAGAGGGTGAGAGGATGGAGGGATGAGAGAAGAGGGATAAAAATGTATTGTGCCCCTTCTGAGTGTCCCTGAATGATTTATAACACAAACTGACGCTTGCATGAGCCTCTGGGAAAGTTGTGGCTGCACTTCTCCTCCTCCTCACTCGCTCCACCCTGCTTGGCATTTATGACCAACCAACAACGGACGGATATAGATAGACGGTGTAAAGAGTGTGAAAAGGGGGAAATATCCAGGGTGTGTTTGTGTGTCATACGTTCAAGTTCATCTTCATTTTTGTTCTTAGATTTTCAGTTTGAAGTAAATTAATCAAAACTTGTGATTATTTTGGTTGTCTGTCTCTGTGTCAGCCCTGTAATAGACTGCCAACCTGTCCAGGGTGTAACCCACCTCTCACCCAATGAAACAAAACCAAAAACAAAGGGATTTTAAGGCCCTTAATCGGTCAGCGCTCAACAATAGTAGGGTTACGGACAAGTTTAGCGTGACAACATCTCTAACATCGTGTACCACAGGTTTTCTGACAAGGTCTGTGGGTGCACTGGCTAATAATAAAAATCCTGGTATCCACCTCTTACTTGCCGTTCCTCCTGTTACAGAACATGACACACTCTGATATGAATCATAAATCCTGAGTCACAAGTCGTCAATTTCTGAGACACAACCTGGCAAAACAAACTGTTTAAACAGGGCATAACAAAGCAGCCGAACAGCTTTCGGAGGGGTTGGTCAGTCAATCTATCAAGCTGAATATGACGAAGGGTATCAAATATGGACATCAGCCAATCCGTCCCCTTTTGGTTTTAGAGTTTACACTTCCAAGGGTTCTAAAAATGACTTAAAACTAGCTGCACTACGATATATCTTCCTGGATGGGAAGATTATGCACCATCAAAGTATTGCTGAATAAGACATTAAGTAAGAAATTCTTTAACAAACAAAATAAATAATCAGTAACAGTCGTAGTAACTGTGATCTGAATGAACGTGTACACTTAAAGCACAACCGATTACAATTCTTCACCTGTCTCCGCGTCATTGATGGAATTTAAGCAGATCAGTGCTCAGACATTCAGTATTTCCAAATGTAAATCTCAATGATTCCCAGTGTGGGTGATGATGACTGGAGTGGGCTTTTGATGAGTCACGCTGGAGGTAGGTGTGCTTTAAATCCTGTCCCCGTAGTGACATGCTGCTTTAAATAAAGCTGAGGCAACCAACTATCAGGCGATTTCAACAATACGCAAAATTCTCCCTGGATGAAAATAAACTAATCCAGTGAGATAGAAAGAAACTAAACATTATGTTCTGATTATCCTGCCAGGGTGGCATAGTGTGGATTTTTATAGCAGTGACTCATTTTCACAGAGTGAAGAATACACACACACACACACATATGCGTGCGCATACTCTGTGCTGTAAAGCAGGATTTGGGGACTTTAGGGCAGCTCTCATTTAAAGAGCTTAGTGACACTACTGAGATGTGCATGCATACAAACTCACACAGATACACACACCAAGAACGGTTACCTTCTCAGATTAGTTTTAAGACTAATACCAACATAAATGTGGGCGCTGGTGGATTGACGGACAAATGCGACACAAATAAGTGGCCGATCTGCCGACGTAAAACCCAGGGCCACTTCTTAATCTGTAGTTTATTTGAAGTGATTTCCCCTTGTTGCCTTAAAAGGACAACGGCTCCAAAAACCCCACAGTGATTACTTTTCTTCTCGATCGTTAAATGTAATCAGTGTCTTTATCAGCAACATGGTTTTGTCTTACCAAGCACTTAATGGGAAAAATGTGTAAAAGACTTTCGAATAGCGGTTTAACGCTTCATGAAAAACTACTCTGGAACTGTCCTCGATGTGCAAGTTAATTTGCATTTACCCACATTTATTTATTTATTGAGAAACGCGCTTACTCACTTTGCTAAGTGTTCCATTCTTTTGCGTGCATGTTAAATATGAAAAGCCAGGCATTTAGCTCTGCTTAGTACTCAGGAAAATGAAGTCAGTCAGACTTTTGTCAGACTTGGAGAAAACTGTAAATTATGCAACGTGAAGTCTGATATGAGGATACAAAAAGTTGGGTTTTGACAGGGTTTGGAGCCCATTTCTTCTTGCTCCATGTTTATGCTAAAGCCCAGGACCTTCACATTTCTTACACCGACATAATGCAAGATAAATGTCGAACTATTTCTTCTAGTTTTGAAGTTTTTCCCCTCAACTTTATTGTAACACTGAATACATTTAAAAGAGTTGATTTTGTTTGAAGGGAAAATGCTTGCAACCCTGACACAACCCTCCCTACTACAGACGTGTCTATTAAAGTAGATTAGCTCTCAATAGTGCCAAGCCACATCTTTCCCATACGTGATTGATTGATTGAGTGTGGCTCCATTCGCTGCCCTAAGCTTTAGGTCAACTTCAATCTTAATCTCCATATTGATGTAGAAGAGACACTGGCAAAGGCACAGACTTACGGGGTGTTATATAATGGATAGAGCACAACCACGGCAGATGAAAGCCTTCACACGTGAGAGAGATTTTCACACTACACTTTCCCCTCACATGCACAGGGTTTGTGTGCGAGATGGCAATTTTCCATATTAAACTAGCCAAGCAGCAGACCAGGGTTGTGAGGTAAATCTAATCTTTCTCCACTATGAAGAACATAACTGTGGAGTGGTGGGGCTGTTTTAACACTATAAGAAAATGTCACTAATGCATCTTAAAAGTAAATATGAGCTGGTGTTATTTTATTATTCCACCATAGTCAACTTATTACCTTTGATTTTAGACCTCTTTGACATAGACAAGAAAATAACTGCAGGATGTGTTCACAATAAATACAAATAATAGTCAGTTGAAGCTGTTCTGTATGTAACGCCATAAAAGCGGAAAAACAAGTTTATGTTCTATTTGTCGATTTTAACCTAATTATGGTTCTTCTCCGCATTGAACGAACAGAAAGTCTAACACATTACGGTGCATTTTGCAATTATGTTCCTGTCAAGATAAAGATTGTTTGCTTTTGCAAGAAAAATGCTCCATCTCGTTGCCCTGAGGATCTCCAGTGGTGAGAAAAACAGAGAAAGATCACTGTGTTAAAATCACAATCTCCGATAATCTCACATAAATCTGAGCAAGGATCGCTCTGAAACTGTTCTTTCCAAGACCTAAAGGTTGAGAGGAGATAATTTTAGGCAGCTTAAAGAAACTATCCATCCAAAAAGCTACAAAAGCCTTCTTTCTTTTTTGTGTGTGTGTGTGTGTGTGTTTTGTAAAACAAATTTCACAGTCGCTAAACTAAGACAGAGATCTCTTCATCTGTATTGGGCAACGGTGGCATCATAAAGAGCACTCAGTCTTTGCATTACCAGTTAAAGTATGCTTTCTGCACTGGACACATCTGTACTTGTCTGGAAAGTTAATAAAAGGTACACATACACACAGCGCTGGTCACCCTCATTCTGTCGTACAAAGACCATCCCTCATTCAGTGAAAGCTTTTTTAGAGAAATCCCATGAATCCAGAGGGGTTGGGGTGTGTGTCTGTCCCTCTGGAGCAAAGCCTGGAGTTTTCTCTATTAAAGCCATTCATCCTCACTGGCAAGTATCAGTGCTAGCGCCTTTTCAGCTGTATTTTTTATTTATTTATTTATGTCCAACCCTGTCAATAGTGTGTGTGGTCGACTGTCTTTCTTTTTCCAAATTCACAGTCTTTCAAACACACACACACACACACATTATATGAGCACCGTTACCAGGCTGTTAAATTATTCAACAGTCCCTCACAGACAATTTTGCACATCAGACAAAGTAAGAGATGAACAGTGGAGGGTTGTTCCTAGGTACCACTGGCAGGGAGGGGGGTTGAGTGCTTAAGATCAACAGGTTCTCTCACACACACACACACACACACACACACACACAATGACAGAACATGCTATAGGGCTGAAGTGCAGAAGAAGCGTTTGCAGTCCACTATAAAGCAGTGAATGCTACTACTCATCCACCATTTTGTAGCGGCACTGGTCGGCAACAGCTGAAGTCAGACATTTAATTCATGTTGAAACTGTAAATCCAGACATTTGCTGACTACTTCATCTCTCAGTGTTACCACAGAACAGGAAGCTTCTGCGCTTTTATTTGCATGTAGTGCAAATAATCCTTTTTGCAACTGCTGGTTTCATGTTAAAAGTAATGAGGATGTACATTTATCTTTACTGTATATTCAAAATGCATATACGTAAGCTGATGAATGTTTAACTTTCAGATTTTATGTTTGAAGAGAAGCTGTAAAGAGAATTACGAGAACAGAAATAGAAGGCTGGACAAAGCAATATAATCAAGGCAGTAAATTCACTGACCTTTGAGCTCAAAACACGTATTTTTTTCCGTTTTTCGTTTTAGGTAGATGAAGTTGTCCTAATTCACAGAAAAGACACATGAAAGGACGAGGATAGTGCGTTTGTGTTTTTAGGATTTGCAAAGTAAAAACCAATTTATCCAAACTTTTTAAATCACAAACCTAAAAACAATTCAGCAGCATCTTTCTTGCTTTGCTTTACAAGCGCTTACTGCTGCATGCCGACAGCTTCCTGGTTCTGTCATCTGTCCTCTTGGATCAGGGGCCTGCAGTAAGCATGCCTAAATGTGGGAGCTTTATGTTTATATAATTTATTTTTTTCCTGTACAATCATTCCGATCAAACTCTTTTTTTTGATTACCCTTGCAGGCCCCGCACGGTTTGAGTTCATTATTTTAAAAGCACGACTCCGCCAGCGCCACCTCCTCTAAGCTGACTCACCGAACAAACACCAACATGGACATGTTGGATTTTATGTAAATTACGTCCAAAAACCCTTCAATTAATCTGAAGCGATTTTCAGAGGCTAAGCATGTGCACCTCGGTAACAATGCCTTAGTCACTATACTCAGGGGAATTTCATGTTTAAAAATAAATTAATAAATAAAAAATACTTGAAGCACCCCAGGGCTCACACTAACCTAGATCTCCTCTTTCTGACTTGGACAAAAAAGAAAAATATTCTACATTAGGTTGTCTGCTGGCTGTGTGTCAGTGTGTACAGTATGATTACGTGAAGGGACACTTTCCTGAATGAGTGCATATGCACAGTTTGGAGGACAAAGGTCTACAGTATGTGAGCTATGTGCTAATGATGCATGTTTAAAATAAACAGAGAAAGGTGAAAAAGTCATGAAGAGAGGATGAAAGAGAGAAAGAAAACAAAGACAAATAAAAAGGATAAAGGAAGAATCTAGATATGGATAGATATTTTTATCTAATACAATGCACACATACAAATATGTAAAAATCTACTGCACAGAAAACAATGCAGTTGATAAACTGTAAAGTTACTGGGTTCTTGACATTATCCATTCACACAAACACACATGAGCACTTCATCAGTACTTCAGTCATTTCAGACTGGAAATGTACTATCCAGCATTAGATATTGTAGAAAGGTTTGTTCAGTCGTCCTGTACCTAGCGTACATTTCTCAGTCATTTGTCCAACACACCACCAAACTAAACTATTTTTTAATCACCCACCGTCACCTTCATTTGGTCATTGTTGACACAAAAAGCTCTAATGTAATTAATTACATTGAAGATGACTGCATAGCTATTAAACTAAAAGAGCACTGTAAAGAGGCAGGTACCTCAAGAACATATACAAAAGACACAATATCTGTAATAAAGTGGGAGTGAAGTTCACAGTTCAAAGGAGTATATGTGCAACGTTACTCTAAGTACTTTACTTCGAACCCTTTATGAAGATAAGCTGCACCAGTTCTACGCTGTGACACATCATATAAAACAATTCACCCGATATTTTCTATTTGGATTATGTGTATGAAATAAATTATGGATCCTAAAATCACCTCTTACAGCAATTAGAGCAGCCGTCAACACCAACTACAAGCACACATGTGATGTCAAATCAACACAAAAAAAGCCACATGCAATTATTGTTTTTTTATCAAGAAGTCAGAGATCAAACGTATGAGCAGAAACACATCCCAGACAGATATTTTATCCTACCTTCACATTTGTTATGTTAAGGCAGGTCCTGCTGGCTAATGAGCCCATATCAGGGGTTAACAGTTAAGGTTTTAGCTTATTGTTTACTTCTGGACAAATCATATATCGCACCATCAGTGTCTTTCTATAATTGTCACAGTGACACACTTCTATAACTGGTCCACAGATATAGCTTTGTGTAACCACAAGAAACTATTTGAACTGTTCTATCAACTTGTAGACTTGTCCCACCAAGACACTTCCCCTGCTCTGCACTCACATGATCGTGCCATAAGCAGCATGAACTAAGCAAATTATTCTCTCAGTAAAATTTGAAGGAAATTCGTTGTAAATTAAAGTTTTTACAAGAATTTCAATTTCACAAAAAAAAAAAAAAAAACCTGATGATATGATTAATTCAACACAGATAGTTTGTCTATCAATATGGGTGGGAGAAAGGAAAAACATGGGATGATATGGTGGTATTCTTTTACAGAGAATAACCAATGGATCATTATCAATTGTCTTCTATCCATTTAGAATTCAAACAACCTTTATACAAGTTTGTATTTCATATAACTCATGATTTCTAATAAAAAGAGAAAACCCAAATGTAGACATTAGCTCAGCTTTAACGTGAGGGGTTGAGGTTGATTAGGAAAGAAAATGGTAATAATAAGTGGAGGTGTGTTGGATTTTTAGTACAGACTATCCTAAAATAAAATTCTTGTTGTTGAATAAGAAAAAATGAAATAAAAGTAAATATAAAATCAAAGAGATATGTCGCTTTGTTGTTTGGTCTGACTATGGATGTCTGAATTGTTATTGACTCTGGGTGATCAGATGGCTTCTGGTGTTAAACTGGTGCGAAAACTAAATTTGGTGAGTGCTGTTGTTCTTGTAAGTGTGTGTAACGCTGCCATTGGTCACATCGACACAGACTCAGCTGGGACTCGGTGACACCATGAGCCATATCGACTAGGCAATAACCCTTGGCGTGTTTATGACACTATCAATTCCGAGCTGTATTGATTTTCACTGTGGCTGCAAAAAATATTCATGGCTAGGGTTCAGTTACACACCCAAACACAACAGCTGCAGAATAAAAACAAAAAAAACACAGACAGAACTTGCAAGCATACCGAGGCACAGGTGCACACATGGCGATAAGTTGAAAGCAGTTTGACATCATGATGACATGACTGCGAATATAACTATGAATGTCACCCCCCAACATTAAATATTCCACCTCTTCAAAGACTCCAGCACTCCTTGAATTTAAATCTTAGAGCTGGTTTGTGCAGAGACTCCTAGCTGCGTCCCTGACACTACAGTAACAAGTGCCGGTGGTCAAATACCTACACCGGCAAGTGAGTCATCCCGCTGCGCTAACCCCATTCTGCTTTCCCAAAAGGCCATGAAAAATGCATGAGGGTTGGAACGTATGAGTGAAAATGTGCAAATACACATAAGCGTGGTGCATGTACACAAGCACACACATGCACACGTTGCATGTAATCATTACATGAAGTACTATAGCCATTTAATCAGCAGGGTGCATGGACACACACACACACACACAGAGGGACTTCAACATGTGGAAGTACACACCAGCTCATCTAGTTTCAGCTCCAAGTATGTGTGTATGCATGTGTGTGTGTATATAAGGGGAGGGCAGAGAGTTGAGTGAAGTGCTACTCTAAAGCCCAACAGGATTTTCCAATCAAGAGCAGGAGAAAGATTAATAGAGGCCTATTGCATGCTCTACAGTGAAAGCAGCGCAAAAGAGGAATTATTACAGCAAGTAGGACATGCAGTTGCTACTTGGTGGGTTTTATTCATAATGAAATATTAAAGAGACTGAAATTTAACAGGCATGTCGAGCTGCCATTAGCTGGGAGTGACTGAGGCTTCAATGCCATGAATGGCAGAGTCAATCTACTATGGTCCTTACATGTGTCCACCTTCCCAAACGTGGTGAGTGAATCAGGTTTCCCTACATTCTGTTATGTGGTGAAAGAAACTGGGAATGGAGATCTGGATTTTTTTGCCTGAGGAAGTATCTTTATCTTTTCAATTGCCTTCTTTCCTTAATCTGCCAACCAAGGTTCGCCGAATTCAGAGCAATGCCGACTCCCTTCCAGACAAAGCCAAAGCCACGAACATGAGCCCGTTCTAAATCTCTAAAGCTCAGTGAATGGATTCCATGTGAGAGGTCGATGCTTGGTGGATGAGCCGCCCTCTGATATTCCTGAAGGCCATGTTCTTGGAGGGAAAACAATGATGTCATGCGGTAATTTGCCGAAGCATCGTGGGATGGCGAAGGATGTTGTGATTCACGGTTACACATTTATGGCTAGGACTCCCAGAGCTGTCAGCATTATAACAGACTCAATAAAAATGTCTTGCAACTACTACGGGGAATCATTTCCTAAAGGAGCCTGTGGCTTTCAGTTGACCATGAGGGGATTTAAAAGTTAGATGGGGGCACAGCACATACTTATTCACTGACCGTTTACATGAACATAAAGGATCTGGAGAGTGTCCAACCGAATACAGAAACGCCTTGATTGATAATCTGAATCATGGCTCTTGCAGCACATTCATTGAAGCATACTGTATCAGGAGAAGCCCAAGCATGCAAACCTACAACCTCCCTTTTATAAGGAAAAGAGTGAACGATCCGGCAAAATGAAACAGAAAGATAGAGGGAGGAAACTACACAGAGGAAACCCCCCAAAAAGGAAACATGCATCTAGGCCACTGAGTCATTTCCCTTGTGTTTTGCCTCTTCCTCTTCTTCTTTTTCAAATGTACACTGACAGTATAAATTATGTACATCATCACTGGGGTTTAAACAGAGTGGGAAAGGGTCCATGGGTTTTAAGCTTTAGGATTTCAGCTTTTATCCCCTGTAAAGTCTGCCTGCAATTAGTTTGGGAATTAATTCAGGCTCAGAACTTAGCCTCCCCCTTCCTCTTTTAGATCTACTGATTCATCCAAGCCTCTTTTACTCAGAGTAAAAAAAGATAAAAAAAAATATTTTTGCTCCTGCAGAGAACAGACTGTATTCATACAAATAACTTAAATGCAGTGTTACAGTACTGCCTTTTAGCACAAATTACTGAATTACACATTTGTTAGTGTCATTGTTAGAATGGCAATGCGTGAAGGCACTGTTAAAAAGGACAAGTCAATTACAATTGACTCAATAAGCCTTTCAGCTCTTTTAAAAAGCACAGAAACTATTGATGTATTTGAGCTAAAAAAAAATGACCAAACAATATACAGCTTGTCTGTATTTGACTAGACTGTATCATGTAAAGAGTTCTGCATACAGGTACTGTCAGTGATCAGCACAAATCTCACAAATGCCAAGTGGAAAGCTTTTGTACCCTCACTTCGATGATATTTTTATTATCTGTCAGCTGGTCCCTTATTTTTTTGTGACTGTCCATTACAAGTATAAACAGACATAGATGGAACCTTTGCATTGCATATTTTGCCTAACCAACAACCAAAGCAAATTCAGTTCAGACCGAGTTAGAACACACTAGAGAAATTATTTCAATGATTAATAAATCACTGAAAAATAATTTAGTTTTCCATCGACTGACAGTTGACGCTTGTTGTTCTACACCATGCACTAATACTAGTAATTTTATGCTAAAAATATTCTTAGACAAAACATAAATAAGTAAATAGCCTATATTTAACAAATTTATCATAACCAAACAGTGCAATTCCAATCTCCAGCCCTGTTTTTTTGTTTCATTGTCCAGTTTTCTCTCCATTTCTATCATGCAGTGTTAGTCTAGACTTGCTGTTCCTGGTGGGATCTATTAACGTCTGCAACTCCTCTCATACCCCGTCTCTTTGGATAGATCTTTTCAGTATCCCTATATGCCGCCTGACTGAATGTCATTATTCCAGCATTCAGTACTAGCTCCGATCATTATCCTATAATGGGAAATGCTTCGACAAGAAATGATAACTTTGAATCTCTTAACTGAAATTAAGAAACCAATAACTGCTTAATTATTTCCTGCGATTATAACGTGAACAAACAACTTGAACCTTGAGTAATTAATTATTAATGAATATCAGCTCGAGCCATGCTCCTTTACTGTGGACTGGTTACTATTTACAACAGGTTTTCCATCAGACATGGCCTCTGTATCATACCAGGAAGCAATAGCTCAACATGGGTCAGACAGGTTCCAGTCTATGAAAACCCAGAAAGACTGTGTGTGTGTGCATCCCTTGCTACCCTCACGGCCTGATAAATTAACTACTTCCTCGTCATCCCTCTGGGACCATATCATCCTTGCAATTATCCAAAACTTTGCAGCCTTCTGGCTTTGCAGTGCTGCACATCTGGTTTATTTGTTTTTCTATACTATAAAGCTCTTGCTTGTGTGTGAGCAAGAGCGGAAAGAAGAAAAAGTGAAGGGAGGCAGTCGGGTGAGGTGTTAAGTGGTAGTTTCCTCCAAGTCAGAGATTAATTGGACTTATTGTTCAGTTTAACCTCAGGCTCTCCGGGTTCACAAAGGCATGCAAAGTCATCCCAGCACGGACTATTAAACAGGAAAAGGATGGCAGAAGTAAGTACACTGGCTTGCATTGCATTCATTTTTCTCATGAGAAACTCCTATTTTCCTTCTCACAATACGACATTCACATCCATCAGTGTGATGAATCAGGGTTAAGGAAAAGCCTAAGTTCAAGAGATGACGCCACCAACTATGGAAGAAGACTGAAACGCATCAGGACATCTGTGTTGCCAATCTGCTAGGCAGAAATAGCATGACATCCACAATTTGTTAGCCCTATTGTTTCGAGTTAAGTCATGTGAAAAAGTACTCAGCCAGGCTTGGATACAGAGTTAACAGAGATAACTAAAAATTTTAAAATGTGAAAGTCAAATTTATCCTGGTGAGAGACCAGTACAATCTCCTCCAGATACATCGGGGGCAAATCTCCACTTGACCCAATGGAGGCTGTCCAGTCACCGCATTAGGGATCCACAGAGCTTGGGCAGAGGCCTAGATTCTCTTGGCATTGGGGGGGGGGGATGGGGTGGGTTTGGCACACACTCTGGTAGGTCAGTACATGAGGAGTTATCAAGCATTTCCATCAGGATTTGTGGCAGGAAAACCAAACATTCAGTGCAATCTGTCCAGGTGAAACCCCCTTCACTCTTCACCATTTAGAAATAATATAGGATGAAAACTTGTCAAGTCACTGAATAATGCCATGTCGGCCACGGTGTCTACTGTACATGACTCAAAAGCTGGTTGGTTGGTTGGTTGGTTGGTTCCAAAAATAGACCTAGCGTGGTGCAGTGTATTACCTCACCCCCACTCAGCAAACGTGTCCATCACATTCATGCATCCTAAGCCTTGCTGACATGCCCCACTCTGCTAAGCTAGCAGTACATTCTGGTGTTTTCCCAGCCGGTTGCATGCAGGAGAACATCAGCAGAATAGATGCAAACTGTAGGCCCGTGACATGACACTTTCAATTTTTAAAGACCCCTATTACAGTGAACCACGTAGTTCTAAAAATACTCCTGTCTGAGCCTCTTCCTCTATTCTGCCGGGCTAAATTAGGCCCTAGACTCAGTAAGGGTTATGGTGGGCAGAGATAAGAGAAGTCAGCCATCAACAATGGTGATGTCTCTTTGGGTGATGGCTGCTCATAATTCCCTAGCACTTCAACTTGGCTTAGTCATGAGAACAACAGTCACAGACTTTCACAGGAGAGCTGGAGACAGATGTAGCTGGACGTAATGGGGGTTGAAAAGAGGGTGGGTGGAGGGGCCACTCATGGTCACAGCTGCAACCTCGCCAAAGGATTGGAGACGCGCTTCTAATGAAGGGCTGTAATCAAGTCACTCGTGCTAACCTCCCACACCCACTGAGGCCGACTTGCCAAAATGCCTGTCTTATTACATAGGCTTTAGTATGCCTGAGGAAAACAATGATGAGACGAATGGAACGTGTAATACACAATAAAGTATGACGTATTTAACAACCAATCTGTTCTGTATTATGGTATATAACATACTGATATAAACAAGTTAAGCCAGATGTCACGCTAGTGGAGAGCCTGTGAAATGGGTTGAAAAAAAGAGGGAACGTACCAGGTGATTAAAAGCGGCCGTACATTTAAAATATAGCAATAAATGCCTTTTAAAGCGTGCTGTATTTTTACTGTTAGAACTACAATGGGTGACAGCTGGATCCCACCACTAATCAAAGATTTAAAGTGGCTGGTCAAACTAAGACATGCTTCATTGGTGCAAGGTGGCGAGTGAACATCAGAAGTGCAGTGCACACTCACTGGGGAGGCAGTTGTTGATGAGACATCTGTTGGGTCGTGACTTACTCCCCTCTGAGACAGCTTTCAGTAGACTAAAGCCATGACTCAGGTCTGCACCAGCTGCTGGACCATGACTAGATCCGTTTCACATTTTTCATGTGACTCCTATCTTGGTCAGTAATGTACATGCATTGTTTCCATTAAAGTAAATGCAGAAGAAATTGTTCCTGATTATTACTGGGGTCTATACTTAAGACTATGCTACATTCACACATAGGTATAACGCATTTTTAGTTAAAGCCGGCGATATGTGACGTCAAGCTGACGTTCGACACCTGTTGCTATGTGATGGGCAATCGTGGAACAGAAAAGTTGCTGGATTCAACTCCAACTCCACTAACGCGTCATTATATGCATTTCTTCCAAGCACTCCCATGTTATATGTAAACTCGATGCCCGTTCAAAACAACTGCCTCAATGTCACAAAGCGCTTGAGTTACACTCCAACGATGACTTAGCAACAAAGACGCTGGTGACACTCACTGAGTTAGAGCTTTTGCTGCTCGAGGCGTGAACGCACCACTAGAGATGTACCTGCTGTGAACATGTGAACATGTGCAGTCTTTTAAGATTAACTAATTAAATAAAGTGCTACAGCAGATTAATCCTTTTACTAAATATCTATACTGGTACCCTCTCTTGCTGGCTTCACAAGACCATGATCTTGCAGTAGTGCAGAGTTTGGCTGTCTTTTGAAATCATCGTTAAAAGCAGTACACATGAACACATCTGCTGGCAGACGAGAAGTGGGGGGGGAGAGAGGGCATAATTCTCCTTGTCATCTGAGACAGCATTCCCATATTAGACATGCTAAACCAGATCACTGCAGAACATTAAGCCTGACAGCAGTGCTTTAATATTGATGCGCTCTGCTAGTGTAGCATAAACCACTGAACTATGGAAGAACGACTAAACTTGCAATTCTTAACGTTTTTTCCCCAAACGCCTACATTCCATAACATGTTAGTAGAGAAGGGGTTTTCATTCCAACAGGTTGCATTAGATGTAAAACAAAACACTCCCATCAAAGGATTTAAACTCTGGTGTTAACTGGCTGTGTATTTCTGGCACAGGGTTTGTGGTAAACCATGGGGTCTGTCATGATTCTTCAACAAAGGAACAGGTGAACAGGTTAGCTTTGGCATCAACATGGGCGTTGAGGCTGACACACAATAGGAGATCATTTGCTAGATTAAAACAAATACAATGGAGGCTAACTGAGGCACCATTTACAGTGTGATTCACAAAGTTCACAGGTTCTGTAAGGACACAAGAGGACCTCTATGCAGAATGGACATTCCTAATTAAGTCCATAAGCTGGAATTTTGAAGAGACTAAAAAAGACATGAGGAAAGCTGTAAATTACACAGAGAGATCATGTCAACTATTATAACCACTGTAGCTTAAAATCACTGGCCAAGACATTCTTTTCTATTTTTTTTTTCTTTCCTTTTTCTATTTTTAAAAGATGACCCCTCGGCATTAAATATCTTTACTCCACATCATGCTGATCGGACCCAGACAGTTGTCATGCTAGTGTGGAAACTTCTGGTCAAGAATGGAAAGTCACATCCGCACCAGCCTCTCTCTGTTGGAACTTCACTCAGTAAGCTGGCTGTTTTAGAGCCATTATCACATAGTCTGCTTGATAAAGTGGAGGAGTAACATCTAAAAATGCAGGAAGCACCATTCTTTTATTTCACAAGCGTGAAGACGATTGAAAGTTCATAATAATTAGGATTAATTCCTAAAATATTGTGTTCAAAATGCCATGTTAAGCATTCTGTGCATCTCCAAATTGGTTTTATTCACCTGCATTAGGGAACTTCATACTACAAGCACAAGACAGTGACCATCGGTCTAAGTATACTTTTTTAATTTGTGGCACATTATGGTATTTAATGATTGTGCCTTAACTCAAGGAAGATTTAAAGCAAAATGACTGCACCATTTACCATATCCTGAAAAGATCTTTTGGATTTTCTGGCACAGAAACTTACACTGTCCAGTTGTTGAAGGGAAAATTCTCAAAGAAAAACATTTTAGCATTAATTTTAAATCAGACCATTCCTTCTTAAGGTATTTCAAGGTACATCACTACTCTCTGATGACAATCGTCATCACTGGCAGGTGAATCATATGTATTTTCCTCAATTTTTAGGCACTACTAACATTGTTGAATTGATAATGTGTTCGTTACTAACTGTGACAGTCAGAACGAGATGGACTCGACACTCTGAACGCCTTTGCTTTACACTTCTGTGACATTTTTGTTAATGATCTGGGTCTAACAGGCATATTTATGTCAATTTTACTGTTTGATCATGTTATGATGAAACAACACAAAGATCCCTTCATCTTCTTATGAATACTCTAGGTGGGCTATATTTGGCTGAAAGATCAGTTCACAACAAGTTGGTGAAATTAAGAGTAGTTCATGGAGCCAACTTTGAACAACTGTATGTACAAGAGATGGTAAATCAGTAGTGAAATAGTTCATTTTAAACACGTCATTCAACTAAATAAAAATGGCCTAAACACCATATGAACCCACCCAGTGTGTAAATGGGTGACTGTCTTTAGTAAGAGCGTGGCCTCAGTGTGAACATGTATGGCTCACACCCCCCACCCCATCCGGTCTCTGAAATGACATCAGCCAATTGTCAAGAGCAGCTGATCCTTTCCCAGTACATCCATCAGCACGCACACACACACTCACACACAAGACTGCTGTACAAAGGGATTTGTGCAAATTCATATGAAGACTCCTGACTAACATCTGAATAATCTCTCACAAAGAGCAATATGCTAATGACTGCCACTGTCTGACTAGAGGAAGCTTGCTGTCACTGTACATGTAGACCTGTGGCATCCAGTGTTTTCATCACGTACAAATAAAAGCAGACCATTACTGACTGTGCCTAAATTTCCTAAAATCTTTGTCCCTCTTACTTTCAGAGTCTTGAAAGTCTAGACACTTCACAGCGTGCACCGTCAAAAGTGTTTACCTAACCAGATGTGGTTAACCTCAAGACAAGACACGAGCAGTTAGCACGGCATAACCTGTGCAGGATGAGCCGACTAGAGTGACAGGCACCGCCATCTGTTCTGTGTCAGTGCAAAAACCTGGATGAACGGTACACTTACCGGAAAATGTCACAATCAAAGTAAAATCATACGCAGCGAGCTACCCTAGATACCATCACTTAAAAGGAAGTGTGTCACTTTCTGTTCCCTCTGTCAGTTTCATGGTCAATAGGTGGCTGATGAACCTACTAGATATGTGTGACGTGAGTAAGGGAGAGGCCTTGCACAACGTGTTGTGCCCTTTGAGCAAACTGCAGAAGGGCGCAGAAAGTCTTGACACTCATCTTGACAGCTCAAGAGCAACTGCAATCTTTTTAACTCGCATCAGTTTGGCACTACTTACTCAGCACATGAACAAAGCGCATTCTGCAAAACAAATGTGTGTGAGATGTGTTTACATATGGGGGTTTTTCTTTTCACTGCAGCTCTGAGCAGAAAAAGATTAAAGTTAGAAAAAAAAAATCGATTTGAATGACCCGCAGGTGCAATGTCATAATATGGGATTAAATTCCGGTGACCCGTGCAGTGAAATTGCGTGGGCGTGCTTCTTAAAATAAATCTTTACAAATGACACAGTTTTTACGGTGAAACGCGGTTCTGCTGCCTCTCACTCATGCGCTCTGCACACAAGAGATGACATCATGTTGGGTCAGCTTGGGTTTTTAGTGCTCAGCTTGCTATCTACATCTGCCATTTCGAGCGCGTCATGTTAGCCCACATTTACTTTCGGCTGCGGTTATTTAACCAAGTCCTGTGTGCAGGTGATTGAAGCAATGAAGCATGGAAGGTCATAAAAAGGATGATTAAAAAAAATAAAATAAAAAAAATAAATGACATGCGAGTGCATTAAATGGCTAAATCTAAATGATAAAAGAAAAACAGGGGTTGTTGGTTATGCTAGCCGGGTTAACAGAGTGCAGAGACGTAGTAAATGTGGCAAAATGGGGCTCGAGTCATGTGTAGTGGACGTTACACACTGTCTCAACCGAGAGCCATTGTGACTGCGCGTTGATAGTAAAATCTCACAACAATGTACGATGCAATGGAAGGTACCACAGTCACTGTGGATGTGACAGACTCAACCGACACCCATACACTGCGTGACAACGCAAAAACAACACCCAGGACAAGTTTACATAGCACCCAGACGCCTTGCCGTCTTGTTTTTTGTCCAACTGTACACTTCACTACAACCTGTCAATGATTCTCTCAGCGTACTCACCCCCTCCGAGGGACAAACCAAACGGCAGAGCTCCTTCGCGGCGTAAATATCCGAATGGCAGTGTAGAATGTGAGCAGGTGCACAAATAATCAACGCACTTCGTTAAGACCGTTAAAAAGCAAACCTACGCACTTTAACCCCGGCGAGCGGATGCTGCTCCCTGTACTCACCGCCTCCGGCATGAGTGGCGTTGAAACGACACGCCGAGCAACGTCGAAACACGGCGGCAATGTTCATGTCCAACTTCAGGTGCGAGCCCCACGAGCCGCTACAGCACATTTATGTCCACTTTTATCGCTCGGACGTGTAGCCGCGGTAGCTTAGCCGTTGACACACAAGAGGAAGTGTCATTTCAGTTGGGGAGCGCGAGGCTTTTTGGCACGAGCCGTTAACCGTTAAAAGGGGAGACGGGAGGGGGGGGAGGTGGATGGGAGGAGGAGGAGGGGGGGGAGTGAAGAAAACAGTGACAGCAGCGCAACAACACGGAACAAAGCCGCTCACCTTTGAAAAGTCGTCCTCCTCGAAAAGCGAACGCACTTCGGGAGATTTTAGTCCTACTCTGGATGTGTCGGTGCGACTTCGAGAAGTGCTGTCAGTTGGTCTAGACTTCCTGAATGACGGAGCAGCGGGAGCACAACCCCTCGCGCGTGTTTGACAGCTACTTTGACAGGCAGGCGGAAATAAAGTTGTCTCGTGCAGTGAAGGTGCCGCGAGAAAACTTTGTGTTTTTAATTCAGATTTTTTTTTTTTTTTTTACATAAATAAATAAATAAAATAAAACGGCTTGTTTTTGCTTGTGTCTTGTGCTCAGTCGGTTTATCCAAATCTAATGCAAAAAAAAAAAATATTAAAAATTATAATTTCATCAGCGCTGCATTAAAAACAAGAACCAATATTCAGCTAAACAGACGGTCGCTTATATTTTCTTTTCTTTTGCAAATCATTAAAGATGCAGGAACTGAGTCATCCCGATTCTGTTGCAGCTTCAACCAGCGATGTCGAGGCAGCTCGTCTCCCGAATATACGCGGTGCAATGCTCCCATCTGCTGTTATTTTGTAGGAAGTTCAAGCGTAACACCGGACTGGACAATAGTAACAGGAATATGTTAACGTTTTTGTTGTTGTTGTTCATTTTGAATCATCAGAGTAGTGTGCAACAAAATGTGAAACTGTGTGTTCTTTATACAACACGAAAACACATTGTGTAGTTTGTAATACATTTCTTTATTTTATGACTTTTCTTTATGGCATCTGCAGAAACAAACTATAGAAGCAGTAATAAACCAGTCAATTTTACAAACATCCTATCAAAACTCAAAAACGACTCAACAATTTATATCACTGACATGCATGGGTTTGAACTCAGAAGTCTGTTGTAAGTTACAGATATAAAATTATTTTTAAGTTTGCAATACAATCTTTGCGGGAAGATTTTGATTGTAAACATTGGTGGCTCAGATTTAAACAAGTATTTACTTTATTAAATGTCTGAAAAATGTGACATTGCTTCTTAGCTGTTCTCATAGCCAGTGGTTATGTTTCAAATATATAGTTTGGTCCCAAAAGTTAAAGTATTAATATTAATTTTGTACGTTGTAATTCCAAATTGAATGGTTGTCTCCTTGTACTGGCCCTGTGATAGACTCATATGTGATTTTGTATTTAATCATGGACTTCCATTGTCGATTATGATGATATAACATGATGAGACGTTTACTTTTTGTGCATACCGGTAAAGCTAGAAGGCATACTGTATGGCTAGACACTGAGCAATTGGTTCAACTAACTAACTAATTTCTTAATTAGTTGTTTTTTTTTCTTCAATTTTACAAATAATGTGTTTTTACAATGCAAGACCATGCATTTGAAGAGTCAGATGCAAGATTTAAAAGTCTTTAGCGTGTTGTATCAACAACAAACCAAAAGAACATTAATGTTCAATTCTGTCTTCAAAAGATTTTTACTTGGCCCAAAATGTTTTTGGTATATGTAGCTTATATCTAAAAAAAAAATACCACATATTGCAGTGAAAGGTCTTCACAAACTTTTTTCAAAAAACAGTAGGGCCACTTTTAGACAAAACAGCTGATTGTTGTTATGATTGACCAAAGTAAATAAAACATGCAAAGAGAAACAGATCGGTTTTATTTATTAATTTATTTTAAGTTTTTAAAATGTGAAAAACAAAACAAAAGCACTGCGATATGCTACTAACATACTATTTTTTTGTCCATTTAGTGAGGAAAAAATACTACATGTACCAGTCAACAGTGGAGCCAACTGGAGACCAAAATAGAGGTCCCACAACCGATGATGTTCGGAAATATGCCTGTATATGTGTTTTACTGTGGAGTCACCTATTTTGACAAAAGACAGGATGGCTATCGGTTGCTGGTAGTTATTTTAAATTATTTAATATAAATAGCTGAAAGGGGCGGATAAAATACGTTACGGATATTTTACACCGTAATATTATAGACTTTGTATACAGGCATATGGTAAGACAGCTTGGCGCCCGGAGGTCCTGCCCGTTGTAGGCGCTGTTCCAAGTGAGCTGCAAAAACACAAATCGATTGTTTATTTTCTGTTTGTTTACATTTTCTAAACGGACAAATGGCTTCGACTTTGGTATCGCCCATGGTGGATTATTACAACGACGAGGAAGAACTTGATAGCGTGGACGAGGACGACGATCGGAGTTTCAGGGGAAGAGACTCGGAAGAAGGTAACACTGAGCGAATTCACCAAGAGCCCCCCTGACCGTCGGGCTCTGTCTACTTGTTGGAGAGAAAAAACGGAAACTCGCCATTATTGCATTAATGCACAGGTTTTTTTTTAAAGGCAGCGTTTAGATGGATTTACGCTTTAATCTCGCGTGGAAACAGTAAAGAATGTGCTTAAAAAGCTAGCTGTAAAGCTAATCTGTTGCGAGTTAGCTTGCGAGCGACATTACACGATTACCGCCAGAACTACGTTTCAGAAGAAATGTGACATGCATTACGCAACCACTCTATACTTTTGGTATACTCTACACTGGGGCATTTCCAGCGATTGTGGCAAATTCAATCATCGGCTAACCATAACCTAGCTAGTAAACACGTATTTGTTTACATGCTAACTCATTAGCGTCACGCGAGGCTCGCGTTAGCATTAGCTACATTATTGATGAGAATGTCTGCTAAGAAATTAGACGCCCACTTGTAAGTTAAGCCGAATTAATTAAATGCATGTTTCAGACCGCCGGGACGAATGCGCAGGTCTGATAAATACCAAAAATGGACTATACGATTTTAAGTAGCCAGCTAGCCACGTAACGTTAGCTCCGAGCACTGACAGACCGACAGGCATTCGAAACCCTGCCTGCTGAGTCCACTGCGCTGCCCTCTTCACACTGTTCAGCGAGACAGGACGGACTGCAGGGAAAGAGAAAGAAAGGCAAGATGACAGCACTACAAGGTTAGCTAATCTACTGGATTTTTAAGCTAACAGCTATACATTTCCCCCTCTCTGTTTCTTTTTCTGTACATATTGACTGAATCTAAATCGGTGTTTTACGCGAGCCCAGTGTCTGCTTAGTTTTTTTTTTTTCTTAACAGCGGGGACGGGGCTAACTTAAGCTAGCACATTTAACGCTAGCTGAAAATGAAAGCTGCTGTGTCAGCTTTTAAACGACCGGGGCCTTAACTCTTCGCTTGTCTCGGGTTTTTTTTTTGTGTGTGAAGGTAAAGCCGGGTCCGCCGCGCCGCTCGTAAACTCGGTTCTCCCTCGGTTTAACACGTTAACGCCGCTGCGAAGGCGAAGGAATTGCCGTTGGACTGACAGCAAGTTAGCACCGGTTAATCACACCATGCGGCAAATGCTTGTCACTCTCCAAGTGCAGCTACTCGTTAGGTTAATGTCATTGGGGTAAACTTACACGCACTAAAGCGGTGTTCTCCGATCGCCAGATGCGTCCACCACCAACAACAACAACCCCCAGCCTCGTTTAGCTGAACTACTTTCTTCCGATGTCAAGCCGAGAATCTGTAAGTGTGAATCTTGGCAAACGCGGATCTCCCGTCCTGGCCCTCCCGATTTGACACACACACACAGGAGGGCATTCCCAGGCAGGGTGTTCACCATTACCTTACCAGTGCCACGCACGTCCTTTGATCTGCACAGATCCATGCATCAGCCAGTATTCATCTCGCGGTACAGCGCGTTGAAAAGGATGGCTTGGATCGTTTATTTATTTATTGTGACTGTTTCAAAGTTTGCATGATTGAATGGACTGTTTCTTCTCCAGACACAGAGGATGCCAGCGAAACGGATCTGGCCAAGCACGACGAGGATGACTACGTGGAAATTAAAGAGCAGTGAGTGGCGATTTTTTTTTGTTTTGTTTGTTTGCTTGTTTTTCCAACCACAGATCAGCTGTTCTGTCTTGATTAAAATCATTTTGTGATAATAACTGTTTTTTTTTTATTATTATTATTTACAGAATGTACCAAGACAAACTGGCCTCTCTAAAAAGACAGCTGCAGCAATTACAAGAAGGTATTTACTTATGATTTATTCTCATGATTTGCAACTTGAAGAATATTATTTATCTTGTGTAATCTTTGTTTTCATTGAAGGTTGCTCACGGTTCTCGGGGGTTTAGGGATTATATCAGGGGTGTCAAACAGACCAGTGACATAATAGTGTAATAATTTATATATAGTGACAACTTTTCCCTTTGTTTTAGTGCCCCAGCGATGTCCCGAGTTGATAAATGTTGTGTTATTTTGAAAGTAATTCTGGGTCTCCGATTTTCCTTATATTTTGTACTTCGTGTACGTCTTAAATTTAACCCATAACAGTCTTAAAAAGTCTTAAATTTCACTTCATCAAACCTACAGACACCCCATCGAATGTCTTAAGAAAAACAGTCGCAATTTCAACACATTGCTGCCATCCAAAGTTTAGTTCTGGGTCTCAGTGTTGTGGTATGTTCGAACAAGTAGTTAGTTTTATTGAAAAATGTCAGTCAATGTAATTTTGCACTTTGCAAATTCATCTTGCGGCCCAGATTGGACTACGGGCCTTATGTTTGACATCTTTGGATTACGTCATCAGGCCTGTAAGGCCATTTAAAAAAATATTCCTCTGCTATGAGTAGTTAATTTAAAGTCTTCAACACTGTGTTGTTATTGTTTGCTGACCTTGCTGTTTGAAGATACAAGCTGTCCCACAAGGTCTTTATTATTCCTCTGTCGGATATTGAGAGCGGAAATTACACAGCGACGCGCGTGTTTTGCGAATCCAAATGCAGGTTCAGTGCAGTTTAATCTTGTCTAGACTGCGGGGGACGAAAGTAGAAGGTTTAGCTCCCACTGGAGCTTTAATAGATTCTCCTGATCCTGCACGAACTCGTAAGTCACGATCTTTGCCTTTGCAGGTACACTGCAGGAGTATCAGAAAAGGATGAAGAAGCTGGACCAGCAGTACAAAGAGAGGCTTCGAAATGCAGGCGAGTATAGAGGGCACTTTGCTTCTGTTATCAACCATGCAGGAAGCAGGTCACCAAAAGTTTGGAGTGCTTTATGCTCTTTTAGTTTGAAGTGCTGCGGTATATGTGCTCCATATCTCAGAATAAAGAAGATATGAGGTGGCCATGGATGCTTTATAAACAAAGCCCTGATTGAAGCCGTGATTTTGACGCGTCAGCAGTGACAAAGTGAACAAACAAATGTAAGATCAGTTGTCGTTTCACATTCTCTTCTGAAAAACCGCCCAGACAGTAAATCAGCTGACGGTTTGACAATCAGAAGTTCCATGTTTGGGTTCACGGTGAGCGGCAGCGTCACGACCGGTCGACTGAACCAAGTAGTGCGAGTACGGAAATAGTCTGTTTAAAAAATGTCGTGCAAAAGATGAATTTAAAGATTGTCTGACGTGCAGGAGCAAGAGTTTCATTTGTTTTAATCTTCCGCTCCGCTGCCGAGCCTTTTCATCTTTCACCATTCGACTGCTGCCGTTGTTGACTCGGTAGCTTGTCTTGTTTGTGACCAGATTTATTCCCCCTCTTTGATTTGTCCAGAACGCAGCACAGGAAGGCTCGGTTAATAGATCAGATGTGGGTGCATTCAAGAATGGACTGGATTATTAGAAAAACTCAGTAAAAGATTTAACCACACCTACTAGCGGCCTTATTTAGCTTAGATCAAGGACGCTTTGTTTCTTTGCACTTCTCCCTCTCCGTCAGCTTTCTCTCTTTTGGTCTTGAAGTTAATATAATAATACAAAGTAATGCTACTGAACTGAAGTTTGTTTTCTGTTCCTTTTTACAGATTTATTTCTCCAGCTTGAGGTAAGCACTGTTAACATCCCCAGTTAACTTGCATATGTGTTTTTTAAAAATGCATTTTCACCCCTGGCAAAAAAATGACTCAGAATGACTAAACTGTGAGGTGCAAAAGTATGTGAGCCCTTGTTTTCTTAGTGTCTGGTGTGGCTGTAAGTTGTGCAGTAAGAACAGCAGCTGAATGCTTCCAGTAACTGCTGGTCAGTTGTCTACACAGGCCTTGAAATTATGTTATAATCCTATCATATATTTGTAATATTGAGTCATTTTGCTGGAATAAACAAATACCAGAGCATAATATTTCTTTTTCATTTGCTGGATCGGGTTCTTGTGTCGCTGTCAGGACTCTGCTCAGTCATTTTTATGCTGAAATGTAGAAAATTTTAACTGCACAAGATGCCATCCGCCCTCTCTCTGCCACTTCTGTACTTTCTGCAGACGGATCAGGTGGAGAGGAACTACATCAAGGAGAAGAAGGCGGCGGTGAAGGAGTTTGACGATAAGAAGGTTGAACTGAAGGAAAATCTAATTGCGGAGCTGGAGGAGAAAAAGAAGATGATTGAGAACGAGAAAGTAACAATGGAGCTGACAGGCGGTAAGGGAGCCGGAGCAGGATTATTAATCAGGGACCCGCTCGGCAGAAAGGAAAAGCGACTGTGGGTGGAAGTGAGCTGGTCTCTCTGCGCATAATAAGTTGCTTGATTTAAAGGGAGAGTTTCAGATGAAGATTTAAGTTTCTGTTATGCTCCAGTGGTTTGTGTTTTTTTTTTTTTTTGAATATACACTACAAAAGCTCTAGTCGCACAGGATTAGGTTTACCTGGAGATGTCATGTGATTCAGAAGCCCTCCCCCGCTTCATTTCACTGCACGTCAGAGGACATTTTACACTTTCTGACAGCTTTAGATACTTTCTGAATTCTAACACGACGAGACTATTGATCCAGGCGATGAACGTACGACCAGGAAAGTTGATTTAACCCTCGTGCTACCCTCTTGCATGCTCTCTGTCTGTCCATTCACTTGGGGTCCCAGAGACCCCAAAGGTAGCACGAGGGTTAACGATTTCATCCGTCTAAATGGGTGAATGTTTCGACTTTGCACCCTAGCATCTGTCCAGACTTTGATTTACGGCACATCCTTCATAATCCTTAAGTGACAAGAGGCAGAAAAAAGGTGAAAATCGTGCAAAAGTCTTGACACAGGACCCTTGGAAATTCAACTAGTGTCATTTTTACTTTTACAAATTACGGACATGCCGTTTGCACAGGATTAAGATCGCAGACAACCGCTGCTATTATTACAGATTACCGGAGCTCCCCTGGTGAAACTACTTCCATGCAAATAGAGTTAAAATGTGCACCCTTTGAGAAAGTAATGGCAGTTTTATCATTATTTCGTTCATAGACTCCATGGAGGTAAAACCCATCATGACGCGGAAGCTGAGAAGACGGCCCAACGATCCAGTCCCAATACCAGACAAACGGAGAAAACCCGCTCCAGATATCCTTCTCATAAACCTGCAGTTAATTTGTCAATTTAAATTTATCCTAACATCTTTTTTTCTCCCCGGTTGTATTTTGTTCGTTCCTCTAGATGTGGTTTGATTCAGCTCAAGGTCCGAGTTAGCCTTCAGTCTTTTGTCTGTTCAGATATGCTTTCTTTAACTCCTCACACCTCAGCTAAACTATTTGTTAACAGACGAGCAGATTATGGAAGATCTAAGAACACTTAATAAGGTAAGAGTTTCTCACATTCTCGATGTTATTACGCGTCCTTGCTGGACATCATCCTACTGGAATATGAGTTGTTTTTAACATTTTCATACCTTCTCTTTGCAGCTTAAGTCACCGAAACGGCCAGGTACGTTAGCGCTCTGTACTTTAAAGGGGAACGGGTTGTCATTTGCAGAAATCTGATGGTGAATCTCAAAATGATTAGACCTTTAGCTGCAGCACACAGAGAAGGCTTCAAAGAAACACTGTCCCATCTAACAACACGCCTGTGGAGTATTGTTAAATGTGCTACTGACGGTGCTGAGGTGCTGCATGTTCTTATACAGGCTATACATATCTGCAGCTCACAGTATGTAGAACATGAGCTGTCTGTTCTCAGTAGATGTATTCAGGTCAAGAACATAGATTTCATTACTTTCTACTGTGTTTTTATTGGTGACATCGTCAGAGACCAGGCGGTGTCGACTTTCAAAAAGGTCTGAACTCAAGCAACCTCCAGAGTTTTTTACTTTATTGCTCTAAGTGTGGTGAGAGGGCCTATTATAGCGCAGCTCCAGAACTTTAATCATATTCAGAAATCCTGCATCCTCCACAGCCGCACAGGGCTGCATATCTCCTCCTATAAACACTTCCAATGCTTTAGTTATGGATTTAGCCTGGTCTGAATGTGCGTGCAGAGACTGTTTAAATTCAGTTTGGGGGGGGTAGCTCTTCCCTACCTGACTCTATCCTTGTACTGTCTGCAGAAACACTGACATTGCGCTGGGTTACTGGTATCAGGCTGTGTTTGATCAGTATTATTTAAATCTAATCTAAATAATACATACATGCCCTGAATCTAATGAGTTGATTTCTTTTACTTGAACTGTTTAACCTCCAGTTAAGACTAACCTTGCGTCTCTCCCTCTTTAGTGTCTCCCTCGTCTCCAGAGCACGTCCCCTCTGCTCCCATGGAGAGCCCATCCCAGCGCTACGAGGCCCGCATCGAGGAGGGGAAACTTTACTACGACAAGCGATGGTGAATTTCTGATTTCCTCTCCGCCACTAGATGGCCACGTTGCCACGGGTTTCACGGCGTTAAGGTTGGGGGGGGCTGATCTTCAAAAGACATCTAACACGCACTCGGATGGCCACCTCCTTTTAGTCTGGGCTCAGAGAAGGAGATATCACTTAGAAGCTGCTGCTTGAAGCCACACATTAAAATTACATATTCAGAGAAGACGTCTGCATTAGAAGTGATGCAGAAATAAAGAGAATAGACATCCTTGACCAGACACGGCCCTTCTGTTTGAGAGCAGCGTATCAGAGCAGAAGGTCACGTCAAGAGAGGGGGGTAAAAATAACTGAATTATGTCCTATTAGCTGTTGATGCAGACAGAGGAGTGAGCTGTGAGCACTTCTCGAGTCTGCTTTATTCACGGCCGCCACCAACAAGGAGACACATGCGTCATTATTCTTCAGTGGGCCGTAAATGATGGAGTCAGGCTCCTCCTCTGAGGTCTCTCCACTGACGGGCTGCAGAAAAGAACAGGCTTTTTTGTTCTTTGTTTTGACTTTTCAGCCAAATTATCTGTTTAGTGGCGCCTCAGAGGGAATGTGGTAAAATTATGTATAATGAGCCCCTGCCCTGTCTGCGCTTACACTTTAAGCTTGAAGCAAGAAATTTGTTCTCGCTCCTGGGGCTGCAAGAACAAGAAAAAAGTTTGTTCTGTCCAGGTAATTTATACTTAAAGACGAGAAGCTCAAGTACCAATATCTGGGAGAGGCTCCTCCTACTGCTCATAGGCCCCTCCCGCCGCTCATAGGCCCCTCCCACTGCAGCATACGTCACATGCGCTAAGGATTGTGGGAGATCCAGGTCACAGACGACATCGACCAGTTGTCTTGACGACCGTGTCCTTCAAATCACACTGTTCATTCTGCTAACTGCTAGCTTTTCTTCACTAACCACGCCCACTTCCAATTTCTGAGCAATCACAGATCAGTAACCGGACACCACACGAGAAAAAAAGTTCTGCCTGGTTTCTGTGTCGAGAACAAACTGCAAGAACAAAATGATGTCATTTTATTCTGACCCCGTTTGTCTGTGTTTCTTTTCTGTCGTCAGGTACCACAAGAGCCAGGCCATCTACCTGGAGTCAAAGGACAACACAAAGATCAGCTGTGTGATCAGTTCAGTGGGGACCAACGAGGTGAACTCCTTACTTCTCTTGTCGCATAATGAACCGTTTTTACTGCTTAAAGCATAAAGCTGGTGATGTTCTATATTTCTGTTTAATGTCAACGTGTCCCATGAGAAGACCAGTGAATTGATTTGACTCGCAAGTACCGTCTGTGGAGCCAAAGCTTGATATATTTAATTTAGTCCATAAAAAAAAAAAAGAGCCACACTCCAGCACCGGGTGACATATTCCTTCATTAGCTGAGTCCACACATACTGTCCTTCTGCTGCAAATAGAACACCAACATCTTTTTTTTTTAGTTCTCTTTCTGTGACACAGGCTAAAAAAATAAGTTTCTCAGGTGAAACTTAACATTTGTGACCAATTTTTTCACAGATTTTACTACTTTATATCATTTGTTCAGTGTTCGTTACGTGCTGTGTCACTGTGTGAAGATATTAATGCACAACAGGGGGAGCAGAGCAGGGTTTGCTTAGTTTGTCGACTAGCCTCTGATCACGTGACAATAACAACATGGCCGCCTCCAAGAAGACGGGTGAGGAGCAGTTCATCAAGTGTGTGGAAATACTTCACTAAAGATGAAGCCCACTTTACCGCAACATGTCAGTCCTGAAATACAACAAACTGCAATGCATCTGAAAAGGCTAACGCTAACGCTAGCAGAGGAACGGTCCAAATCCTCTGGACAGCAGTCAGTTAACAACTTCACCAAACGTCCTGTGGTAACGGAGAGAAGGAGGCTGCACATTAACTATTTGATAAAGTTATTAGAGCTTTAGCTGCAGAGAAATACCTAAATACCTACTGATGGTGCTGATGTGCTGCATGTTTTTATACAGGCTATACATATCTGCAGCTCACAGTATGTAGCACATGACCTGTCTGTTCTCAGCAGATGTATTCAGGTCAAGAATATAGATTTCATTACTTTCTACTGTGTTTTTATTGGTGACGTCATCAGAGACTAGTCTGTGTCAACTCAACTTTCACCACATAACAGTCGAATTTAAAAGAAAACTGAAGTCGTGTAACTACTAAATCAATTAATGCTCACTCTCTTGGGTTTACGGCACCGTGAAGCATCTTGGGACAGTTTCTCTTGCTTCTGTTGCTACGTTAAACCTATGGGTGGACTGATTTAGAAGTTTTCTGTCTGTCTTCATTGTCCAGATCTGGGTGAGGAAGACGAGCGACAGTACAAAGATGAGGATCTACCTGGGACAGCTGCAGAGGGGAGCATTTGTCATCCGACGACGGTCGGCTGCATGAAACATTACCCCTCCCCTCCCCAGCCAACCCCATCTGTTCCTTTATCCATCCATCCATCCATCCATCCATCCAGGGGCCTGCTCGTCAGCCGTTTCCCTATTTGGTGCATTTCAGTTTAACATGTGGCCTCTCATCTCCGACTACACACACATTCAGTCTTTCTTTGCAAAAAAAAAAGATCTTTCCCACATTAACCAAATGTCAGAACAGTAAAAGTCGTCATACACACAACTGACTGCATTATTTGTCACTATGTGGCATGTGTGTGTGAAAGCAGCCAACTCTAACATTATTATTATTATTTTTAATCTCCTGCTGTCAACACCTTTTCCCCTGCTCCCCACAGCCCTATTTACATTTATCATTAAGTTATTTTTGTCACGTTGACTCAGAGAAACTGTCTGCGAGACTTTCAGAACGACTCAAGGGTGACGGGACGAGACGAGCGCTGAGAGAGCAGGCGAGGATCTGCTTCAGGTTCAGCTGGAAGTCAGACTGTACAGAGGCTGCTTGTTACACGCCGAGGGTTTTTACACATGTTTAAATGTCCCGTCTATTAAACTTTTCATTTTGAATTTGAGAAAAAAATATATTTTAAAGAAGTCTTGTCTTTTTTTGTCATTTCATGTGATTGTCTCCATATGAACGATCTGAGTAAGCTGTATGTGCATGTGGACCGTTAAGTTGTTTTGTACTGTATCCCATTTTATTAAAATGGCTTCGGACTTTTATTAATTTGATGTGAAGTCTCATTCTTTGAAACGGACCCTACAGATTTAAAGTGGAACTAAACGATGGTTGTAGGAAAAATAAAAGAAAATGAGACATTAGCGCTTATTTCTACCAGGAGAGACTTTATTCTGAGTGAAAACTAAAGAGTTTATTTAGATTTTTATTACATTAGACCCTGCAGAGATGGCACAGACATTGAAAAATAAAATCTTGTTGCACGTACTCTTGAACCCAGATGGTGGAGGAGGGTTGGAGCAGCGAAGACAAGTGACAGCAGCAAAGGAAAAGCGTGTATGTTTGTACAGCAAGGACATGATTGGCTAATGGAGATTGTGGTGAAGCCTGAATGGTTAAATAGGACACTCCCAGAGGCAACGTCCCGGTCCACTAGAGGGTCCAGTCTGGCCCGTGGGATGAATTTCCAGAGTGCTAAAAGAAGATAATAACGAGTTTTTCAATAAAAGTAACTGCTATACTTAATTTGTCCACTAGGTGTCACACTGTAGATGGCAGTAATGTGCTGCAATTGTTTTTTGTCAGGTTGTTCATTCATTCATTCGTCTTCTGTACCCGTTTAGTCCTGTGCAGGGTCATGGGGGTCTGCTGGAGTCTATCCCAGCTGTCATAGGGCAAGAGGTGGGTCCCACCCTGGACAGGTCTCCAGTCTGGGACAGGGCTAACACAGAGAGACACTCACACCTACGGCCAATTCAGAATCACCAATGAACCTAAGCAGCATGTCTTTGGACGGTGGGAGGAAGCTGGAGAGTTCATCTTTGAACTAAAACAAATGGAAACATGTTGTGTTGTTGTTATTTATCATGCTGCTCGTGCAACACGCTTGAGATCAAACTGAAATGAGTAGCAGCTATTATTCATCAGTAGCTGCTGCTGGTAACCCTGATACATTTAAACTCCAGTATTCACTCTCATATTTGCTGCATTTGAAATGTTTTTCATCTGGCTGCTAATTTAGTTCAGTGTTGCATAACGTGCACGACTTTCATTAAAAATGTCTGCTGGCTGCAGAGTGTACGATGGAAGCATTGGTGTGGATGTTACTTAGACATGTAGCACCCACCTAGACCAGACCAGGTACCCCCACCCCATAGCAATGACACTCCTTGATGGCAGCAGCCATCCCCAGCAGGATGCAGACACAAAAACACTTTAGGAAGAAGAACAGCAAAAGGTGTTGACCTGGCCTCCACATTCACTAGATCCCAAACTGATCCACACAGGACGCCCTCAGAAGCCCCATGTCCGTTCTCTGAGGGAGACCTGCATAATATTAGGAAGGTGGTCATAATGTTATGCCTGACTGCTGTTTATATACACTATAAATATCCTGTATATTAGTACACCGGCCAGTGTCTCCTGTAATCACAGCTCCTCTCGAGCGTCCGCTTTGTAAACAGCTGAATTATTTGGCATTCATCACGGGCTTCCACTGGCTGGACCGTCTGCCTTCTCCCTCCCTGTGTGTCCTGTCCTATCGCTTCAGCCCGATGGCACGTTTCACTTTGCCCGACTTAATGACACCACCTGACAGGGAGGGGCAGTTATGTTTTTTGTTTTTTTGCCATGCTGCACAAAGCCTGAAAAAGGCTCGCTGCCCAGAAGGCGTCAGGTGAGATCAGCTCAGTCTGTTGTGAGGACGTGAAATGAGACGATGGTGAATATGAGGCCTGTCTGCATCGGACGGGCTGGGGAAACAATAATGTACACTGGTCAACTAATATGAGACAGAATACAAGGTTTTAGTTGGTTTAAATGGAAAACCACCTCACACTGCGCCGGTGGACATCCTGGGCTTGAATGTTGAGGACGTGAAGGACGACTGACGTCCTTTAGGGCATGCAGGTCACTGCTCAGGACCTTCTATGAGCAGCTCCTTCAGCAGCAGACTGCTGCATCCACGCTGCAAGGAGGACACGCTACCACAGGTCCTTCATCCCAGCTGCCATCAGGCTGCACAACATCAGCCTCAGTCAACGATAACCCAGACTCTAGACTTGGCTTCCTTTTGGTTTTTACATTTATATTTTTGCACTAATAAATCTGCACTTTGCACTGCCCTACGTTTCACAAACCACTACCTCACTGTCTCGCCCAATACATTTTATAGTCTTATATTTGAGTATTTTTTTGTATATTTCCATTTCCCATACGTGGGATAAATAAACAACATCTTGTGTTGCAGATAGTCAACAAACAAACATAAAGTCCCATACACATAAATTTGGGAAAATATTTTAACTGTAATTATTTTTCGGAGATTTAAATTGACCGTGACCGTGACTGGAATGACGATGTGTCACACTTATAGGGGACAGGCAGGCGCTGCAGAGCGGGCACGAGATCCCTATCAGTCCCAGGAGGTGATCCCATCTTCCATGTGTGCAGGATAGAGTCATAACATGACGTCTGTACCAAGCCTTTCAGCCTCTAGCTTTAGTCCACTTCAAAATGTCCTGATTCGAGATGCAGTGATTAGTCGGACCACAGCGTCAGAAAATTAAGCTTTTTGAAATATTTTGAGTTTTTTATTTGACTCAAAGACACAAATCTGTTGTCAGAGGAGCCGTGCCGACCCCTTAGGAAAGCTCCCACCTCTGTTTTAGACTCACACTTGACATATATTTGACAAGAATTTAAGTAAAATCATGATGCAATCTGGACTCTGTGCAGTGTTAGTGTCAGTGGGGACCTATCCATGCCAAAGAGAAGAACGGGAAATGTCTTTCCCCTGAATTATTGTCCAGCTACACTCAATAATCTACATTTAAATACTTAAATAGTGTGAGAGCATCTCTACTGTTCACTCCATGTCCACGTGCAGATAACACTCATATAAGCAGAGTGGTGATGACCCATTTCACCACTTTACAATCTTTACATTTCACCAGGCTGCTGCTCTTCCCCTCCTTTGTCCTCGTGTCCAATTTCTATCTCCCTGGCAGCGTATCCGTCTTGAGCTTTCACCGCTGGTGGCTGTTTATACTGCCTTGAATCAATATGCTGAGTAAGCACGGGAACGAGCGGGGACAGTTCTCTGGTGATGAATCAATTCGCCCCTGTCTATCCACCAGAGTGTGTAAAACACCTGCTGACACCCGCCACGCCGCAAAAACCAGAGGGAGCTCTGCAGCCGTCCCGCGACCAGAAGTCTCCACAGCGCGCCCGCCGTTTGTTGCTAAGTCTCGCTGGAGCTGTTAGACTCTTTGGTGGTTATTGCTTGTGCGCATAAAAAGTCACCTAGGGCATCAATAAAAAAAAAAAAATCCACTTCACTATCTCTCGGCAGCTCCAGCTCTTGCTCCAATTCCCCTCTTTCATCCTCCTCCCTTCTTCTAATTTCAGCATTCGCTCCACTGCATGTTAGCGCAGCATACATGGCCACGGGGCACAGAGCTGCATCTCGCTGTGCACTATCTGCTGGGAACCGAGTGGGGATCCAGGCAGAGCTGTATGTGCCTCTGGTGGTCTGAGGAGAGGATGGTAGGTCCTGGACGGCCCTTCAAGCCCCGTGAGTGTGTGCGTGCTCCTCCAGTTTATCACTCTCCAGCAGGTCTGCACCGGGATAGGAATTCGTTAACAGTACAAGCTCGCCATTCGACTGTTAACACCTGACCTGCTGTGGAACGGAGCCGCAGCCCCACTGGATCATTTGCCGGTATTGATCATTTTAAACGCTGATGTTGTTAAGCGGCCGCAGCCACTCATCTCAGGATCAGGATCAGTCACTTCCACGCTCGGCACTGAGCTGTTCAGCTGCTCTTTTGATGCCGTGCAGCTGCAGAATCAAAGCAATTACAACTCCCCCCCCGTTTCAAAAGTAACTAAGTTAAATAAATCATCCGTCTCAGAGCGAGCGTGTGGATGTGCTTCAGTGTTTCATTTCAGTTCTTTTTTAGTGCTGCTGGGATTTACAAACAAAACAGACGCTAACAATTCAAGAAGAAAAAAAACATCACCGTGTGTCGTCGTGGCGTTTTTTTATTCTTTAATCTGGTCCCATTAAAACTACTCTTTGGAACTTTTTGTCTCTTGGCTCTTATTAGAGCAAAGGAAAGTTAAGCTCGTACAAATGTACCTTCCTTCCTCACAGGCCTTCAGGTGATTCAAAGAGAGCCGAGGCTAATGATGATGGTCTCCGTTAAACGTCCTCTGTGAGCCTGTGAGGCGTGACTTGCAGCCTCTCTGCAGGGTTGTCACAGCTTGCTTTGACATCTGTAGGTTGAGTTCAGAAGATCTCTGCTGTGGGATCTACTCACTGAGCTAATTTAATCATGTGCTTTAAAAACGTACTAAGGTTTACTGGAGCGTGGACTTCAAGGAACTTGCTCAGAAATAACATTATGACCTCCCAAGACAGTTGTGACTCATCAGGGAATGGACATGGGCCTTCTGAAGGTGTCCTGTGGTGTCTGGCAACAGAAGGGATCTTTGAGGGGAGGGTCCTCTGTGGATCATCCAACAGATACTTGATCAGTTTGGGATCTAGTGAATGTGGAGGCCAGGTCAACACCTTGTGCTGTTCTTCTTCCTAAAGTGTTTTTGTGGCTGCATCCTGCTGGGGATGGCTGCTGCCATCAAGGAGTGTCATTGCTATGGGGTGGGGGTGCCTGGTCTGGTCTAGGTGGGTGCTACATGTCTAAGTAACATCCACACCAATGAATGAATGAATGCCAGGTCCAGAAGTTTCCCAGCAAAACACTGAACTGTCACAAGAATCTACTTGACATACGTAAAATAGTTGATTTGTACAAAGAAATGCAACAGAACAGCAGCCAGTTTCAAAGTAAAAACCCCCCATGAGGGAGCTTTTTAATACTATTATTGTCAGTAGCGGTGGAACTACAGGTTACATGGTCCTACAGACAAGCATCAGAGTGGCCATAATCAATTTAAAGAACTGTGAAAAAAGTAAAAAAGTCTGAAAAGCGGCTCCCTGGATGCCACTTGATCCAGCATGGCGGCCGATTCCAGTTTGAGCTAAAGCTCAATCTGCTTCTGTGAATATTTTTTTTTTGGCTATAATTATCAAAAGAAGTTGAGTTTGCGACATGTAGCCACTGCACACCGCTAACTTGACATGAATAATTGAACAGGGGAGAGAGTAACAAAGAGCTTGGGAATCAAAAGAGAATTCGTTTGGAAATACGAGCGATGTATGCGTTCTGTTTAGCATGAATGCCGCCGCTAATGCTTGCGTGGCATTCTGCGTCATCTAAAGCGACGTTTTGAGTGAGAGGAGGCGGCGTTGTGCTCTTTCATGTTCCCGACCGTCTGAGGAGAGGAGTCCTTGGCTTTTTGTTCCTCCAAGGTCGGTGCACGTTAGGAGACGTATTCCCCTCATTAGAGCTATTGTGTACTCCTGAAATCCCTCGTGACGCCGCTGATACCAATTTTCTTTATCCTCTATTTTTTTATTCTCTCACAGCAGCCCTGTGAAAGCGCTGAATGACTCCCTTTACCGCCTTTTCGCCAAAATTTCCTTCGCAGCTCCGAGCGAACGACCTTCCCGCTCGACTCTGGCGTCCGGCTGGAAAAGTGAGATCACTCCAGAGCCGATAAGACGCGCATCGATAAGAGGAAGACTCTATCTTAGAATCTCCACACAAGGCCGCCTCAATAGGAATCAAAAACCTCACGTCTTCCCTAACCTCTCTGGAGGCGTCTCGGCTTTCTGCATATTTTATTCTGACGACTTTTTAAAAGATAAAGGGGAACGACGTGGAGCGGGCTTTCATAGATTGAGAGATGGACCACGCAGTCATCTGTAAATAGCTATTCTGAGGAGGTTTGCTGCATTCACGGGGTTCCTTGAGGTGCTCCGTCACCCATCACAGTCCTTACCTTGAGAAGACGGATCACCTGGTATTAGCTTGTTGGAGGAAAGCATATGGAGAACGCAGACTACGTGCAATTAATCTCTCGTTTGACGTGTGCTTTATTTTGCTGCAGCGGCCTTAAACGAACTTCATCCTGAGCTGCATCCATCTACTGTATGTCTTCACCGTCTTCCGTATTGTAAATATCAAACCGTTAGCTTGCTAGGTTTAGCTCTGCGTCCAAAGATTAACTAGTCTGGAGACTCTTCAGCAGAAAGGACACTGGACCAGTCAGGTTCAGAGACAAAGATTTATTGAGTAAACAACTGATTTTACCTTTAAAATTCATTCAGCCCCTTCCCCACCAAATGCTTGTGCATGTTTATGTTCCTTGAGGATTTAGGATATTGCTTGGTTGCTTTTGCCTGCTGAAACACAGGCGAAGGGATTTCCAAGCTCCCTCCAGGATCTTCTGCTACGATACCAGACAAGTTAATTACATTTTTAATATTAATAAAAGCTGTCTAGTACTGATGCCTCACAGTAAGAAGGTTCTGGGTTCTAATCCATCACGGGATTGCATGTTCTCCCTGTGTCTGTGTGGGTTCTCTCCAGGTTCTCCAGCTTCCTCCCACCGTCCAAAGACATGCTCATTAGGTTCATTGGTGATTCTAAATTGGCCGTAGGTGTGAGTGTCTGTCCTGTCCAGGGTGGACCCTGTCTCTCGCCCCGACGACAGCTCCGGATAGGCTCCAGAGACACTATTTAAAAGAGCTAAGTGGCTGCTTCACGTTTGTTGTCACTGGCAATCAATAAAGTGGCATCAATCCTCTAATCCAGCTCTCTGCAATTTGCAAATGAGCTTAATTGTGGAAAGTGAAATCTGTTGGGCATCCACCCAAAAAGCAGTCGTTGAATCCGACTTAAAGAGGCAGGCTTCAAATGACGAGGGTATCTCCGAGCATTCTGCCTTTCAGTACATTTTAGTAGAGCATGGAAACACACATTTATCTTTTTTTTTTTTTAAAAGTGGCAGCTGAGCCGAGCCAAGGTGTTGTTCCCACCAAATTAAAGGTGCAAACGCTCGAGAGTTCAAATAAACCCCTCCAGCTATTATGAGAGAAGATGTGACTGCTACATATAGAGGCCCTGGGAGGCTGACGGGCCGTAAGATAAGACACGAGCAAAACAAGAAGACGTCGTCTCCAAGCTGGCAGCACGAATATTGAAACCTAGAACCTGAGCAACTGCAGCAACCCCAGATCATAGCACTGCCCCATAGCACAGGCTTGTACAGTAGACACTAGGCATGATGGCTGCATCACTTCATCTGCCTCTCTTCTTACCCTGATGCCCCCATCACTCTGGAACAGGGGAAATCTGGACTCATCAGACCACATGACCTTCTTCCATTGCTCCAGAGTCCAATCTTTATGCTCCCTAGCAAACTGAAGCCTTTATTTCCAGTTATCCTCACTGATTAGTGGTTTTCTTAAGGCTACACAGCTGTTCAGTCCCAATCCCTTGAGTTCCCTTCACATTGTACGTGTGGAAATGTTCTTACTTTCACTATTAAACATAGCCCTGAGTTCTACTGTTGGTTTTTTTCCATTTGATTTCATCAAAACGATCAATCAGGATTTGTTTCTGACCACATTTCTTCCTCAAAGAGGGTGCTTCTCCACTCTCCTTCCAGTTTTTAATAATGCATTGGACAGTTCTTAACCCAGTTTTAGTAGTTTCTTCAATCTCCTTAGATGTTTTCTCTGCTTGATGCCAATGATTTGACCCTTCTCAAACAGACGACCACAGGATGTGTCTTTAGACATGGTTGTTGAAGAAATGAGAAGCTACTCATTGCATCAGTTGGGCTTAAATAACTTGTTTCCAGCTGAAAGATAATCACCCATGCAGTAATTGGCCAATAGGAGGCTCCTACCTGTTTGATTAGTTAAATCCAGGTGGAGACTTTTTGGCCAAGAACAAACCTCTTTGTCCTTTTCTTGTGAGAACACGGCGGATAATTTGCAGTGTAACAAACCTTCGTGACCCTCTTCCCTTCTCTAAATGCAGCCTGCCCACCCACATGAACATCTTGCTCCCTCTCCACGTTATTAGTCCTGAATGATCTTGAGACATTTTCTCCTTATTATTGAGGGGGGGTGGAGTGGGATGGGTGTGATTAAAGCCCATTGATTGCGAGGCGCCTCACAAGGCATTAAGGAGCGCTCAGAGTGCTTGGAGTGGAGAGGAGGGGATAATGGCTTCCATCTTCGCCAAGCCTGCCCCTTCTTTATGGCTCGTGACAGTCGGGATGTCATCAGGTCGATTGCGCCGTCGTTGGCCGGTTGCGTCTTTCTCCGTGCGACTTTTTGCAGCAGCAGCTTTAGAGGCTGCACGTTTGCAGAACAAAAAACAAAAGACATATTTGCAACACCTTGATGCCTCTGGTTCCATTTGCTTTGTTAGTCCTGAGTGAAAAATGACTTCCAATTAGAGCTTCCTGGACAACACACCAGCTCTGCATAATATTCTTTGTCTCCCAGCCGCTGCTTTGGCGCCCACTGTTTTTTTTTTCTTCTTGCACTTGTCAGGAAATTGTTTTGCCTCTCACCTGCCCTTTGAGAGGTAATTTCATGCAGCTACGTCTCTGCTATTGAGAAAGGCAATTTCTTTTTCTTTCTTTCAGTGGTCTTGCATGTGCAGACCACAGAAAAACACACACAGACACATAAAGTCCCTGCAGGGATCTGAGTGCGCATTTGAGGCTCCTTTCTTGTTTGCACTTTGCCTCAGTTAGCGAGCAGGGCTGTTATTTACTACATTGTTCCCCCGAAAGATTATTTCTGATGGGGAGGAGGCGTGGAGACGAAAAGCAGCAAGATGTCTCTCATGAACCGAGCGCCCGGCTGCCAGCACGCTGTGCTAGAGATGCCGCGTCCTGTGGAACACAACATCTGTTTCCATTAGGTCCGATTATAGCAACATCTCGCCTCGGAACACATCAGCCCGAGCTCAGGGCGCCGTACGCGTCGCATGCTGATGACTTCACTTCCCATCTGCCGCAGTGTGAGTAATGGCCAAGGAAAATGTCCAATTCATTGGAGAGTGAAATGCAATCACATAATCTCTCGCAGTGGAAGCGCGTCAAGCTGCGGCGCTTAGGCTTTTCCTCGAGATTGCAATCCAGCGACTCAAACAAGCTCAGGTTCTCAGTTTGAGGAGTTTACGGCCGTCTAGACGGGCTCCGCTCAACATATCGCTGCGTTTAGGAGCTCAGGGCTGAGAGTGGCCCAAAAAAGAGACACTTTAAAAAGCTTCGTTATGTGCTATGAATGGAAGAAATAGGTGTTTTGTGGATACTTACTAAATCCTCCCCATAAAACATCTCTGCAGTCGTGGCCGTGCTTGGCTGGAGTGCTTTAGATTTAGTGCCGTGCATAGGATTGCAGTAAGAGCTAAAAAAGTAGTGGCTTCTTTTAAGCTTCTCCCCAAACTTAAAATTACCAGAGCAAAAAAAATAATAATAATAAGTGATGGATGAATAAATAGAACATGCACATATTTACCTCATCAACATATAACTTTATATAGGTTTTCTCCTCCTAGCTCCTCCTGGCTCCTCCATATTCTAAAAATTATCCAAGAGTTGCAGGTGACCCTAAGGCAGGAATGTTAGCAACCTGTGAAATACCCTAAACCAGGGGTCTTCAACATTTTCCAGCCCAAGGAACCCCAAACTGATGGAGAGATGAAGCAAGGACCCTCTACTTGTGTATATGTGAGAGTGTGTCGCACACATATATACGTCATCAATGGGAATTTATTGTTTTAATCGCGGGATGACATATTCTTACCGTGGAGAATGTTTTTGATGATATATCGTAAACTACGAAATATTGCACATCCCTAAAACAAAGACATAGCCACTTGCGACGGCCATTTTGCAAAGTGTAAATATACAAAATAAAACACTGTTTGATGATCATTTGAAATGTGCACAGTTACAAATGCAAGTACAGAAATACCCATCACCAAGCAGCTGCAGGAATGTAAGCACTGTGGCTTTACAAACCTTGACCGGAGGGGCCTCTGTGGAGCTCTGATTGACTGAGGCAATGTTTAATGATGCTGGTGGGTAATGACGGTTGCCATGAAATGATGCTATTTATATGCAGCGGAAGCAACTACCTAGTGTTTATGGCGTGGCATATATATATGTGTGTATATATGTATATATATATATATATATATATATATATATATATATATATATATATATATATATATATACGTATATATCAGGGATGCTTCTTTCCTTTAATATTCTGTTTGCTGTAAAGAAACTAAGATGCGTCTGTGGAGCCACCCGGCAGATGCAGAAAGAAAGAAATAACACAAATATGCAGCTGTTCTGTGCAACCAGAATGTATTCATTACGTCTTAACAAAATAGAAAAAGAAAGAATATGTCATTAGCGCAAGTTCTTATTACACTTCATTGTGACTGTCCTCTCCAGTGGTTGCAGATTAATGATGCAACAGTTTTACAGTCATTAAAACCATACATTGAGGGCAGTAAACACACCACAGTTCTCTTAAAAGAACTGCTTTGAAACCTGAAAACTCTCATGCGTAGAAATAAAAGGTTTCTTATATAAATTATGGGTAATTATGTGGCAGGAGCGGACCAAGGCCGCCTTTGGCTCCAGATGAAGGTGAGCGCTTCTTCTTTTCAGTGACACGCCAGCCAGGACACAGAGAGCTGTTAATGATGAGGAATGAATGGCTTTGCTTTGTGGTTTAATGAGGTTGCAGTAACGTCGGCACTGCTGGCACTCGTACCTGAATGAGAGAGGTGAGTGCTTTGACAAAAAGAAAGAAAAAAAAAAAACCTGCGTACTTGACTGTGGGTGTCCAGAAACACTCGACAGCAGCCGAGCTTGAAATTAAATGAGGTTTGTTAATGTGGAAAAGACTTTGGTTAGAGATCATGTTTATGAGTTTTACAGTTTAAACAGTCCACCCATGAGAACACCATCCAGTCCCCTCTACTGCTTTATCAACTGAACATCCACTTGTGATTTCTTTTTATGCCTCTAAATGTTTGATCAACCCTAAACTTTCCATATAGCTCCGTGCTAACATGCAGCATTTAGCTCAGTGTACTGCTACTACATATTTTTACGCAGTATGACATATTTAACAACTAATATATACCCTAAATATGTTTGAAAGAAATATTTTATAGTATTTAGTAGGGATGTGCGATATTTCATCGTTTACGATATATCGTCAAAAACATTCTCACGGTAAGAATATGTCATCCCGCGATAAAAACGATAAATTCCCATTGATGACGTATATATGTGCGCGACACACTCTCAGCCCAACACGTGTGGAATATTGACAAACTGACAATGGTGGAAGGTGGAGCAGATACGCCGGCAGAGAGGAGCTCGTTCCTAAACGAGGCTCCACCTACATTATCTGGTTTGGTTTTAACCCCTTAACGCCTCAATTGATTCTTCAATTATAGAAAGAAATGAAATATTTGTATTTTTGTTCCCACTCCAGCCGGTCCTACCAGAAACTAGTGCTTGCTAAAGGTTCCTAGGATTTTTCTGAACGTGCACAAACCGACATTGGAGTATTACATGTGTTATTTCAGCTGCAGTCTGAACGGAAACAGTGCGTCGTGAATTAGCGACACTAGGCATGAAGGGGTTAAAAAGTCTGACGCGGAGCAGCAAATTACAACATGCAAGGTTTGCAAACAAATAGTGCATAAAAAGGACAGTAACAGCACTAATTTGTTCCACCACCTCAAACACAAGCACAAACCAGAATATGAAGAAAGACAGAAAATGAGCAAAGATGCAGAAGCAGTGTCGACTTCATCCAGAGAGTCTATCACAGTCTAACACAGAGAGACACTCACACCTACGGCCAATTTAGAATCACCAATGAACCTAACCAGCATGTCTTTGGACGGTGGGAGGAAGCTGGAGAACCTGGAGAGAACCGTTTCTCAATAAAAGTAGCTGCTGTTTTTAATTCCTCCACTAGGGGTCGCACTGTTTTAGTAAAAGTTGAGACCCAGAACTGAACAAAGCACTGTGCTTGAACAGAAGAAATATATGTTGTTCATAAAAGGATAATAATTCATAATGATAATCAATTCAATGGTAAATGTTGTTATTGCTCTAACTGAAAAATCCACCGGACCTGGCAGGATGTGGGATTCCAGTCAGGACGAGAGGCAGATTACAGGCACTGCAGATTAATTCAGAGGCTGCAAAGGTGCATGATGGGAAGGATTTAATCAGAGATGTGGGGAAAAAAAGGATGCAAGCATGCAGGTCTGGTCATGATGCACTTATGACAATAACCCTGCTGTCGGGGGGGTTAGTCTTCAACGACGGCGACAACAGAGCATCTCCATGAATATTACATGAAAAGACGTCGGCTTATAAATTTCAAGAAGCACGCCCCCTTCGCAGATAAGACAGAATAATTCAGGAGACTAACAAGGGTCTCGTGCTGCATTGTAAACTCATCGCAGGCAATGAAATAAAAACGAGGATGCACTGGTAAAAACTGCCGCCGTCGCTCAATATTAATGATGTGTGCAAGCGGTTAAGGCCGTGTTAACAACGTGCATTATCTCCGTGTCCGCCAGCGGTGCTGCAGAGAGGAGGCCTGTCACGGTTTCAGATGTCTTTCATTCCACCGTCTCCTTGGGGCCCAGTCACATTGAAATGCCAGATCGCAAAGCTAAATTTTGCACCTGCCACCTGCATGTGTGTGTGTGTTATTACACAGGGAAGGTCACGCGGGCTCTGACACCTTTTAAAAAGCAAAAAAAAACGTGAAAACCAGAGGCCTGAAGAAGCCGTCAGACTCCATAAAAGCAGAATATTACTGGGTTAGGTCTTATTGGACAGCACGGTGTAATTTCACTCTGCGTAAACAAGCTAACAACAAACGCCACCACCCCGCCTCATGTGCACTTTCATGCATGCATAAGCAGAAGCCCACACGAGCAGACACCGTCTATAAAACCTCGCCGCGCTCTGTTTTTCCTCCTACAGAAGTCCCATGTGAGTACAGTATCGGATCTTTGTCTGCGCTTTAGCAGGACTGATAGCATCGCCGGCACTCTGCGAAAGGTCTCGCTAATCACAGCCGCAGCGTTATTGGAACATTTCTCACCTCATCTGTGAAAAGAAAACTCCTTCGTCAGCAGCGCGGCCTCCTTTGTTCCTTTTAGCCGCCGCTCGCAGATTAACTCCGAGGCTGAACATTTTCCTTTCTTTCTTTGCCGCGCTGCTGTCACAATAAGCGGCTGTTGCACTCGGTAAAAACCAGTTGTGGTTTCGATGCGACGACTATCGACTATCGGGACCACGGTGGACGGGGTGTTTCTTTCTGGGTCAGTTTGTGCGCCACCACTTCAGTCTGTGAGTTGAAGTGGTCGAAACCAAAGGTAGTAGACAGTGTTTACTATGTGAGCAGCTGATCTATTTAATTTACACATGATGCAAACTCAAAGTTAGGTCAACTTGTCCTCATTGCATAGCCAGGTGTACTGTATTGTAACTGTGTTTAATGCTCCGTCCTGACTCTCAAAGTCAAAAAACATAGCCAGAGATGATGTAGAAAGAAGCTGTTTCTGTAGATACAAACGAAATAATCAAAAAGATTTTAGTTTAATTGTCTGGAGTCGACAGACGAGACACTACGTTCAAAAGATATGACTGATTTAAGACGACGTAGCAGCAAAAAGCAGCTTCACCGAGTCTCAGATTCAGTTTTTCTAGAAGGTGCTGACATCAAACTATCACCTGGATTTAACTGCATGGGTGATTATCTTTCAGCTGGAAACAAGTTATTTAAGCCCAACTGATGCAATGACTAGCTTCTCATTTCTTCAACAACCATGTCTAAAGACACATCCTGTGGTCGTCTGTTTGAGAAGGGTCAAATCATTGGCATCAAGCAGAGAAAACATCTAAGGAGATTGAAGAAACTACTAAAACTGGGTTAAGAACTGTCCAAGACATTATTAGAAACTGGAAGGAGAGTGGAGAAGCATCGTCTCAGAGGAAGAAATGTGGTCAGATTCATCGTAATTTGCGATCACTTAAACGTTTGGTGAAATCAAATGGAAGAAAACCAACAGTAGAACTCAGGGCTATGTTTAATAGTGAAAGTAAGAACATTTCCACACGTACAATGTGAAGGGAACTCAAGGGATTGGGACTGAACAGCTGTGTAGCCTTAAGAAAACCACTAATCAGTGAGGATAACTGGAAATAAAGGCTTCAGTTTGCTAGGGAGCATAAAGATTGGACTCTGGAGCAATGGAAGAAGGTCATGTGGTCTGATGAGTCCAGATTTCCCCTGTTCCAGAGTGATGGGGGCATCAGGGTAAGAAGAGAGGCAGATGAAGTGATGCAGCCATCATGCCTAGTGTCTACTGTACAAGCCTGTGCTACGGGGCAGTGCTATGATCTGGGGTTGCTGCAGTTGCTCAGGTCTCGGTTCAGCAACATTAAGTGTTGTTGACGCGAAAGAGTTAGATTTGTTACCTTTAGACATTACTTACTGTGACGCCTGATAGTTCAGTAAATGGTTCTAAATAGTTGTGCCTGATGCATTTCCTGCCTATTAATGCAAATAGTTGTAAATGACGTTTGCAAAATGTATACATAAGCTTTTGAAATTTATAGTTTAGATTTGCATACTGGTGGTGCAGCTTCATATTAAAACTAGTATTTAATGTATTTAATTTATGAAACAGTACTTTTATCATGAAGTTACTATTATGGTTCATTAAAAAATGCCTCTGCAAGCCTATTTCCATTTCTTTCTTTTTCTTAGTTTTAAGTAATTTTAAATTTTAAGGTGGTAATGAACAAGCAGGAGCAGCCACAGTGAGCTGTTAGATGAAGAGCTGCAGGCCATGCCCACGCCGTTCACAGATTCATGTTGTGTGCAGCATCAAAATCTGTACTTCTGTTAAACATGATTAACTCTAGACTTCAAAACAAGACTGACAATTCAAGATTTACACTCAGATGAAACTGAGGCTTTAATAGATAAATGGTTGAAAAATAAAGAATATATATCGTGTACAATGACAATAAACAGTTCATGTAGCCTTAACACTTCAGTTTCATGACAATAATGCAGCGCCTCATATATCATGAACCTTTGTGACAGTCTGCTATTATTCATATGAAAGCCTAACGACCTCAAAGACTATCTGCATACATTAACCACACTCAAACGTGCACTTTTACAGACACACAGACAAAAAAATAAAAGCATCTGCAAGGCAATCATGACATCCCTTCCTCATGGTAATTCTATGAAATTATGCCATCACGGGTTACACAATTAGAGCAAATAACTTTCCGCGTCTGATAAGGACAATTAGCACTCTGGAGCCCACCTACCACGCAGCCCGGGGGCCAATGAATACTTTAGGAATACATTACGTGCTGAATCAGATTATTCCTGTCTTGTCTCTGGGAGCGCTTTTGAAAATTGATGCCTGAACTCTGCTGCTTCACATTTTCTGGAAGAAATATGCCTCAATCATTTTTGCCTCTCGCAAACCGTCTGTAGCGGCGCCTCTCCTTCATTCACATTTCAGTGAGTTGGTGAACGTAGCGACGAGCAGAAGCTGCGGCCGTTACGTTTAATGCATGTCCCTTCTTTTTTCACCTATAGACATGCATCCGCTCTGCAGAACAGCTCTGAACGGCCCCTCTGTGTGCGCTTGGCTTTATTTTACGCCAGCCACTCTGCATCCTTTAGAGCTTTAAAGTCTGCTCGGGTTAATTTCAAATGTGAATTATTAAGAAGTCGCAGGATTTCCGGTTTGAGTCAGACTCAAGGAGGCTTCAGGTTTTATTTTCAGCTCTGCAGCCGACGTTCAGTTAAGTTTTCCACTCAAACCCTTATTAGACCTTTTCACGTAAAGCACAAACCTGTTCACACCCACTGACCAGCTATGATTAAGTGCCCATTACGGCAGCGTTTTGCAAACTTAACGGAGGATTTCACATTTATGCAAAGAGGTTCAGCAACAGACAGGAACGAGCAGGAGACAAGAGGAGGAATAAACCCAAACCAGCTGGTTATATTAGTAGCAAGCTCAACAACTAAGGATCTGGCTGCATCCTGCTGGGGATCTCTGCTACCATCCAGGAGTGTCATTGCTATGGGGTGGGGGTGCCTGGTCTGGTCTAGGTGGGTGCTACATGTCTAAGTAACATCCACACCAATGAATGAATGAATGCCAGGTCCAGAAGTTTCCCAGCAGAACATTGAACTGTCACAAGATGGTCGGTTATATTCACTTCTCCGGTCATAATGTTGTGGCTGATCGGTGTATTAGAGTTTGTTTAGCAGTAAAAGCAAAACTGGGAAAAAATGCAAAAGAACCAAACCAAGTGAATGCATCATTAGAAACATACATATTTATTCTCCACGTCGTCTTCCTCTGCAGCTGACTGGAAAGCGAGTTCTACCACGGCTGTATATAGATCTGCAAACGAGGCCGATGTGTTTTAATGTCTTTATTTCATTTTTTAAAACGACAAAAGGCGTTTTATGGTCTGAGGAAAACAGACGGACAGGGCTTCAAATCACAATCAGCGCTGCAATCAGTGCAGAAATGAAAGGAAAACACCAGCTAGACTCTTTTTATTTGCAGAGGTGTGAACCTGGATGCACAGGTGAGGACAGGCCTCCCCTCCCTCCCTCCCTCCCCCCTCCGCACGGCTCCATGTACGTGACGCGCATTTCTCCGAGGAGCGTTTCATCGAGGAGGAGGAAGAGGAGAAGGACGAGAGCTTCTGTGCTCTCCAGCTGACGCTCTCAGAGTAATTGCAGAACCTTGGACAGCGACAAGGGTTTCCTCTCAGGATACTCGTGTCTAATGCACGTCTGCTTTGTGTTCTCACCCCGCTTTCATGAGTGCCTGGCGCCTTCCATTTCTCCACCGCAGAACAGTGGATCAACTTCACAGCGCCAGATGTTGTGTGCCAGAGCCTTGAGACGTGTTTGAGGTGCAAATCAGGCCTCATCAATAGCTACAGCGTCTTCTTTTCTCTCTCAACATCTCGCCGCATAAAAGGTTTCTGCCTTTAGTGACTCTCTCTTGTCTCTACATTTAATTCAGACATTTTCTTCTTCTTCTTCTTCTTTTTTATTTCCCTCCACTGTCACAGGTCTGGAGCCTCGCTTCAAGATGTTTTGTCTGCATCAAACCTTAATGATGTCGAGGCTGAGCTCTGGCTTTTCTGCGTAAATGCAGCAGCTGGCTTATTAATAAACATAACTGGATAAGGACTACTTCCAGCGTCTTTTGAAGCAAACTTTTGAACCTCCTCCTCGATGCAGCGGAAACGATGGCACAGGGCTCCTCTGTTTGGAGCGAAGCATTATTGCACTGCTGCTTTAATGACCATAGAGTCAAACACTAGGAAATGCTATTTCATCTCATGTCCCTCCAGTCCAGTCTGCTGTTCATGTGGACTCTTGGGTTCTTATAGTGGTCCACTACTTCCACCTCCAGGCCCTGGATGGTGATGGGCTCCACTGGTGTCCTCTACCTCCTGAAACCAGATCAGCTCCTTGGTCTTGTCCACATCTAAGATTAGGTGGTTTGCTATTTGTTTGACTATGGCAGCATAAATCACATCTGTTTTTAGATTATATCACCCCAAAGTATAAATAATTGTTGAAGTAATCATGTTTGCTTAAGTCATTTTATATTTGAAGTGCACTAATTGAGTATTTAAACAAGGGTTTATTGCATATTTCTACTAAATCTGGACTGTGAGAGCCCTCTTCTGGGGCGGTGTAGGTTGGTATTTGTTATGATGAAGGGATGATAACTTGACAGAAGCTGCGAAATCCCTCCTGCGTCGTTTTGCCGTCTTATCTCTCCCGAACCTTCTTCTCAAACTGGACTCCAGGGATCGGATTCCACCGCTTCGCCCGTGCGAGCTTTCAGCGTGAAGACCCAGACGAGCACAGCTGTCAAGTGTTCGGGGAGAGGACGTGGTTTGGCTTCACGGCGCAGGAGCCCACAGGGAGAACAGGACGGGACGGACACGTGCACGCCGCACACGCCAGCATTTCATCTCCACTCACGTACGAGCGCCCTTTTTGTTGCAGGATCTGATCCGTTTGTGGCAAACTGGGTGGATTTTTGGAGCTCGGATCCTGGATGAGAACCAGGTTTTTTATTAAACTAAATTGGCTAATGTCACCCCCTGCTGTGTTATTAGCTCCTGAGCCAGGAAGCCAAATCCTGCACACAATAATCAGACCGGGAGGGAAGGATGACACACGCAGTGACAGGTTTGGCGGTGAGCAACTCTGTACAAACGCAAACGTGTCATGTAAGCAAGAAGAAGAAAGCAGACCAAGATTAAGAAAGAATAAAACCTCACTGAATGGAAGTACTTGGATTTAAAAACTAGATTTTGCATAAAAATACGTTAAGAGATAATAAACTTAAGTGATTTAGTTTGAACATCAGTCCCTAGACCTGAGACAGAGGTCTCACAGAGGACGCCTTTTACAACTCGGGGGCCACATCCACCTGAAGCTCCATTACTTGTCTGCAGGGATCATCGATTTGCTCGTGCAGCAGCTCTGACACTGACCTGAAGCCTCTGATCACTGACTGGGATCAGCAGCGCTCATCATTTATCCCGTGGCATACTGCTTGCTCTGCACCGCAGTTCTTCTTCCTCTCAGCTGCTGCCCCACGGAGCGAGAAGGGCGTCGCCCGAGGTACGTGGCTGGTGTGATACGGTATTTGACTTACCGTCGTTAAAACCCACAAAAGGACTGAAGCATACGTCGGGCTGATCCCAAGCGTCCGTCTCATTCCCCTGCTCTCATTCCTCCTTCCTGCAGCTTGATTAATGTCAGGGGACGTACTTAACCACATCATAGCCTACACATTTTTCCTGCTTTGAAAACTCACGCTCGTGATGAAAAATTCGTCTCCTCCGGCCCTTCTTTTATCCCACACCATCCCACCGTGTGGCTGATTAAGGCAATTAAGGCCGTGCACCATCCAAAGACTCCAGGAGGGGGTGAGCTCGGGGTGCAGAGGGGCATAATGTGCATCCATGGTGACATCTATAAATCCTCCCTATGTCTTCAGCCAACGCTCTTGCAGATGTATATCTATAACACACCTCCCGTCCATAGACTGTATATAAATATGGACAACACGTCCCCACGTCCCTACTTCCTTGCATTACCCAAACTGATGCTATTTTCCCGGGGATACGGGCGGCGCCATCTTGAGAGTTTGCAAGCCAGAAATGATCAGCACAGTCCCAGAGAGTAGCCATGTTACCGATGCCCCGCCCCCACACTTCCTCCAGACTCACTCGTGTTTACATTTATTTAACACTACGCTCTGCTCTACCTTCACCAGTTACAAGGAAATGTCTGATTATACACTGTACTTTTTTTTTATATCTCAAGGTCCCACAGGACCACTTTATGGAGTGGTTGGCATCATAGACATATATACATGTCTACTGGAGTGGCGTGCCTACAGGGCGGCCATCTTGGATCAGGGCCACTGGCTCCTACAGTGCATTACATCTATGGAGGAATGGTACTTTCTACACAATAAAAGTCATAATAAATCGCTCAGTTGAAGTCTGACATCTTTTCTTTACAATCCTCTGTCAGAAGCTAGTCTGCTGATAACATTAAGTAGAATTTGTATTTGGGTAGTAAAACCATATTTTTATCACAGCTACATGTGTGACGTTTTTAACAGATCAATACGTTTTGCACCACTGCCTCTGCTAGCCCTGTACCAAGATGCCGTACCCAAGTCCCGCCCACTAACATGAAGGGGGTGGAGCTTATGACTTATACTGCAGCCAGCCACCAGGGGGAGCTCTCCTGGCTTTGGCTTCACTTTAGAGGAGCAGCTCCACCGTCCATCTTTATACAGTCTATGTTCCTATGCTCAGCGTCATGCAGTTACTTGGGTAGTCTGTGGTTTGTTACCTCTTTAGATGGTGCTGGTTGTTTTGTGATTCATGCAATTAGCCTTAATCTGAACATTACACGTGTTCATAGCTGTGTTGCACTGAGGCTGTAAACTTTATGTGCTGCACAGCGTGTAGTCCAGTTGACTTACGCTTGCAAAAACTAGATTAGAGTATTATTGATTCTTTATATGCAGAATTCAAATGTTATAAACACAGTATGTAGCACAGTATGTAGCCTGTTGTTAAAGATTTACATCTTCTATTCACTTCTCCTGTTAGTGGTCATAATGTTCTGGCTCCTCTGTGATTTTTATTTTCTCTTACTTGCTGGGTTTTTTAGCCTTGGCCAGGAAATTGCTTTAATGTAAGATTTAAATTACACAGCCATATTTTTTGACTGTGACCTTAACTGAAATTGAAAACAGTATAAATGGTGTATGATAATGAAACCTAGACTGCATCCTCCACATCACTGCCCACCTACTGCGTGACGGTTGAAAATATCTGAAAACGTTTGTAGATATTACATTTTTTTTTTTTTTTTCACCTGCAGCAAACGTCTGCTGGCCTTGCAGGAACCTAAAACTGTCCCTGAACAAAGTCTTAAAAAACTGACGCCGTGAACCCTGTTACTCCTGCTGAGCACTCCGGTTTTAAGTTAAGTTTAGAGCTTGTCGTTTCCCAAACAGGTGGAAAGATTCAGATGAGATAAGCCTCCTTTCTTCTCCGTCTTTGAGTCTGCCCTAGCATCCAGATATAATTGCACTTTCCTTTACCCTCGGGGGGGCGAAACACATCCTTCTCAAGACTGTGACGGCTATTTTTGAAGTTTTCCCTGCACTGTGGACTTCAGCAGCGGCAGACAAATGCATATTTCATGTCGTGACTTTTAATCAGACACAGATAAAGGAAATGCCTGATGAAGCGTCCGTGGTTTGACTTGATTTCTGGTGCACAGCGCGAGGAGGGGGCCGCCTCTCTTTGATTAGTTTACCTTTTCATGAATTAAAGCAGCTTGTAATCCTAATGCCTCACATCAAAAAGCAAAGGGATGACTGTATTAAAATCCCATCTTGTGGCACGGTGTCAGATGCGCCGACAGAGACGGATCAAGGACAAAACAAATAAATAAATAAATAGATGAGAGGATTTCATTTGTAAAACTGAGACAGCTGAAGCAAATAAAATGTCACCAGGAGTGACTGACCCTCTTCTCTGCAGTTTATTCTTTTGCTTGCTTCACTTTTATATTGTTCGCTTCCACTGCATGCTTGACTTTGTAATGTTTGCATATATTTCGGTTTTATTTGTCACATTTGGAAATTTAAAAATGAGGTAAAACATACAGGTGAAGATAAAAAAAAAGCTGCATATCTTCATATTATTTACACACACAATGACATTGAGTATACGAACATGTTTGCACACATTAGAAACCATCACCACTCACTGATTTTATTAATTAGGGCCATGTTTTGTTCCTTTACAGCAGCGGTGTCAAATTTGTTTTAGGGTCCTGGGCCAAAATAATAGTTTAATAACCTGTAAAGAACGGAAACTCCTAATGCTTCCCTTTGTTTTAGTGGAAATAAGTACATTCTTACATTCTTAAGGAAAAAGAAAAGTGCAATTTTAGCAAAGTGAAGCCAAAGCATGTAGAGCTCCCCCTGGTGTCTGGCTGCAGTATATGTCATAAGCTCCGCCCCCTCCATGTTAGTGGGCGGGACTTGGGCCAAACTAAAACACTATACGGATGATTTCCTTTACATACTGTAGGTAGTTAATATAATGTTGATGTACGTGTGAATTTTTGGATAAGTTTCGTTTTATATCGTTTAGCTATTTGATGCCGTCAAAACAGGATGTGACATAATGTTGACTACCAGTGGCCATGCCAACCGTTCTGTAAAGTGGTACAGTGTATAATCCAGCATTTCCTCTTAACTGGTGGAGGTAGAACAGAGCATAGTGTTAATTAAACAAAAAACGAGAATGAGTCTGGAAGAAATGTGGGCGGGGCATCGGTGTCGCTGCTACTGTGCTGATCAGACGGTTGCAAGATGGCATCAGTTTGGCCAATGCAAGGAAGTGTCAGTCTATGTTTGCTGCGTCTGCCACTTTTACCAAAACAGTGCGACTCCTAGCGGACAAACTAGGAATAGCGTGTGTTTTTTTATTATTTACAAAATTGCAGTTAGTCCACTTTTGCTCTTTGCAAAGTCACCACATGGGCCTGATTGGAACCTCTAGTGGGCCGATTTTGGCCCACGGGCCATATATTTGTAAAGATCCTGCTTTATGGGGTTTATGGGGTTTACTAGAAGAGGTTCGCATGCCTTAATGTTCAAAAACACATCATTTTCTTCTCATTCTTTATATTATTGGAGTGTAAAGGGTCCAGCATGGCGCTGCGTTGATGCAGTATCTACCTGTTGTACCTTTTCAAACATCTGTGGAAATGTTTCTGTGGTAATCACCCTTTAGCTTTGACCCACAGGAGAAGAGACAGGACTTTTCTCTCGTGCTTGTTTCTGTTTTTCTGTTTTTCTTAAACACAATAAAATTCAACGAGTCATATAAATGATGAGTGAAAAAAACCTTTGGGTGATCACCAAGTTGAACTAATCTCCACTCATCTCAAAGATCTGACATATGCTGGGGTTCTTAAATGTTTACTGCAAGGAAACACCGTCCACTACTTTGGTTCCCTCCACCTTAACTACATCAGAATTAAAGCTGAACTGTTCAACTGCAATCACAAGCTACAAGAAAAATCAAAACATGGAAAGGCATTTCTGAAACCAGCTTGCTATCGAAACAGGACAGTGTTTTGAGTCACGGCGCATGGCCTCTAAGGGTCAAACATTTATAACGCTGATAGCAGACTGGCTTTCACATGACTCCAGACCGGGCAGCTGAGGTGAGTTGTGAGTGCATCAACTCTCTTTCTCGCTCTCTGCCTCCGATGGAGCGATCACTGAGCGACCTGGCAAGTAAAATGGAGCCTGCAATAAAAAATAAGCATGCTTCTGAAATGTTTGTGTCAGACGTCTCTCTCACATCTTTAATGGCTGCATCGCGTCAGAGGAGCTGCAGTGAGCGTAAGCGGAGCGGTGTTAAGAGTCAAAACACACCGCTTAGCGTGTGTGAAAAGCTATCACCAGCGATTAGGAACAGCAGACCGGTTTCGGTTCTGAACCTAACCAGCATGTCGGGAGGAAGCTGGAGTACCTGGAGAGAACATTTTCATTTTCATTTAGGAAACAAAACAACTTGACTGAGTTTAGATCTCATCTCGGTGCGAACAGAATCTGTCAAATTCACGTCTTATGCAGAATGAGACAATAATCTCCTTTTGTAAACGTCACTTCTTTGCATGGATGCTCTTTGCTCGAGGATCAAACTCGATGCATAATTCAGCTCACGCAACGCTCATGAGCAAGCGACGCGGTTTAATAACAGATGTGGTTTTAATAAAACCGTCTGTCACTGACAGAATTGATCACTGAAACCTCCTCCCTGTGTTTTGTTTGTCATTAAAGAGCATGTGTGCTGTCCCGTCGGTGCTCGGCATTCAATCAAAGCATCCAAACGGCAATTTCACCTCAAAATGAAACTCGCACTGTCAAAAAGAAAAACAAAACAAAAAAAAACTGAGCTGTTTGTTGCTACAAAACAATAAAGCTGCCGGAGAAGAAAAGACAGCTTCGCCCGTCTGTAATTATATATATATATATATATATATATTTTAAACTTGCAGAGATCAGAGAAGCATTATTTATGTGTGTCTCAGTTTCCTGCCCATCACTCAGAGCAGTTTGAACCTCTTCTGTGAGACATATTGTCCACCAAAGACAAAGAAAGCGTTTCGCCCGCTCAGGAAATGAAATGTCCAATTTATTTATTTTTATTTACTGCTACTTTTATTTTATTGTGTGAGTGTAAGACCCTGCTATTTAGAAACACATTGCCTGCGCCTCTTTTATCACTTTCTCTCTAAGAACCTTTTTGCTCACACACAAAGCAGTCCTTCATACAGTAAGTTCATGTGTAAGCCATAAGCAATCATACTCCCTTTTTAACATTTCTACATATCTCGAGGACGAAGTCATTAAATACAACAAAGCGGTTGATTTCCCTGGCTGCATGGCTCAAATACCCTGTGGTACCTTTGTGTAAGCGGTTGTGTTGACATTGTTTTCACACAGCTCTTGGCCTGAAGTTCACCCAAAAAGAAATCTCCTTTTATACTCTGACTTGTCTCATTTGTACACAGAACACTCTTAATGTCCACAGAGGAAAAGAAAATTGCCTCTGAAAAGCTGAAAACTGTCTTCCGGGAAGAGGTTTTTCAGCTGGCGTGTCACCATCAAGCCTACGGAGGTGAGCCAAGGTTCCATCTTTTCATATATTCTTTGACTAACAATGTTAATTGTTCTTAATAAGTGGATGGAGGGATGAGAAGGCTTGAAGGGTATGGGATGAAAGGGGCTCAAAGAGAAGGAATCAAAAGGGGTTGAAGGCGAGGGGATGAAAAGGGTAGAGGGGAAGGGATGAAAAAGGAGGTGGGATAAAAGGGGTTGAGGAGAAGGGATGAAAAAGGGGTTGAGGGGGTGGGATGAAAAAGGAGGTGGGATGAAGGGGATCGAGGGGGTGGGATGAAAAAGGAGGTGGAATGAAAAGGGGTAGAGAGGATGGGATAAAAGGGGGGCTGGGATGAAAAGGGGTTGAGGAGAAGGGATGAAAAGGGGTTGGGATGAAAAAGGGGTCATGGGGGTGGGATGAAAAAGGAGGTGGGATGAAAGGGATCGAGGGGGTGGGATGAAAAAGGAGGTGGAATGAAAAGGGGTAGAGAGGATGGGATGAAAAGGGGTTGAGGAGAAGGGATGAAAAGGGGTCCAAGGGAAGGGATGAAAAGGGAAGGAATGAAATGAGGTCGAAGGGAAGGGGGTGAAAAGGGTAGACGGGAAGGGATGAAAAAGAGGTGGGATAAAAGGGGTCGAGGGAATGGGATGAAAAAGGAGGTGGAATGAAAAGGGGTAGAGGGGATGGGATGAAAAAAGGGGCCGGGATGAAAAGCAGTTGAGGAGAAGTGATGAAAAGTGTTGAAGGGAAGGGGATGAAAAGCGAGGTGGGATAAAAGGGGTCGAGGGGATGGGATGAAAAGGGGTCGAAGGGATGGGATGAAAAAGGGGTTGAAGGGAAGGGGATGAAAGGGGAAGAGGGGAAGGGATGAAAAAGGAGGTGGGATGAAAAGAGGACGAGGGAATGGGATGAAAAGGGGAAGAACTCATTTTTATAGGTAAGCGTGGGAAACAGAATGATATGGAGCGTTGTCTAGTTCCTGAGCTTAAGTTATAATAACTTCATAAAAGCAAGTTCACCACTGATCACAAGCAAAGCAAGAGATAATTGATTGAGTTCCCTCCTGCAGAAACACAAAACAATTGGACACACTGTACATCTTGAATCATGTCAATAAAATCCTCTTTCTAATACGCAATTATAGAGTTGATATTGCCAAACACATGAGAGAAAAGTAGACGTCTCTGCAGGTAGGACTGTAATGATAAACAGCGGGGAGCAGTGTACAGCTCTGTTCTATATCCTGAGAAGAGAAACAATCAGACGAAAGAAAACACACCATGAAATTCAAATGAAAGAACCAGTGAGGGAAGAAGATGATTTGTGTCGAATACAATAAGGTCACATTATGCTCATAGCTACTTGAGTCATCCTGCAGGAATAGGTGCAACAAGCCAATCAAATTAACCGTAACGAGGAAATGACAGCGCGCTGCATTGCACTGCACTGATTTATGAAGATATTCTGCTTTATTCTCTTCTTATGTATGATTCATTAAGGTGCTGACACGTGTACTGGAGCGGAAGAATATCCTGGGCTGACATCAGAAGGAGCAGAACCGTGTCAAGGGGGATTGCAGTGATAAGTTTTGACTTTGGGACGCTCGAGAGGTGTGGGTGTTCACAACCAGCGGTCACAGTACTGAGGCGGATTATGTTCAAGTGACAGGGATTGTTATGAACCCAAGAACTGTGACAATGTTACAGAGCCTGCTTCTTTTTGATAATTGCCTATGAAAGAATAATTCTGCATTTTGGGAACTGTGTAGGTTTGCTACTGCTAAGGTCAGGTGATACCACCGCTAAAGATTACCTATCAACACATTTTATGTTGTTTAGTTTATGCCACAAAGAATTAAAAAGAAAAACGTTTTCCAGGAAGAGTTTTTCCAGCTGGCATGTCACCATCAAACCTACTGAGGTGAGCTAAGGTGCCATCTTTTCATAAATATATACTTTGACTAACAAATAAGTTTATTGGCAGACGGGTCGTGAGAGAAAGGCTTTAAGGGTATGGGATGAAGAAGGGTCAAAGAGTATGGGATGAAAAGGGCTTGAGGGGATGGAATAAAAACCTCAATAGACAAATAACAAAGCATAACATATCTATCTTTGATGTTCTGAGTAATGTTTATGCAGAAATGTATAATAACGAAGTTTCATGGCAACTTGCAATCGTCATGATGTCACTTCCTGTCTCCATAGCATCAAAAATAGCTAACTAAAATGAAACTTATCAAAAAAAAAGTAAATTATACATCAGGAGAAGGGATGAAAAGGGTAGAGGGAAAGGGATGAAGAAGGAGGTGGGATGAAAAGGGGTCGAAGGGATGGGATGAAAAAAGGTAGTGGCATGAAAAGAGGTCGAAGGTGAGGGATGAAAAAGGGTCGAAGGAAGGGAATGAAATGGGATAGACGGGAAGGGATGAAAAAGGAGGTGGGATAAAAAGGGGTCAAGGCGTGGGATGGAAAAAGAGGTGGAATGAAAAGGGGTAGAGGGGATGGGATGAAAAGAAGTCGCGGGGCTTAAAGGCTTTTAGGGTATGGGATGAAGGGGTGTTGAAGAGTATGGGATTAAAAGGGCTTGAGGGGATGGAATGAAAACCTCAACAGACAAATAAAGCATAATATACATATCTGACTTTCTGAGTAATTTTTATGCAGAAATCTATAATAATGAAGTTTCACGATAACTTGCAATCGTCATGATGTCACTTCCTGTCTCCATAGCATCAAAAACGAGACTTATCAGAAAAAAAACATCAGCATGACATTAACTGCTTAAAATGACAGAGACCGTTGAAAAATAATTATTTAACGTATACATCAGTGTTTTAGTTTGGCCCAAGTCCCATCCACTAACATGGAGGAGGCGGAGCTTATACGAGCTATACTGCAGCCAGCCACCAGGGGGAGCGCTACAGTCGATTGTGCGGTCTCTTGTGGTGCTAGAAACAGCTGTTAATGGCAGTTAGGTGCAGGCTAGACTGGAAAGCTCGCTCACGCACAAGATCTCGGCCTCGGAAAGCAGCCATATTATTTGAGCGTGGCTTTATGTCGGGATGGACGGAAGAGTAACAGCGAGGTAGCCCAACGCTACATCTGAGCACCGTGGGGCTGAATATGTTTGCGACACAATAACTGAATGTAAAGAGGTATTTTTTCTTTGAATTGGCTGAAATATGCTTCATAATGAGATCCAAAGTTCATGCATTTTCATGTAGAAATGAGCATCAAAATCAGGGAAATCGAGGGAATTTTTAAACTAAGATGATTCTAGGGAAAAAGAAAAAAAGACTTGCACTTGAAGAAGATTGCATAAAACTTGAGGAGGTGAGTGGTGTTCCTGCAGACACCGAGGTAAAGGTCAATCTGTTAATCTGAGTAAGAAGTTGTGCTACACGCAGCCGTCCATGGCCAGAAGCTTGTGCATGAATACAGACGAAGCGCGAGTGTTTGTACTGTACAGAAAACCTCCACCACAGCCTCGGTTGTAGCATTCACACTTGAATTAAAGCACGCTGTCTCTGCTGAAGACTGCCAACCAAGCCAGAGGCGCTGAAAGAAAGGTTAGACTTTCTGCTAAATGCAGTGTAGATGGAAGAAGAGGGAGTAGAAGATACTCTGGCTGTGACCTCTTTCTGACTGACAGCTTTTGCCTTAAACAAAACCAGAATGTTTTCTTGCTGGTGAGGGAAACCTGAACAAGAAGCGAGTCTGTTTTTCTTCCCTTAAGGGAATTTATTCATTTTGTAAAAACTGCACTCGCAAAACACACACGGCATGTCTCAGATACGCGCTTTAACGCTCACAGAAGACCTGGAGTCTGGATAAATCGCAGCAGCGCGACAAACGTAAGGGATTATAAGTGTGTCTGTTAATGTGTAATGAGCGCGTTTGCAGAGTGGAAACCCAAGGTGCTCTCTGTGGAGCCGGCAAACAATCAAAGGAAACTGCCTCGCGCATTAATACCAGACTGTCTGCAGAAGACAAAATCACAGAGGACTGTTTTTTTATTTTATTTTTTTGTGGAGCAAATGTGATAAAACATGCAAAACACTGGTTTGATTATATAAATCTAAAGGGAAACAAGAGAAAGGAATGAATTCAGCGTTCTGGTGCCAAAAGCTCAGCCTCACCAGAGGGAGGGTTTCAAAACACATCGACAATTCACTAAATTATTAAGAACACTATTTGCTTTCTGCTCATTCTGCATTGAACCATTCAGTGTTTGGTTGTTTTTTTATGTTTTAGGCCCCGTCCACATGGAGACGCTTTTTGATTTAAATGCATTGTTTTGGCCGATCGTCCACATGAATCCTGTAAATCCTTTGCCCTAAAATGCGCTTTTCTGAAACCTGGTCCCAGGGTGGAAAAAATTTGCAAATGCAGCTCTTGTGTTTTCATGTGGACAGCGAAAAACGCTTATGTGCGTTTTGATGATGTCATGGCCACACCCCTGGAGCAGCCTTCCACCTCTTATATCCCGTGAGACGTCTCCTAACAACATCAACAACAATGGTGGACTACATGCTCGTGTTCCTGCTGGAGAAGATATTGAGCCTATTATGGTTACTAGGGCTAAATATCATTTCTCCTTGAGTTTGGTTTCTTCTAAAGCCGATTTGTAAACAGCTCTCAAGCTTTATGCGCATGCTCCGCCTCTTCCTCTCCGTTTTTGGTGAATTTCTGAAACTGAAACAGCGCCACCTATAGGCCTGGAAGATGAAGTAGCGCTTTGAGTCGTGTTGAGACGGATCCGTGTGGACGCAGATATTCTTGAAACGATGGCAGGGACAACGGAGGGGGTAAACATCGTTTTGGTATGAGTGGACGAGGCATCTTCTGTAACCGCTCGTCCTGTGAAGGGGCATGGGTGAGCATGTCTTTGGATGGTGGGAGGAAGCTGGAGAACCTGGAGAGAACCCACGCAGACACAGGGAGAACATGCAGACTACACACAGAAAGGAATCAGTTGGCCATGATGGATTAGAACCTAGAACCTCAGTGCTAACCACCAGCACCACAGCAGACCTAACCAGACATTTCTTTAATTTCTTTAAAAAAACAGAACAGGAACATGCAATAGCTGATTTTTCTTTCTTCTTATTATTGAAGAATAAAGCCTCCTGGGGTCAGACAAGATAACTGATACTAATCTAACTTGTCATTTAAAGCTGGAGCCTGCAGGTGTTTAGCTTTGTCTAGTTTAAACCAAACTGTCAGGCGACCAAACTCCAGAAAGTCACGAGAAGTCGTCCGAACACAAACACCCAAAAATATCGCTTTCAGCTTTTCAAACTTTTTTTTTCTTTTTTTAAACTGAATGGAATGAGATTTAAATTGTTAGGCACTTTTTGCCTAAAGGTCTGCGATAGATAGAGCGAGGGAGCGGCATGCTTTCATCTCGCTCTCTGCCAGAAAGTGACTATGCATAGTTGCCCAAAGGTTGACCTTTTTATTTTAGGAGCAGCGTCTAAAACACTTGCTACATAGCCTCAACCTCTGCACTTAGTTTCCACCTCCTTCTTGCAGTAACTGCTTCCTGCACGAGTGGCGAATGTTGGAAATGCATAAACCGTGAGGCGTGCAGTAAACTCTAAAATCAATGTTATTTAAAGTCGACACAAAATTAGTTTTATTTGATAAGAGACACTGAATTTCCCTTGTGATCAATGAAGCATATATTTATCTATCTATTAGCATCAGTAAAATGACAATATAATATCAGCTATTCAGTTAATGTGATCCCACTACTGGACTTGTTGTGATCATTCCTGCTCGATATACATTACATGTGGGATAATTCATCTTGGTCCATTTTCTCAGCTGCCTGGGCCTTAAAAAGAGCGACAGGGGTGACACCAGCACCTTTCTAGAAAGCTCAGATATTTATCAGGAAGCGCATGTGCAGCCAATACAAATTAAGGCAGATCCATCTGAAAGAGGACACCAAAATGTACTACTACAAATGCTGCCAGTACACAGAGAGACGCGGCCTGTGATAAATCTGAAGCAATCTAACAAACATAGGTGCAAAGAAGAGGTGCAGAGTAGAGTTAGGGTTGCAGAGGTCCATAGCGAAAAGTGTTTTGGGCTTGCTGTTAATGCTTTATGGGGTGAGGAACCATATTTGGTAACTTTCACCCCATTTTAAATTGCATCCCTGTGCCACTCAGCGAGGTTTAGAGGCATGTGGTTTCCATCCAGTCAATCAGAGAAGATCAAGGCAACGTTCTCAGGTCAAACGTGGTCTGCAAGGTCCACTTCTGCATGAACGCTGAGCAGAACTGCTTTATTAGGAACCACGAAGAAGTTACCTAACTTAACAAAACATTGGTGAAAGGAGGTGCCCACTTGAAAACCCCAATGACATGCTGTATACTGCTGTTGTTCAGGTCAGGTTCCTGTTGTTTTCATGTTGCTTGGTAACTATGGTTAGCTGCTGAGCGGGCCATACGAGCCAGCAGCGTTTAGTTAGGTTATGTTTTACAATGTTTGAAGTATCCTCTGTTGCTCAGTGGGCTTACAAGCCAGCAGCTTTTACTTAGTTTATGCTGATTATAGGTTAATTGTCATATCACATGACTGTAGGTTTGGTAGGGCCTCTTAGTCGAACAGGGCCTCTAAATGCGTTTTGCCTGGGATTTTGGCACAAGGGATTGTAACATCTTATTCTGTGTATTACTGAAAGGAACCATGAAGAAGAAAACATTTGTTTACCACTTAAGGACAAGGAACTAAAAATGGTGACTTCATTAGTCTTGTTTTTCTGCCTGGAAATGAAGAATTTTGAATTACGTTAACCAGCCACACCTGAGAAGAGGCCTAGGACGGCCACAGCTGCAGAGACACACCTTTTTGTTTTTCTTAATCAAATCAAACCTTATTTCTGTAACTCTCCAGGTCGTAACAATAGGTCTTCCAAGATTTGGGAAGACAGTGACCTGAAGCCGGCCATGAACTTTAAAAGTCTGAGAAAAGTAGGTTTATATTTTTATAATATGGTTGATAAAACCCACAGAAGTTTTCCTTTTATGCACCAAACCCCCACCAACATCAACACCTTTCCTTCTTTCTGTTGAGTTGCATGCGGACACAACTGCATCGCCATTGTGGACATATTTGCACATAAGGACAAATCCCAGCCTCACAGACGCACCGGCACGGCTGGGATTTTTTCCTCATTACCGCAGGAAACCAAGAAGCTCCATTTTCGCCTCATTTTCATCTGCAGCCTGGGCTTTTACACGAGCAAATGTAAAATCAGCGCCTCCCCCTCGGATCGAAACGCAGAGACTGAGGAGACTCATTCTCGCTCTCCTCACATTTCTATTGCCTCTTATTAACTGGCTCATTTTCTCCCCCGAACAAACAGGTGAAGCATCGATGCGGCTCGGTGGAAATAACAGAATTCCCAAAGAAAACCGGAGCACTTCTGTGCTGCTGCTTGAATGAATGAATGCAAGATGGAGCCTCCTCGGATCTCACATTATTGTCACAGAATGCAATAGTAGGAGCGATACGTTTAGCAAAGCCCGACTTTCAAGTTGTTTCATTAAGTCACCGGTCTCAAAGCATCCTTTCAGACAAAAAGGGAGACTGGAACAATGCTCTCAGCATGGCTGATAATGTTTCACTTGCCTTGTGAGGCTTTCACTCGGCTGGTTGAATAAACATTAGAAAGTGACAGACAGTCGATCTTTTAGACGGGAAAAAAAATGTCCGCTCTGTATTTTTCTTGTCATGTTATTCTGGGCAAGAAAAAAAAAAAAGCTGCTGGAAATAATGACTGCAAGTTTGAAAAGTTGATAATGGCCGTTTGAAAGGATGTCAAACCATTCTAAGAGGCTCTGAAGTGCATGCAGGTTTGATGAAATGCCACACGTGCAGCGGTTAAAAGTAATAGTGAGACGGGGAGGCAGAAGCAATCGACGTGAACAGACGTGCTGTTGTTTGGTTTCCATCATGTTGTCACTTAAACCAATAAACATCTTTACAGATTATAGATTATATTATAGATTAGCTACTCTTACCTCAGTATTTTTTTATTATGTCTGTGAAGGTTCTCAGTCGTCCAGGTCAAGCCTGACTGATAATGGGCCGTTGGCGTATTATTCATTAGGGACAACGGACAAGGACAAACAGTCCACCCCTCAACATCCAGTGAGTTTCTACCCAAGTAGAGCTCCCCCTGGTGGCCGGCTGCAGTATAGTCATAAGCCCCACCCCCTCCATGTTAGTGGGCGGGACTTATTTTGAATTAAAACACTAAATAGACGCATAAATTCTCATTTTAGTTTGTTTTTTGACGATCTAGAAACAGAGTGTGACATCATGCCGACAGTAGAGATATGGACTCAAAAATGTATCCCAATAATTTCTGCTATTCATCACGGTAACGATAAAAATGATGATAAATAAAAAACATTTTAGCAAAATGCTTTTGACTGTAGTGCATTGGCAAGTTTCGTCTGAGTTGTTTTTTGTTTTTTTACCGGAGGCTTTGGATGAAGTTGACGCTGCTTCTTGCACATTTTCTTCATATTCTGGTTTGAGCTGTGTTTTAGTGGCGTTACTGTCCTTTGTATCACCATTTGTTTGCAAACCTTGCATGTTGTAAATTGCTGCTCCACATCAGACTTTTAAAACCAAACCAGTTGAAGATAATGAGGTGGAGCCTCGTTTAGGAACGTATCTGCTCCGCCTTCCGCCATTGTCAATTTGTCAATATTCCACACATGCTGGGCTGCGAGTGCATCACGCACATATATACGTCATCAATGGGAATTTATCATTTTTATGGCTGACATATTCTTACCGTGAGAATATTTTTGACGATATATCGTAAACAATGAAATATCGCACATCCCTAGTGCACAGTGTATAATTCAGCATTGCCCTGAAGCTGGTGGAGGTAGAACAGAGCACAGTATTAATAAAACAAAAACCCGAGTGTTCTGCAGGAAGTGTGGGTGGTTCGTCGATATTGCGGCTCTACTCCCGGACAAAACAGTGCAGACTCTGTTTCCAAACTTGCAAGATTGCGGTTTGGCCAATGCAAGGAAGAGGGGACGCATTGTACATATTTATATACAGTCTATGGGTTATCTCCACACATGTTCCTTTTTAGACCTCAACCTTCCAACAGTCCGTTCGAGCTGAAGAAGCTCCTCAGATTAAATGTCTTCTCAAAAAACTGCCTTTCTTTAATGTTTTTTTGGATAAACTGGAATTTACTATTTTGAAAAGACCCTTTTTTAGTCCATTGACAGGAGTAGTTTTTCTCAAAGACTGCTTCATGTTCAGCATTTTGTTCGATTCATGTCCAGAGTCACATCTCTCAGGTTATTTGTTGACCATTTGTTATTTTTCTCAGAGCATCTGTGCTTCCAGTGCAAAAAAAAAAAAAAAAAAAAATAGGCGCCTCGAGCAGACACCTCGACTTAGCACCTGGAACACAATATACTGTTCAAGTATGTGTTTCTAAAAATGTTTAAAAATCCCCAGAAAAAGTTTCCTCTGAAAGCACAAGGAACTCGGGTAAAAAGAAAAGTGAATGCAGCTATGTCTTCCTCTTGTCCGATCCAAAAATCAATTGTAGAACAGAAAAGAAAAGTGCACCGTGTGCCAGATAGTTTTGTTTGTCTGGGTAATTGAGACGGAAACTAAAAATCAATGCTCTTCCTTTCATTTACTGGGGAAGGTTCATACAAATTTAATGCGACGTATGTGGGCAAAGATTTGTCTGTCCTTTTGGTGTGGACTACAGTATCTGCGGGTGAAAGTATACGGAGAAGGCTACACAGAAATACTGCATACTTTTTTAAACCTATCTACACTCCCATCCAAATAACTAACATGCAGTAGAGTACTATTAAACGCTACTGATGGTGCTGAGGTGCTGCCTGTTTTTATACAGACTATACATATCTGCAGCTCAGGCTAAGTAGCTTATTTCATTACTTTGTAGTGCCTTTTTATTGATGACGTCTTTAGAGACTAGTCGTGTCGACTTGATTTTCATCACGTAACAGTTGAAAAAGTTGTGCAACCCCTAATGGCTCATTTAGGGCAATGCGAGACATAAACCTATGTATGTAGCCTACGCCGGTGCGGGACATTTATACCTGTGCACTCGTCAGTCTGGCTTAATCTGTAATTAATCTTAATCCGCATCATTGTGGTGCGTAGTTACGTTTCTGGGGAGGTGCACGCCTGCACGTCTGCATAGGATGCCAAATTGACGCAAAAGCCTAAACTCAAACCTGTTGCCCAAGATGCATGTTGCCAGATGTGACCAGGACCTGATTTAAGGCTTTCCATCTTATCTTTGAGCGTGAACATTCAGCTGTAAGTTTATGTGCCTGTAATCAGACAACTTATAAAAGTTGAAACAAGCTAGTTCATTGTCATGTCTTCCGTCTTGTCTTTCGTCTTTTTTGTCTTGTCACTGTTTAGTTCTCTCATGGTTTAGTTTCTTGTGTTTTTGTTGTATCTTAAGTTCTCGTTTTTTTCATAGTCGTGGTTTAGTTTTTCAGTTTCCTGTTTTATTTTGTTAAGTCTAGTTCTATGTTTTCCTTTTGATTACATAATTGGTTTCACCTTGTCTTGTCACCTGATTTGTTTGCCATGTTTCGCGTCACAGTTTGTTCCATGCCACAGAGCTTCCAAGCCAAGTCATAGTTTTGTTCATGTTTTTTGGGGTTTTCATTCGCTTTTTGAATTTCCTGCCATGTCAGCAGCGCCCTGGGTTTTTTGTAAGTTTGTTTCTTTTGTTAATTAAAAACATCTTTTTCGCCAACTCCTGCCTCAGCCTCCTTGAAGTCCTGCATCTGGGTCCGTACTCTATTCCCCGCTACCCCCGTTCTGACATCCATAAAGAAATTTGACTTTCAGACCTCCAACCAAATACGAGAACTTGTTGGGTTGAAATCTGTCAATTGTGAAGATCACAGCATACGAGTCACGTAATATTCAAACGGCACCTAACCATTCATCTTCCACGCCGTGTGTGAAAGCGTTTGTTATGTTTCTCTTCATTTATTCTGCTCTTTTTTTGCTTTGTCATCTGTCTGTAAACATTCATCAAAACGCGGCTCCATCAAGCGAGCAGAAAAACACGGCATAGGATCAATACAAGAAGAAGAAGAAGAAGAAATGCTCCTCTGAATCTTTCTTTGTCGTTGTCGTTTGTGGGCGCTGAGCGACGGTTTCACATCCACTGAACATCATCTCCGTGCTCATTGTGAATCGCTGCATCGCTCACTTTGATTTACAATTTCAGATTCAGTGTTTTTCACACTGCAACGTTTCCCCCCCCCCCCGCGTCTGGATTGTCTGATTTCCAGAACAAGAGGAGATAATCCCATCACTTAATCAGAAGTACTAAACACTCTCTACCTACCACGCTCACGTACTCGTTCCGTTCGGCAGCGCAAAAGGTTCCCGTGCCAAAGCAGGTTTTACACATCGCTGTCTTAACGTTTTCTTGGCAGAATATAAAGAGCTTATAAAAAGGCACCCTGTAGAGGCTTCAACACTAAATCAGGACTAAGAACACACATCAGCGCAGAACACAGTAACCTAATCAAGTGTAAATATGTCAAAGCAAAGCACATTTGCCTCTTAGAACAGTTGCCAAACGCAAGAGGGAACCGTCCTCTGACAGTGCACGTCCTCCCAGCGCTGCGCGGCTGTCGGGGCTTTGAGGGCGCAAACCGGATAAATCCCGCCTCTCTGTGGCTGCTGTCGCTGTGGGCCGGCGGAGAGATTTTCTCGCGTTCGGGGGCTCGGCCACGGTGCGCTGCGGGGGCGCCGGGTGAGTCACGGCTCCTCGGAAGAGGTGATAGAGACGGAGAACAGCTTTCTTGATGTCAGCTGTAATACTCCGGCGGGCATGTAGGGCCTAATCGAGTGTGGCACTTCCCAAAGCACCAAAAAAAAAAAGGAACAGGAACAAACCAGCTCGTCTTTTCATCGTATTTCGCCCAATGATTTCGCCGCTTCTCGTGCACCTTCGGCTTCATCGGACACTTCATTTTTGTTTCGTTTCATTGACATCTTTTGATTTATTCTTCTCCAAAAGGTAGAAAACAAACTTTGTGACCTGAAGACAATACCTTTGCTGAGCAAGAAGAACCTTTCCAATGTGATTTACAGCCTGTGGGCATAACCTTCTGCCCTACTGAGTATGAGAGTGAAAACCTAACCAAGCATGAAGAGGCTGTCTTGTCCACTCACATTGTGACACATTGCTGATTCATAGACAGCCCTGTTTCTTTTTTTTTTATATTATATATTTATTTTTATCTTCAGGTTTGAATGCTTGACACGCCAACAGACACTGAAAAGACTTTTTTTTTCTACCATTTCACGACTGCAAGGAGGAGAAGGAGCAGAGATAAAACGCAGTGTGAAAGTAGATTGTTTTTTTAAGGTGCTGGTCAGGTCCATTTCTTCAACTCAGAGTGATCCAAAGGCCGACTTTCTGTTTCATGCCTTGGTCTTTTCATCCATTTCAGAAGAAAACACATTTATACAGAGGGGAAAAAGCAAATTGGATTCTCGAGGAAGTAAAGTCGAGCCTCCGCGTCTGTGTGCTTCTGATAGCGACGCCAGAAACTTTGAAATGTACAAGCGGCGGTAAACAGCTCGCCGAAAGAGCGGCTTATTCCGAGTCCAACGCATTCGACAACTTCAGTAGAAAATACGTGGATTACGTTGGGCTGCTCAGACGCGCTGGTGATGTCGGTCGATCCCACGCCTGCTGCTGCCGTTCACGCTGAAATGTGAAGGCTTGCCGTGAAATTTTGTGCACAAGTTCTCATCCCCCATCAAGATGCAACCGCTGTATCCTGGAGTCCAATCATCATGTGCATGCACATATACTGATCAGCCACAACATTAAAACCACTAACAGTAGAAGTAGATAACATTGACTGTCTTGTGATAGTTCATTGTTCTGCTGGGAAACTTCTGGACCTGGCATTCATTCATTCATTGGTGTGGATGTTACTTAGACATGTAGCACCCACCTAGACCAGACCAGGCACCCCCACCCCATAGCAATGACACTCCTTGAGTTTTGGACTGTCCGGAGTCGTGAGAATGCTTTAGTGCTCAGACAGCTGTTGCAGTAATCCAGACGTGATGAAATAAAAGCATGTAAAATGGTCTCCGTGTCTTTAAGATGGTAAAAACAAGTTTGAACGATCTTGATAAGATGGGACTCAAAACTTAGGTCGCAGACACAGAGGTTATTCACAGCAGCACTCATGTTCTTGCAGAAGGAACCGAAGGCGAAGGTTAGAACTTGTTTTTGCAGCTTCCGTTTTGTTTAACTGAATTTGTTGTTCATCCAGTTTTTGATGTCGTTTAGGCTGTTGTGTAATAGACTCCATGTCTGTTGTGTTAAAAGGCAGGTAGATCTGAGTATCGCCAGCATAAAAGTGGAAGGAGACACCATGCCTGTGAATTTTGTCTCCCGAAGGAAGTGTGTGCAAAGAAAATAAAACTGGTCCTAAAACGGATCCCTGAGGAATACCATATTTGATATTACAGCTGTCCCTCGCTTTGTTTTCTGCGTCCTGATTGGCTAAGGGACTGTAGACCATTGTCAATAAATCTCCTCGTACAGTGTCTCTTGTACAGTACAGAATGCGTTCAGCTTGCCAAATTTCCATATACAGTATCTTTGATCGCTGGCAGTGTGACTGAAGAGCGGTATGTTTGCAAGTTATTGAGAAAAGTGTATAAAGTGTGTAGTGAGGGGTTTAGCAACCTTAAAACATTTATAATCATTGTAAAAAATAAAGCTGACTACTTCACGGATTTCGCCTATCACAGGTTATTTTTAGAACTTAACTCATGCGATAAACGTGGGACCACTGTACACATATTTTATATCACAGTAACATAAAACCTTCTGTCTAATAAATATGAGGACAACCAGTCAAGGTGTGTCCCAGGTCTGACCTCGTACCTTTGTCGGCAGCCATTAAAAGGTCATTTGCAACTGTCTGTGCTACGGTGCTTCCTATAGAGGCCCATCCCCTCATCCCACAGGACCCAAAGCCCCCCATTAACAACATTTAAAGACTTAATTGTGAATTTCTGATCAGAAAGGTTTCAGTCGAGCTCAAGAAACGTTGTCGTGCGAACACGTAGCTGTTGTGAGTCTGCTGGCATTTTGGCTGAAGTGTAAATCAAGTGCAGCCTCTCGGAGCTGCTACAATATCTGGAGGCATTAGTCTTTCAAGTCACTCACTCTTGACAGTTTATTTATGTGATTAATCCACCGAGTGCTTTTCAGAAGTCAAAACATTCACGGGACTTTTTTGAATTTTCCAGTCAAAGGATAAGAGCTGAAATGTCAGAGGTCAGGATCAAACTGACTGCTTGGCTTCCGAACGAACTAAATAACCGTCAGGACAGCCTGAATAGAAAAGTCTTTACAAACAGTCTTCAAAACAAATAAATAAAAAGGTGGAGAAAGAGAGATTAACATCAGACTTTTTAAACTCTGCGACGTCGCCAGTTCAGAAGCACGACCCGACTTTTATTGACATGCGGGAAAGTGGATCCAGATGAAGAGCCGTGTCAGTAATCTGCTCTAAATGTTTTTCTTAATCCTCTCCCGGCTTGAAGTAGCGAGTATAAAAGACTCATTCACTGGATGGTTGACTTTAATGTGTTTTAGCTTTAATAAGAGAAAGAGAGAGAAGTTAAGCGCAAGTTGGATTTTCTAAATTGGGATTCCCCCGGTGGTTTCTAAATCCCTTCTGCAGCAGCTACACTTCTTTGTCAGCAGTCGCAGAACGTCACTGAATCGCTGATGTTTTGAGTCATTTTGATGCAGAAATGTAGATCTGAGTGATGCAAATGCTTTTAAGTGGCACTGGACACGTCACTTTAAATCATCAGCGTCTAAGAGCTGCATTAAGTGTTTTCATCTTTTGCTGGAAGGAGCTTATCTGATCAGTTTCTCCATCTTTCTCCAGGCTTTGGGTAGCTTCTCCTCATGTGAATCAAGGCTGTAAGAGTGTCCTAATGACTTGGTTAAAAAACCCAATCAGTGCCGAAAATTACTTTTTTGTTCCGTGTCCCTTCTCCTGTGAGAACCCCGGGTCTAATCAGGTTCTCTTTCGACTGCATCTATGAGCCGTAATTAAATAGTCTTACTTCAAAAGATGACCCCCTCCACCGTCAATCACACGGAGCGCGTTTCCCCGAGGGGTTTACAGTAGAATGGGATGGATTTCAGACAGATGAGGCCTCTGTAGGTTCAGTCGTTTATCAAGTTTTGCTCTTCAGCAGGTAATTTTCCTCTCTCGGAAAGTGGGAATAATTGAGGGGACGCTTTTCTGTTAAAATGGAGCCGGTGGAGACGGTGAACGTGGACATGAATATGAAGAGAGAAATCTCTAAATCAAACACTCTTCTTCAGGGGAATGTGTTGATTTCGTAAACTGTAAAGGAAAGGGGACTGAAACGAATAACATTGACCATCATGTGACAGTTCATTGTTCTGCTGGGAAACTTAACTTAACCTGAATACATCTGCTGAGAACAGACAGCTCATGTGCTACATACTGTGAGCTGCAGATATGTATAGCCTGTATAAGAACATGCAGCACATCAGCACCATCAATCAGTACTTTAAGGTCTAATAACTTTATCAGATAGTTGATGTTCAGCTAGTTAGTTAGTTGTTGACTGACTGGCTCGTTGGTCTAGGGGTATGATTCTCGCTTTGGGTGCGCGAGGTCCCGCGTTCAAATCCCGGACGAGCCCTTCCTTGAGCGGTTCTGTCAGTCAGTGCTCAGAAATGTAATTTTGGGAACATGGGGTCATTGATTTGGTCGCCTTAGTGGGTTTCACTTGGATAGGTTAAACAATTTCCTTCTACGTGCGTATATATGGCAATCAGCCACAACATTATGACCACTGACAGGAGAAATGAATAACATTGATCATCTTGTGGCGATTCATTGTTCTGCTGGGAAACTTCTGGACCTGGCTTCATTCATTGGTGTGGATGTTCCTTAGACATGTAGCACCCACCTAGACCAGACCAGGCACCCCCACCCCATAGCAATGACACTCCTTGATGGCAGCAGACATCCCCAGCAGGATGCAGCCACAAAAACACTTTAGGAACAACTAAAAAAAACATGAAGAACATCTCAAGGTGTTGACCTGGTCTCCAAATTCACTAGATCCCAAACTGATCAAGTAGCATGGAAACGATTGAAGCTCTCCTAGTCTGTTGAGCATAGAAACCAGAAAAACTCAGCAGCGTATGAAACAATCTCCAGTCTGAATGAAGCAGTTTGTCAGCAAAGTTTGAACGTGACCAGAGGAGACACTGAGAACTGATGTGATTCATAAATGCCTTCATACTAGCAACTTAGCTAATCCGTGAACCTGGTGAACTTTGAAACATATGAACAGAATTATTTCCACAGCTGCTTGGCCTGTCAGTTAGTTCTTGTACATATCGTCGACCTCTGGAGCTTAAACTCCCCTCAGAGAAAATGATGGCGCCTGTAAACCCTGACCAGTCAGACAAATGTGTGAGCGACACACCATCTCCGGCATATTATTCCTGCAGCCAGAATGAAATGTTTGGTTCAGGCATCAATCTTTCTTTTTCCCGCTAATGCAGAAATAGAGGTCGTGGCTTCTGACGTAATATGCAGCCTGTCTGCGTTTCCAAGATGGAAGTCTAGCCCGATTTCAAGGTAGACTGCCCGGCTAAATTTAGGAGCCGTAATTCATTCATCACCCAGTTAGCGAATGCACCAGAGATTCCCATTCTTCTTCCTAGGTGTTAAATCTGTCCTTCAGGGCCTCTGCCTGTGACTTTGAAACAGTCTGCTGCACAAGGTTTCCTCAACAACCTGCCACCGTATATGCCTGCATTTTCCTCCACACTCCACACAGTCGTCACTGTTGATCTGTTGAGAAGCTCACAATGGGCAGCAGCAGCAGCAGCAGCAGCAGCAGCAGCAGCAGCAGCAGCAGCAGCAGCAGCAGTCAATGCCGGTTAATTTTCTTTCTGCTCTCACTGAAGTTGTTTTTCTCCTTCCTTTAGTTTGAAGATTTCTCACTAGTTGCTGCAGTGTGCATTGAGATGCCAATTTGTAAGGACCAAAAACAGGATTCAGGTTCAATGCTGAGTATTGATCTGAGATGGGTCCGGGATAGTGAGCTCATTGCTGTTATAAATCAACAATAGGACTGAGAAAAACATTGACCTTTCGCTCAGTAAAGGCTCATTCGTGTAGGAAACACGGCCGTGAACCGCATTAAAGCAGTAATAATAAAAAAAACATTCATCATCTGTGAAATAAACATCAGATAGCGGTGAGGGATGTTCGGCTGTCACGGCGAGGGGTGAATACGATAGTCTGGGGGTCACGAGGCGGACGGAGACCATCAGTACAAGTCAGCTGTATGTCATAAATTCTGTTTCTCCGTCAGATGATATGTCCATTCATCAAGACTTTGATGGGAGGGGAGGCCTCGGACAATGAAGAAACATTGCTCGGGTTTGCTTGCAGAATATTCACCGCAAAAGCTTAAAAAATAAGAAAAAACATATTAAAATGAGGGATATATTACTTGAAATAACAAAATTATCTGAAAATACAACAAGAAAATATGAGCCACATATTCTTTAAGATGGTTGTTTTCCTCCGAGCCACCAGGGGGCGGTGAAGTGTCATGCATGGCTGAGTGTCATGTGGCCTGGAATATGAAGTAGCGTTTTGAGTCGTGTTGAGACGGATCCGTGTGGACACAGATATTCTTGAAAGGATGCCAGGGAAAATGGAGGGAAAAGATGGTTTTGGTACGTGTGGACGAGGCCTGAATTGTTGTGTATAGAGGCCGGTAGTGGAAGGTTAACGGGAGAGAACACAGCAGGGGAAATGCGCTTAAATTCAGCATATGCTAGCACCATCATTAAATGTTCATATATTAAAACTAGAACAGCTACTTAAATCATTTGTCTAGATCAGAGGTCTTCAACAGGGGGTCCGCGACCCCTAGGGGGTGCGTTGAGGTACTGCATGCGGGTTGATGTTTCTTTTTTTTTTTACATAAAATGTTATGTCTTTAAATACACATATACAAAAGTAGGCAGTCCCCGCTCAGTCTCTCCATCAGTTTGGGGTCCTTGGCCTGGAAAACGTTAAAGACCCCTCTGGTCTAGATGCAAATGAAAGATTTAAAGGTGCAGTAGGCAAGTCTTATAAAACTAACTTTCTGTCATATTTGCTGAAACTGACCCTATGTTCAAGTATAATTGCATAAAGCAGGTCATTTTAAAAAAAAAATTCAGCTCCTCTGGCCCCTCCTAGAGCCTGTAGCGCGATTCGCAAGACACTCACCGCTCCACATTCAGATGCACCAATCACTGCTCATGGACACGCATTTCATAGCGCCCTCCGCTCCCCCTTCCCCGCGCACGTCGTGCACGGTCATATATCTACCACATAGCAAAGTGATAAATCTAAACTGTGGAATAAAACGCCACAATGATGCTTCTAACTGTTACTGATAACAAACATCAGCAATGTAGGCTACTTTCAGAAACATCCTAACCTTGGTTTTGTCCTAAAGTTGACTATTGCTAAATATTTTGACCTAAAGTATAACGACTGTATCGTTGTACTTTAGGTCAAATTATTTAGCAATAACGAAGGGTATTATAAAAACTATTTAGTTGTTCTTACGTCGGTGTGTTCCATGCTAGTTTGTTTACTCGCTCTCTCGGTTCTCTGCTCGTGCGCAGTATTCCAGGGCCAATATGCACGCGCTCTATCATGCACAGCTCTCCCTTGTTGGGGGGAGGGGCTTGGGAGACCGTTTTGGGCTTTAGCGGAAAAGGGGGGAGGGACTGAGAAGTTGTTGATGTTCAATTTTTTTGGCTAAGTCCTGGATCTTCGCAATCCTGCCTACTGCACCTTTAAGGACATCTCTATCTACACCAAACTGGAAGTTACAGAGACGAGCATATTTAAAACTCTGTACTCCTCTGGTATGAAATAAAAATTAAATTAACAGTACTCCCAAATAAAATAAATAACGTGACAAATTTTAAAAGTTAAAGGTTAAATGTTCAGAGTTATTGCTACACGCAGTCAGTGATTTCATCTAAGTTAATGTAACTATTTAGGTGAATTCAAATAATCACCGTAAATCAAATGTCTTCTTTCACAATTAAATTATAATAAAGTGAACTGAATTATTTCAAGTATGAAAACCAATGTCTTGAGTTCAGTTAAAAAAATCTAAAATAAAATAACGAGCTTGGCAGACAAAAAGAAAAAATAAATCATATTTGATCATAGATTTCAGTCAGGGCTCTTCTCGGCGTTTTAGACATTGGATGATGAAGTTAATGCTCCGCTCACCCACATGTCCAATTAAATGTGATTCCATGAATTGCTAAGCTCAGTGAAAGCACTCTTTAGTTCAGTAGCGTGACATTTGGTCCGAACAGTTTAACCCGTTAATTCTTTTTCTTTTCTCTTTTGCTCCTGAATGTGCGGAGTTTGCATACCGCACAGTTTCATTGTCAAGGCCGACTTCCAATGACAAGCACTTCAGAGATGACAATGAAAAGAGGAAAAGCTTTCAAGTAGACGGTCGCGCAGTTTAATTGGTGCCGAGCGAACAAAAGGCTGCAGCGATGAAAACAGCACGGTGATGTGGGTGACTAGCAGTCCGCTGGGGAGCTGAATGTGTCATTTATTCTCAAAGTAAGAAATCTTGTCACTCTGAATTGAATTGATTAAATAAATAGAAAAAAATACCGTTAATTGTTCCCTAGCTAGTTGGTGGTGCTACAGGCTGTGGCTAAGAGCGTATTTAATTAGAGTGCTTAAGTTGTACATATTATATTTAAAAATACAATTTATTATATGTATCTTGTCACAAATAGTTTTTCATGGAAAGACACATTTAATTAAATGGTACATATGGTTTATACGTGTAGAGATTAGATTGTAGGAATAAGAAGAATATGTAGACAAAAGTGGACCAAGCTTTATAAATAAGAAAATACTCTCATATCTACAGGTGGAGAGGGCAAACCACCTGAACCAAGCCTCCGTTTAGCTTCTTTCACCAGCTGTTAGTGGTAAAGGAAAAACATTTATCAATAATAATAATAATACCTAGATTTTTGTATTGTGATAAAACCGCAATTGGAGACCTTTCTAATTTGGCGATAGATTAAAAATTGATTGAACACAACACGAGTTATGTTTTGTCAGAACTCAAAACAAGCTTTAAAATCATGCCGAGTACACTGGATAGCAGGGAGGGATAAAGTATATCACAATATTATCTGTATAAAAGAGGAAATCTGCACTGATTTATGCATAAAATGAATAAGAGTGGCACCAGTATTGATCCCTGGGGAACTCCTTAGGATGCACTAAGGAAACTCTGCATACTCTGAGCTCTGTCTGACTGGTGAACAGGCACTTGATTCCAATAATTTTATGCAGATACTTTAAGTCATTGCTTCAGAATTATAAAATCGATGGGAACCTATTGTCCAGGAAAACTGTTCATGTATTTTTCTTCTCCTCTAAAACTAGACTGAGAGTTTTGCCAAAGGGCAACTTCCCCTGTAAACCTCTCACAGTATTTTGTTTAATAAACGCCAAAATGTTTTCCGTTTCCTCTTGCATTAATCATTGTGCAACCCTCAGCTTTACTTTGACCATAATTTACAAAACATTGGAACAGAAACTGGAGATAAAACCAAAATAACTTAACAATTCAATAAAAGGAGAAAGCCAAAAGCAAGGGGGAAAGCAAGAAGGAACACAAGGAAATAAACAACTCAACAGACGACTTGACAAAGGGAAAGGCAGGACTTTATATACACACACACACACAGGCTGAATGGTTGACGAGGCACAGGTGAAACTAATGAGGGTGGAGCACACTGGGAGAAACCAATCAGATAATCAAAGGGGGGAAGACATTGGAAGTCTGCAAATTTCCCCATTGAAGGATAAAGTAAGGGATTATTTTATCTTAAAGTGGGAAACAAAAGAGAAAGGAAGAAAATAAAATATGATCCCTACATTTGGGACCACTAGTCTTGTATATAAAGTTATTAAAATTACTAGATACAATAGAAGAAGGCTGCTTGAATTTTTGACCTTTACTTTTACAGTGTTGTATTAGCGCATATATTTTTTCCCCCACTATATCTGACAGATTATGTCAGATAGGACCACTGTAACACTGTTGGATGATACAAACCTTCATACTAAAGATTAGATCATATTTTTTGAGGTTTTTCAGAGATAAATTTGCTAAACTCCTCAGTTCATTCAAGCCAAACCACTCACGGCATATTTGCCCCTAAGTCTAAGTCTTCAACTTAAAGGGGAATTACTGTTTTTTACAACCTGGACTTCTTCAGTCAGTCATTTGGAAGATATTTAGATTCCACATATATCCATATAGTGGGAGTGAATGGGGCACCGAAACACAGCGTTTAAATAATGCTTTATCTGCCGCGAAACTTGTTAATTTCACCAATATTTTGTTATGATATGCTAGTGCTATTCCCCGTTGAGTCCGGAGTTCCCTGTTGTCATCATCTGTAGATTGACCTACTAACCTCTGACCTGGATGATGTCATCTCTCTCGGCTTGTTTACCTGTAATTTTTTTGCAACATGGCAACAACAAAATGCTGCATGTCTGAAAATAGATAACAAGTAACTCTGGACTCAACGGGGAATAGCACTAGCGTATCGTAACAAAATACTGGTGAAATGCCTATTTGTGCCAGATAGAGGCTGCGTTTCGGTGCCCCATTCACTTCCATTAAATGGACATACGCGGCGCTCCACTGTCATCCAAACGACTCCAAATGACACCAGTATGAGTTCCAGTTTTCTCTCCCAGTCCATCTGTGTTGTCATTCTCCATTTTCCAAGAAGCACCATCACGGGGAAATATAAATACACGGAGGCGTTCATTTTCCACTTAGAAATGCAAGCATTCCTGATTAAGATTTATGAAAAACTCCACAATCGCAAACCCCCTAATTGCACCGAAAATGAAAGCCGTACGGTCGGGGCTGCGTTAGTGCAGCAGCAATCAATTATTGGGTTCTCCCTGAATAGCATTAATTGATGTGAAATTAGCAAACACGCCTTCAGCTCTGAGCCCATTATCCGGCGATTACGTTGCAGAAATAAAAAAAACACGAGAGTCGATTCATTTGAGCGATTTCACACTCCAAAAAACACACTCGCAGATTCGGAGGGGGAAAAAAAAAATGATTAAGTGTACTGCTGAGTAATGATACAATTCTCACGCATCCTGTTAATGAGACAGCTTGAAACTTAGTCAGTGATGGGAGCCTGTGAAAATATTTTGTATTAAAAGTTAAAAAAAAAAAGAGCAGATTTCTCAGTGTTGTGTATTTTTTATTAAGGTTTACGACACTATTTAGACAATTAAACAGTTGCAGAAGCCAAACTGGAACATAAACTGGAGCTGACAACGATGAAGCAGGTCCCTCCAGGCTTGTTAATGCACTCAACGTCCCGTGGGAGTGAGCCACCTCTTGGCAAGGAGAGCGCTGGCGGCACTTCCTCTTTCCTCCGTCCACCGGGCAGGACTGGGCTAACAAGAAGATCAGCAGCAGTGGGCGGACGCATTACTCAGGAGCTTTAATCGTTGCAGTGATAATCATCAGTGGCTGGAACTGCAGGGGTGCCACTTAGGGTCTATTTGCAGCTCAGTCAAAAGCAGAGAGTAATGATCTTCTGCACATGAGAAGGAGCAGGAGCAGGTGAGGAGGTGGGCAAGGTCACAGTTGACCCCGACGGCACCACGTCGACGAGTCGGGCGGCTTGTGTGGTCTCATTACTCCTCAGGGGTTAAGGTTAAAGGACATCAGTCGCTCACAAGACGCTTCTAATTAATATACCGTGCATGTAATGTGTTTTACAGCAAGGCAAGTCCCAAATTAAAATAAAAGAAAATCCATATGAGCTCATAATCCATCAGCGGGAATTTATTTATGTCGGCGTCTTCTGGGAAATTACTTCCTTGTTCTTTCCAAGCAATTACTCTAATAGAGCCGTCCAGACAATTTACTACTTTTTGCTAATCACTGCCACGGCGCTCGCTGAAGCTGCTCGTACAGCAGCTTCACAGGACAGGGTCTAAGTGGAAGCGTCAGCAGCGCCAGAGGTAAGAGGTACGTTTACTCAAGCAAAAAAGCAAAAAAATAAAAAGAGAGGTACAGGGATCAGCCACAACATTATGACCACTGATAGAAGTAAATAGCATCTTGTGACAATGCAAGTGTTTGCATCTGATCTAAATGTAATTCATGCATCATGTGGACACAAAAGCTAGACTGAGTAACCCTCAGAAAGAAAGAGAAAAAAAACATGAGGGACATTTATGACAGTTTTATATAAATTTAGATGCAACACATGGATAAATGCCAAGAAATTGTGGCTCATTGGTCGAGGGCAGGGGTTCCCAAACTTCTCCATGGCCCCCCAAACAGCATCAGCTTCTGGCCGTGGACCCCCTTTGCAAACCCACAGACAGTGCTACAAAATATGTGAAGAAACGGCAACTTTTAGAATGGTTTTTCTGACTTTTATTTACTATACAATAACGTAATAATGATTTAAACTAATTATTTATATTCGACTATCTTTTTTATTTTTGCAATTTTTGTTTTCATATCTTCACTTCAATTGTCTGAGGCCCCCCTAGTGCCGCCTGGTGGCCCCTCAGGAGACACTAGGGGGTTATGATTCTCGCTGTGGGTGTCGAGAGGTCCGGGTTCAAATCTCGGACGAGCCGTTCCTTGAGCAATCAGAGACGTAGATTTAGGAATATGGGGTCATTGATTTGGTCCATGGAGCAGAGATGACTGCTCCATGGGTTAAATACTGTACATACACTGATCAGCCACAACATTATGACCACTGACAGGAGAAGTAAAAATTCACCATCTTGCGACAGTTCAGTGTTCTGCTGGGAAACTTCTGGACCTGATATTCATTCATTGGTGTGGATGTTACTTAGACATGTAGCACCCACCTAGACCAGACCAGGCACCCCCACCCCATAGCAATGACACTCCTTGATGGCAGCAGCCATCCCCAGCAGGATGCAGCCACAAAAACACTTTAGGAAGAAGAACATCTCAAGGTGTTGACCTGGCCTCCAAATTCACTAGATCCCAAGCTGATCAAGTATCTGTGGGATGATCCACAGAGGCCCCTCCCCTCAAAGGCCCCCACACTAACAGCATTGCGTTGCCAGACACCACAGGACACCCTCAGAAGGCCCAATTTGAGTGCATCCTGAATATTGTCTTTTGCAGGGTAAATGGTATACTGCGACATAAATTTTCTGTCTTTATCATGTATGTTTGTAAAAATCTGGAAAATTATAATCCATTTGCAACACACTCTTCAGGAAAGCAGGTATTTAGATTTGGATGGACACGGCTGCAAGAAGAAAAAAAAACAACTAAATATGAGAGTAAATTGGTAAAAGTGCTCACATCTAATAGACAATAGTCGTATTAACTTAGATAAACTTTATTGATCCATAAGGGAAACTGTTTGGTCACAGTAGCTCAGTTGCACATAAAAACACTCTACAAGTAAAAGAAAGATTAAATAAAGTAACATAAAAGTAAAATCTGGTGAAATAAAAATAAAAATAGTATAAGCCTCGTCATCGCTCTTCTATTTAAAACAATAACTGCACCTTTTCCAGCACATGGAGGGGATGGGCTCTCACACCCAGCCATTAAAGCCCACTTCTCTCTAAACATTTGTTTCCATTACATTGTCACACTGTCAAACGCTAAAAGCTTCTTTGAGTCTTTGACTCTTCAGTGACAAATGTTACCAGAAACATTTTAATGCGAGTCAAACAGCGACCTAAACGAGCTCTTACCATGATAATATGTTTGAAAGCCGCTGAAGCCGTTCACCGAGCGAGCACCTGATGGCTTTCTAAATTAAAGTATAGCAGCCGTCAGCCGCTCTTTACCGCTGCCTGAGACCAAACACTCAGCTTTAGCTTCTGTCCAGGCTCTTAATGCTGAAAAGATTTATTATGCAAGGATTATATGAGCTTTATTACAGGATTTTTTTTTTTTATACAGACCCTCAGTGGTGCAGTCCATAACTATGGTTCTAGCTGTGTAATCCTGCACGGTGGATTTGAAATGAAACAATGACTAAAGTGCTGACTCTCAACTTCAGGTTGGTCACATCTACGCCACCTTTAAATACATACAATACTTCAGCACGACACAGCAGCACAGCGATGATAATAAATACATACAAGCGGCTTTGAATGCCAGATAGCGTTTATCAAATGTTACTGGCTGGCCACGGTTTGAATCCCGCTCGCCAGTGACAGAAAACGAGGCTCATTTTACAACGACTGGGGTCCAGCTGCGCAGGGAGCAGAGGCCAGGAGAGGAGGCGGTGTCTGATGCGGGGCCACGAACTAACAAATCATTTTGATTTAGTCAATTAGCCCGAGTTAGTTTAACAATGAGTCAATGCTCTAAGAAAAAACACAGAACTCCACTACACGTAAACACAAGGAAACAACATCAAATATGTCTTTATTCACAAATATTGAACATTTTCCAATTTAAAGAATAACTGCAATTCTCCCCATATGAGAAAGCTGGCATAATTAAATTGCTTCAGTCCTGATTTAATCCTAATTAGCTGTTTCGTGATTGTGCAGCATCTTGCTTGTCTGGATCTTGGTTTTTATTTTTTTGGACTTAAATTAGAACTATTACATAGATCCATTATGAATTTACTGATGTTAGTGTGTATAATAAAGTGTCCAGTCACTGCTGGTTCACTCAGATCAGTGCAAAAGGACGGCAGTGTTCTTTACTCTCAGTATCAATTTGAACGTCCTTAAATTATCTACAGTTCCTCTGTCTTCATTTGCATTGTTATAACAAAGACAGTTACTGAAAAAAAATACATGATCATGATAAAAAAACACAAGTAATAGTCGTTTAAATCCCCTGTTCTGGACTAGAGCGCTAAATATTAATATAGAAGAGGTGTTTTCTTCAGTGCAAACATTTAAATTTAACTCAAGCGCACCAAGTTCTTTCTGGAATTCAGGAAATATCGACTGTTGTGCAGGGAACGGGTCGGACGCAATGACAAATACGCCGTGTCAAAAGGCTCAGGGAGCAGCTACATTGTGCCTCGCCCCGGCTCAATCTTGTAATATTAAATCTGTCAAGCTTAATTGGTTTCCTACCAGATTAAAACATAAAACTGCAGGGAAGACACTGTTCCCAGATCACCACCATCTGTGCTCTGCGACGTGTCTCTGCAGCGAAAAAAACTTATTGAATTATTAGGTCGTTAAGCCGAATCTCATTCTGCCACCTTTAACTTTCGGTGTCTTCCCCCGTTTCGCCTCCTATTCTGCGCCCTAACTCACCTGTGACACCCGCTGGCGCCTCGCCTGCACCTGCTCCGACAGATTACTGACACAAACGGTCATCCAGTAGCTGCACTGTGTTCCTCTGGAGCTATCAGCCACGGGACAGCTGTGTCTCCCCGCTACAGCCAGAGCCTGGCAGGAGCCCTAAAGCGCAGTTCAAACACTGTTTTGTTGCAGAGACACAGCTCTCCGCTGCACCCGGCATATGAGCTGATGATCTGAGCTAGGAGCCACGTTTCACCTCTGCCAGTGAACTTGGACGGAGGTGTTGTTTTCATTCATATTTGTCTGTGTGCTGCGGCGCATTTCAAAGACGTATACACAGATTTTGTTGAACTGCAAACTCAAACCCTGAAGGACTGGTGGTGATCTGATAGGGGGAGTGTGATATGTCGTTATGATATGTCATAATGAAGTCAGGTTTTTTTGGGGCAAAACATTATGACCACCTTTCTCATATTGTGCAGGTCTCCCTTGTGCCTCCAGAACAGTTTAGAGAATGGACATGGGCCTTCTGAGGGTGTCCTGTGGTGACCTTGTGCTAGTGTCATTGTTATGGGGTGGGGGTGCCTGGTCTGGTCTAGGTGGGTGCTACATGTCTAAGTAACATCCACACCAATGAATGAATGAATGAATGCCAGGTCCAGAAGTTTCCCAGTAGAACATTGAACTGTCACAAGATGATCAATGTTATTCACTTCTCCTGTCAGTGGTCATAATGTTGTGGCTGATTGCCGTATCTATGCACCTAGAAGGAAATTGTTCAACCTATCCAAGTGAAACCCAGGGAGCAGCCATTTCAGCCAGGAGTAGGCAAGGGGACCAAACCATTGACCTCAATGTTCCCAAAATTACATTTCTGAGCTCTGACTGACAGAACCGCTCAAGGAAGGGCTCGTCCGGGATTTGAACCCGGGACCTCTCGCACCCAAAGCGAGAATCATACCCCTAGACCAACGAGCCACAATTTCTCGGGGCTTTAGCCATCTGTTGCAACTAAATACTTCACTAAAGATGAGGCCTATAATACCATGACGTGTCAGTCCTCAAATACAACAAAACTGCAACGCATCTGAAAAGGCTAACGCTAACGCTAGCAGAGGAACGGTCCAAATCCTCTGTAGAGCAGTCAGTTAACAACTTCACCAAACGTCCTGTGGTAACAGAGAGAAGGAGGCTGAACATCAACTACTGGATAAAGTTATTAGACCTTAAAATACAGATCGATGGTGCTGAGGTGCTGCATGTTTTTATACAGGCTATACATATCTGCAGCTCACAGTATGTAGCACATGAGCTGTCTGTTCTCAGGCCAAGAATATAGATTTCATTACTTCCTACTATGTTTTTATCAGTGACGTAATCAAAGACTAGTCGAGCCAACTTTAAAAAAATCTGAACTCGTGCAGCCCCTAGTCTTAACCAGTTAACCTGTGAGTTTGAGGAATGCTCATCTCACCTTTGTTTGTCCGACTCGAGGAGGAAAGCCAAACGCTTGTTTTCCAAGTGCCCTTTTCCTTCATCCTACATTTCCACCCCTCAACCTTGATCACATACATGTTTTTCTTTTCTTCGGCGTCAGAGGACTGAGTGGGAGGATAGTACTTTTCACAAAGGATCACCGCGGTGACAAGTGCATTCACAAAACATAAGTTGTCAGCGGCTGGACATGTGTTTTCAGTGTCGCAGAGGGAGAGAGAAAAAAAAAAACACATTCTGCTCGAGGCTTTTGTTTTGTTTTAAGATTTGATGGCTGTCAGGGGAGATACAAGCTCTACGTGATAAAAAAAAATAGAAAATACAGAAATGGAAAAGCCAAAACGACCATGTGCTGCTTCCATTTTTTGGAGGTGGAAAAATAAAGCTATTTTTTCACTCTTCTACCAGTTTGGCTTGTGTTGTGTCGAGATGATGCTGGCACCCCGGAGGAGCAGATGCGTCTGATTAGCTGCCATTACTCCTCTGTGGCGCCGTGCAAACATGTCCCTGCTTCCTGCATCCATGAGGGATCGCAGGTCCGGCGTTTTTTCCCACCAGCGATGCGCGTGAGAGCGCGTGATAAACATGGAGACTGAAGACAAAACAGGACAATGAGACTGAGGGTGCATGACGGAGAGAAATAAAGACGTCCGTGTGAGGAGAGAGTGCAGCTGTCACACTTCCACTCGGTCCACGGGGACACACACACACAGGTCTGGCCGGTCAGGCACACTGGATCCTTGAGTCGCTCCAGAAGATTAAAGCGAGACGGGCTTTGATGCCGGCTCTGCCCAGTGGTGAGTGGAGCAGGATGGAGAGCTGGATTGTTGTTTCGTCCTGCACTCAGGCGTCCTCCTTTCTGTGAATGCACAAACAGCAGCTCTTACATGGTTTAAATTAGATTAGATTAGATTCAACTTTATTGTCATTACACATGTACATGTACAGGGAGAACCAGTAGTAATCTAACACTCCTGTAGGTTCATCATAAGAACCAGAATAAACAAAATCTGTCAGACTGAGTTATAAAGAAATGAATGGGAAGGCCCCATTTATGGATGTGCTGAAGCAAATACTATACTGATGGCAATTAAATACACAACATTATGACCACTGACAGGAGAAGTAAACAACATTAACCATCTTGTGACAAGGGATGTGCAATATTTTATTGATAGATTGTCAAAAACAAGTCATCCAGCTGATGACGTGTGCGACACACTCTCAGCCCAACACGTGTGGAATATTGACAAATTGACAACAGCGGAAGGTGGAGCAGATACACCGGGCAGCGAGGAGCTCGTTCCTAAACGAGGCTCCACCTCCATTATCTTCAACTGGTTTGTTTTTTAAAGTCTGATGCGGAGCAGCAATTTACAACATGCAAGGTTTGCAAACAAATAGTGATACAAAGGACAGTAACGCCACTAAAACACAGCTCAAACCAGAATATGAAGAAAATGCGCAAGAAGCAGCGTCAACTTCATCCAAAGCCTCCGGTAAAAAAACAAACACAGACGAAACTTGCCATGCGCTACAGTCAAAAGGCTAAAATGGTGTTTATTTATCATCATTTTTATCGTTACCGTGATAAATAGCAGAAATTATCGGGATATTTTTTTTGGTCCATATCGCCCATCTCTACTTGTGACAATTCCACTTTAAGAGAAGAGATAAAGGGATCAGCCATTATGACAGATTGATAGAAGTAAGTAGAAACAATTCAATGTTCTGCTGGGAAACACAACATTTCTGAATGTAAGTCATGCATCATGTGGACAGAAAAACTGGACTGAGCAACCTTAAATCCCCTGGAAATTGTGGCTCGTTGGTCTAGGGGTATGATTCTCGCTTTGGGTGCGAGAGGTCCCGGGTTCAAATCCCGGACGAGCCCAACGTTGAACAATTTTGTGGATCAGTGCTCAGAGATGTAGTTTTACGAGTAGCCTAGCATTAGGAATATCCCTGGAAGAGACTGCTGTTCCATGGGTTTCACTTGGACAGCATAGGTTAAACATTATGACCACTGAAAGGCTCATTCACCATCTTGTGACAGTTCAACGTTCTCCTGGGAAACGTTTGGACCTGGCATTCATTCACGTGGATGTTACTTAGACATGTAGCACCCACCTAGACCAGACCAGGCACCCCCACCCCATAGCAATGACACTCCTTGATGGCAGCAGCCATCCCCAGCAGGATGCAGCCACAAAAACACTTTAGGAAGAAGAACAGCACAAGGTGTTGACCTGTCCTCCAAATTCACTAGATCCCAAACTGAGGGATGCACTAGTACAAGCCTGATCCACAGAGGACCACCAAGAGGAGGGCCTACACAATATCGGGCAGGTGGTCATAATCTTATGCATGATTGATGTACATGAGCATTATATTGAATACCTAAAATGACAGAAACCATTTTAAAAAATATATATATATTTGACGTAACTGGTGTTTTAGTTTGGCCCAGGTCCCATCCACTAACACTGAGGGGGTGGAGCTTATGACATGTACTGCAGCCAGCCACCAGGGGGAGCTCTACTTGAAGCTGTCATGACATCCATTTTTCATACAGCCTGCAGTCTGAACTTTTAAGTTGGAATACGGTGAAGTGGATTACTTTGAGAGATAAAAGCAAAAAAAAATAATCAGTGAATTCTTGAAAAAGGCTTCAGAACATTATAACCGTGCCTGCGTTATTATTTTCCTTTGTTGTATTATTAAAATAATTCAGCGAAACAACTGAATGCATTCATGCACATGCTGCACGAAACAAACAAATAACTCTTTAAAGACACAGATATCTATCTTCCAATTCTTTGTCAAAGGCAAACATGAGAAAACACTACACACCTATACCGCCCGAGGCAATCTAGAAAAGCGCGCCGTCTTATTTGTATATGATTGCGCTCGTGTACTGCGGACGGATTCCTGAGGCGTCTTTCATTACTGACCCACGGGGAAAAACGTTCCGTATCATATCAGAGCACGACACTCGGAGGATTGTTTCTTCGAAGCTGATGAAAGAGGGAAATTGATCAAAATCAAATGAGCGGAACAGCTGAGGGACACTGCTTCACGAGTGGCTGCTTCATTAGTTTGTTTACTCTCTTATTTATTAAGCAGAAAATAAGCTTCCACGCAGGCGCCAAAGATGAATGCTACTTCTAAAATATCAGCGCTTGATAAATTCATCCTCTGTCCCTGCAGGACTGCATGAGTCATCACAAGTTATCTGCACCAGACACTTGAAGTCTTAATGCTTTGAGGATAAAAATAAATAAATAAAAATCTTGCTGAAATGTGTCTTGAACTTGTTTCTATTGCGTCTCAGTCAAATCAGCAGACAAATCAAGACCGGAAGGTCATAATTTGGATTACGCGGCGTACTATATGCCTCGGCTGACTGAATCACCGGGACGTCGGCGTAGAACAGTGGCAGAATTAATCACTCGTCCTCCGTTAGCTGTGTTTATTTGTGTGCTCTGTCTCCTCGCCGCTGATGATGATCTTGAGGGGCGTTCAAGTCTGAGAAAATTAAGGCCATCAACGCGTGTGTGTCACGCAGAGTGGCTGATTGCAGAATTCCCACATCAGGGAGCAAAGTCCATTATCATTAGTTATCCGCGGATATGTGTCGCTGAGAGTCAGGGATGATAGAGCGAGGGGAAGGAAAGGGGGAAGGAGGAGGGTGGCGAGGTAAGATGTAACAGGAGGGGAAGGCTCAGCACGGAAGGAGAGACTGACAAGTAAAAGCACAGGCGAACACGGGGAGGCAGGAAAGACGGGGGTGAAAGGATAGCGAGAGGAGAAAGCGAGAACAAGAAAGAGCTATTGATTGTCGCCTCTGCACCTGCCATACCGAGAGAAAAAGCGCCAGACAAAACGAAATGTCATCATTCGGGGAGAGACTGCCGGCTTCCCTGAGTCATCTCGCGTGAGGGCCACTCCGGCTGTCACACGCCATTCCCTCAAACATTCATCAACATTCATCACCGCGAGAAAGACAGAGAGAGAGAGAGATTCATCTGAGGCGAACACATGCAAAAGGAATAATAGTGTTGGCTGGCATCAATCACCAGATACGCGGCGAAGAAGCCTTTGTGGTGTCTGTTGAGTTAGCGATAAACACAGAGGCCATGAAAGCCGCTCTCTGAATTCCCGTCGGTGGCATCGCTGTTTGGACTTTGACGCGCCCCGATGGCTCGTTTACTCGACCGGAACAGCCTCCGCGGCGGAGTCGAGCCGTGTTGATATGCAAAGGAGGGAGTTATTTTCAATATCAGAGCACCTGAGGGTGAATTACTGCCCTCATCCCAACGCCTCCGCCTCCGGAGGAAAAAAACAAAAACAAACAAAAACAAAAAAACAGAAGGTGTGTTTAAATCACCCGTAAGTTTTCTGGAGTCAGTCAACTTCACCAGCAAGGCGCAGGGGCACTGTTGCTATGGTTACCGTCAGTTCAATTTGCCTTTCGATGGCGGTTAATGTGATATAAAACATTTCTGCTTTTGTCTAATGGCTTTTATGCATCTTTACTTAGTTTCTTTTCCAGAACTGTGCCTAAAAAAGAAACGGGCGTCGACGGCGAAGCTGACAGGACAAAACTTTAGGAACTCCTCCTCTTTGTGTTGATTTGTCTGCTGTCTGACAATCAGAAACCTTCCAGCTTCGCCAAGGCTACCTGTCGATGCTGATGACGTTAAGGCTGTCCATTGTGCCAAAAGATGCTACGAACTCACATGAGAGTTTCCTTGATGTTGAGATTGGCATGATGAGGAGGAGTAACCCAGACAGGGGACGATGTCAGCTCCGGGACACGTCATCAGCAGTCATCAACACTTTGAATCAGGAGATGTGTCGGCCTTTCAACACTGGACGCCCTCGTCAAAGGCGGCCAGCTACGCCGTGATCAAACCTGAGCTTGTGTCCCGCGCCGTACACCCTCCTCCTGGAGGGTTGGACTGGCTGCCACTTCACAAGCTGATTTAACTTTGTGCCGCAGAGCTTGTCCATGCATCCCTGGGTCTTTTAACAGCCTGATGGTGGAAGAAGCCACGAGTCCTCTGCATCCCGCTTCAACAGGATGGATTTTTGCATTCTATCCTCGTTGTTGTGCATCTACCATCAGATCTGTGCAACTGAATTCTCCCACGGGAGCGTGAGCTAGACATAATTCAGTGAAGGGGACAGGACTATCAGGTCTGGCCTGAGGGTGGTGGACGCAATCTCAGGTGGAAAGATTAGTTGTTGGCCAATATCCACTAGCATCTTCCAGTCATGGGCCCTGGGCTTAGGAAGGAGGATATTTGGGCTTTTCCTGTCCCTGCTGGACAAACTTCCTCCACAGTTTTCTGGTTTCATATATATATGTATATATATATGAAATCCAATAAGGGTGCAGAGGAAGAGGAGCAGATCACCCGGAGGGACAAGCCCCTACACGGCATGTACCGCCGCCAAATTGAAGAAGTGGCTGACATGGAGAAGACCTACCAATGGCTGGAAAAGGCTGGACTCAGAGACAGCACAGAACAGGCCCTAGCTACAAGAGCCATAGAGGCCAAGATCTACAAGAGTAGATCAGATCCAAGGTGCAGACTGTGCAAAGATGCCCCTGAGACAGTCCGGCACATAATAGCAGGGTGTAAGATGCTAGCTGGGTCAGCGTACATGGAGAGACACAACCAAGTGGCTGGAATAGTGTACAGGAACATCTGTACCCAGTATGGAATAGAAGTACCCAAGTCCCAATGGCTGAGAACAACAGGGCCAAGGTGCTGTGGGACTTCCAGACTGACAAACAGGTCCTTGCCAATCAACCGGACATAGTGGTGGTAGACAAGGAGCAGAAGAAGGTGGTGGTGATAGATGTGGCGATACCAGCAGATGCCAACATCAGAAAGAAGGAACACGAAAAGGTTGAAAAGTACCAAGGGTTGAAGGAACAGCTGGAGCAGATGTGGAAGGTCAAGGCGAGCGTGGTCCCTGAAGCCTCAGTCCAGAAGTCCAGATCTGGCCAAGTATGTCATTTGAGCACACTTCACCACATAAATATTGCATGAGCTTTGCCTAATTAATGGTAACGCTGTTAGTAATTTGCCAAGAGACAAAAACATTAATCACAGGAGACACTACTGACAAAAACCACCATAAAACACATTGAGGTATTTTACTTTACTCCAATTTATCTGTTGTCTTGTTTATATTTTTTGTCTTTCTTTGTTATTTGTTCAAACACGACTGGCGTGAATAAAGATCTCTGTGTTTTTATAGTTCGGTCTCGTATCCAGAGTCAGAAATCTCTTATTCTTGCTAATATTTTTTTCCACAGACGAATTGTTCATATATTATTTGTAGCCTGATTAATTTAACATACAAACATGATTTAAACATGGCTATTTTCTGATTCATGGGATGATAAAAAGAGAATAATACAATAATACCATTCCTATAAAAGCGTTGACTCTAATAAATATATATATGTGTGAAGATTTATAACATTTTACAGTAAAACTACAAACAAAGACTGGTCTTGGTGTTAGTAACTGACAGGAAGGGGACGTTTCATGGAGATTCATTTAACTATATCTGCTTTTTAGTTTGGGGCGCGACAGTGGAGAGATGGTTAGCACTGATGCATCACAGCAAGAAGGTTCTGTGTCGAGTTTGCATGTTCTCCCTGTGTCTGCATGGGTTCTCTCCAGGTTCTCCAGCTTCCTCCTCACGATCACTCCCTGTCTTTTCCTCTTTTGATGAGGTCACTGGTTTCTCTTTGAGTTCTGTCTTGATTTGTGTCCCCTGTGTCTCGTCATCCGTACGTAACGCCCCGCCTTCCCCTTTGTTCTCTGTGATGTCTTACTCGTCACTCTTCACACCTGTCCCCTAGTTCTGCTTCGTCTCGTTTAGTTCAGGTCTCGATTCTTGTAATTCGTCAGTTTTTTGTTTTTTTTTATCTCATGGTTTTGTTTTGTCAGGTTCACGGGTTATGTTTCAAAGAAATTTTTATCTCGTCAAGTTAAAATTTCCTGCTTCGTCTTTTTGTCTACTCCTGCCTCGGCCCATTCAGTCCTCCATTTGGGTCCTACCACCATTACCTCGCAACCCGTCCTGACAAACTCTGTCACTAAACATAAATTTAATTACTAATAACAGTGTCTCAAACTGATCCGTGTAAGGGCCATGTGGCTGCAGGTTTTCATTCCAACCATGCAGCACCCGTGCAGTGGGTGTGGCTGGCAAGTTTTTGTTCCAATCAAGCAAGAGGACACTTGAAATGACTGCGTGAATGCGGTTCAGTTGATTGATTGAGCCAAGTCAGGTGTGCTGCTGCATGGTTGGAATGAAAACCTGCAGCCACAGTGGCCCTTTCACCGATCAGTTTGACACCTGTGACTAATAACATACAAAATCATTTTTTATAGACTTTAGTGGAAGGAATCTGAAAGTACTTTAATTTTTGTATTGTCTTCCCGTCGACCCACTTTTATCCTCCTGGATCAAAACCCAGAACCTTCTTGATGTGAGGCATCAGTACTAACCACCACTCCACTGGGTCGCCCTAAAAATTGTATTAATTTTTCAGATTATTCTCAGATTCGTGGGATTTATAAAGTCTGAAATATATTCCATCACCTAATTGCACATCTTTAGCCAGCTTCTTTTTAGCTAATTACTAGGCTATATATTGGACACGTCTTCATGCACAGTAGAGCACATTTACATAAAATGATTCGATATAAAGGTCACATTGGATCCGGAGGTCAACAGGAAGGTTAAATACTGGATTCTCATTTGATCAACTGTTCTAGATCTAACACCGTCACTTAATATCTATCCATTCATTCAGCTCCAAAGTCCCACGCTTTCATTTCTCTGCATGAAAAGCTCTTTAGCTTGATGGCAAACGTTTCCACCATCACTTTGAAGGACCTCTGCACAAAGACACTGGAGAGAAAATGGCCTCACTGTAAATGTAAATGCCTCCTTCTACTCTGCGCAGGAATGAAACTGCCTTGGCGCCGATTCTTGACCCCTTTCGGCCGTCACGTATTTAAGCGAGCTGAGTTTTTTTTTTCTTTTTTTGTCTCCACCAGCTGCAGCTTTTCTCTGACAATGTCACGCTGGGATAGGAAGATAAGGAGAGGGAAGGCAGAGTGCATAAAACGAATAAAACATCCACCCCTGTCTGCTTCACTTGATTTCAATTTGGTATCCACTGGAAACAGGCGTTGGTTCAATGGGTTGTGATAATGCCGTGTGCACTTTACTGATATCTTTAGTGGAGCTAGGTGCTGTGCTCTTCATCAGAGCACACTAATTTTCTGTGATTTTATTGGAGAGAAACGAGGAATTCCAGGTGTTTCTCGACAATGCCCTAAACGCTTTTACGGAAACTCAACTTTTTTAATGAGGATGCAAAACATTAACGGTATTTGCAGCATAAATTACTGAGGTGGTGACGTTAACTACTTTTGTGTTGCTTAAATAGATGCAACAGGTCCTTTATTTAATGTGAGTGTAACTCTTCATTACTGCTTGAGACTGGAGGCTAGCTAGAACCAGAAACAAACGATAACAGCACGCAAACACACTGTTTAATAGTTTAAAAGTCTTATGACAGTCCCATGCACAATGCATCAACCTGTCAACACAAGTTCGTTCTCCCCTCCTGGTTGTAAGTTACAACAGACATTGTCACAGCAGAAATTTTGACTTGTCACCGTGGAGGGATTACACATTTACATGTTATTATAAATAAATAAAAAAAAAAATTAAAATAATAATAAATGAAAAGAAAAATTTAAAATATCAATAAAAATAAAAAAATAAAATGAAAAATTCAAAACTGAACAAAAATTAAATTAAAAATATAAATAAAAATAAAAAAGAAATAAAATGAAAAATTCAAAACTGAATAAAAATGTAATTAAAAATATAAATAAAAATAAAAAAGAAATAAAATGAAAAATTCAAAACTGAATAAAAATTTAATTAAAAATATCAATAAAAATAAAAAAGAAATCAAATTCAAAATTCAAAACTGAATAAAAATAAAAATGGTGGCATGGACAATATTTCTCCACCACCACTGCAATCATCAAGATCAGAGATTCTAGACACTAAATAACACAATCTGATATATAAAACATGTGTTTACATATATAGAAGCAGAAATTTACATCAGGGTTGTCAAACAGAAGAACCCTCCCACCAAAGTGTCCAATTTGGCTAGGTGGGCTGAATTCGTGGAAAAAAACACGTATAAGACATTACCGTATATTTTGGACTATAAGTCGCACTTTTTTTCATGGTTTGGCTGGCCCTGTGACGTATACTCGGGTGCGACTTATATATAAAAATATATAATTTCACGTGTTCGTTATTTTCACAGTGACAGCTGCCAGAGGGCGCTCTAAGCTTGTGTGCCAGTATCTGCTACTCATTTTACTCCTGTCTCCGAAGTTCGCGGAGTTGCTTAGAAGTGACACAGGGTTTGGTAAACTTGTTATGTTATGTTGTTTATGGTATAGTTATCTGAATTACTGTTAATATGTTACGTTAACATACCAGACACCTATTCAGCCCGTTGTTCTCTGTTCTATTGTTATTACTATAACTTGCCTTTCAAGATGAAATGTGTTCTTGGTCTCCGATTTTATCAAATAAATTTCCCCCCAAAATGCGACTTATAGTCCAGTGTGACTTCTATATGTTTTTTTTTTCTTCTTCATTATGCATTTTTTAGCTGGTGCGACTGCAATTTTTAAATAATAATAATAAAAAAAATGCTATTCCTAATTTGTCCACTAGGAGTCGCACTGTTTTAGTCAAAGTCGGGGACATAATGCAAAACTAGAACTAAACAGCAGATGGAAGCAATCAGCTGAAATTGCATTTCCCTGAAAATATTTCAGGTTGTTCATCAAACCTTTTTTTGATATTGTTCTTCTTTGGACTAAATCAAAGGGTAACATTTTTTGCCTTGTCTTTATTTATAGGTTATTATGCTAGCATGTTATGGGTCCAGAGCTGTGTGTGTGGCCCCTGACCGTAAATGAGTCTGGCACCACTGATTTACACGGTTATTAAAGGCCAATACTTTCCCGTTTAATGGATTATCAAAGGCTTACACCACCCGCCTCGATCTGAGGGGCGGCTAAGATAGAACAGAACTTTCAAGGTAAGGTGAGGACTCTGTGGAGCAGGAAGATGACGACACCCTTGGCTCCACTAAGGGGCTGTTAGGCAAACTGCAGGGGTCCAGGGATGCTTCGACTAGAGATGTTTCGCTAGCAGTCTCGGAAAAATAAGATATATGCATTAACATGACCTCAAAACATCAATCAGAAAACTTCAGTGGTATATGCAAAGTGGTTCTGCCCACTGCGGAGCGTCGAATCTGCCGTAAACATAACAGAAGAAGAAGAATATTTGAATTAATTTAATAGAAGCGGACGACCATGACCTGAGGTTTTCAGCAGCTCCATGTACTTCTTTCTGTCCCTCTGAGAAAATCATTTAGGTTTAACTCATGACTTATGAAAAGACTGATGCCACACTCTGATTAAAGTTGGGACATTTATGGGCAGTTTTGACGCGGAAGCTGACATGCACCTCCCCAGAAATGTAACTACGCTCCGCAGCAATTGGTTAGCATGGTAGTAGCGTGTTTCCACTTTAATATTTCCGGCTGCTTCTCCATTTTCGAATTGATTGTTTTGGATCAGTAAAGATGGAACACATGGATGAAAGGTTACGACTCGTCTTTGGCAAAATTTCGGCAGTCGCCATTGTTGAAAGTGAAGCAGGAAGTAGCGACAAAAATGAATTCAACCGTCAAAAAAGAGTCGTTGTTACAGAGTGAGCCAAGTATAAATGACTCGCACTGGCGTAGGCTACGTACTAGTTCTGTAACGGTATTTGTATTCGCGTTCGAATACGTCTGAGTGAGTAGCCTAGTAAAAAAAAAGTCCTCACTTCAGTCCAGGTGGCGGTAATGAGCCTACAAAACTGCCAGCAAACGTCATTAGCCTGCAGAAGAAGAAAAACAGACAAAGAAGAAAAGATATACTAAGAGAAGAGTGGAGTTGGTTTCTCAGTGAACAATGGGACGCGAGTGATGGCTGTCTGCCGACTACGTGTTGCTCAGGTGCGGTACGTCGCTGGAAAAACAACAAACATGCTAACGCTAACGCATAAGGCAGCATCACCCAGATATGTCCATTTTTTATACTTTTATTTTTTACTTTTATAACAGGAGGTCGTTTTTAGGTACATACCAAATCGTGACTTGTGTGTACAGTTACACATTTAATACATACGTAGGTTACAACATCTATGTCCTGCAGAGGTATAAACTCTGCTTACTCCTTTTTATTTCTGGCTGGGCTCCTTGAAAATGCAGCTGCCTGGCTTCACTTAATGGAATTGAGCCTGTGATCTGTGGCTATTTGAAAGAGTGGTGAAGCAAGTTGTAAATTTATCTCTAAAAGGTTTTTCATATATTAAATAATAAGAACTTTTATAATCCAAGGCTTTTGATTCACAGCAGAGGAGGCTTTTGTTGCTGCATCTCTGTGGATTTCACCTTTTCTCCACATCAAGGCAGTTGTTTTCTGACTTCCTGCGATGCACTGAAATCATTTTTCCGGTGACACAAGTTGTTAACAAATGTCTTCCATGGATATCATCACATATGGCACGGAAAAACACACAGCCCCCTTTTTTTATTTTCGGTTTTAAATCCATTTAAATCCGCGCTGACCTTACTTTTGAGCGATCGGCGCAGCTGGAGGCGGCGGCCGTTTGGCAGGAACAAAGAGTAACGCTCTCATTAAAGCCTTCTTGACACCAAGGTGACACGGTGCTCGAGCATACGGCTGGTCAACATCCAGTTGATCTTTCGGCAACCCGTGTTTCCAGCAAGGGTGTCACGTAAAGGTTATTTCACACAGCCAGGAGACAAGCGGGGAGCAGGAGGCCGGCTTCACAGATCTTGTTATGTAACGTCCTTCCAGAGAACGCAGCACAAACTCTGAGACCTTGGCATCATTGTTTAGCCTCGGTTAAAGTCACGCAGCTTTTCAGCACACTTTTACATCAGCCATCACAGGGCATGAAATATGTTAGAAGTGTTATAATAGTAGGTGATTTATAAATGGCAGGTGAAGAAAGAAGAAATATTCGAAACAGTTTGGCATACAGTTCACACACCTGTCAAGTTTGACTCAAACAAACATATTTCTGTTCAGTCATATTCAAACACACATTTCTCAGCATGTAGAAGGTGGAAAATGCACGGCATGCATGTACAGACGTAGCGCAATTTTACATATATCTTTGTATATTTTAATATTATTTATAATTTATTAATATTTTGTGTATTGCTTTGGCATATTTTATATGTTTATATATACTATACTTTTTATACATCAATTATACCTGAGTTTTATTTTATTTTTGACCTTTTTGTAGACTCTAATTCCTCCTGTCTCTGTGTAACGATGCTACTGGATAAAGAATGTCCCACTATCTGTTGAGGCTTGAGTGCAGGGTGGACCCAAAATACAGAGAGAACGGTTGGCAAGGTTTAACAAAGGTTTATTTTCGTGTCGCTAAAGGTAGCAGTGCACAGCAGGCGGCAAGGGAACTGATGCAGCTTGAAAATGGACTCATCTAACATTGGTTGTCGAGGGTGACCTGGGCTTTTATGGGGTGGTGATTGCAAGATGGAACTCAGGTGTCCTCTGCAGATCCTACTGAAAAAGCGGGTCAACCACGCAGCATCGACTGTGGAGGGACATGCCTAAAGCGCCTCCATCTTGGTTCAGGGCTAGCAGAGGCAGCGGTGCATGAACCTACGAAGGAAAGAGGTACTCCTCAATCTCAGAGTAGAATTATTCTCTGAATTTTGGACCGATTTCCAAACGTATTGATCTGTTAAAAACGTCACACATGTAGCTGTGATAAAAATATGGTTTTACTACCCAAATACAAATTCTACTTAATGTTATCAGCAGACTAGCTTCTGACAGAGGATTGTAAAGAAAAGATGCCGGACTTCAACTGAGCGATTTATGATGACTTTTATTGTGTAGAAACACCATTCCTCCATAGATGCACTGTAGGAGCCAGTGGCCCTGTTCCAAGATGGTAATGGAACATTACAACTTTACAGAATGCAGCGTGTTGCATACGACACGTAATGCATACAACATTCAGAGGAAAAGAAAAACAAGAAAAACAGCAGTGACACAACCTGAGAGTCTCTGATGATATGTTACCAGTAACAGATTTCTTTCAGACGTCTAAAGCACAGAATCTATTTTCCCGTTGTCGTGAACAGCGACACTCGTGCACCACTGCACAGATGATGTTCACGCCACGCGCAGGTTAATTTAAAGCCTTTGTGTCTTTGTGTGCCACTCAGAGCATAATGAAAGGAGGGGACAACAATTTTAGACGACAATATCTCCTCAGCCCCCTCGGCCTCACACACGGGCTGAGTGTGTGTATTGTGTGAAAGTCTATAAATGTGCAGTCATCCGCTCTGTTGGCCATGGAGGGACAGGGAGGTGTGGCTCTGGTCAGCCATTGATAAGGAAGCCCCGTGACAAGGGCCGCGTGTCACTTGTAGATAAAATAAAAAGGACAAAGAAAGACAGAAAAAAAAGCTAAAAAGCACTGATTTCATAAGCTCGCCAACTCTGTCGCATCCGAATCAAGGTTACAGCGCGAGAGCAGACATTCCCAGACACGTAACAGGATTAGTTACAGCACAGACTCTAATGCAGCTGTGTGTGTGTGTGTGTGTGTGTGTGTGTTTGCCTTCGAGGACACAACCGTCCCCAAATTCAAATACAAATACACACTCGATGCAGATGCACTTCTCTACTTCATGTAGTTTTTATTTTGAATTTTAAACCACGGCGTCCTGGTTGTTAGCGCTGAAAGAAGGTTCTGGGTTCGATTCCATCTGGTTCCTTTCTGTGTGTAGTCTGCATGTTCTCCCTGTGTCTGCATGGGTTCTCTCCAGGTTCTCCAGCTTCCTCCCACCGTCCAAGGACATTCTGGTTAGGTTCATTGGTGATTCTAGATTGGCCGTAGGTGTGAGAGTCTCTCTGTGTTAGCCCTGAGATAGACTGAAGACCTGTCCAGGATGGACCCCACCTCTCGCCTAATGACAGCTGGGACCCTTCACAGGACAAGCGGTTACAGAAGACGAATGAATGAATGAATTTTAAATCAGTCCAGTGACATCTGACAGTGGATTTGAAAAAAACAAACAAAAAACAATGTGACAAATAGAGCTAAATGCCACATTACCATTCCCTGCCACGCATCAATTTGACTCGATTCTCCTCGAGCTCTGCAGGGAACGATCCTGACCGGTGGCGGGAAGTTAAACACATCCGCAACGTCGGCGCAGATTAGTACAGTCTGGAAATGAATCGTGACGTACCTGGAAGAAAAGTGCACTCAGACACGACATCTGAGCAACAGAGAGCGTCACTGGTTTTAAACCGGCACTTGATCTGTCTGTGTTTTCTCGTGCAAAACAATAGTGCAGTTAAGATCATGACTGTGAAGACATTTAGGTGTGTTTCACTCCAACTATCTATCTATCTATCTATCTATCTATCTATCTATCTATCTATCTATCTATCATCTGTTTCCTGACACCCTCAGAAGGCCCATGTCCATTCCCTGATGAGACCTGCACGGTATTAGGAAGGTGGTCATAATGTTATGCCTGATTGGTGCACGTTCTGCAGAAATACCCCGATTCTTCTTGCAAGTCTAGATAACAAATCTCTGTTTACCCTCCTGTCACAGCTGGGTGCCACTTTTGGAACATTTGTGTTCCTTTTCGGCTGCGACGCTTCCTCCTTCTCACAGAAGTAATTCATTCCACGCCTCTGTATCTCTGCTGATGACATGCTCGCGGAGCAAAGCTGACTGATGGCAATGTCACGCTTGTCTTTGGCCTCTGTCGACGGCAGCGCTCTGGACCGCTGATCAAGAGTGTTAAGATGTTTGGCATTTTAAAGACCACCGATGGAGCACAGAGGGAAATAAGGCAAACACACCGAAGCTGCTCAACTGAGGAAACTTCAAACCTCATTGTAATTCAGCAGATTCAAGTGACACTTCTTTTATTCAGCGAGGAGACAACAGAGGAGGGCGCCTCGGCGACACTGAGTCGCTGAAATGTATTTTAAAGGTAATATGGAGTGATAGAGATCAAATGGAAAACCTTTAAAGTGTGTAGGGAGCCAGGCCAGGCAGTGATTTTCTTTCTCTCCTCAGGCATTTCCAGGCAGCAAGCAGGGCTGATTGAGATTTGACGGCAGTGATATGGAGGTCCTGTCGAGGCGGCGCGGTAGAAAGCGCAGGAGGCCTTATCTGCCCCAAAAGAACTCCAGGAAGATACGACTACCCTGCTCCCACACAAGGGTACTGAGGGTAACTTGAAGAGTAAATGTTGACTTTTCACTCCTGGAGAGCTTCTTTCTGCTCTGAAAAGTTGCCACTGACATTGTGAGAAAAGCTTTCTTTTCCCTCATTGTGTGCAATATTGACTTAAGCACAGTTCACAGTGCAAAACACTTCAGAGCGTACAGTGGTTCCACTTATTTTATAAGTATGTCGTAGGGGTTGCAGGACTGCAGGTTTTTTTTTAAAGTTGACTATTATGTGATGAAAGTCAGGTAGTAAACTAAAAACACAGTAGAAAGTGATAAAATCTGTATTCTAGACCTGAATAGATAAGTATGTGCTACTGTGAGCTGCAGATATGTATAGCCTGTATAAAACATGCAGCACCTCAGCAGCATTTAATAGTACTCAACACTCTGTCTACTACAGCTAAAGGTCTAATAACTTTATCAAATAGTTGATGTGCAGCCTTCTTCATTTGATAAAGTAGTTAACTGACTGCTGTCCAGAGGATTTGGACCGTTCCTCTGCTAGCGTCAGCGTTAACCTTTTCAGATGCATTGCAGTAGCACTTTAGTTGTATTATTTCAGGACTGACATGTCATGGTAGTATGGGCTTCATCTTTTCCACACACTTGATGAACCGCTGCTAGTTTGCTGCAACAACTCCTCACCTGTCTTCTAGGAGGCGTCCATGTTGCTATCGTCACGTGATCAGAGACTAGTCGACGTGAGGCTCAAAGCATCAAGCCGCAGCAGTAGAGTGCAGATCAAAGCTTCATGACTCCTATTTTTTTTTTTAATGACCAGTTTCAGTCCTGACTGTGAAGAATAAAAACGTAGAATGACTCAACACAGGCGACATTAACATCCGGCTCACATCCGCTTTCAGCACCAACTGTTTCAATCTTGCAAAACTCCACGTTCTCCTTTCTGTCTGCGTGGGTTCTCTCTGGGTACTCCGGCTTCCTCCCACCATTCATGGACCATTACGACTGACAATTATTCCTCCTTGCAAAAGCTATATTGGAGGAACTGGAGGGGCATTCTAGTTCCTCCAGACAGAAAGGTCCTACAGCAAGTAGGATCAAAGCCAGATCTGCTGCATAAAGAGGCCTCCAAATTCACTAGATCCCAAACTAATCAAGTATCTGTGGGATGATCCACAGAGGCCCCTCCCCTCAAAGGCCTCCCCTCTAACCACACTGTCTCTGATGAGTCACCACAAGAGAGACCTACACAATATTAGGAACATAATGTTATGCCTGATCAGTGTAAATCGATATATATCAATGGAAAAAATAATTAAATCTGTTTAATGTTCATTACCTTTATCTTTTTGAACACGGTGCTGATGATTTCCAATCTTTTTCACCACAAGTGTGCAACTGAATGCAAATGCACCAAGAAATAAAATAAAATAAATAAATCTACATTTGCAAAATTAGGATAAAATGAGAACATACTTCTTCCTCCGTAACTTCGCTAATCAAATTTGCAAGAAAGACAGACACAAATTCACAAATTCAACTTGCCACATCTGATCTATAACTCCTGTATGAGTTACAGCGTCTCTGGGGGACGGAGGGGGGCGCCGGATCAATAGGTTTCTGCCCCGGGATTGATTTTAACGTTGACCAGCCCTGTCAACTTTGCCCTTCAGAAGAACAAATTGAGCGTGAAGGGAGTCAACAGTCGTGTTCTCCTCATGATTCAGCAGAGTGATTAACTTTTAGAGCTTCTGTCATCTGGGCTGAAAATACTGATAGTGACCAACATCCTGGGATTAATGGGAGAGAAAACACCGTCACGGCTCCGTCTGGCAGGATAACGGATGAGGGCGGCTCCAGCAAGAGAAGAACTAAACAGGTACAAATCAGAGGACCACAACGTGAAATAGACCAAAACTCACCACGAGGTAAGATTTGGGATTTTTAGAGAAATGTCTCGACAAATATTAGATGGATTGCTGAGGAACTGAAAACATATCCTGGTGTTGCCTGGAGGAAAAACACAAGATCAATCACAACATGTTTCCTTTGAAATATGTTGGTCATAAATAGATTATATGGGCTTTTTATGTCCACTTCAGAAAATGAGTTACATCAAGTCTTGAAACATCTAGAAATTATTAAGTATCGTTGTTGTTTTTTTTCTGATGCTTGAAATCGATGTTTCGTCTGTCATTCCTGGAGAACATGAGTAGAAACCACTGAGCTGTTTCCAACACGATGGAGTAGATTTTAAGGTTCTGCATTGGCATAATCTGAACTCCTCTTTCTGTAACACATTACTCTTTAATTCTATTTATGTCAGTGCTTCTTCATCCATATTATACATACAATACATATATATATATATATATATTTAGGGTTGAGACTCGATTAAAAAAATTAGAGGTTTTGCAATTAATTAATCTTGATTAATCGCATTTTAATCGCATAACAATATTTGCAATTTAAATGTTTTTTTAGTATACAACTGAATCAAATAACAGATCCAGACGTGATTATTGTAAACTCAGCTCTTTTAATGTCTGAAAAAATGCATTTAATTGCATTTCAGTTCACAACAGTAGAAAAAGAAAATTTCCCTGGTCAAAATTTGAACAGACCTACAGATAAAGTGTTATTCTAAGTACTTTAAGTACTTAAAACCCCCGCAAAAATTTTGGCTTGTTGATACCTCTTGGACTGGGACTGCTAGCACTAACAGCTCCGGCAGTTTCGGTACTCACTGCAACATGCTTTGCATTTAGATGACATTGATACCGTAGGGTTGTGCTTCAATAGTATGCAAACTCTTTATTTATTTATGAACAATTTGCACAAAACCCCGGTTTTATCAGGGCTTCCATCAGGGCTTCCATCAGGTAGTTTTTTGTTTTGTTTTTAATTAAATTTTGCCTTCCATCAGTTCTAGCACCGTGCTTTCATCCAATTCCTCCATCTTGGTAGCCGTTAGCCAAGTTCTGACGTGTGCATCATTGTAATTGGCGTACCAGGAAATCATGCAAAAGTGGCAAAAGTTCTGCGTTGTTTGGAACGCAAACTGCGATTAAATGTGTACATTTTTTAATTCCATTTTTTAGCTATCTTACATGGTTTTTAAGTGTTTTTAACTGAACTACTGTGCTTATTCAACATCCCTTGTGGATCAATAGAGTCTAAATAACAGAATTCAGGCAAAACAAGCCAATTTTATTTCTGCTCTGCCAAAACTTCCTACAATTTCTACAATTTCAAGCAGGAGCAATTCACATGAAAGCTTTCACTTGCAGGACAAACCTCGATTCCTTCTTTGCTGTTTCACGCCCTGTTTGCCTGCGAGGAGTCTTTTGCATGCGTCCATTTGACTCCTCATACCCTTAAGAAAGAGGACACGACTTACTTACCAGGGCTGTCTTTCCACCCCAGTGCCACCGAACAGAATGTAAACAGCAGCGAATGCTTTCCGCTGCGTGCATATCGATTCATGTTTCCCAGCTTAAGGAGAAACAGAAACAGGTTAATGGAAAGCAGGGATGGAAAGAAGAGCTACACTGGCTTGTCTCAAGGTTTTGTTGGATACAGTAGATACAGTATTATTATTACAGCTACAGGCCGTTTCGTGTTATGCAGCAGATCGAGCCTGTTTAATAAATTGTCATAATCACCGTTTGACTTTCTTCATCCGGCTCCGGCCTCCTCTGCGGCTCGCGAGATTGAATTCGAGCGGCCGCAGCTTCTTCTGTCGTGCGCCGAGGTCAAAGTTATTAACTTGCAGAGTTAGCAGAGTGCTGAGGGTTAAAACTCACTCTGGTATTTGAAATTCACCGTCCTGTTATTTTAATTAAGGGCAGAGAGAGGCACCCTATCTCCGTTTTAATTAACAGGAAAGAACACAGTTTCCACGCTGCATGAATGACATGGTGCATGTGTGTGAGCGTGATAAAATAATAAAACCTAAAATTCAGCCAGTCTAACTTTCTGCACTTCCACTGTTTCTTCAATCTTGATTTATGCATTGAGTTAAGCTGATAAATATATAAAACATAGTGAATCCATTATACATTATATTTAAATGAGATTCTTTTAATTCGTTTGACTGTTTCTGTAATTTCTGCACTGGCCGTTTCAGAATTAAATGACTCGCTCGCATGAATTTACAATATATATATATATATGTACAGCATGTTTACAAGACACAATAGATGTTTGACCTTTCCTAGCTGAGTCTATTATCATGCTACCATTTCCAGTTTAGCACAAATAAATAGAAAGCTGCAACCGAGGTGCATGGAAGAGGAAAAGAAATAGATGTGTCAAGACTCTGGAAGGACTTGTGATAAACAAACAACTTTATTAGACCGATGCAACACAGCTACTGGCCTTCATTTAGGGTCATCAAAACCAAAGTCACACGCTCTAATATTTTGTTGCTTCTCCAATGTCTCCAGATTTCTCTCCATCCAGTGTTTCATTCATTGTATTGATGATGGAGAGTCTGACCACTGCTCAAAGCTTCTCCAGCTCATCCCAAAGATCCTCAATGGGGTTAAGGTCTGGACTCTGTGGTGGAACAATCCATCTCATGCTCCCTGAACCACTCTTTGACAATCTGAGCCCCATGAATCCTGACATTGTCATCTTGGAATATGATCCATTGATGGAATAAGCTGCTCATTCAGTATATTCAGGTAGTCAGCTAATGAACCTAGACCCAGATCATAGCACTGCCCCATAGCACAGGCTTGTACAGTAGACACTAGGCATGATGGCTGCATCACTTCATCTGCCTCTCTTCTTACCCTGATGCCCCCATCACTCTGGAACAGGGGAAATCTGGACTCATCAGACCGCATGACCTTCTTCCATTGCTCCAGAGTCCAATCTTTATGCTCCCTAGCAATTAATGTAGAAGAGACGCTTAATAAATTATAAAAGTACAAGTAAATATACATTTTTACTTTGGATTAAACCAACGTACGCCTCCCAGATTCACTGTCACCACCAGTCACTCGTATTATACCATTAAATTAAAGCTCAGTAATGTTTCCTATAGCTCAGTATTACTTTCCACTTCAGTGACGACCACACACAACCTTTACAGGGAGGAAAAATAAATCTCCAGCCGTGTATTGTAACAGAAACGCGGCCCTCACTCGTCCTCTAAGAATAACAGGTGCATGCATGCGGAAAATGCTGCGTCCAAAACACACAGTGGATTTCTTATGGCTCCTCATACCGACCAATCTCCTCATTCCAGGGAAGTTCTCTTTACGACTGCCGGGTAATAATAGGGATGGCCTCGGTGTTAATTGCATTTTGAGGAGTAGAATTATGCAGCAGTCGGAGCCTGAATTAAGTTGTTTCCAAGCAGCTACCGTGAGGATTCCTGGTGAATAGTAAAATGTGGATTATGCAATGTAGGACACGGATGTGATGCATAACACTGGCGAGGTAGGAGTCAGGGATGTGGATGAAAATACTTTAAAAAGCTGAATGTTTTCTGATGGAATACTGAGTAAGAGACACTGAAATGCTTTCAGATGAGATGCAAATATGAACCAGAAAATATTTGCTGCTGGTGGACCCACGGGTAAACAGAAGTTGAACCGGCAACTAGGGATGTGCGATATTTCATCATTTACGATATATCGTCAAAAACATTCTCCACGGTAAGAATATGTCATCCCGCGATAAAAACCATAAATTCCCATTGATGACGTATATATGTGCGCGACACACTCTCAGCCCAACACGTGAGGAATATTGACAAATTGACAATGGTGGAAGGTGGAGCAGATACGCCGGCAGAGAGGAGCTCGTTCCTAAACGAGGCTCCACCTCCATTATCTGGTTTGGTTTTAACCCCTTAACGCCTCAATTGATTCTTCAATTATATAAAGAAATTAAATATTTGTATTTTTGTTACCACTCCAGCCAGTCCTACCAGAAACTAGTGCTTGCTAAAGGTTCCTAGGATTTTTTGCATGTGCACAAACCAACACTGGAGTATTACATGCGTTATTTCAGCTGCAGTCTGAACGGAAACAGTGCGTCGTGAATTAGCGACACTAGGCATGAAGGGGTTAAAAAGTCTGACGCGGAGCAGCAAATTACAACATGCAACGTTTGCAAACAAATAGTGCATAAAAAGGACAGTAACAGCACTAATTTGTTCCACCACCTCAAACACAAGCACAAACCAGAAGATGAAGAAAGACAGAAAATGAGCAAAGATGCAGAAGCAGCGTCGACTTCATCCAAAGAGTCCGGGAAAAAAACAACAACGAGTGATAAAACTTGATGCATTAGAGTCAAAAAGATTAGGCTGAGTTGATGTTTATTTATCCTCATTTTTATTGCTACCGTGATAAATACCAGAAATTATCAGGATAGATTTTTTAGTCCATATCACCTATCCCTACCGGTAACGTAATAAAATGTTCAGTAATCAGATGCCAGAGTTTTTTCTCACACGACGTGCCTGTTGCCTCAAACACGCGACCGATGGGAGTGTTGTAAAGATAAGCGGGAAACGTCTACTTTGCATTATCTGGGACAACAGTGATGCACTTCTGCCAAGTTGACGGGCGGCGAGCCAAGGAAGCGTCACAGAGACAGTTCAAGGCAGAGCCAAAAACGAAGCGACGAGGAAAGGCTGCACGGAGAAAAACAGTGAGTAAAGATGAAATGATTAACATTCATTCAGCTTCTGTAACCACTTGTCCTGTGAAGGGACGTGGGGGGGTCCCAGCTGTCATTGGACGAGAGGCGGGGTACAGCCTGGACAGGTCTCGGGGTCCACCACTCACAACTACGGAAGATTTAGAATCACCAATGAACCTAATGAGCACGTCTTTGGACGGTGGGAGGTCTTATGGTTTGAGTTTTGGTCTTATGTCAATAAAGTTTATGGCCGTGTTCAGGTTTTCCTTCCAGTAGGTGGGATTCTTCACAGCAGAGCACTCCATAAAAGCCTGGTTCAGCCTCCACACCAACGTCAGACCATTCTGTTTTCTAGCCACGTCAATGTCCTTGCCATGCGCCAGCCTCCAGTCACCACCGCCTGCAGCGCTCTGCTTTTTGAGCTGTTGTTTTTGAACTGAGCAGAAGCTGAAATAAACCTTTGTTAAACTCTGCATGTTTGGCTCCTCCCTGCACTCAGGAGGAAGTTTGGTTAGAAGAAATCTGGAAACTTCAGTCAGCTGTAATGTCGTGCAAACTTTTAAATGAAATGAACCGTGCAGTCGTCAGTGCACTGTACGCTGTACTATTCTTGCAGGGTTTTATTTCAGGAAGTCACTGGGATGGTAAATGCCAGAAATGAAAAAAATGTGGATGCACAGCAGACTTTCAATTTCCTGAAAGGCAGCATACAGTCCAGGGTTTGGTTTACGTGCTGCCGGCCTTAAAGACAAAATGACCAGCATCCAGGTAGATTGCTGCAGACAGTGCATCGATGACCGTCAGGGGACAAATGTCTTTGTCTTACGCGTGCTTGCTCTTCTTCTCTGCGTGAGGCTGGAACAATTACCGGGAACAGAACAACTTCAAAGGCATTTCGTGGCATCACAGTCGGGGGTTCGCTTCGGGGAGGAGGGCTGTACGCCGCTACCTGTACTCCGTAAAATACAGACACCATTAAGGTTTCCAATAAAGCAGCTTCCCATTCTTTCACACCGTTGGCTCAGGGTAAGACCAAATAGGAAAAACAAACGGCAGCACATCACCGGGAAGCTGCTCTCGTGGCTGCAGCCTGTCTCTGGTTTCGTTTCAGAGCAGAAGGCCCGCGCCGCTCGCACGCCGACGGGAAATAATCGAGCGTTTATTCGAGTCTGTGACTGGCCGCGAGCAAACTCTGGAGCCTTTCCATCTTCCTCTACGTCTGCTTCGTTCTGGCCCAGGACAACGTGTTGCAGCACATGATAAATGACAGCAGATTTAAACATTTTCCTGTCGTCTACAGACCAGTCTTACACTATTTTGATGCTTTTTTCCACTTGTCTGCTATATTGCATGGATGGTAAATGTTTTTAACCAATAACTGTCTCGTGACGATCATCCTGACAACCAGAGATTTGTTTTCCTGTATTCTTATTTTTATACAGTTGATTACCGAACAGAACTCTCTCGCTCACAATCATTATGCCAGCGTGTGATCTGGTGGCCAGTGTTGTCAGAGTCTAATCAGCCAGGTCTTCTGTCATGCCTGGTTTTTGGCAGGGGGTCTGCTGGCAGCGCGGAGCTTCTGGTCTCCAGCCAGAACCGACAGCCCAGGCAGCAGAGACGGAACGGCTTCAAGATAGAGCTGTCCTGAGAAAAACAACAAACAAACTGATGGATCAGCTTCAGAGTGAATCAAGCATCGTCATGCAGTGGATGCAGGGCAACCAATCAGCCATAATATTAAAACCACTGCGGGAGAAGTGAATAACATTGAAGCATCTTGTGACAGTTCAATGTTCTGCTGGGAAACGTTTGGATCTGGATGTTACTTAGACATGTAGCACCCACCTAGACCAGACCAGGCACCCCCACCCCATAGCAATGACACTCCTTGATGGCAGCAGCCATCCCCAGCAGGATGCAGCCACAAAAACACTTTAGGAAGAAGAACATCTCAAGGTGTTGACCTGGCCTCCACATTCACTAGATCCCAAACTGATCAAGCATCTGTGGGATGATCCACAGAGCGGTAGGAGATCAGGCTGGTTTCAAGACTAGAAGAAGATACTTTACTCTATGATCTCTAGAACCATTAGTCTCTACAAGATGCTCTTTCATACCACTACAGATTCCTCCTTTGTTCTGCAGAGCAGTCACCAGCACAATAATAACAACAGCCATCACAGCTTTTGTTGGTTGCATGTGCTTTTAGCCCTGCAGCCGTTCCTCTATGAATCATTCGATAGGTGCCCGAGAAAAGAATATTTATATGCACACTGTTATTATCTACGAGAATAATAGGCACCCCGCTCAGCCTCCTCTATCTGTATTTGGGCGTCAAGTTGTGCAATTATCCATGTAGATTACAGCGAGCGGCACAGGCAGGAGATCGCTTTTTAGTTTGTTTGTTTTGTTTTGTTTTGAAGTAGCAAGGCACAGAGGGAGATGGGAGTTATTTCTGCACGCTGGAATTATTTGAAAGGTATCAGATATTTGCTGGATACGTTTCTACCACCGGCTGACAGTACCGACCAATCAGTGTCAAGGGCCCAGTTCCTGTAAATACCACCTTCAGGCTTTAATCGATGTGACCCGCGTGGATCGAGTGCGCGACGGTGCGAGAGCCTCAGATTGCACAGGAGGGCTCCCACTTCATGTTCCCTGGTAGATCCCTGTGACCGAGGAAGTGGAAGGATTAATATTCCTGCTTTTGAAATTCTAGCACTCTCAGGTATTTGTTGCGCGTGTAATGGGCTGTCCAGCCGGAGGACGGAAACAAAATGCACGAAGCTGAAAGCACAACGTGTTAAAGTCAAAGTCAGTTTATTAAAAAAAAAGTGAAGCAGGAAAAGTAAATCCAAAAACAGAAAAATGGACTGGAAACTCCAAGGGCGAGGAAACAAACATTTCCAGAAAGTGTTGCTTGACATTATGAAGAAGTAAAACATGTCAAAATAGTTCTAAAAATATCCATTCCCAGACTAGATTTGACCGTAGTTGAAGAATGACCCACATACAGATCTTTTCTTTAAATAGTTTATCTTGCACAACTGATGGATTCTTAGGTTTTGATGCAACAGCCTTCCCTCTGTGCAGCTCTAGCCTGTATTTATGTTTTAACAGCATCAAGCTCAGCTGCTGCGTCGCTGCAGCAAATCACGTGCCACAATTTAAAGCGTGTGAGCGACCGATAGACCGGGCTTATTAATATTATATATCTTTTATCACCGTATCTTGAAAGAAAGTTGCCTCGTTTGTGACGCACTCGCGGCGTTAAACCTGCCGTTTATCGCGCCACATTTAAGAATTTATATTGTTGCTCTGAATTCGAAGCGCGTGAAAAGCAGTTGGCAACGAAGCCATCCGTCAGTGGAGAAAGACTCCAAAACACTCCAGCTCGCTCATGCCCTCAGAGAACAGAGAGGCAATCTAAAGCTAATTATAATGAACAGCGTGCAAGAATGGCATTAGAGAGGTTTTTTTTTTTCCTTTCTGTTTCCTGGGGAGTTACAGCATATCATTAATCCCATGGCAACCGATGCAGTATCAATGTGAGGCTCAGCGGGTCCCCACTTACGTCTCTGAGCCAGTCAACACAAAGCGCTGGAATGGATCACTTCATGGCACAAGCAGCAAAAGTTACGCACACACATACAGTGTCTTTAATATTATCAGCATGCAACATGCAGCATGAAACAACTGACTCAGGGGCACCAAATTCATCTAAAAGGCATTGTCTTGTGGAGATTCTTTAGTAATGTTCATACTTTAATTATACACTGATCAGGCATAACATTATGACCACCTTGAAAGAGAATCAGTTTGGGATCTAGTGAATCTGGAGGCCAGGTCAACACCTTGAGATGTTCTTCATGTCTGTGCCAAGCTGCATCCTGCTGGGGATGTCTGCTGCCATCAAGGAGTGTCATTGCTATGGGGTGGGGGTGCCTGGTCTGGTCTAGGTGGGTGCTACATGTCTAAGTAACATCCACACCAATGAATGAATGAAGCCAGGTCCAGAAGTTTCCCAGCAGAACACTGAACTGTCACAAGATGGTCGATGTTATTTGCTTCTTCTGCTAGTGGTCATAATGTTGTGGCTGACTGGTGTAAATGCTGTGCAGACTGTTTGCATGTAACAACAGGTTAGGGGAACTCTTGTGAAACTTTCAGCTGAAGCTGATGACATGACTCTAGAGACACAACAACACGTTGAATGCGTTGGTGTGTAGGCGGAGATGACACGCCTCAAATCAAACTGAGCCGGTTTCAACTATTTTCAGCACTGTGACTGTCAACCAATCACACGGCTGCTACACCGGTTCACTTTTAAATGGAATAATGACATAAATATGCCAAGGAGCTAGATGCTAGAAGTGAGAACGCGGCATTACTCTCAACCGAGTAAGTCAGAAAGAGACGTCGTGCTTTGAATCAAAGCAAAACGAGTAGAGAGGTGAAACAAGGATCAGCATTATACGGCTGAGAGTCTGAGTTTCATCTTGATCTCAGCTTCAAATGTATGAACCCCTGTGCATGATGAAGTATTATCATTTAGGTTGATTGCACATCTATATTCATTCATTTAATTTATTGATAGAATATTGTTGCTTTTGACCATGATTTGGGGCGGCACAGTGGCGCGGTGGTTAGCTGATGCTTCATAGCCAAAAGCTTCTGGGTTCTAATCCATCATGGTCCGACTGGTTCCTTTCTATGTGGAGTTCTCTCCAGGTTCTCCAGCTTCCTCCCACCTTCCAAAGACAGGACAATGGTTACAGAAGATGAATGAATGAATGACCATGATTGTGGGGCAACCAACACAACCAAGTTTGTCCAATGCTACAAACCTGCAAACAGTCTTTGGTTATTATTTAATTTTTAGGAATCAGGAAGTTTAATTGGACAAGAAGCCTCAACACAAATGTTCAGAGACTCATGAACGTCATGTTCTGTGCATGAGCAGCATGTTTAGATTGATCGAGCATCTGGGATACATGTAGAAGGCAACGTTTGTGAATATATGATAAGAGTGGGTAGCAGTGCACACTCTTTCAAAGATGCATCAGGTAAATTGCTTTGTTCTAAAATTATAAATTATTACAAAACGGGGATGGCGCTATTTTCGCTGCGATCTCCCTGTTCACACCAACCAGGTGGAGAAACATTCCTGGAGAACAACAACACAGGTGTGAAAGCACCCTTAAATAGTGCATAAGTAAAACTGTAAATGTTTTAATTAACCCAGCGCCACAGTTCCTAAACATCCAGATTGTCTGAACCCAAAATGAAACGAGAGCCAGTGAAACAACTGATGTCTAGGTGGTGTCATGTTACAGTCCACTCAAAACTCAAGGAAAGGACCCATGCACAGGATTGCATGATTGTGTCGAGGCACAGGAGTTTAACATGAATAAAGCTTGAGCAGAGTTTCAAAAAGAAGTCAAGCAGAGGTGGCGGGCAAAAAAACAAAAACTAGAGCTAAACTAGAGCATGGGCTGCACCTGGAGCAAAGAGAAGAAAGCAGGTATCGGCAATGAGTGGGCGAGAAGAAGGTCTTTAAGTAGTGTTGATTGGCTTGATTGGATGATGAGATGCAGGTGAGAGAGTAGCCCCGCCCCCAGAGTAACGACCGGCAGCAGCTCTACTCTGCACACCTGAGACAGGAAGAAGACAATGCAGACCCATAAAGGGCGACAAGTCACCTCTTCACAGATTTGGACAGGGTTCAAATCCATCATGGACGATTGGGTCCTTTCTGTGTGGGGTTTGCATGTTCTCCTTGTGTCTGCGTGGGTTCTCTCCAGGTTCTCCAGCTTCCTCCCACCGTCCAAAGACATGCTGGTTAGGTTCATTGGTGATTCTAAATTGTCCAGCCCCAGGACTTGGTTACACAAGATGAATGAATGAATGTCCATGATTTGGTCCATGATTGTAGGGCAACCAAGACTCATTGGTTCATTGGTGATTCTAAATCAGTCCAGGGTGTACCCCGCCTCTCACCCAATGACTGGACGGTTCTCCAGAAGACAAGCGGTTACAGACAATTTATGAGTGACTGAATAAGTAATGGAACCACTGAACTGGTCATCTTAGCCATCAGAGCTGCAACCGCATCTGAAAGATGCTCGGACTTAATGATTTGCAAATGTTGTGGAGAAGACTGTCAACTAATTGATGGGTTGGCATTTCAGTAAGCCTCTTGTTATCGACCTTGGCAATACTGAAGGTACTGAACCGCAATAAAATACCATTCTCACCATTTCTAAAATCAAATGTCACTGAGGAGGAAAAACAACATAACGTCGACCACAGCGTTTGTACTTTCCAGTCGCTCGGTCGTCAATGGTGTTTTCTAGTGGGTAAAAGCCATTTGAGTACAAAAGGGACACGCCACCTCATTGCCCATGATGCATTTCAGCGAGAAACTACACATAAAAGCAATTTGCCTTCAAATGATTTTCCTTACGGGGCCATCTTCTGTGAGTGTCCTCTCCCATTGAGTTATTCTGGAATAAGAGCTCCATTACAGTGATTTAGTGTGCACGCAAACACACTCACACACACATATATGCACATCCAAGGACATACACACAAATGCCTCAGGCCAAGGGACCCATCAATTAGAGTGGGTTCAGTCAAGTCATCATCTCTTTTCTTTTTTTCTTCCTCAGTGTACAGAACTGGCACAATATGGACTCAAGCCCTTTGAGCGCCTCAAATCTGGAGCGCTTGCATAAGAGTCTGTTTTATTAGAAAACAAATCCCGGATTGAGTCAGGGTACCGGGGTACGGATCTTGTTTGTGTCGTGCAGGGAATGTGTGAAAGCCAGAAGGGTATTTTAAGGGAGCAGGGATTGGCAAGATTGAAGACGAGGCCATCAGATCGCGTTTGTCTGCTGGTTTCGGTTTTGCTTTGCGCCTCCGCCGTTCGCCGTCCCGGAGACGGAGGCTGCTGCGCTCGTCAGGGAGCTGCGTTTACCTTGTGCTGTCAGATGTCATCTCAGGAAGATGTCGGGCACGGCAGGCACACGCAGCACACTGCACTCTCCTGTCTTTGATTTTGAAGCCTGTTCAGTGTTTACACCACTGTGATGCACATCTAGAGGTTACTATTCACCAGTCAGTGTTGCTGTCAAATGCGAAGCTGTCAGTTGAGCGGTGCAGTCTTTTCCAAAAGCCCGTGACCATTCAATTCCCTGAATCTCTGGGAAATGTACGTGGATTTCAGAATATCTCATCGGCATGCATCCCTTTCCTTTAAATGACAGCATTTTGCTCTCGCCGGCATTGGCTACGCTGGTTTGTACGAAAACTAATAACTCGTGTTATCCCGGCGTGATCTGATACCGTCCCAGAGAGCTTCTGGTGATGTCAAGATGGAGCTGTCATACACATATATATGTATATATCCAGAGAAATGAAGGACCCAATTGCAAAACACACTAAGGCACAAGGCAGGATGAACTATAAAGTCGATTTAATGAAATATACTTGCAAGGCGAACTACAGGCTTTGCAGAGTGCGAGGTATGGTAGAGCCAAATGGAGTCCAACGGATAATCTAAAAGGTAAGAACATAACAGAAGAGACATACTGACAGGGGACAAGGGGAAAGGCAAGGCTATATATAGACACAAGGGCTGATTGGGATAAAAGGAACAGGTGATGAGTGGAGGAGGACAAAGACAAAGGACATGTGAGAACAATCAGAAAGGATCAAAAAAGACAGGAACAACACATGGTCCTGTATCTTTAAAACAGGAAAACACACAAATTAATTTGTTTGTGGATATTATGCAGAAAGTTCCTGTGTTTTTAAAGGTTCCTGAATCCTAAACTTTTCTGAATACGTCCAGGTTTACGTCACTGATTGTTGTTCAGACATTCATGATGGCCAGGAGATGAGGCCTAATGACTTTTGTGATGCTGACCTTTGTCGTGCCATTTGCACGGTGACATTTTTGGGCCAGAGTAAATCTAATTTAAATATCTGTATTTGCAAGATTAGATCAGAACATTTGGGAGATATAAAATTAACCTTATAGCCTGGACAAACCTCTACGACTGCACTATCTTTGTGGCAGCAAGTTGGTCTGGAGGAAGATCTGAGAGGTCCAGTTAAATTGTTTGAGTAACAGCGACACAGTCATACATGTCGTCTAAGCACAAAGGAGCTGAATTAATTATCAATGAAATAGCTTGATTGGCTGTAGAACTATCCAATCGTGTGCATGTTACCTCTAGTTCCTCCACTTTAAGACTGCCCATCTGCCTCACCTGAAATTTGTTGTTGTTTAGCACTAATTAGTTTATCATCTAAATAGCATGAAACCATAGACTGCATAAATATGGACAGCAAAACTGCTCCTCTAAAGTGAAGCCAAAGCAAGTAGAGCTCCCCCTGGTGGCTGGCTGCAGTATATGTCATAAGCTCCACCCCCTTCAAGTTAGTGGGCGGGGCTTGGACCAAACTAAAACATTAAAATACACGTCAAATAAAACGTTTTCAAGGATGGTTTCTGTCGTTTTAAGGTAATGAATGTAATACCGATGTTTGGAAACGTTTAGATGCTATAGAAACAGGATGTGACATCTGGAGGTAGAGCAGAGTGAGTCTGGTGGAAGTGTCTTTGAGTCACTGATATCGCGGCTCCATGTGGCTCCACCCTTGGACCATACGGACTAGACTGCAAACTTGCCAGATGGCACCGCCCGTATCCCCAGGAAAATAGCATCAGTTTGGGCAATGCAAGGAAGTGGGAATGCATCGTTCATATTTATATACAGTCTATGCATAAAACAGACATTCTCATGTATCTGCTTAGAATAAATAATAAAGCAGAGTGCACATCACCACCATTTAGTTATACTTGTCTTCACCCTGAGTAATTTCAGGTGCACACAGCATTATATGCAATGTAAGATACACATTTTAATGCAAACCTTCCTGCATTATCCCCTTCTTAGTTAACATAAAGACTGGAAGTAAAAGATAGAACAAGACTGGCTTGGTCCAACATTTATTAGATACAAAAACATGTCTTTATGGTTTAGTCCAGCCTTAAACAAAAATGTACAAGTCCAAATCTCTGAAAATACATCCATTTGCTGGATATATTTCTCCAGACACTGGACTGATATTCTTGTCTCACAGTAAAAGCGAATAACTGTATTTTTTTTTTGCGAAATAATGAACCCAGCTGCTTTCACATTCAGGCAGGCTTCATGCAACATTCATGGCTCACAGTAGAACTGTAGTAGTGCCATCAGGTTGGAACATCGACTAAATTGCTTTTTTTTTTTTTTTTTTGCAGAGCTCTAAACCAAAATGCATCCTCTCTGAAAACTTTTCTCCGTCCTGCACCGAGCGCTGCCCTTTCTGAACATCCCTGTTTTGTAAGTGAATCCACTGATGGGCTCCTCTAGCTCCAGGGTCAGAGCAGCAGCCATATTGATTTTACTGTTTATAAAGACAGTGGCAAACAGGGCAGACACTGAATGCCAACACGAGTGACTTGGAAAAAAGAAAGGCACAGCCTGGAGGTGTTTCTCTTTTTCCCCCCTCCCGTCTCTGTTTACCTTGAATATATTTCGCTCTCCCTGCCTTTCTCTCAGAGTTTCCTCCATCCCTGTCACGTTTCAGTTTGTGTCTCCCTCTTTTATCTCTCATCCACATATTTGGTCCAGCGTGGATGAGTCATTTTAAAGAGGATAAACAACAATTATGAGGATGTGACAGCTGTTGGAAAACTGAGTTCCATCAGAGACGGCGTTTGTCGTGGGGAAACTCTCCGCCGTCCAGCTATGGATTTCTCTGACAAGTTGATAAGTAATGCAATTAAACGGACTGCACGCCGCAGAACGGGGATTATTTATTCACAGCCAAAGCTCATTAAAATTTTGTTACAAAAGCTCCTTCTGAGTCTTTTTATGGCATGTGCGTTTCATTTTATCTCATTTATGTGGATTCCTGAGGGTTACGGGCAGCGTATGAATTATTGTACAGTGTGTCTCACTGAAAGGAGCTTATCACAAAGACGGGCTCATGCACATGTATGCCTCAAAAAAGGCAGAGAGACGTCATAGATAAGGACGTCTGATACTAGTACTGGGTATGCTGTGCTCGTGTACTTGTACCTGATACCACTCTACTGCAATGTAACGTTAATCTGGTCCGCTAACGTCAAGAAGAGGAGGAGTGAAAAACATTCATACATCTGAGGATCAAACACAGCTGGGAGTTTATTAATGGCAGCGTCAGGAAACGGTGACAACCAGCTTTATAGTAAATGCTGGATAAACGAGAGAAAACATCTGGAAACAAACCAAATCCAGTGGCTCCAGGAGCACTCATCGCTCTTGATGGGCAGCTGACATCAAAACCAGATAATGTACGACTCCATTGCTTTCTCAAAGAATTGGAGCCAAAGCTGTACTACTTTGGGGAAGAACACACCTTTCTTCCTTCAGCTTCACTGCTGTGATTGTGCGCTAGTCACTGATCACGTGACAATAACAACATGGACGCCTCCTAGAAGACAGGTGAGGAGTCCAGTGGGTTGTTGCAGCAAATCTAGCAGCGGTTCATCAAGTGTGTGGAAATACTTCACTAAAGATGAAGCCCATATGCTAATGCTAACGCTAGCAAAGGAACGGCCCGTTAACAACTTCATCAAACGTCCTGTGGTAACAAAGAGAAGGAGGCTGAACATCAACTGTTTGATAAAGTTATTAGACCTTTAGCTGCAGGACAGGAAATGCTGCTGATGGTGCTGAGGTGCTGCATGTTTTTATACAGGCTATACATATGTGCAGCTCACAGTATGTAGCACATGAGCTGTCTGTTCTCAGCAGATGTATTCAGGTCAAGAATATAGATTTCATGACTTTCTAGTTTTTATCCGCTGCATCACAGCCCGTCCTCTCGGGGCAACCGAAAGTCCCGCTCCGCAAATGAACATCCGACATGTGGCGTCACCTACCTCCTTCTCTTAATTGCCAACTGTATTTATAGATAAAGGACTGAGCCGTGAGGTGCTGGAGGGCAGCGCTGCAAGTCGAGCGGAGCAACAGTTTCATCAGCCGGATCTTTGCCATCTGTCGGGCTAGAGTCAGAGCACTTTTTTATTTTTATTTTTTGCCTAAAATGTGTTTCTCTGACACTTTTGATAGATTATTATTCACTGGCTGCAGCAGTCATGGAACAATAATATAATATTTATTCATCCAGCAACATTAGTGGTTTAACGACTTAAAAACGAGCTTTTAGGACTGCGCTCCTCTCAGATGACGGCTTACGAGGTGACCCTTTAGCTCATCTTCAGCCGCCCCGTGTAACCTTTCACGACCCGGCGCGGCGATCACAGCGGATGAGCATTATTCCGTATCCTCTGGGCCCAGGAAAAGCAGATCTGCCGCATCGTCCTCCAAACCCCGCGGTTTGTTTACCCCTGTTGGAGACTCGTGATTTAATTTGGAAAGATGGTGTCCTCTTACCCTTGCCCTGTGCAGCTGGGTCTCTCCTTCACGACGCCCCTCCTTGACCGCATAGTCACCTGCCTCGCTCGCTTGCACAGTGCCGAGTAACAGAATAAGACGTTGTGTGTCACGTCATGAGGGAGGGACTTTGAAAAACAGTCTGAAAATGGTGCATTTTTCAAGTTAGAGTCAAGTTAGGTGCAAGAGATTATCTATATTTTATCTGTGCACCTAGAGGGAGGAAGGCGGGCTATGATCTGTGGCATGATGGGTAATTACACCGGGAGACTGACTGCTTTGCAGATTATGTTTTTCTAAAACTGAGACTTTCCTGCGTGTGTTCCCCCCTCTCTCTGTGACGGTGCTGACAGGGTGATGGGGATTCATTTATATTCAGCGTGATATGCTAATAGAAAGATTGAGCAAAGTAACACATCTCTGTGTGCTTCCAGCACAGCCTGCACTGATTTCCTCTAAACGTCTCGACGGCGCTTATTTGCCTGTGTTTGGATGCTACGGCGCGCCGTTCGTCTCAACAAACACACCGACAGCGTGAGCTCGCCAGCGTTCACCGTGCAGCGGCGTCGGAGCCTGAAATCCTCTTTGTTGTCGTTTATCGGACGGCCTCCTCACACCTCGGGCCCCCCCTCGTGCCACGCCAGGCAGTCGGACCAGGTCTATTTGCTTTCAGGTACTTGGGATGGGAGGATCAAAATGTCATTTCTTTTATGAATGTCATTTGAAACTTGCAATAGCCTGGAAATGAAAAAATATCTTATCGGGTTTGAGCAGCCTGAGCCAAAGACCAAGAATTTGGGGTTTACATGTTAATGAGGGGATTCCAAAGTAAAGCTATCCACGAGCCTGCGCCTTTGTTGGCAGCCACCCTACAGCACAGTAATTTGTATGTGCTTTGCTTTTTTTTCTGTTGGTGCCACTTTAAAAAGTCATTGGTGTTTTACCAGAGCAAAAATAATACTCAAAGTCTTAGCAGAGGACCTGTCAAACATTTTAAAACCCACCTGCAGGTGAGGGACCAGCCTTTATGATCGTGTATGCATTTGTTACCGGGGTAAGTATCCATCATGGAAACCACTTTTAACATCAAGCTGCCATTTGAGCAAGGAGAGATCATTTGGGAGTAAGAAACAAGAGCTTAAATATTTTGGTAAGAAGCGACATCGTGGAGCACATTCCCAGATAAAGACAGGAGATGGAGGCAGGAAGCCCTGGAGGAGGAGGTGGTGGAGGAGCAGATGGCTCATATTCCCCGGACACCCAGGGTGAGAACAAAGCTGTTTCGATACTTTGGCAACTTGTCCAGAAGCGATCATGATGTCGATTTGGCGTTTTTCTTGAGGAACTGAAAGCGGCACCGAGGCGCTGGTTGGATGTAACGTTAAGTTTAAAACCGGAGAATGTTCTCTTAGGCCGGGCGTACACTGTAAGATATTTTAAATCCTTTGACTCAGCTCCATCTCAAACTTCACGACTAGATCGCTGAGTTCAAAAGTTCACAGCCTACGATTCATGTTCTCACACTATACAGCCTGATGCTCTGATGAGACTTGACTGCTCACTCTGTACGTCCATATACCTGCAAAGGCAAAAAGAAGTAGAAGAAGAAGAGGAACCCGGAAGTGGGAGACGCACATCCAAGTTGTTTTGATGGGGGGGGGGCTGGTCTGGTCTAGGTGGGTGCTACATGTCTAAGTAACATCCACACCAATGAATGAATGAATGCCAGGTCCAGAAGTTTCCCAGCAGAACACTGAACTGTCACAAGATGGCCAATATGATCCACTTCTTCTGCTGTCATAATGTTGTGGCTGATCGGTGTGTATATATATATATATATATATATATATATATATATATGTACTGCTTTATTGCGTTTTCTCAGTTCTGCTGCTTCCATCGTACACTCTGCAGCCAGCAGGCATTTTTAATGAAAGTCGTGCACGTTATGCAACACTGAACTAAATTAGCAGCCAGATGAAAAACATTTCAAATGCAGCAAATATGAGAGTGAATCCTGGAGTTAAATGTATCAGGGTTACCAGCAGCAGCTACTGATGAATAATAGCTGCTACCCATTTTAATTCTGGGGCCACATACAGCCCCATTTGATCTCAAGCTGGTTGGATCAGTAGAACACAACATGTTTCCCTTTGTTTTAGTTCAAAGACGTACATTATGAAAATGTTTAAATATAATGAAGTATCCACAGAGTGTATTATTGGTGTACATTTCTACTATCTAGTACAAAAGCTGCGCCCCATATTTATGCGCATCAACCCCGAAATGATGTGAAACTCGAGTGTTCACGTGGTCCTGAAGCCGACAGACTGAGAAAAATGGGCCACAGATAAACTCTTTATCGATGTCCACCACTTTATGAACAACAGCTCTGCCTCGCACGTACGGAATAATTGGACAAGTGATTGATTGTTAAACATTTTGCAGAGATATTTGAAATGTTTTTTTTTATTTCTATTTTATGAAAACATACAGGAATAAAACTAAATTGCTTTTCAGATGCTGGAATCAATTGTCATTTTCTTTTTCCTAATAATGCCGCATTCCAAAACACAGTCAAGAACATTTTTCAAGCGTTACGGCCTCTTCAGTATCCACACTTTCACTAAAGTCACTTTGTCTGCACTTTTACTGTTTTCAGATAGTACTATAAACTAAAAACTAATAAAAAAAATCAATTTGCTATACCCAAGAAATCTTTAGGTTGGTAAACTTCCTGCTCCGGATCAAAATTTTAAAGCCATAATCCCACCAGAGGCGGGTCCACCGTGGAAAGGCCTCCAATCTATCACAGGGCTAACACAGGGAGATAGACAACCATTCACATTCACACCTATGTCCAATTTAGAATCACCAATGAACCTAACCAGCATGTCTTTGGACTGTGGGAGGAAGCTGGAGAACCTGGAGAGAACCCACGCAGACACAGGGAGAACATGCAGACTCCACACAGAAAGGAACCAGTCGGCCATGATGGATGGCAGAACTGAGGTGTGTCTGTGCTCGTCTTCTTAAGGCAACTGCCTAACTTGGACGGAGAAAACTGTGAAAAGTAAGTGAAAAGGGCACAGCAGCATTTGTTCGTCTTCTCCCGCTTACCCAGGTCCAGGTCAGCAGGGAAGCCCAGACTGTCCTCTCCGCAGCCACTTCAGCCAGCTCCTCCAGAGGAACCCCCAGGTGTTCCCAGGCCAGACAAGAGATATAATCCCTCCATCATGTCCTGGGTCGGCATCGAGGTCTCCTTCCGGTGGGACATGCCCGAAACACCTCTCCCGGGAGGCATCCCGGAGGCATCCTTACCAGATGCCCTAGAAACCTCAACTGACTCCGAAGGAAACTCATTTCAGCCGCTTGTAATCGCGTTCTCGTTCTTTCAGTTATTACCTAAAGTTCATGACCATAGGTGAAGACTGGAACGTAGATCGACCGATAAACTGAGACCTTAGCTTTCTCTTCACCACGACGGACCGGTTAAGCATCCGCATCACTGCAGATGCCGCTCCGATCTCAGCAGAATTCCATTAATCAATTTATGACAACAGAGCGGCACAGTGGTGTGGTGGTTTGCACTGATGTCTCACAGCAAGAAGGTTCTGGGTTTGAATCCATTGGACAACTGGGCCTTTCTTTGAGTTTGCATGTTCTCCCTGTGTCTGCATGGGTTCTCTTCAGGTACTCCGGCTTCCTCCCACCATCCAAAGACATGCTGGTTAGGTTCATTGGTGAATGGTTGTGTGTCTCTCTTATCATCGCCCAACGACAGCTGGGATCGACCCTTCACAGGACAAGTGGTTACAGAAAATGAATGAATTCATGACAACTGCATGGATCAAAAACGGTCAAAATAAGAGTTTCTGTTTGTTTTCTGAACTATACCTGCTAAACTTACAATTAAACACAAAGAAACAATACGGGAAAGAAAAGTGGAGGCAAGAAATGTTGTTACTGACGCATTTCGGAGACTTTTTTCGTTAGCTTGGCCGACCTGTTCGCTGTGGTGACAGCTCATCCCTGGATACCCTTGAAGTCCCTAGGAGGCGTGCACGCCCAAAGCGGGTACGAAAAAGAAAGGTTTGCTATTATTCTTAATTCGTCAGTCTCACTTTGGGCAGAAGAAGAGACTCACCGACTTGAACTCTCGTCGGTGAAGAGAAAACAATTTCCTCTTTCTTGCTGAAAAGATTTGCAACTTAAAAACACCCGCAGAGATGAATCCTTCTGCTCTAACGGCTGCAATTACTGCCAGCGCCAGATCTGACAGTTCAAAGCCATCCGGCGCCATGAATGCGATTTTTTTATGCATTTCCTCAAAAACATTTATCGAATTTGTGATTTACTTTTAGAGTGGATGCACGTGGCTGCGGATCAGCTATCCCGGAAAATTGCAGGGGACAGTTGCTGATGATATAGAGCTTTTGGATGTTGTGTTGACATGATGTCTGGCATCCAGAAGCATTAAGTGCCAATTATGATGAAGAACATAAAGTGTGTTTGAGAGCGATGTGATGGAACACTTTAAAACCCGTTACTGTCACTGGCTGCAATTCTCTCCATGAAAACACCAAGGCTGAAACATAAAACGATTCTTTCCACAGATTAATGACTTCTCTCCACAACAGCTTTGTGTCCTTCAGCTGAGCTTTCCATATAAAAAGCACTTCATGAAAACACTCAGCGGGAGGGAGTCCAACCCGCTGCCCTCGGCACAGCCCTCCAATATAACCCCGACATCGTCTCGGCGGCAGAAACGGCTGTTTGATATTCCCCACCACAAATGAAACGTATTCCGCGCTGCCGGTCCGGCTCCTCTCCTGCCCTGTGGTTTGATTCCTGAGTACCTCTGCTCCATCTTTATGCAGAGCACACTGATTAAGGAGCCACTCATCATTAAGTGGCTGGCGTTGTTATACACGGAGGTTTCTTGTTATCAGCTAATATATGCATTATTAATCCTGACGAGGTACAGCCAGCGCTGTGTCTTTGTGCACGGGAGGCAGAGATATTAATTCCCACCCACGCCTACAACTCCTCAGCCGGCGAAGGAGACGCGCACACGACAATGGTGTCAGTAGAGAGTGTGAAAACTTTTGTTTGCGACACCTCATTCACACCCACAGCGAGGGAATATTGAGCTTGATTTATCCACGTTGATCCTGTTTAGAAACACAATAGATGCTTGTATGTATAAAATGTTAAAGAATCCAGTGTAGATGAGAACTGATATTAACTGTAGGTACAGATTAGGGATGGGTGATATGGACTAAAAAATGTATCCCGATAATTTCTGGTATTTATCACGGTAACGATAAAAATGACGATAAATAAACACCAGTTCAGTCTAATCTTTTTGACTATAATGCATCAAGTTTTATCACTCGTTGTTGTTTTTTTCCCGGACTCTTTGGATGAAGTCGACGCTGCTTCTGCATCTTTGCTCATTTTCTGTCTTTCTTCATCTTCTGGTTTGTGCTTGTGTTTGAGGTGGTGGAACAAATTAGTGCTGTTACTGTCCTTTTTATGCACTATTTGTTTGCAAACCTTGCATGTTGTAATTTGCTGCTCCGCGTCAGACTTTTTAACCCCTTCATACCTAGTGTCGCAAATTCACGACGCACTGTTTCCGTTCAGACTGCAGCTGAAATAACGCATGTAATACTCCAATGTCGGTTTGTGCACATTCAAAAAAATCCTAGGAACCTTTTGCAAGCACTAGTTTCTGGTAGGACCGGCCAGAGTGATAAGGAAAGATACAAATATTTAATTTCTTTATATAATTGAAAAATCAATTCAGGCGTTAAGGGGTTAAAACCAAACCAGATAATGGAGGTGGAGCCTCGTTTAGGAACGAGCTCCATATATACGTCATCAACGCGAATTTATCGTTTTTTATCATGGGATGACATATTCTTACCGTGGAGAATGTTTTTGACGATATATCATAAACGATGAAATATTGCACATCCCTAGTACAGACGATGCAAACACTCTTCAAATGGAGCTGGAAGTGCAGGACAACCACAGGATCGTGTTGGGTGGCAGAAGCAAGTGTCAAGTTGGACAATGAGAGACAAGTTATAGAAACCAGAAGGTAGTGTCCATGGTGTAGGTGACTTGAGCAACCACCTAACCCCAAACTGCTGCCCGGGCACCACACGTATGGCAACCGACTGCTCCGTGTGTACATATGGTAGATTAGTTATAATTTAAAGGAGAATTACAGTTTTTAAACACCCTTATTTCTGGCATAAAATACGCTCGTTTACTCACCCATATAATTAGTGTCATTTTGAGTCGTTCAGAGCTATATATCTATATAGTGGGAGTGAATGGGGCACCGAAATGCAGCCTCTAAATAACGCATCATCGGCCACCAAACTCGTTCATTTCATGAATATTTTGTTATGATACACTAGTGCTATTCCCCGTTGAGTCCAGAGTTACGTGTCATCATCATCCAGGGTCTGTAGATTGACCTACTAACCTCTGACCTGGATGATGTCATCTCTGAGCGCCGCACACACCTGTGCTTGTTCACCTGTAATTTGCTAGTTTTTTGCAACATGGCTGAATATTTTTCAGATTCTGAGGTTGTGGACAACGACTTTGTTTATGATGGACGTCCTTACTGTTTTGAGCCAGAGTATACGGATGAGGACCTGGATGACAGGAGGATGCAGAGGCAGAGAGAGGAACAGCTGGCCAAAGAACAACAAACCGCTGTCCTTGAACAGACAACAGGTAAGTCCTGGTGACAACAGGGGAATAGCACTGGCATATCATGACAAAATACTGGTGAAATGAACAAGTTTCACAGCAGATAATGCGTTATTAAGAAGCTGCGTGTCGGTGCCTCATTCACTCCCATTATATGGGTACACGCTTCTCTGCTGGATCTAAATATTGTCCGAACGACAAAAAAAAAAAATACACAAAAGTTATATGGGTGAGTAAACGATTGTATTTTATGCCAGAAATAAGATCAAGATTGTAAAAAAACTGTACTTTTTTAAAATACAAGAATAATAAAAAAAAAAATCAAATAAACTGCTGTTCAGCTGCTGGAATCAACCATGTCCACACTTTCCCTAAAGTCTTTTTCATGTAGGGTGGCAGAAGCAAGTGCATGTGCAGGCCAGATATGAATCAGAAGAACTCAATGAGGCAATGAGGGACAAGTTATAGAAAACTAAAAGCATTCGCAGCCCGCTGCTCCAAGTGTAGGTAATGGTGTGTGAACAAAAGGAGGCGATGGATGCAGATACGAAATAACTGAGAGATCAATAAAGGAAATGAGAAAGAAACAAAGACACAAATAAATAAAACGTCCACCTTAAATCACCCTGTGTCAAGAGGCGACTTCTCTGGCTGTGACTCTCTGCCTCAGCTGCTAACTCACCTGTTTCTCATCATCCAATCAAAACTGGAGCTGCACCCAGTAAGTCATGCTTAGATTGCTCTCTACACACCAGTCACTCACCAACGTAATATGTAGAGAAAACCAACAAAATCTCACATCAGAGCAAACGTTACCCTCAAATGTCGATTCCTATTGTTTGATAAATTAACGATAATTGCTCACTGATTGTTCCTTGCGTCAGTAATAAGCCGTGACGGGAAGTTTTGCTTCCTCTGCTTCCTGAGAAGAAGACACTGACGCACGGAGGTTCTTATTAATTGCTGCTTTCTGTCGTTCTCTGAGAGCGATGATCCACGAGGAGCTGAGACTGCAGCAAGCGGAGGCTTTTCACAGGAAATGGTTTTGCTATTGTAGATCACAGAATGTGTAAAAAAAAAAAAAAAAATCACTGAAGCTTTCTTCTTGCTGCTCGATATTGCTTTCATTACTTGTCTCTCCTGAAGGATTCTTCCAATTTTTTAGGCGCTGCCCAACAACCTAGAGGGTGGCTGTGGTCTGTGTTCAGTGTAAATCTGTTGGGTTTTAGTTGGTAGCTTGGGTTTAATTTCAAGTGACTCTGGCTCCAGGAACTCATGGTCTCTTTGTAAGATATTTTATAATATAATTAAATAGATAAATTAATTAGTCGATATTGAGTTAAAAATGTAATATCGTGAATTATCGGTATCAGGTTTTTATAACCGATGTTTGTTCTGTAGGCTTCAGCATTTCCTAGTCTGCATGAACGCAGCATGGAACGTTAACAGGCGCGTGCTTGATGACGTATAACAACAACAACACGCTAGTCTCGTAGGTTGCTAACCGTGGCTAACAAGCTAGCTCGCCTGGTGTATGAGATGTCCGTGGTTTGGAAGTATTTCCAAGTGTCACCTACTAACGACTGCAAAGCAAAGGTGGTTATGAGAGGAGGAAACAAGGCGTCTTCCTTTAATACATCAAATGTGATCACCCACCTCAAGAAGAATCATGTAGAGTTATACGCTACATTTGTCTTCCTTGTTTTCATATTGTCTGTAGTTGTTTGAGGCAAAACTTTCTCTCTAAAAACACAAAAAAATAAATGAATGGCACTTTTTTGGCACCTTTTTCCAGTAACATATTTTGTTTGGATCCAGTGAGACATCGCAATAAAATTAGGCATAATGTGTTAATTCCATAATAGGTGATATGTTGTTATGTAGACTGTAGACTGCATCAGTATCGGAAATTAAGAGTTGGACAATATCGGAATATCGGATATTGTCAGAAAAGCCAATATCGAGCATCCCTAGCTACGGTGCATGATCATAGAATAAAAAACTATAATAGTAAACTGTTCAGCGTGGTCTTTGAAGCCTTTGATTTTAACTGAAATAGGAAATAGAGTTATGTTTCACGCAAATATGACCAGAAAAGGTTTAGAACTACAAATGCTGAAAGTGAAAAGGTAGAATAACTGACACAGAGGTAACAGAGTTTACACATTAGTAGTTTGAAAATTAATTGAAAATACACTCACACACACATATATGTATCAGGCATAACATTATGACCTACTATCGTGTAGGTGGTTCTTCCTTCTTGTGCCTTGTTTCCTGTTTTATTGTGAAAACTCCTCTCGTTTCAGACCACTTCACTTCCTGCCTGTGTTTTCCCGCCAGTTTCGATTGTCTGCCCCGCCCTCATTGGTTGCACCTGTTCCTCATTATCAGTACCCCTCCTGTGTATATAATGTGTGTTACTCCTCCTCTCTGTGCCAGTTCATTTTGTATCTCTGTGTCTCACGTTCCAGCAGTCGTCGCGCCTTTTGTAATCTGTCTTCTCGGTTTTTGGATGTTTGCCAGTTACTGACTCCTGCCCTTGCCTCCTTCCTTTGGACTTGTTTGCCTTTATGGACTGTCTTTCGTGTACCGAACCAGTTTTCTGGACGTGAACTGTGTTACTGGAAACCTAAGACTGTTGGTTTGAGTCCTGATTTTGTGGAGCCCCAGCCTTAACACTCCCTTGTATCTTCAAATCAGCTGTGACTCATCAGAGAATGGACATGGGCCTTCTTCCTTCAACAGGATGTTGTTAGTGGAGAGGCCTCTGTGGATCATCCCATAATGTTGTGGCTGACATGCAGATATGCGACAGGAACACAGGAGAACCTGTTCTGCGCTCGTGCTGCAGCTCTCGAGTCGATTCCAAACATCTATAAATAGTATTTATCCTGCAAAGTATTACACAGACTTTTCTGTTGTCGCGTAAACAAGGCGGCATCCCCCGTGGTGGTAAATAATCCCTCCAAAGATTCCCAGCCGGAGTCCTGCGTGTTGCAGCAGCAGAAGCTAGCAGCAGATGATATGCAGCATTAGAGACGGGAAGCAGAGAGGGAAAAGAGGAGGGGAGAGGACGGGGGACGGTTGATGCTGTTGCGCCGCTGTGTCCTGTCCTGTGTTGTGTGTGGAGGGAGGAGGAGGAGGAGGAGGAGGAGGTATGTAGGGAAAAGCTGAACCCACCCACCCACCCCCCAAGGGGAGGTTTGCATCGGCCACATGCTCCGGCTGGTCCTCACTGAGCCAGGCCTTTTGTTATGCTGATTACTCTCAGCCCCTTTTGTCCAAGACGCTGATGGAGCATGAGTGTGCGTGAGGGGGAGAAAGAAAGGCCTTCACAGTTTGCAACATGCAGGAACAAAGATTGAACTTAAAGCATTTCAATCCCATATTTAAAACAAAGCAGAAGATACGATGATTCCACAGCACTTTGTCCAGAGCTGCAAAAAGTTGCGGAGCCTGCAAGCAATTAGACTAATTCATTTTGTCTCATAATATGCAGAACATTTAAGAGGTTGATTTATGTTCTGTACGTCTGATTGGATTGAAAGGATGATAAAAGACACAGAGGAAGGAAGGAAGAGTGAAGAAGAGGAGGTAACTGAAACAACGCCACTGCAGGAGCTCAAGAAAAAGAAATAGAGCGACACCGGAGGATGCCAAGAAAAGAAGAGAACCTAATCAAGGCTGGAGCGAGACAAGTGTATCGCAGAGAGAGAGAGAGGATGACGGAGGGTGTCCCTCTTCCAGGAGTCCCGCCCACAATTTTGACGTCACGGCCGGAGAGACACAAAACAAGCCGCTCTCAGCTGAGCTCCACACTCGGTTCTCTCACTCTCTCCGGCTCCCACCTCTCACGCCTTCCTGCTTGCCCTCACACACGCGCCCGGTCGCCGCCGGCCGCCGTGCATCACCACCTCCACACCGTAAACACTGCAGACACAAACAGAAAGCCCGCTCTCACTCCTCTGGACCGAACCGGGCTTGGTCTGTTGTGAAGGAATGCTTTATTTTGTGTGAAGCTGCCAACAACGTGGGGAAGGAGGGGGTACGACCCCGTCATCCCAAAGAGCGGCAGATGTGACAGAAGGGGGAGAGGCAAAGAGAGGGGAACACAATCCGTCCCCCACCCCTCCTCATCTGGGAGAACAATACCTAGCCTCCAGCTGGAGAGGGTCAGCTTTTGTCCTCGTCCCCACGCTCCCAGCTCAAGAGTGGAGAGCAGACAGACGCGCTGACACACTGACCTGCTGCCGTGAGAGGAGAAGGACCGAGCTCCTTCCCTCACGCAGCTTTGCTTCAGTACTTGGACAGTTCCCGAGCAACAGCCTGGCGAGAGTCTGGCGCTTTCATGAGAGCGTAGAGGCGCCGTCTGTCGAGGGACCACCGGAAGAGACGATCGGGTTTGGAGACTTGAGAGGCGCAGATGCAGCCACCGCGTTCGCTCCAGCTCGGCCCCCGTGGCCCCTCGCCGCCCCCTGGGTCGCAGGGCAGCGACGGGGGTGGTGGCGGCCTCCAGCAGCTGGAGGAGAAGCTGCTCTTCGAGAAGTTTTGGAAGGGGACTTTCAAGGCTGTGGCCACGCCGAGACCGGAGAGCGTGATTGTGGCAAGCATCACCGCCCGCAGGAGAGTCCCTGAGTGAGTTCTTTACTTTTTTTTGTTTCCTTTGTTGCGTTCGAGACGTCAAGCTTCTGTTTTTCGGGGAAAGGAACTGAGTCAGCAAAAAGAGGGTGTGGAGTCCCTGCAGGTGTGGCTGCTCAGTGCAATAAAAGCAAGTTTGTAAAAGAATGTCCAACAAAAGATTTGGTTGTAAGGACGTAGCCCGGTTTTGACCTAAACGCAGAGACACTGCTTGACCCACATGTTGGTGAATCTGTGCCTCCTGCGGTTCTGTAACGCGGCGTAAGATTTAAAACTCTTCCAGGTTTTGGTGTTGATATATCAGTCTCCAGTTTTGCCACATGTGACACACGAACGCAGTCAGCCCGTAGAGCGTGACGCTCGGTTATTTGTCCCCCTTTTAAAGGTCATGTGGCAGCAGCTCCGCGCCTCCAACGTCAGTCTCGTCCCTTCTCCCCTCCGTGACATGGCGTTGTGCCAGAGCCTCTGCCCGAAAGGAGCGACGCGTCACGTGTTTCGCCTCCCCCCACCCATTCTCTCATCCCTCCACTCACAGCCTCAGAGGTGAAGATGAACGTCCGATGTCCCTTTTCCTGCGCGTCCCCGTTCCTCAGCACTTTCTTTTAACGTCCCGCTCTCTGCATCAGCAGCCGTCGACGCGTGCCGGTGCCTCTGCCAGGTTCATCCGCACGATCTGACACTTCACATGAGTTGCACTCGAAAAAACAAAAATAAATAAAATCTGCGTGAATCTAATCCGTGCTCGGGGGACACGTTCACGCGGCGGCCTCGCTCCCGGTTCTGGCAAACGGCGCAGCGTGCTTGGGTGACCTTTGAATGGTTTCGACATCCGCAATCAACTTTCTCTTATGTGAAATTAGCTATGTTAATGAGGATTAGAATGGCCCATTTCATCCTACAGCGGCACAGGCGGCGCAAAGACACAGCGAAGCAAATAATGTGTCTTTAATGGCTTCCATTACAGCGGCACCGTAATGCTGCACGCGGCCTGGTTATGACGGATTTTATGCGCTTGCAGCATGAGACCAAATAAGCCCTTTTATTGTAGGAGTACGACCAAATGTGCGTTCGTTCCACTGAGGGCCCCGGCTCTGCGATCGAACCGAACGACCGCAGCCCCAATTTCTCCGTCACTCAAGCGTGGCCTGGTGCAGACGGAGGATTCAGGTTTATTTGGGGAAACTAGAAAAAAAAAAAAACTAGATTGAAACAAAGTAAATGGACTCAGAGAAATGAAATGTAATGTGGCTGGCTGCCATGAACTGAGCAGTCTTTTTTGAAATACTCTGGAGCGGGGCCCAGCTGTCTCTTCAACTTTAGTGTCTCTGGAAAGGAATCTCTCCTCAAGTGGCTTCAGCCCCTCCACGGGCGACAGTGACGATGATGGCGGCGTGGCGGGGGCGGGGGGGCTAGGCGAGAGCGAGCGCCCCCCCTGGGAGCAGACATAATGTTCCTAATTTGCCCGAGTGTGCCCGGCGTTTGCCCCACATCTGTTTTGGTCTCCTACTTTTTGGGTGATGCAGATTGCAAATAACGAGTGGAAGACGACAAACAAAGCCAGAGTACGTGGATGCAGGAGGAGGAGGAGGAGGAGGAGGAGGAGGAGGAGGAGGAGGAGGAGGAGGAGGAGGAGGCTCAGGCGTCCTGCCTTCCTCCCCGCATCCGCGCTGTTGATTTTCGCCCGAGCACAGTGCAACTGGGGAATGCTTAGACCATCAGAATGCGTGGCCTTAGGCTTGCTCTTCTCTCTCTCTCTCCAAGAGGAAACATTATTATTCACTGTGGATAACTGAGGGGTGATGCACAATTGCAGCGAAGGCGAGAGGGCATTATGTACAACAAACAGAGATGGAAAGAAGAGAGGAGACAGAGGTGGAGCCACAGGGACGTGTTTCATGTTCTCTTCTCATCGTCCTCGCCTTATTCCCATTCTCCCCCTTCTTTATTCATTTACTCCTAAAAACGCTGGACCGGCCCGATAGCCACAGAGGGCTAATTAGAGTTTTGTTGTTGTCCCTCCGTCCTCCCTCCCTCCCTCTCCTCAGACCACGGGGAGGGAGGAGTTCACCGGCTCCGTGCAGCGGGGTGGCCCTTCTCTCAAAACCCATTATGACCCTGCAAGCTGCTTTGTTCACGGGGGGGGGCTCGCCATTAAAAACGCAGCCTGGCTAACTTTAGGGTTTCTGCGCGGTGCGGCGGTGTCGGCGTGCATCTGTACCCAGAGCGTTTGAAATCTGGGTGGAAGCTGGTTCGTGCGCGCGGCCGCCGTGTTAGTGGGGTCCTGTCCAAGTCTGTGGCAGATGGCAAGCTTGAGAGAGTGTAAAGGAAGGGGGGGGGGGTCTTTGTGTGTGTGTTCGTAGGGGGTGGGGGTTCGGGGAGGGGGGGCTTCAGGCCTCTTACCTCAGCAGATGCTGGTTTAACGAGGAAGAGAGGGAGCGGGTTTGGAGGCTCTTGTACACTGACAGCTCCAGAGGGAATACGCAGCAGGCCGGTCGGACACGTTTGAAAGGAATCTAATGAAATCCAACTGCAGCCTCAGAAGTGAAGTTTGAACACAGATGAAAACGGCGAATTGTTCAGATACGTTAAAAAAAACAACGAATTCTCAACAAATGACAACATTTTCTTTTTTAGTGGGATCATAGAACACTGTCATCTGAATATTTTTATGCCTTGGAATGAATGTCACAGTAAAGAAAGACATTTAGAGATGACAACATGAGAAGCTGTGATATACAGTGATCAGCCACAACATTATGACCATCTTGGGACAGTTTAATGTCCTGCTGGGAAACTTCTGGACCTGGCATTCATTCATTCATTGGTGTGGATGTTACTTAGACATGTAGCACCCACCTAGACCAGACCAGGCACCCCCATCCCATAGCAATGACACTCCTTGATGGCAGCAGCCATCCCCAGCAGGATGCAGCCACAAAAACACTTTAGGAAGAAGAACAGCACAAGGTGTTGACCTGGCCTCCAAATTCACTAGATCCCAAACTGATCAAGTATCTGTGGGATGATCCACAGAGGCCCCTCCTCTCAAAGCCCCCCCCTCAACTCACAACATCCTGTTGGACACCACAGGACACCCCTAGAAGGCCCATGTCCATTTTCTGATGAGCCACAACTGTTTTGGAGGCAACAAGGGAGACCTACACAGTATTAGGAAGGTGGTCATAATGTTATGCCTGATCGGGTTACGTCATACAGAGAAAGAATCTAAGAAATCAGTTTGGGATGATTCTAACTCCCCAGCTGTCATTTAGAACTGAAGAAGCTGCTTAGATGAAACATCTTGTAGAAACTCAAACAAGTCCAGTTGCTCCTGTTTCAGCTTTATTTATTTATTCTTTTTTGGATTACACCATGAGCCTGGATGACTGAGAACCAGCCTGAAGTCGATTCAACACGCCTCTAACGCTGTCTGATCTCATTGCAGCGCTGTTGTATTGATTTGCATTAGATTCAAGCGTTGTTACAGATCATTATATCTCGCCTGTCGTTTCCGCAACTTCCCGTCACTTAATCTGGGAATACAGCGATGTCACGGCAACAAAGCCTGACAGGACCCAATGAAAAACAAAAAAAACCCGTTAGTTCAGAAGATAACGCGCTGTAGATAATCAAAGCCGCTGTATTTCAGAGTGAAAGCGGGTGCACCCGGGATGTCAGGAGCAGGGTTGCGTCGCAGGTGGATCTGTTTTGAGTTCTCGTGGTTCCGGATGTAAAACTCTCATTATTTTATTTCCACTCTGACAGTTTCATGACTCACAGTCGGAGCCTGGATGGACACAAAGAACAGAAACTAATTCATACGTGGTTACAGGTGGACTTGTGAGCGCTGGGCACTGAAACCGTTTTATCTGCAGGAAGATGATCAGTGTGACGGATTAACCTGGTCCTCACACACAGCTGTTGGGGATGTAGTTTGACTTTTTGCACGTGCGACTGCTGCGAGTTTGTTTAGAACCTGAGCGACCGCCTGACCACTCCTCAGAGGGGCTGACTAAATGTCTCGGTTTGAATTATCACTGCAGCCTCTGCTCTGTGAGTGGGAATGAATACATACAGGATATAGAGTCTCAAAACCATCAAGGAGCTGCTGTCAGAGCTCCCCCTGGGACGAGGCGTCTCTTCATTTCTCCCTGTCTCCCTGTCTCCGTGAGAATGACAAACGCGATTTAGTGACGGACGAGAAGTTTATACATCTCTCTGTCGGCTCCTCTGCTCCTCTCCTTCGCTGAGTATCTTTACCCGACTTGTCTCGCTCTCCTCGCATCAGTATCTCCACTCCTCGCTTCTCTCTGTATCTATTCAGTGTGTGTTAACTCGCCCTCTCTGTGTCGTATTACTCAGAGTGCGCAGGATGCGGCTGCTGAAGCATTGCTGACAAGAGAGTAAGAGATGATGCCAACTCCCCAGGCAGGGATCGGACTTATCACCGAAATGAATTCATGTCTGATATTGATTCCCAAATCTATCTGAATCCTACCGCTGTCTCTGCCTCGACACTTTGGTGCACAGGATGCGTTTTATCTGTCACGAATAGTGAAGATATAAGAAATGTTCAGTGGTATATGACTCATTATTCTATTATCAGGAATCTAGTCTATTATTATCTATCTGCGATGTCAGAATTGAACAGAACTGAATTCATGTATTGTCAAAGCATGCAGCTGTACATTAGGAAACGTTTAAAGAAGTGATGAATGAATAATATTTATGAAAAAGATTGATTAAAAACTGTTTTATAAGAAGAAAAAAGAAAAAATAGACACCGTGGGGAAAATTATTACTGAAAAGAAGATTATCTTATGAATTCTAACATATGGTACTGCATAGACTGTAAACAAAGATGGCTGCCATGACAACTCCTAAGCATGTAGAGCTCCCCCTGGTGGCTGGTTGCAGTATAGGCTATAAGCTCCGCCTCCTACTAAAATACACGTCAAATTGTTTTCAAAGGTGGTTTCTAGTTAGTATGATACTGATGTAAGTCCAAGAGTGAGTTTTTCTCGTCTTAGTTTAATTGTTTGATAGAAACAGGATGTGATGTCATGGTGACTTACAGTTGCCGTGACGACTACTACACAGCCGTGAGAGTAGTTGTATCTGGTGGAGGTAGAGCAGAGCGTAGTATTAATTGAACGAAAACCATGAGTGGGCGGGTCATCGTTAACGTGGCTCCGCCCTCTGAACGTACTGCGCAGACTCAGGACACTGGAAGTGGAGTCCATACTTCACTACAGTCTATGCTGTGTAATATATAGCTTTTTTTTTTGTAAAATATCTGCCGCATCCTTGTACCATTTGAAGTCTTTGAGTTTTTTAATTTATGCTAATTAGAAGACCACTGCAGTGATTAAAGCATTCATTAAGGACTCTTTGAAATCCTGAAAAGCAATATTTTAATCTAAGAACATCAGTTCAAATCAAATTCAAAAGGCTGTAAACAAACCACACATCTAGGTGTCTGACAGGAGTCGTGGTTATAGTAGCTAAGGCTTATTCGGATGAGGAGCTGTGGATAAAAAATAAAACAGTTAGAGAGACATGTTTATTGCTCAAAGATCAATTATTTTAGAGTTTACCCGATGAGGTTTTGAAAGGGCTTCATGAATACTAAGACGCGTAGAAGTCACCCAAATCTCTCCAGCGACACTGAACCATTTAACTGCCACAAAAAAAAAAAAATCTCTTCTCTTTCTAAAGCTAAAGACCTCTCATGCAGCTGAATCAAATGGAAGAATATGTCTAATAGCAGCAAATTATGCTTTATTTAAGGGAGGTCACATATAGAATTTGGTGCAGTGATACAGCCAAGTACTGTGGCTCGGAGAATCAGAAAAATTCTAATTATGCCCTTTTCTCAGCCATAAAGTGCAAAAAGTTTTAGTAAGTAGCAGCAGTGATTTGGGTCTTTTTGGGTGTACTGCGGTTAGAGCCTTTGTGAGAAAATAATAGCCTGCAGTGACTGCTGTAGAGTGAGTAATCGTTGCTAAATAGTTGCAGGATGGAGGACTTCTTAGGGGCTTTTAGAAACGAAGCTAAACGGCAGCCCCTTTGGCCTTAAATGACCCGAGTCTACTAATTACTAATTACTTACTTGTTGGACAGTAGCGTAATCGTGAGATCATTTAAAAGAAGAATGTGTTTCTGCTACAGAGTTAATGAGTAAACAAAAGTGTAATTTTCTGACCATCCCCTTTAACTCAAACTTTTGATACTAAAGCCCTGTGCACACATATAAAGTGAGTTTCTTAGGTAATGTCATGCAGATTTCCTACCTGAAATGTTTCCAAACATAAAATCTTTGCTAGTATATCGCTGGAGCTGCCTTGTCTTCAAACTTACATTATGGATCACCGAGAACTGGCTCTTCTTGGAGTCCCTGTTTGAGAGGAAGATACTGTCAGTGATGCTGTTGCTGCATCTGGTGACGGAAACATCAGAAATGCTTTGCCACAAGCTTCAAATGGTGATGCAGATGTTCTTCTGAGATGGTGTTCCTTGGAGAATCACTAATGCACAGGCATGGGTTGTATCTTCCATAAGTTAGAACAGGTTTGTTGATGTTTCTCTTGTTCGGCTTCATCAGAGAAATTGATTCAGGTTGGTGAGGGAAGCTGAAGACATCAATCAAAGGGGTGTGATCAGTCAGTAGGACTACACAATTGGTCACAAGTTAGGTCGAGGGTTAGGGTTAGGGTTAGCAAAGACTGACTAGGCTTCACCTGCAGAAGGGTTCCAACTGTGGGCGCTCTTCAGCCACGGCCATCTTGAGCTGGACTCAGATGCTGCATCTATGTCCCTAGTGGCTTCTTTCCTCCCACCCTGCCAGGAGTACCTTCAGCAATAGACTCATTCAACCAAAATGCACCAACGTACACCACAGAAGGTCATCCCTGCCTGTCCTTATCAAACTGTATAACTCCTCCTGCTGAGTGCTGGTAACTCTGAACATCTCAGACTGCATCCAGGTGCAATGATATCCTTGTACGATCATTTGTTTTATGCATCTTGTTTGTCTCTTTAGGGGAGCAACTGTAACACAATGAACTTAAGCTCAGATGAAGCTGCAGTATAATTAAATGCTGATGATTTCAGAAATGTGGACTCAGGCATCATGTGAGTGCAGCTGGCAGTGATGAACTCCTCTGGCATTTGGATGTGAATGTCAATCAAATATATCAGAAGTTTTCTTCAAAGTTAGTTTAACCTTGTAACTCTCATCATTTTGGGTCACCACAGGTTTATTATTGGTAGGGTTAGGGTTAGGCTAACCCTAGGCTAACCCTAACACTGCTTTCATTAGCGTTCTAGGGTCTCTTGTTGTCACATTGCTGCTGGTCTCTTCCTGTCTGTGCATCCCTAAGTGATGCTCATGGTGAAAGCATCCAACAGATGACATCTAACATTAACAACAACTCTGCTACCTCCACAGCTGCATGTTTGGTCTAAATCCAGAGGACAGACAGGGGTACACTGCGCTGCCATCTTATTTTGTCTTAATCTCTTACACATGCATTTGATTTAGTAGGAGATTCAGTCAAAGACTTTACTCACTTTATCACACAGGCACAAAGAAACTGACAGGCAGAACGGCCGCACATTAAAAGTAGAGTAAGAAAGACATTCACCGGCCCTCGGCACAAAATGACTGTAATATATCACCTGGGGGAATTTGAAGGTGTTATCGATGAACGCCGATGACTCAACAATTACATCAAAAGGTGATATTTCTGGCTTTTAAAAGCTCGCTTCGACATTTCCAAATTTCACTCTCATCGGCGCCGGCTAGCACTGTGAGAAGAGACTTTATCTCTGACTACACAGCTATCGATCCCGCCAGACGGTGTGCTGCACTTGTGGGCTAACTTATGATAGATGCTGAATATAGTATAAGCAGGACGGGCAGAACAGGTGAAAACCAGAATGAGAGCTCAAAAACAGTCTGTGATATCTGAACACTGTGATTGTTTTGGGTTTATTAATCATGAGTTGGAGTTGTTCTGGAACTTTCTGGGCTTTGTGCACATGCATGTAGACTTCATATATACACAGTATAAGCTGTGAAGTAATATATATTGTGTAGGTCCACCTTGTGCCTCCGACGGACATGGGCCTTCTGAGGGTGTCCTGTTATGCCCTGATTGTTAGTAATGGGGGACCTTTGAGGCGAGGGTCCTCTGTGGATCATCCCATTAATACTTGATCAGTTTGGGATCTAGTGAATGTGGAGGCCAGGTCAACACCTTGAGATGTTCTTCTTCCTAAAGTGTTTTTGTGGCTGCATCCTGCTGGGGATGGCTGCTGCCATCAAGGAGTGTCATTGCTATGGGGTGGGGTTGCCTGGTCTGGTCTAGGTGGGTGCTACATGTCTAAGTAACATCCACACCAATGAATGAATGAATGAATGAATGAATGAATGCCAGGTCCAGAAGTTGAAGAACAGCAGAAGACTGAATTTATCAGAAGATGATCAATGATGTTCACTTCTCCTGTTGGTGGTCATAATGTTGTGGCTGATCTGTTGCAGTTTTTTATTCTTCGTTCCTCTCTTGGTGGCCGGCAGGCAACATGAAGTTGATATAAAGAGGTTAGATGTAGATAAATAAATTGAAATAGCATAAAAGTCAAAGAATAACAGTCGCTGTGAAATAGTGGCAAAGACTAAATGTTTGAGTTTAGATTCAGCAAGAAATCAGAGACCCATCTACTTGTAGAAACACTCCATATGGATTCTGACTCTTGACCTTCAGTGAATCTTTGATTTATCAGTACAGTTACGGTTGCCTCAACCCCAACCTTAACCTTTAATGCAATATATTTTGATCGTGACAAAAGTTGAAGAAGCAAGGACTTCTCTACCAAAGATTTTCCTCCCACTGTTTCTCTTTTGTCCTCGTAGGAACAAACATCGTAGGCGTACATGTGGGGGTGAATGGTTGTTTGTCTCTTTGTGTTGGACTGGCGACCTATCCAGGGTCTACCCTGCTTCTCGCACAGCGTCTACTGGGATCTGCTCAAGGCCCCCATGACCCTCTCTACATGATAAGCAGTTGTAGATAATGGATGGATGGATGGATGGATAGATGCAGCAAAACACAAGGTGTTTGCATGTATATACGAAGGCGAGCACACGGACACATACGGGTCTACATTTACAGTACATGTGGAGACTGACACGTGTTGTGGGGGGAGGGAAGGTCCAACATGATAATTCCTCCAGAGCTGAACAGCAGCAGCAGCATTTTTGAAGATGAAAGCAGGGGGCTGAGCGTTAACCCTTTCCCTCAAACATCAGCTCAGAGCTGCTGTGAAAATCCCCCTCAGCGATCACAGTTACTCCAGTGTGGTCCACTTCAGCGAGGGGAATGATGCACACTGCCTTCCTCCTGCAGCAGCTGCCTCCTCTGAAGTCACGTACAGTATGCCGAGTGGCACGTTTACATGTGCAGAATTAACGTACTCCGTATTTTCTACCTTTGTGGTAAAGATACTTGCGAAATTGAGGTGTCATGACAATCTGACAGCTTAAATTACAGTCTGTGACGTGATATCCTCTATGAGAGATGGTTTTATGCGTCTTATTCTGGTGGGTTTTCGGGACTCTTCATCCAAATATATGATTCCCGTGCTAATGTGCAGGTCTGCAATCAAGATCAAATATGTATTTACTTCTCCTCTTGTTGCCGATAAAGACATCCAAATAAAGAGTGGATGTTTATATTTAAAGTGGAATTTATGCTTCCATCACAGCTTCTGTAACTGCGGCTGGGATACCAACATAATCGTGCCCTGAGGTTTATTTTAATATTATTTCGTAGACTAGACTAATAACGTCTGAGGGAGCTTTCAGAATTATCATAATGCTCTAGTTTGACTCCAAAACTCATCTGAGTAAACCCAGTTTAAAGTAGATTATAGAGCTAATATATAGGAAACAAAATATTACCATTATCACTAACATAAAATTCAAATTTAAATAAAGGATTTGTTTTATTAAATCTTATTTCTATAAGCTTGCCACACGTGTTGCATCATATATTATAAGATAAACATAAATTCTGCTGGTAAAAGTAACCATTCGTGCAGAATAAACTGAAATTAGATGCGGCAGAGCACACACAAAAGGTAAATACTCGTGGCGTGATTGTTCAGTCTCCCGTTCGGTGACGATGACAACAACATGACAAGAAAACATATTTTATTAAGGCAATGAAGGAAGATGTAGATGTTCTATCAGCATCAGTAAAACATAAAGAGAGGATGTAATCTGCCACGCTTTAAAGGGAAATGTTCTGCTCCAACAGCACAGAAGGGGGAACTGATTTTGTTTGAGGATGAGTTTTTATGCTTGAATTGCTTTAATTCCATAACGATAACAGGAGAAGCAATGATAAAAAAAAAAAGAAAACGTTATCCCTGTTTTTTAAGTCAGTATCTGCCTCATTAGAATTCAAAATGTCCGTGAACACAAATCAGCTCCACCTACTGCACTTCCTTAGTGTTAAAATCAAGTGCACTGACATTTAAAAGAAAAATAAATAAAAGACTCATGGCATTTTACTTCATTAACATAGTAAATTGTGTTGCTTGTTCACGAGACATGTGTGTGAGTTCGTGCTTGTCATTTTGTCACTTTGCCGAGTGCGGGCTCTGCAAGAATAACTGTAACAGATGGAGACATAACGGCAGGAATCATAATCAATGCATGCAAATCTCTGAAATGCAAAGGCTCGGATTCCTCCTGTAAGAAATGTGAATATTATTTGGTTGATACAGAGTCTGAGTGCAAAACAAAAGTACTGCTAGCTTTAATTAAATCCGATTCAGAGTTATTTATGTAGCGTCAATAATAACACAAATTGTCTCTTTACAAAATCCAGTCTGAAACTCCCAGAGCAAGCATGATCAGAACCTTAAGCTCATATGGAGGGACCTATTTAGCTAAGACGACCAGGTAGAGGCAGAAAAAGCTACAAGCATACATGTAGAACCTGATGGTAATACAAATACATACAGCTGATGATGTTACAGGACAGTTTGATAATGAACATACATGAAAGCTGTTAGTGACAGCAGTTGTTCTATCAGAGGTGAGTTAGCTGCTATAATGAGTGACTATAAGAAGCATCATAGGCAGGTTGGAGAATTGATCATTCAGGAGGCAGGAGCGCATAACTTCAGGAGGCCACGAAGACTGGGCATATTGATGAGACCAAGACAACAGATTTAGTATGGAGCTCCACAGCTCAGAAACACACGACTCCACTCCAGAGACACTCACAAGAAGATGGAGGAGGAGAAGTGGGGTGGGGTGGGGTAGAGGGTGAGAGGGGGACACACAGCGGTTAACATGCCAGGCAGTAGTAGCACGGAAGTGCATGAGTAGTAACAGAGATGAAATTGGAGAATATTAGCTTGGTGCAAGAGAGAACAAATTGGAAGTTAGGAACTAGGTGCCAGAGAGAAAAAAAATTAGAGGATAGGAGCATGGTGCCAGAGAGACAAAAAAGAGGATGTGCTCTGTGCCAGAGAGAAGAAATTAGAAGATAGAAGTATGGTGCCAGAGAAAAGAAATTAGAGGATAGGAGCATGGTGCCAGAGAAAAAAATAAATAAATCTGGCATGGTGCCAGAGAAAAGAAATTAGAGGATAGATGCTTGGTGCCAGAGAAAAGAAATTAGAGGATCGGAGCATGGTGCCAGAGAAAAGAAATTAGAGGATAGGTGCTTGGTGCCAGAGAGAAGAAATTATAGAATGGGAGCACGGTGCCAGAGAAGAGACATTTGAGGATAGGAGTGTAGTGCCAGAGAGAGAGAGAAAAAAGAGAATATGTGCTCTGTGCCAGAGAGAAGAAATTAGTGGATAGAAGTATGGTGCCAGAGAAAAGAAAATAGAGGATAAGTGCTTGGTGCTAGAGAGAAAACATGATTGGATAGGAGCCCTGTGCAAGAGAGAAGAGAGTAGAGGACATGTGGTCAGTGCAACGTCCCCCAGCAGCCTAGGCCTACTGCAGCATAGCTAAGGGATGGTTCAGTCCGGCCCCAACTATGAGCTTTATCAAAAAGGAAAGTCTTATTCCTGACCTTAAACGTAGAGAGGGCCTCTGCCTCCCTTTATCCTTTTAAAATATCACAGAGTTTTACTGTGTTTAGAAGCCTGGCCCCTTTAATATTCTGGCCACATGATTTCATTTGAGGAATCAGATGTTTCCTAAAATACTTATGTGGACTTTTAGCTTTGTGTCTTGCACCTGCTGTGTTGCCTAACCTTATTCAAAGGCTTTAAAAGTAGATAATGTGTACTTCTTTTTGCCAGTGAAGAAACAGTACACAACAAGGTCAAAGCTGACTCAGCTGAATAGGCCAAGAGAGTGCAGACTTTGCTTCAGTTTCTCACATTTTGTCTGACAGTGAATTATATAAGCGGCGGTGTGAAATCACAGGCTGTACATAGTCAGGGATGTAGCACCTTTATGCAACAGATTTTATTTTATTTTTTTGTCGAAAGGGTGAAAGAGAGGATTATAGGGGAAGAAAACTGAGAAATGGAAAAGAGAAATAGTTATTACTTTTAATAAAGATGTGGGATGGAAATCAATATAAGAGCAGCGCAACATCAGGGGAAAAAGGAGAAAGAAGGATGGAAGAATGAAAGAAGGAAGGAAATAAAGCAAAATAAGAAGAGTGGCCTTTTGAGACTGTCCATTTCGGGACACAGGAGCAGCTGAGGTTATTACATTTTACTGAATATAATATTCCAGCCCATGAATAGAAATCATTTCTTGAGGCTTGGCCAAAGGGAATTGAATTATATGTAGGCACATAATGTACAGCACTGAATAAACTCATAACAGAGTACGAGAGGGAAGGTGAAACTCTCTTTTGTCCTCCGCTGTCTCTACATGAAATGGACAGTAGTAAATCTTACAGACAGTAAGAGATGACCTATTCCTTTGAGCGATTCATTACCAATGAGCGTGGTGCTGAGAGAGGGGCGGCTCACTCATTATGACCTATTAGATCTTCACAAACCAGAGATGTCCCCGGACATGGACAAAAAAATAAAAAGTATGAGACCGCTTTCAACTTTACTGCTAATCATTTTTTGCCTGCAGCACTAGACTCAGACCAAAGCCAAAGACTTTGCTTCCTAATGTAAAATACGAAAACCGTCATATATTTGGACGTGAGCACGTGCACGGATCCAACCTTTAACTGCTGCATTCACTCATTTCCACACAGCTTTGTTTGGTGTCTGTAATAACAGACTATGAAATTATAATTGGCCAATGCCAGAATCACAACCTGTCTAGCTTCTTATCTTTCTAGTTTGCTATATTGAATAATATCATAATAATAAACCTGCTGCACATGCTTTCTATACAGTATGTTTACCACACGCTTGCCTTAATTTCTTTTTAATTATAACGTTGGCCGTCATAGTCAAACAACTCTACACAGACAAATGTGGCGCCCAGTGCTCTCTCTCCAAAGCCTGACTCTTTGTGCCTTAATGTTCATCTAAAGTGCATTCCCCCGTGACTGCAAGGTCTTGGGTCCGGTCCAGCTCAGGAACCTCATTGTGTAAAGCTGGCTCTCACGCCATCGACCCCTGTCTCTTTTCTGATACGATTTAAATATTTGCAGAGCAGGGTTATATTAAAAAGAGACAACTTGACCTACTATGGGTTGGGGGTCGCACCACCTCCAACTGACCGGTCTTTGATTGCTTCACTAATGAAAACACAGTAGTAGTACAATAATGAAATCAATCTTCTTGACCTGAATACATCTGCTGAGAACAGACAGCTCATGTGCTACATACTGTGAGCTGCAAATATGCATAGACTGTATAAAAACAGGCAGCACCTCTTAAAATTGGGACCACAAATTTTCGTGAACTGAGCCAAATAGTTTGTTAGTGAGGTGAAGTAATTATTCCATAGATGTAATAGATTGTTTGAACATTTGAAAGGTGTCGTGTTTTTACTGTGGTATTTATGTACTTGACATGTTCTTGATCCCAGCTGTCAAAAATATGCATTGTTCCATTCAAGGACAAAATGTTTTTAAGCAAATATATTTGCTGTTTTTGCGTTGATTTAATGACCCCTGGTTTGTGAGGAATTCTAGCAAGAATGTGTTTTATTTATTCACTTTTTTTTTATGGACAAAACTAAGAAATAATTGTCCAATTATTCAATAATGAAAATAATGGTGTGCTGTAGCCCTACTCCAAGAGCCTCAATTAGAATGATAAAACGTGAGCGGTTTGGAAAATACAGCGGCAGAAATAGTCATAATCATAATGTGATCAGAGATGCTTTGGGGGCAGACAGATAGTTATTGCCACATCCGACTGGAATGTGCCATTAGGAGGCACAATCACTCATGATGACAGTATAGGGTGAAATCTTTCTCAGTCTGAATCACATTCAGGCAAAGGCCTCATTAAATATGCATGCACACCCCACAGTTGGCATATTGGAAAATCTGAAAAATTCTACATAATAGGCCGAAGCAGCCGTTTTCCCCGGCAGCAAATTCAACTCTGGAGTCAAAATACTGCCAGGAGGCTCTTATTTACTTACACCGATCAGGCATAACATTATGACCTGATTATTGTGCAGGTCTCCCTTGTGGTGGTTCATCAGAGAATGGACATGGGACTTCTTGATCAGTTTGTGTCTAGTTGCATCCTGCTGGGGATGTCTGCTGCCATCAAGGAGTGTCATTGCTATGGGGTGGGGGTGCCTGGTCTGGTCTAGGTGGGTGCTACATGTCTAAGTAACATCCACACCAATGAATGAATGAATGCCAGGTCCAGAAGTTTCCCAGCAGAACAATGAACTGTCACAAGATGGTCGATTTTATTTACTTCTCCTGTCAGTGGTCATAATGTTGTGGCTGATTGCTGTATAAGTCCACACAGACACAAACGGCATCCAGACAGCCAGCCTCAGCTTTAGTTTTTTCATACAGTGACTGACTGTCAGCCCTATTGGTCTCTTGTTTTTTGCCAAGTACGCTACTTTTTTGCAGCCGGACCCCTGAAGCGGTCCCAGTATTCATTATTAAAATGCAATCTTATCAAAGTCAACTCCTCATCACTTAAATTAAATCATTTCAAGGCTGAGTGGCTCCCGCGCCTCAGCCTCCTCCTCCATTTTTCATTCTCGCCTTCTTGCCCATCCTCATTCCGGGAAGACGATCTGCCATTCATGTGAAATTGCCACCATTTGCATGGCTGATGCGGGGGTAAGGGTGCAAACTGTGGCGGTGTTGATGTCACAAATGCAATCGGAGATGGTAGGGCAGGAATTAATTGGCTCGCCGCATTACTTCCTCCCCGCCGCCGCGCTCTCACCTCTGCTGTCGCTCCTTGACACGGAATGTCACACGATGACAAGTGATTCCGAACGACACCTCAAAGGTTCGCGGCGGGTGGGAGACAGGTTTGCCTGGCGTTTGGTACTTTGTGGAAAGTTTCCGGTGAAGTTGCGTCAGAAATTAGGGGGCTCAGTCAATCGTCTGCACAGTGCTCGTGTTCAGCTGCTGTCGCCCCGTTCGGTCAATGAAAGGGAATTTTTCAAACGGCCATTAAATGTCTCGATTAAGAATTTATGCCACCTATAACTCTCACGATTTCAGTTAAGTAGTCCCAACGCTTTCGCCTCATTACATTATTATTCTTCTTTTCACTACTCAGCTGGACGTCGTGAGTCAATTCTGCCGTGTGGTTTACTGTTTTTATGCGAAATATAAAAAGCCAGAGTTCATATCAGGTGGATGAAGTGATATTATCTTTTTTTTTTTCTTTTAAACTGGCTTTTAGCAGGAAAATGACTGTGTTATATCTGAGGGGCTGACCTGGTTGTTGATCAACTCCAGTAATTTTAAGAGACTCCTGACACATATTAAAATCATTAGTGCAGTTATAGACATGATTTTAATGTCAAGGAATGTAGCACCCTTCAAAGTTTAGAAAGAATAGATCAGAATATATACAGTATACATAGACACAGATCAGACAAAACATTATGACCGCCTTTAAAATATTGTGTAGGTCTTCCTTGTGCCCCCAACGGACATGGGCCTTCTGAGGGTGTCCTGTTATGTCCTGAATGTTGTTAGTGGGGGGGACCTTTGAGGCGAGGGGCCTCTGTGGATCATCCCACAGATACTTGATCAGTTTGGGATCTAGTGAATTTGGAGGCCAGGTCAACACCTTGAGATGTTCTTCATGTTTTTTTGAGATGTATCTAAAGTGTTTTTGGCTGCTGCCATCAAGGAGTGTCATTGCTATGGGGTGGGGGTGCCTGGTCTGGTCTAGGTGGGTGCTACATGTCTAAGGAACATCCACACCAATGAATGGCAGGTCCAGAGGTTTCCCTGCAGGACATTGACTTGTCAGAAGATGTAATTTGCATTTCCTGTCTGTGGTTTTAATGTTGTGGCAATATCACTGACAGTCAACATGACAAATAAGATCTCCTTGCCAACATTTCATGTGACTGACATCAGGAGAGAGAGAGAGAGAGCAAAGAGGAAATATATAAATAATAAAAAAGACTGTGATGGGCAGAGATGAAATTAATCATAACATAACAGGATGGGAAGATAATTTCTGCTTTGGTGAATTTTGACACGCGCAGTTAACCAGTCCGCCTTGACAGGGATGACCTATACAGGCTAAAGAGCTCAGAAAAGGGGAAGCTATCATAGCTTATTAAGTGCGTTGCCATTTTTCCCCCTAACATCCCCTGTCAGAGAATAAAGCACTCCACAAAGGAGAAGTTGCTTTGCGATAGTTAAGAGTTTGGAGTCTGGCTAATGGGCTCGCTATCTGACAGCTAGCTAACATCAAATTAGCAAACCTGGGGGAGATACTTCCTCCTCCTCCTTCTTCGGTTTAGGACTAAATTAAACTGCAACTCTGAAAACAATATGTTATAAAAGAGAAAAGATAAAGAAGACGTTCTCCTGCAGCTGTTCTTCAGCACAGTTTGTCCTGTAAAAGGATTTTTTTATGGTGTGAGTCTATCTGGTTTGCACAGATTTTAAGAGTTAGCTTTTCTCTTATGTCTAAACGATAATGAAGTTCGGCTTTGAGTAAATTTACGCAGTGAACATTGAGAGGACGATTCGAGCTCTTTGAGTACCAATAAGTAGAAAGCGCTATATAAATACAAGACCATTAACAATTTCCCATATAAAACGTCAAAGATACAGTTTGCTTTTGGCACGCTACAAGATTTCTTTTGAAACAGAAGAATAAATCTTGACATTTATCTCGCTTCTCTCGACTCTGCAGCTGTCTAACGGAGCTGTGAGTGAAATATCAGAGGCACGCGCTCGCTAATGCCATATCGGGAAAAATATGGATCAGGAGTGGCAGAGGGACGAGCCGACACTGAGCCGTGAAAGACGCGGACGTGTCAAAGTCAACACCAAGGTCAAAGAGTGACGGTGTAGCCGAGTACAGATCGGCGCAAAGGGTAAAGACTCCTGAAAACTAATCTTCCCAGTGTGCTACTTCCCGGTGTGAGCGTTATTCCCTGTGACACTGCAGTGGCCAGTACGTCCTAGCGAGAACTGATTAGGACAAATGAAGCTGACGGGTTTGTCGTTGTTCCCCGAGTAAAGAGAGACATGCAAGGAAGCGAGAGGAGTAGAAATCTCCTGTTCTGTCAGGTCGAATCACACAGAGAGAAGATGAAATGAAAAGATCTCTTTTAGAAAACTGGGTCTGCCAGTTTCAAACCGTCACACGGTCACGTTTTATCAGAAAAACAAATTTTATTACCAATCAATGCCTTATTACGAACCCAAATGAGAAATATAAACAAAACATACGGATCTGCGTAGCGTGCAGTTTTAGATTTGGCAGAAAATAATATGCAGAAGTTATTATTTTTCCGTGACATCAGCGCACTGGCCAGACGCCACGAGATTGGTGTTTCTGTTGTTCGGGTTTTGTGGAAATGGCTCATTTCTTTCCTTAATTAAGTTTAGTAATAGCCTTGTTAACTGCTCAGTCATTAGACGTGTATATAATATGGTCGGTGTGAGTGATTCGGCTGCTCTGGGCGTCACCGGCGCGCAGAAATGACTTGGCGGATGCGGTTCAGCGGCTGATTCATTTGCGGAGTTTGTTGGAGTCGGGTTAAGTTTTTTGTCGCATTTGGTGAGTCGTCATTATTGTAAGATGGAAGTTGTTTAGTTAGGATGGGTCGTGCCGAGATATTAGACGTGCTGTCAGTCACAACTGGAATGTCTTAACAGCTGCTCTGGAAATTCGGACGCTTCGGATAATGTGGTTGTCTGTCTCTCTGTGTTAGCCCTGTGATGGACTGAAGACCCGTCCAGCGTGGACCCCGTCTTTTGCCCGATGACAGCTGGTCTCTAGGCTCCAGCAGACCCCACGACACTTAACAGGAATAAGTGGCTACAGAAGACGAATGAATGAGTGTCACATTGTGGTTCCTCATCTATTCCTCCATCAAAGCTTGTACCCAAAAACCAGAGCCCAACTGCATTGTGCTAAGGAAGTTAGCATGCTAATACTCTTAGCTAATGCATATTTTACACCTCTGCATCAATTTGACATCCTGGCTACAGCATCAGCCCAGATCATACGTAGACCCCAAGGCCGTAGCCTGACGTTCACCTCCCCAGAGATGTAACTGAGATGTGGTTGGTCCGCTTGGTTTCCGCTTTAGTATTTACGGTTGCTTCTCCAGCTCCACAATTTTCGAATCGATTGCTTTAGAACGATAAAAATGGAACACATCGAGAAAAGGTGAATAGACTTGACTTGGGCGAAATTTCAGTGAAAGTTTCGGTCGCCATTGTTGAAAGCGAAGCTGAAGCAAAAACAAACACAACTAGCAAAAAAGGACACAGCGCCGACTAGTGTTTGGGTGGAGTCGTTACAGAGCGAGCCAGACCGATGAGTTCACACGTAGAAATCAGAATAGCATGTTAGCATTGCCAAAAATGAATCTTGTGTAGATATTTACTGACATACTATTCCTCTCTGACTGCTAGATGGTCGATATGGACTAAAAATGTATCCCGATAATTTCTATCGATAAAAATGACGATAAATTAACACCATTTTAGCCTAATCCTTTTTTTTACTTTTTTAGGCTTTGGATGAAGTTGATGCCGCTTGTTACGCATTTTCTTCATATTCTGGTTTGAGCTGTGTTTTAGTGGCGTTACTGTCCTTTGTATCCACTATTTCTTTTCAAACCTTGCATGTTGTAAATTGCTGCTCCGCATCAGACTTTTAAAACCAAACCAGATAATGTAGGCAGAGCCTCGTTTAGGAACGAGCTCCTCTCTGCCGGCGTATCTGCTCCACCTTCCACCATTGTCAGTTTGTCAATATTCCACACGTGTTGGGCTGAGAGTGTGTCGCGCACATATATACGTCATCAATGGAAATTTATCGTTTTTATCGTGGGATGACATATTCTTACCGTGGGGAATGTTTTTGGCGATATATATCGTAAACGATAAATTATCGCACATCCCTACTGACCGCTTCTTGTCTTTTGCTGAATCACTAATCAAAGTGAAAACCACAATGAAAGTTTTCCAGCTATCAGCAGCTTTTAATTTACTTTGCGCCCTTCAAAGATTACACCTAATCACGAGGTGATCTGATATAAATTCATTGCCGGCAAGTCATTACCTATAGACATCCCTCCTGAGATGAATCACCCGCTCATTCGCTTGGTGATAAATTTGCTCCGACAAGCGCGGCCCAGACATGAGTCACCTGCACCGTGCGAATATCTGAACATGAAAATGAAAACAGTGGAGGAGTTTCAGGAAGTCATGAGTGCATGCATGCAGAATACTTATATGAAATGAAATGCAACTGCACATTCAGTTTTGATTGTGGTGAAATTGATCGGTTTAACCAGTCATTGCAGCTCTGAGCTGAATAAAACGCAGCTGTATTGCCTGGAAGTGTGTCGACACGCTTTGACAGTGAGACATCTACCATCCTCAGAAGAAACTGCCCTATAAAGACATCTGCAGCAGAATTCGTCCACTAATTAAATTTATCTGGCGGTGGATCGGGGTGATCCGGGGATAGTCTACCTAATTATAAGAAATAGAATTAATGTCTGTGGCATACGAGCTCATTTCAGCGGCTTCCTATCACTTTTGATGGAAGCCATTTTTCAGTTCTGCATCGATGAAAGAATCGGTTATCACACATGCCCTGATTCATTTGGAAAACATGAAAGCCTCTCCGATAGCCCCGTAATTAAACGGTTATTTTTGAGGGGGGGCGTTCAATTTAAACTTGGGCTCGGCGGTGCCCTCGTAGGAGAAATGGAACCGCTTTGTCTCGGCTCTCTCTTCGACTTCCTCGGACGGTTTAAAGAAATTTAGTCGCAATAAAAGGCCAGATCTGGCTACGACGGGAGGCTCGGAATTAACGGTTTGCCTTTGATCCTGCCGGGGCGACGCAGCCGCTGCCTTTTGTCCTCGTCTAAATGAGTTTCTAGTTCTGCGGAAGACTGCTAAATTATTAAGACAACGCTAGAAGTTTTGGGTTCTTCTTTTCTTGCATTGCACCGAGGGGACGTTTGGAAAAGAATCAAAGAAACTGAACCATGTTTGCCTCAAACACTGGAGTTACAGGACATCTGCCTAATCGCATCAACCTCCACATTATCTTATATAGTCTATATTTGGATATTGAGTTTACTGCAGTGGAATTCAGCAGAGTACATTATATCATGTGACACGACGGACATCGCGCTGCCAGCTACAGTTTGACTTCAGGATACCCTCGTCCCGTTTGATATATTCAGCCGAGGTGCCCTATCAAGCGGTGATTTCCATAAACAAATAGATCCTGACTGGTGGCATAATCCTCCTCGCGATGGCCGAGGGGCAAATTGAAAGCATTGAGATATCAGCGTCAAAGTCAGAGAGCAGAATGGAGGCTATTTTTAATCCACTCATCCCAGCCCCTTGATTTCCTGCACATTTACCTCGTTATTCGGCCTGATGAAAACTTCTTTTGAAACGCGGCACCTTTGCACATGAATCAAAGCCAGTCTGTGTGCGCGCGTGTGTCGATAAGGCGAAGCGGTTTTTATTTGAACTCATCCTGCATGATGAGTATCCAGGAGACGCGGGTTCCGGTGCAGGAACAAGCATGAACGCTGTGGTTTGTTTGATGGGAATAGACGCGGCTGGGTTGTTAACTTTTCTCTCGTCCGCTTCAAGAAAACCCCTCCGAGCTTCAAGTGATTGACATATTTACTCCTTCTCTTGCAAACTCCTCCACCATCCCTCTCTCCATCCGTCACTGCCCTTAACGACACCTCATCCTGTTGCGAATGCGCCGAGAGAGGCAGGAGATTAGGGGGTAATACTGTATTGGAAAGGGCGAATAATCTCACAGGCGCCCTATCTTTTCTTATAAACTCCGAGGCGAGGGAGAGAGAGAGAGAGGACAGTCCTGCAGCTTGACTGACAGACTGGCTTACTGATTGACTGACAGGCGCCAAGGTTAAGGTACGTCAGGCTGGAGCAGACGACTTTAAATAGCCTTTTTTTTTTTTTTTTTGCAACGTGCCGTCCAAACCTCCAGGTCATGATTGCGGATGACCGCCTGTGCTATCAGCTCTAATCCTGGCCTGAAGCCTCGTTTCCCCATCCCCTCGGGACCGCTGTTGCTTTGGGACGTGAGAGGGTTTTGCAATGATTTCACTTTTTGTCGTTGTTATCATGCAGTTCCATATATGCACAGAATTTACACACATTTACATGCGTTACCAAACATATCTGAGAGGGAAAAACCAAACCTGTTTTTTACAACCTGGAGCTTATTTCTGGCATAAAATAAGATTGTTTACTCACCCATATAACTTTGGTGTAAGACATATAGCTCCGATGGAGTGCTGCGTATATCCATATAGTGGGAGTGAATGGGGCACCAAAAAGCAGCCTCTAAATAACGCATTATCTGCCATGAAACTCATTAATTTCACCAATATTTTGTTACGATACACTAGTGCTATTCCCCGTTGAGTCCGGAGTTACCTGTTATCTATTCGCAGATGTGCAGAGGTTTGTTGTTCTTTGGCCAGCTGTTCCTCTCTCTGCCTCCGCATGGCAGTAGCAAATTACAGCTAAACAAATCATCCGGTCAATCTACAGAGCCCAGATGAAGATAACAGCACTCAACTGGGAAAAACACTAGTGTATCATGACAAAATATTGGTGAAATAAACGAGTTTCATGGCAGATAATGTGTTATTTAGAGGCTGTATTTCGGTGCCCCATTCACTCCCACTATATGGATATACGCAGCACTCCACTGGAGCTAAATGTCTTTCGAAGGATTAAAAATGACACCAAAGTTATATGGGTGAGTAAACAATCTTATTTTATGCCAGAAATAAGTTCCAGGTTGTAAAAAACAGTAGTTCCCCTATATATATGGATACGTGAGCCGCTCTGCTGGAGATAAATATCTTCCAAATGACTCTAAGGCCTCGTCCACACGTACCAAAACCATCTTCTCCTCCTCCGTTTTCCCTGGCATCGTTTCAAGAATATCTGCGTCCACACGGATCCGTCTCAACACGACTCAAAGCGTTACTTCATCTTCCAGGCCTATAGGTGGCGCTGTTTCAGTTTCAGAAATTCACCAAAAACGGAGAGGAAGAGGTGGAGCATGCGCATAAAGCTTGAGCGCTGTTTACAAATCAGCTTTAGAAGAAACCAAACTCAAGGAGAAATTATATTTAGCCCTAGTAACCATAATAGGCTCAATATCTTCTCCAGCAGGAACACGAGCATGTAGTCCACCATTGTTGTTGATGTTGTTAGGAGACGTCTCGCGGGATATAAGAGGTGGAAGGCTGCTCCAGGGGTGTGGCCATGGTGGTCATGACATCATCGTTTGCGATTCTCTCCGTTTTCTCCGTCCACACAGAAACACAGGAGCTGTATTTTCGAATTTCTCCACCCTGGGACCGGGTTTCAAAAAAATGGGCGTTTTAGGGCAATGTGTTTACAAGATTCGTGTGGACGATCAGCCAAAATGAGCGTTTCTGTGTGGACGGCCTCTAAATGATACCAAAGTTAAATGGGTGAGTAAACGATCGTATTTTATGCCAGGAATAAGGTCCAGGTTGTAAAAAACGGTAGCTCCCCTTTAAAGTCAGCTCACTTGAAGCTTCACCGCACCCCAGACCCATTACACATGACATTTACATTATGTTCATTAATGTCCTGCATCCCTTCTAAGTGTTTACACCCACAGTACAGCCATGCTTGGCTGCTTTTCCTCAAGTTATTCTGCACCCTTCCCATCATAAGTTCAGGAGCAGCTCTCTCTGTCATGAGCTTGAGCCACCCTCTAACCTTCTGGTCTGCGTGGGCTCTTCCGCTTACATTAAAATAATTCTGGCAGCTACCACAAAACCTCTTATCATCACTGCAGCTTCTGCTGGAGCTGCTGTAGGCCGAGTGGCATTTGACACCAGTCGGGAAAGGGGGTTGTCCGAGCTGGCGTTCAAACTTAACTCAAATATCACACAAGGCATGGAGGAATGTCTTTGTTACACTTATAACATGTGTTGTCATTGGTTAATAAACATTATCAGTAGTAAAACAGTATCTGTTAGTCTTCACATATTTAGATCTTCATACTTTCTTAGTGTTTTGCAATCATTTCCAAGTATTATACTGAACCTGGGCTGCACCTGCCACTCCCATGTGCTAGTGAAACTCTCAGTCTTGATGCATTTCACTCAAAAATCAGCTGAGAGGAAATGGAAATGGAGGCAATACAGTTGTTTCCTGTGCATACACTTGAATCTGGTAACACATTTAAAGATTCTGATATTTCCTGCTGTTAGCGCATGTGACTGGCTCTCGGCTGTGCATTCAAACCGTGATTATACTCCAGGTAATATAAGGTTTTAGTGTTTGTCAGGGATGCGGAGGTGGACGGGGTTGTTTATTAATTGCGCCGGCAGTTCTCTGTTAAAACGGCTCCCCCGTGAATAAAGGTTAAGTCACTTTCCCTCAAGCCTCGACTGTTTTTCATATTCTGCTTCCGCTGCACAGTAAACACTGCAGGATCAGAGTCACCTTCTTTTAAACCCCATCTCCTCGGAGTGGACGCGCCTTCCCTGGGTAACTTTTTCTCTCGCTGTTATTTCCTCTCTGGAAAATGTGCTTATAGGATTTCTGCGACAAAAAGGGGGAGAGCTTCCAGTTTACCTCAGCGCACGCTTCTCGGGAGCCGCGACTCTTCTGTTCGTTCGGGGAATGGGTTATACGCAGGCGAAGAGACAAAAAACACGCTGTCAAGGCACAGGAGACAGGCTTTCCGCTGGATGCCTCATGCATGCCTTTAGGGATTATTACACATCTTATTTCAATATGTCCTGCACAGTGCAACATGATATGAAACATGCAATTCAGGATATTACACTTGTTTACTTATGATATGAAGCAGTGACGCGTTTCATGCAGGGCTCAAAATAGATCATAATACAGTCGGCTCAGTAGGCCAACATAACCCAAAGAGAAGTGAGAGTCTTCTTGCATATAAAAACAGTTCATTTTGGGGAAGTAGAAATGAAGATAAGCAAAGATTTATGGTTCTTTTAAGGGAACTGGATCTTGTGTAATCATTCTTTTCAAAGAGCCGTTCAAAAGACTGGCTCATTTTGACATTTGCAGTGTAGTTTATCCTCAAAATAAGCACTGTGATAGGGTAAGAATCTAGTCTTAGATATCTGAGTCTATATCTAAAAGATTCTAGACCAGGAGTGTCTCAGATACACAGTGAGCCAAATCTAAAAACTGGGACAAAGTTTTGGGCCAGATTTGATATTTATTGAAATAGAACAATACAGCAATTCAACTATTATATGTCTTTGGCTTGTAGTAGCGTCAAGTTCAAGCGTCAACATTCATGAACAGATAATCAGCCTCCACCTGAAAGCTCCTGTTTTCTATCTTTCATTTGGACATTTTTTGGGGGAGTTGTGTATTAAATTTGCCTGAGGTGACCAGTTGCATGAAGTTGCTAATGAATGTCGACAGAAGGATGCACCGAAATATTTTGGCTGAAAACCAAAAATGCACTTTCGGGCCATTTTCGGCTGCAAATTGCTGTGGTTGTTGCTTGCACGTGTCATTTGGGCTATAAAGTCAGAAAATGCATCACCAAAAACAACATGGCCGATACAGGATGTGGAGATGCTGATGATGAAAATGCACTTTTTGGCCATTTTTGGACAAAAAATGTTGGTGCATCCCTAGCTTGTGGGTCTTGATTGATGCACCAACAAACTAGCAAAGCATTGTGGGATTTGCAGTATTAGCAGTGGCTGCGATATATACTGGCAGACCAGCTCTAATAGACATTTGAAATGCGAGATTTGGCCCGCGGGCCTGAGTTTGACATATATGTTCTAGACAGACAGACGCTTTATTTATCGCCTGAGGAATCAAACCCAGGTCGACTGCTATGATCACCACTACACCATCTCTGTCACCAACACAAAACAAAGCAGGAGGAACAAAAAAAGAACTGCGACTCGTTTCTCATAGCTCGTTTTAAAGAGCCGGTCAAAAGATTCGGTTCGTTCACAAACGTCACAACTCCACCCGCATATATTGTCTATAGTACTTAGGCCAAAGCTGAAGAACTGGAGGGATGCAACAAAATCTAACAGTCCTGAAGAAGTTCGTTCATCATTTGACTGCTGCAGCCAGCCGCATTCATTTTGGACCCGTACAGATTATTAATCATAACCACAGGTAGAAGCACAAACGCTCATCACGTCCACATTCGTGCAATACGGTACATGCAGTTTGACAAGGCTGCATTGTGAATCCTTTAAAGAAAACCTTTGACTTTAAGGGGATTATCCTTTAATAGGATTTAAGCCAACTATAAGAAGAGTCCTTTAATAAAAGCCAGTCATTTCAAGCCATGCTTTTCAATTAAATGTCATTACAGTTTTCTGATTGCTGCATCAACCTGCAACCGAACATGCACATGGCTGGATATATATATATAAAAGGTTTTTATTATGTGTTAGTCTGGGATGTAGATATATTTGCAAAAACAGACTAAAATATATCATCTCATTAAAAACCGAGTAACACATTTTAAATTTGTTAAATCTGCCTCTAATAACCATAAGGGAGTCCGTCAGTTCTTATTTACTCTCACTGTCTGTTTCCTCCTGAGAAACAGAGGTTACATAGCTAAATAAATCCCCTCAGGTCCTTGACGGCTTTTGGCTTCCTCCACATTAAAGATAATGGAATAATTCACTTGCCCTTGAGCCCCCTTGCAGTGCATCCATACAGAACTTCTTATTGGGTCGCCGGCAAATTGAATGAACCTCCTTTCCATAAAAAGGTAATGGACTTCTTCGGATAGCCCTCTAAATAACACAGAGTGTGGGGGAGGTGAGATGAACCAATTTATTATCCAACTTTGAAGAAGGTGCGTACGGAGGGTAAGGTCACTCTCTCATTGATCACTGGTTCCTCCAGAGGGAAATGATAATTAGGTGTATCAACATGGACAGAGGTCACCTCCAGCCATCACCAGGAGCAGGTTAGAAACCCCGAGGGGAGAGTATGTATGTATATACACTGGCTGGCCAAGAGAAAAGTCTCCACCTGGATTTAACTAAGCAAATAGGTCTGAGCCTCCTATTGGATAATTACTGCATGGGTGATTATCTGTGAGCTGGAAACAAGTTATTTAAGCCCAACTGATGCAATGAGTAGCTTCTCATTTCTTCAACAACCATGTCTAAAGACACATCCTGTGGTCGTCTGTTTGAGAAGGGTCAAATCATTGGCATGCATCAAGCAGAGAAAACATCTAAGGAGATTGAAGAAACTACTAAAACTGGGTTAAGAACTGTCCAACGCATTATTAAAACTGGAAGGAGAGTGGAGAACTATTCCAGGAAGAAATGTCGTCAATGTGGGGTTGCTGCAGTTGCTCAGGTCTAGGTTCATTAGCTGACTACCTGAATATACTGAATGAGCAGCTTATTCCATCAATGGATCATATTCCAAGATGACAATGTCAGGATTCATGGGGCTCAGATTGTCAAAGAGTGGTTCAGGGAGCATGAGATGGATTGTTCCACCACAGAGTCCAGACCTTAACCCCATTGAGGATCTTTGGGATGTGCTGGAGAAGCTTTGAGCAGTGGGCCTCCATTAACTTTGATTACAGGACACATACAGAGAATGTGTTACACATACAGAGAATGTGTCCTGTAATCAAAGTTAATGGAGGTTCGGTGAAATATTAGAGTGTGTGACCTTTTTGTTTGGCCAGGCAGTGTATATTATCTTTTGCTGATTTGTAGAGCTTTGCTAGAGCATGAAAAACTCTGCAAATGACAGTTCATTTTGTTTTTAATTTCATAATTCAAACAGAAACACATCACAATCACAGGGATTGTGATTTCTTCAATGCCAGGCAAGAGACGCAAGAGTAAAATCTTTTAATTAAAGTTTTCCTAACGCTAACAGCTCCACGTTTGGTCAGTTTACGGTGCAGTAATCAAGCTTCTGTTTAGTCTGCACCCCGCACTGCTGGCTGAGTATTAGGGATTTCAGATGTCATGGAAAGCTGCACTAAACAGGAGTCTGTCTGGGTTTGTTATGCAAACGCAGTCACACCAACCTAAATCACGACGTTTGGGCTGCAACACAAATCTCCCAATTTATTGAGAGGAACAGACAGGTAATAAAGTTTCCATCTGGCATCTGTCTCTGCGGGTACAGCTTTCAATAGGGAGGGAGGAGGAACTAAAAAAAACAAAAAACAGACCCTGTTATTTTACAGTGACTGTGCATGAGCTGATAAAACTGTGAATAATAATTACCTCTCTTATCGCTCCATCTCCCATCCACATTTCTGAATTAAACAACCTGAATTTATTTCATAAATAATACAAATTTTCCCTCACTGCCACATAATGCTCAAGCGGTGTCAACAAATTGCATTGCTGCATTGCTGCATTGCTGTAGTTGATGGGGGAAGCCCAAAAAAGGCAACTGGACTTGTAGAGTTGCTTGAAGACTGTCAGGACACAAAGGGGAGGCAGGAGTTGGAAACAAACTCAAACCCCTGGGAACAAAAGATGCTGCAGGAAAGGCAGGGCATCCAAAAACCAAGACAAGAACTCGAGAGAAAATGCACCATGGGACAAACAAAGTAACGGACAGACAACTTGACGGAGAACAGAAGGAAAGGCAGGGTTTTATATACACACCTGGGCAGAAGGGTTAATGGAGCACAGGTGAGACTGATGAGGGTGGAGCAACGCACGGAGAAACCAATCAAGCAATCAAAGAGGGAGGAAACAAGACAAGAAACACAAAGAAAACCAAACGAGGTCATGGAAAAGAGCGTACCATGACAAAGACGCTTCATCCGAGTAGCTTCTTCACTTCTAAAGCACTGGTGGAGGAGTTGGGGTTTAAATCGGAACAACTGTGAGTGGTACCCACCAGAAACTCGCATGGCTAGTGTCCTTTAACGACTAGATACATGGATGTTTGACCCTGTCCTCCATCGTGAGTCATAGGATTCAGTCTCAGGATGTGAAACTTCTTGAGTTAAGAACTGTGATCTGACCCAGACATCTTCCGTCTTCTCTGGCTATAACGTGAACGTTGTTGTCTTCAAAGGCCATTTGTCCTTTAGGTGTAGGCGGGCCTCCAAATCGATAGTGAAGGTTTCTTCTTGGGATGATCCTGGATCGTGGTGTTATGAAGGCTGCTCTGCTTTATCCTTTTTACAAGCTAAAAGCATCTCTGTCTCAAAATCAGATCAGGTCTAACAGACAGCCAGCAGCTCCCACACTGATTAGCATCGAGGGGGCGAGGTGGGGGTTGGAGGGAAGGGAGAGTCAGCGTGCGTCTTGATTGCCTGCTCCATTTGCGAGACGGTGGATGCGAGGTTGCACAGCTAACTTTAAGTCTTCCTGAGCCCTCCGTGCATTTATGAGTACGTATCCATACATGTAGAGACAGCAGGGATCAGTGGAGGGGTGTTACAAAGTGAAATAACGCAAGGGGCACTGTGAGGGCAGTGTTGCAGACAGTGTCTAATACTGCTTCTCTAACGGCACTAGAAATAAACCAGAGCGAGAGCACCTACGATGTGAGGAGCAGAAAGGAGGATTTGGGGAGGCGGAGAAAGAGAAGCGCTGAAGTATGTGACATCTAGGGTGAAGCAGCGGACGTGGGAGGAGGTCCCGACTCTGATGCGCTGCAGACAGCAGGTGTTACGGGACTCTGCTCTCAAAAACCGACAGTTTCGGTTTCTTGGACGAGCCCCAAACAGAGAAAAGACAGAAGGTTAGCGCAGCGCAGAATCAAAGCCGAACGAGCCCGGGGCTCCGGTGCGAGCGTACGAGGAGAGCGGGGAGTCGGTCGGCGGGTAGTTTGCTTCCACGTGGTGCCGCTCGCCGAGGCACATGCCGTATATAGCATCGGGAGAGGAGGTAGATGTGCTCGACGCTGCGCCTCCATCTGCCCGTGCGCCGCACCTGGTAGGCGGCAGAGACGGGAAACGGGAGGAGGGATCATGTGGAGAGCTCACCTGCTCATGTATCCACGCCAGAAGCAGCATGATGACACAGAGGGCCTGGTGGGAAAAATATAATGAGCACAGGTGAGGGGGAAAAGACAGGTGTCAGGTGATTCGAAGGATTTGTTTGTGATGCTGTCCGTGCTTAATGTACTGCAACTCTTTTACCATTTTTGCGTCTATCTCTCCGTAGAGCAGCTCAATTATAGATACAGTTTTGAGTGAATTAAATTCCAAGAAAACAGCTCTGATTGCAAGACAGTTTTCTGGCTCAGATGCAACGTGTTATAAAAGCTGACACTGACAGAGTGAAAGCATTTCTAGGATCCAGGGCCCGTATTCCTAAAGATTCCTAGAATCCTCTCAGAGACCTCCGAACTTAGCCTAAATATTCCTAGCTAGGAGTCTTAGCTTAGGAGTGATTCCGGAAAATTCTCAGAGATCTCTGATCAAGGAATGGACAGAAACGCTGAGTCGTCGTTTCAAAAGGCAGGGCCGGATCCGTACCCCCAGGGGCCCCTGGGCGCTGAAGTTCATGGGCCACCTCCCCTCCCAAACACAAACACCCTTCGAAGGAGTAGAGTTACTTCAAACATTGTAAAACATAACTAAACGCTGCTGGCTCGTAGGGTCCGCTCAGCAGCTAATCATAGCTACCAAGCAACATGAAAACAACAGGAACCTGACCTGAACAACAGCAGTATGCAGCATGTCATTGGGGTTTTCAAGTGGGCACCTCCTTTCACCGATGTTTCGTTAAGTCACCCCCCTCCACACCGCCACTGTACAGTGAGAGGAAATTCTTAGAAAACGTCATAACTCTAAGGATTTTCTAATAATTTAGCCACTAGGAGCAACTCTTAGCGCTAAGAATCTTTAGGAATACGGCCCCAGATGTTTCTTTATTCCTAAGCCTCACCTTTCTTTTACCAGGCTTCAGATTGCCTCTACAGTCTGATCAATCCAAAAATCCCAAAAAAAAAGCAAGCATTCTCCACCGCTTTCTATTCTCCTGACATTGATTATCCAATGAGGGGGCAGATCTGGTGGAAGTGTGCTCATAAGCAGGCTTTCGTAAATAATTTACACGTCTATTTTTCCAAAGCGAAGGGACTCGCAGCCGAAGAAGAAAACAAAGGAAGCAGAAAAGTCGAGAAAGCGGCGCTTGTCCACCCTGAACCCGCTGTCTAATTGCTGGCATATATCTAGATGTTGTCAGGAGTTTTTCCTCACACTCTCCTCCTCGCCGAGGTGTCGCTTGGCCCGTTGAGCTTCATGCTGCCTGTCATGGCCGGCTGCAGACCTGATATGTTTACCGACACAAATTGGGGAGGAACTGCAGCAGCTCATTAAGGCGGAGGGGGGGGAGACTGAAATACCAAATTGCAGGGTCCCAATCTGTTAGCCCATCGAGGTCTGCGCATCCAGACAGGTGTGCAGAGAAACCATTAATTTAATGCTAAGGATTATTCCCACCGTGGAACTGCAAGGAAATGTGATGAAACCTAATTGGAGGCTGGAGCGGGAAAGGTCTGACTGCCGGCCGGTCTGTCAAGGCAGACTTTAAATTAGCTTCAGTGTCACAGAAGTCGTTATTTATGGTTTTATTTGCAGCGGCTTGTAAATATTACTTGTTTAATTGGCTGGTTAAGTTTCAGCCAGATGGCAGGTTTATTATTTTTGTGTCTGTTCTCTCGGTTAATTGGTGTGTGCTGTAAGAGCTGATAATGAAAAACACCTTCCTCCTCACGGGATCGGTTTCGCATTTTGAAAACGGATCAATGTCCGACGCTGCACGCATCTGTCAGCTGCCTGCTTGAATGTTGAAATTGCATTTCATTGACTAAATAGGCTCCCTTTCTCACCGCACACTTGCAGGCCCGCTCCAAGATTTTAGCTCCTCTTCTTCTTCTTCTTTGGTCAAACTCTGCAGGAACACCTTCCACCAGTCATCAGCAGGCTTGCAGCCGCTTCCTCCCGGCACATGATTCATCTCTCGTGTCATAGTTGTGCTAATTAAACACAGGGCGCACAATGATTATTGCTCGCCGCTCTCCACGTATATTAGCATCTGCAGAAGGCTCTTCAGCAATCTCCTCCGCGCAGGAAGAAGTGGAACGGAGGAAGTGCAGCTCGCAAGCTGCTAATTAAACCCAACTATGCCTGCTTCCCTCCCCTCCGCCTTCGCACAAAGATCCCTCTAATCGCTTCTAACTCAATTTGGAAGCAGCTAATTGATGCACGCGTAAGATTTGTGACGCGTGAAAGAGGAGAAAAGCCACCGGTTTAAATGTTAAGAGTCTGCGCGGCGGGGGCCGTGTGATTTCCTTCTTTGAAATGCTTCTGAAATAGCTTTGTTGATTTTGACCACAAACGGCATAACGACGAATCGGAGAGGGAGCACTGTTGAGAGCGTGATGATAACGGCTGCAGAGTGTTGGCACACATTTCATGTTGCAGGCTGATCAGTTGTCAGGGAAGCTTTGTCGTGCGTGTTTCTATTTTTTTCCGGGCGGCAGCCTCTGCGCCTGCGTTAAAATCCCTTTCTTCTGCTGCCGATCGCTCGGTTGGCCTCACATCCTGTATCACAGGCTTGTCACAGGAATGACATGTCAAGCAGCAGCTAAAGGAACGGTGCCATCTTTTTTTTTTTTCCTTCCCAGAGCCTCAAGCATCTCATTCACAGTTAAATGCTGCAGCCATATTCGACACGTCACTGCTGATGACATGTTTCTGCAGTCGACCCGCACACACTGCGCAGCGTGTCACATGAAGATGTTATCCGCGTGTTAACTCTCCCGCAAGTTCCACCCTCAGCCCGTCGCCCGCCTCGTAACGAGCCACAGCGCTAACGGCTCTCGTGGAAGCTGAGCGCCAAACGCAGCGTGGTTTGATCCGATTTTAGCTCCGCAGAGAGAAGGCAAATAGAAAGATGAAGTGAAAGCACGTTCACCCAAGTCAAGTGAAGCCCTTTGGCTATAATTCACCGAAGTTATTTTCCAAAAGGTTTCGATGTTATACAGTTCACATTTACATAACTCTGGAGAGGAACATCCGGAGGTCATTTAATTTTAATGAGATGTTCTTTACTCTACTACCAGAGAGATGATGGTGGAGGGCACCAGTGGTCAGATTTTATCTATTTATCTATCATACACTATCATACACATAAGTCTGGGAAACTGAACAATAAATACATTAATTCTATATTCTGCATTAAAATAATTAATGCATTTCTTAATGTGCAGTATTAGATCAACACTTCATGATGTTACAGCTGCTTTTCTCCATATATGTACTTTTAGTTCTTATTTTCCTCTTACCTCTTTACCTGTCACTGCAAACGCTCCAAATTCCCCCTCCGGGATCAATAACGTCTTATCTTATCTCACCTTATCTTAAGACAGCATATTTATTCAGAGCTCTGTTCGTGCTCGTGCTGCAGAATCTTCTTTGTCAAAAGCAATATTTTCATGTTTCGTGTACTTCTTGCAGATTTTTGGTTTAAGCTGCTGAAAGCTTGAAATCTTTATGTGTATTATTAAATGTATTTGTTGCACGACAGGCAACGAATATTCTGCTAGTTTCACCTCATCGGGTTCATCTGATCGGACTTGACTGAAATTGATTGAAAGTCCCTCATGGTATTTAACAGAGGCGGTCCGTGCATTTTCCACCTAGGCCTTCAGTGCCTTCCAATCTTATTAAAGCACCTCGTAATATGTATTATGATGCCACTGCTATAGAAACCATCAATAACATACGGATATACAATAAAACATGACACCACATATGCATATATTTCATATAGCGAGGTGAATGCCATTACTAAAGCAGGAAACTCACAAACTCAAAAAGTCTCCTCTCACTCAGTAGAGCTGTGCACCAACACCACATAAGTCCAGCAGAAGCATCAATGTTGACCCAATAAAATGACAAAAATATACATAAACAATGTAAAAAGAATTCACTCACCGGAACCAGAAGAAAAAATTTCGAGCCAATCCTATCGCTCATATTTACTGACCTGAAAGTGGCGAACACGTCTTTTCCCCAGCTGGGTCAGGCTAGCTAGCTCCGGGTTTGGGCGGCGTTTTCCTTTAAACTCCACCGTGAAAATGTCTCTCAAAGAAAAAATCTGCAACCAAATCGATAGCATCTCCTGCTTCTACAATTTAAAAAAAAAAAAAAAAAAGTAGCTATCGAAACGTTAACTGGGGCGATTTGCTTGCACAGCTCAGCTAGCAGCAGATGAACATGAACTGCTAGCTTGGATTAAACGTAGCAGCTCTCTGACCGTCCAATCAGAGGACGGGAAGGCCACAGAGAAGGTATAAGATTTCGAACTTGAAACGTAATTGGTTAAAGGAACAGCGTCGATGTGTTTCAAGCTGATTTTGAAGGCCCAGGCAGATTTCTTTGACTCCAGCCACACATGACGGCTGAAACATGATTGGATAAAAGCTCTAATGCATGAGAAGAACAGGCTATTGAGAGTAATTTAATAAGATTAATTGGACAATATTAAAATGTAAGTCAGTGATTTTGATAAAGGCGTTAGCCAGCAAAGAAGGCTTCGCCGACCCTGACGGCCCACCACTGGTATTTACTGTCTACAAGGCTTCATTGATCATTAATTTGGTTTTTAAATGGAGACCTTTGGTGTTTTGATGGACTGAGAAGCCAAAGCATGTTATGTGACATTTTATAATTGTTTCTTTATGCATCAGTCCTCACCTACTGAAGAGCTTCTCCTGATTCCTGCAAACCAATCAGCCCTTTTACGCGTTATAAAGGTGCCACCATCGTGGAATCTCTTAAGAAATTACAATTATCAGTCCTTGTGTGTGGAAAGTGGTCATGGACGTGATTGGAGGTCGTCAAGTTGCCCTTGTGTATTATGCTGACATTTGATTGCAGCCTCGCGTTCGCACAGTGGCCGAGATTGTTGTGTGCCGTAATGATTGGTTTTGGCACAAAAAAAAAAATCCACTCGCCCTACTTAACGGCCTCGCTCACGCTGGCGTTGCAATTGTGCATGCAGAATTTCTATTTAGACGTCTGGCATTTCAGAGCTTTCTAATCAACCTGAGTAACCTTTGGTTGGAGTTACAGTTCTTAGGTAAACACTTCCCTGTCCGGAGGCGGAGGTCTGAGCCAATCGACTCATTTGTTCTGTTCTGAAAGTGATTGCTGCCGAGTGGAGACTGCTTTAATTTGATTGATGTGTGGTTCGCCAAGCGGTGGATTTGGTTGTAATTACTCTTTGTGCTCACCGTGATAAGGAAATTAATCAAGCCATTATGTTGCTCCCATTTTATCATCAGGACACAATAATTGAATAAACCAACCTCACTTGTCTTCAAAGTCACTCCGGCTCGCAGCGTACTCACCCGCTGGAAGGGTAAAGGGCCCTCTGCTGCTGATTGGCTGATAGTGGGGCGAGGATGTCGAGCGTATTTCTCACTCAGAGATGATGTAGTCGTTCTGATTGGAGCAATCAGGGCCAGTTCGTTCAATTTAATCACAAAGACACATTTTGTCAGCCTCGTGTGGTGTGTACGGACACATCAGTCATGTTGTTTTGAGCGAAAATCATTTAGTTTATTGACTGATCAGTGCAACCGTGTGCAAACAAACAGGTAGAAATTCTTTATGTAAAATCCAAGTTGAGTAAAAGAGAGTAGATCTATTAGTATGTATGAGCTGTACAAGGTCGTTCATAGAGATGATTACATTCTCCACCTTGTATAACCAGGATAAGGGCTTGTTGATGTTAATGAAATTGGAAAATAGTGATTACATGTGGAAATGCAAAAACTGAGATACTTCCAAAACCATAACTGGGACACAACTCAAGTCCAGAATTCTTCTGTTGGAGCAAAGGGCTGTTGGTTGTTGGCTTCGTCCTGTGCTTTTAAACCCTGAATTTAGCTTTAGATTTAGGATTCAAGAGTCAAGTTCTCCAATTTCCACTGTGCTATATACACCGATCAGCCACAACATTAAAACCAGTGACAGGAGAATTCAATACCATCGACCATTTATTGACAATTCAGTGTTCTGCTGGGAAACTTCTGGACCTGGCATTCATTCATTCATTGGTGTGGATGTTACTTAGACATGTAGCACCCACCTAGACCAGACCAGGCACCCCCACCCCATAGCAATGATACTCCTTGATGGCAGCAGCCATCCCCTGATACAGGCAACTCAAAAAAAAAAACATGAAGAACATCTCCAGGTGTTGACCTGGCCTCCAAATTCACTAGATCCCAAACTGATCAAGTATCTGTGGGATGATCCACAGAGGCCCCGTTTTCTGCAATCTTAGTTTATCTTTTTTGCCCATGAAAGTTTAGATGTTAAAGCTTTAATTGCAAAAAATTCACAAACTACAAAAATACAACTAACTGAAGACTTTCCTTTGCACAACACATGAAGCTTTTAAAACAATTAATTTATAGATACAGCTAAGAAAGAAAACTTTCCGTCACGATTGCTTAATCAAATGGCGCATTTCCACTAGCACGGTTCGGCTCGGTACGGCACGGCTCGGCGCGCTATTGCGTGTTTCCACTAGCACGCAGTACCTGGAACCGGGTACATTTTTGGTATCACCTCAGCCCTGGTTCCAAGCGAGCCGAAGCGTTACTAAAACGTGACGTCAGCCGACTGCCTTCCACTGATTGGCCGATGAGTGTCGTCACTGGAAGCGTCATAACCGCGCGACGACCGCCTAGAATGTAAATAAAAACAAGACGCGAGACAAGACACCACTTTTTACTGCTTTTTGACTTGGAACGAGATGGCTTCTCAGAAAAAATCCGCTCCTTGGTCGGTGGAGGAGGTCCAGACGTTCCTGACTCTGGTTGCCGAAGAACGGATTCAGAGGGAGGTCTTCCGGATTTGTACGTTGCTCGGCGCCGTGTAAATGACGTCACAGCGGTTTCGCGCAGCCGTGTTATGACGACCCCGCCCACGTCGAGGAGGCACCAGTTGTAATGGAAACACAACCAAACCGAGCCGAGCCGTGCCGTGCCGTACCGTACCGAGCCGAGCCGTGCTAGTGGAAATGCGCCAAAAGTCTAATGTAGCGTCAAAGTCTCACGCTCAAGTTAGATTTTGAGCAAAGCGGCAAAGACGGGAGATGGCCCAGAGCCACTGATACCTCGTAGCCGAGGCTGAAGAGAGCCATTAAATCTCTGATGTTCACTTCTTATCATCGTGGCTTCCCATCATGCATTGTAAGGAAGAAGAGGCCGCCAATTTGGGGCTGATCTCGGACGATTTGCATCCATCCCTGCAATTTATTCTGGCAGGGGGAATGTCACCAAAAATCTATCACCCTACCGCACACATTGGAGGAAAAATTGCCTTCTCGGGGATGAGGTGGGGCTATAAGAGGCTATAAGAAATGGAAGAACAGTCTAACACGGTCAGACATGTTCTGGGGAACGCCATCGAAACTGGATTCATTCAAGGCCACATGACTCTTTCTACTTTGCTGAACATGCCAGCTCAATCAGAAGCTCCTGTTTTTTCCTCGATTACCAAATACCACTTCATGATTCTGCAGCTTTATTTATTTATTTATTTATTTTAATAAAAACCCGTTGACATTTTCCTCAACTTCTGAGGCCGTTTTAATATTCAAGAGTGTGGATCTTTTCCTCATAATTGATTGGAACTGTTTAATTACAAGCCCGTGTTTGTGTGTTTCTTCCCTGCTTCAAAATCTCTTAACATTTAATCAATAACACTTGACCTTAACACAGCCACTTATGCCGTGTGCTGAGGGATGCACGGATTTTTTTTTCTTTTTTTGTTATGTGATGAAAGTCAAGTCCACACAGACGAGTCGCTGATAAAAACACCTTGACCTAAATACATCTGCTGAGAACAGACAGCTCATGTGCTACATACTGTGATTTACAGATATGTATAGCCTGTATAAAAACATGCAGCACCTCAGCACCATCAGTAGCATTACCTGTCCTGCAGCTAAAGGTCTAATAACTTTATCAAACAGTTGATGTTCAGCCTCCATCTCTCTGTTACCACAGGACGTTTGGTGAAGTTGTTAACTGACTGATGTCCAGAGGATTTGGACCGTTCCTCTGCTAGCGTTAGCATTAGCCTTTTCAGATGTGTTGCAGTTTGTTGTATTTCAGGATTTCACAATAGTATGGGCTTCATCTTTAGTGAAGTATTTACACACACTTGATGAACTGCTGCTAGTCAGTTTCCTGTTTTATTTTGTTAAGTTCTTGGTTTCCTGTCTTGTGTCCCTTCCTGCATCTTCCCACTTTTTTTCCCCCGTTTTTTTGTCACCTTCCTGTCCTGTGATTTACCACCTTTGTAATTATCTGCCCCGCCCTGATTGTTTTCACCTGTGCCTCCTCTGCCCTTGTGTGTATATATATATATAGTCCTGCCTTTCCCTTTGTCCTCTGTCGCATCGTACTGTTTCCTGTTTCTCTGCGTTCCCAGCGTTTACAATCATGTTACATTTTTGTCTTTTTGAAAGTTTTGATTTTTGTTTTTGGTTCTCCTGCCGTCTCAGCAGCGCTTTGTGTTTCCTTTTGTTTAATTAAATTGATTTATTTTTTGCCTACTCCTGCCTCATCGTATATCGTGTTCAGCATTTGGCTCCTACCTCAGGCGTTCAGGTTGTTATTGTCACGTGATCAGCGACTAGTCAACATGATGCTTAAAGCTGAGTCATCGATGAGTCTGTACAACCACTGCTCTAAACTGAAAAGGTTGAACATGTTCCATGAGCGCTCCACGCCGGGGCCCGTGCATCATTTGCTTGCCGTGTGTTTAATTGCTTGTTTGTGTCCTTCGGCTGGTGACAAAGTCATTCTTGACTCAAGTCTGAAACTTGGATAAACACTGTAAATTACAGCAAAGCGACTAAAGGGGGGGCCGCGCTGTTGGGATTTTAATTGTGGTAGTAGATCATCTCCTTCCCTTGTAATTATCTCAACTATCATCACTCCTATGATAATGATAATCAATTGTTCCTGGTTGCTCTGACAGGGATAATGAAAAGTTTATTAGCCTCTCTGAACCTCACTCGAGTGTCTGGGGAGCTCTTAAATCATCAGTGGTAATGGGGAGGCAAAAAAAAATACGCTTTTATGTGATGTGGTCAAACACTTCCTGATTCTTGAAAGGACGAGGGTCGTGCGAGCCCTTCTTCCGTCTCCATTATGTGCCGCGATGGGTTTGACATGTTTATAAGCTAGTAAGTTAGAGGACAGCTCACTGAGTGTTAATTTAGGCAATTTGGCAGCCGTCCACTTTGACTAATAAAGATGTTTAGATGGAGGGCCACTCCACAGGAGGAAAGTTTCTTCCGAAGCGGCGCTCTAGTGTCGACAGTTACATGATTTCTAGCGAGAAAGCAGCTAAACCGTGCGTTCGGTACGAGCTTGAAGCCAATCAACATCAGAATTTTACAATAAAAGTTGTTTTTGTTTTCCACAAAGTGACGCGTCATCCATCCAGTGCCAGATGTTGTTCTCCTGTCGGTCCTCTGCTATTATCCGCATTGATTCCTCCGAGCACATCCGCTAACTTGTTTGTTACTCGCCGCTTCTATTAGAGTCATGAAGGCGCCTGGACTCAGCGGGACAGGATGGGGGCACCTGTGAGGAAGGCATGGCAACCAAAATGAGACGAGAGGGTCGACAGATATGGATTTCTGAGTCCTGCAGAGCGGGAATGGCTTGGCCTTGTGGAAAATCTTTTAAAAGACACATGAGACAGACACTCAGTGACTGCGTTTACATGGTCTTTGGTATCCTGATTTTGAGGCTTATCCCGGCTTGATATGGTGTTTACATGGAACACAGAGAAACCCCGTTATTCATATCCCCGTATACATGATAAATATCATTTAGTTTTTTCATTACTTTAAGGGAAAATTCAGTCTCTTTGTCGCTCCAAAAGTGAGAAGTTCTCGTTGCCGCCATGTTGTTTGTATATCTAGTGTGTCACTTGGCGTCACTTGCGTCTGCGCAGACAGTGGGCAGCCGTCAGAAATCAGGATAAGGTGTATACCTGCTCCAGTATTACGGCTTTTATCAGAGTACTCCAGGTAGCAAAACCGAGTTTCTTGAAATCGGGAAATGGGCATATCCTGATTTCTGAATTCGGGATATGGTGTTTACATGGACAAACACAAAAACGTGATACTAAAGACCATGTAAACGCTCATTTTCTCACCACCGTGATGACAACACTTAATAAATATAACATTAAGCCAGAATTATAGCCTCGACTTGATCTTTGTCTTCAAGTGTCTTCATCTCGTCTTATTCCCCCTCAAAGAAAGCTGACCTATTCCTACTCGAAGGCTGTAAAAATCAGCCCTGATAGTCGGCGGATGGAGTGCGACCTTTAAATGAAGAATACATTTCCGCAAATTTGTATTAAGGGCGCGCTGATTCTCCAGCGTACACTTGTGCACCGCACTTGCAAGCATGTATAATTAAAGACTAATTGAACTAAATGGACCTGGAAGCAGAGTTTGTGAGGGCAGGCTGATTTACGCTGAGAGAGCATAACACGGCCGAGAGGGAGTGGATTTGTGTGAGAGCAAGGAACAGAAAATGTACAAATGCCCCTCGAGGGTCTCTCAGCTCCGTCTCTGGCGACGTCTCGTCCCGTCACAGTGGGGTGTCCTGTGCACACGAGGGTTAGAAGGAAAAGGTTGCATTCAAGTGCTGCGTCTTTCCCTATAGATGCTCCAGACTCACCCGGCTCTGCACAGACTCGCTCAAAGCAAACAAACAGTCAGGCGTTTTTTCTTCACGTGGTTTGGGTAAATACACGATTTGAAGTAACGGAGCGCTGGTAAAAACAAGAAAACATCCTCTCAAATGTAATTGGGGCTGAGAACGCAATCTGCATTCATCACCCGTGTGATTTTCTTTCGACACGTTTTAAACGCAAACACCGGAGCTGCGTAGCGCCGCCGCTCTAATGGCTGCCTGCGCGCTCCTCGCACACCTGTACCCCGTCAGCCGATGTTGTGATACCGAGCCCTCCGACGGAGAGCCGGTGTCGTGCAAAGCAGCTGGCAGATCACTGAGCAGCTCCTGGCGGATATTGCAGCAGTTTGTCTCAATTTTACATCGTAAATGGGGCGTGGACAATGAAACTGTACACAAACTATGATGATCCTCCTGTGGCCCTGGCAGCCGATGATGTTTTATGACTGCCTCAGCACAGAGCTGGAAGTTTAACAGACAGGCAGATGGCTGCAGATAAAAAAATAAATAAAATAAATGGAGGGCAGTTCTGGGCCTGATTCCTTTCTGTGTGGAGTTTGCATGTTCTCCCTGTGTCTGCATGGGTTCTCTCCAGGTTCTCCAGCTTCCTCCCACCGTCCAAAGACATGCTGGTTAGGTTCATTGGTGATTCTAAAGACGTAGGTGTGAGTGTCTCTCTGTGTTAGCCCTGTGATAGACTGGAGACATGTGTGATATCTTCTTGGATTTTTCCAACAACTGACCAAGACACAAAAATATTTCATGCAGGAAAATAAGGAAAAATCATCATAAATGAGAATTAAATCTAAAGTATGTTTATAGTTTAATTTCCTACAATTAATTTGATTATATTTTAAAAACATTGCAGGTTAAATCTGTAATATGTGATCGGCTAATCAATGGCTAAGTCATTTATCTCTAAGAAAAATCAGAAAAGACTTTATTGCCAAGCATGTTTGAGCATTCAAGGAATTTGCCTTGGTGATGGTGTGCATAAAATAAAATGAAATAAAATAAATATAGAAATTATATCTAAAATACAAAAAAGGTACAAAAAATAAAAAAGCAATATAACATATTTTTATATTCATATGGTAATATTTAAGCAGAACATAGAGCTAATACATTAATTAACTCTGCATATAAAAAGTTTGTCCTCCAAAGTACTGCTAACATTTTAGGGTTGTATTTGAAGAAGAGCAACACTTTAAGTTGAGAGGAAGATGGTGCCTCAGTTAAACGAGACAGGACGTGTTGTCTGTTTTATCATTTAACTAATCCCTGCAGGTTTCCTAATGTTGAAGGGAACAGCTGTTACATGCATGTCACACGAAAAAGCCCAAAAGTGGAAAAATCTGTGGAACTTAATTAGATTTTGTAAAGATACCCCAAAGCATTGCATTGTAATTTGCAGCACGTAATATCACCAGATCAATCAGGAATAATATTTTGTTGGGGAATATTTCAAGCTGCACATTTGGTCCAATGCAGAATATAACTGAAAGATAGATATGGGATTACTGAGCTCCTGTTCATTGCAAGATTATGATTTTGTCAGGGTTTTTTTTTTTTGTTGATAATAATGGAGTGCTATGGCGCAGAGGAACAAAATCTATCTATCACCAGAACTATTCCTTCACAATTTAGTAGTAGCTTAAGATTTCAAACATGTCTCATCACACTTTCACATTGTCAGGATTTATTATGCAGAGAGAATTAGCACATGAACGCTGTATTCATTTTTTCATCATGACATCCTCACTGTCTTAATACTTTGACTTCTGCAGCCTGTCTGGAACACAGCAGCAGCTTCTCTGCTTTTCATTTGAAAAAAAATCACTACTATTTTAACTAGGGGTGGGACTCGATTAATTATAGGCTTTGCAATTAATCTCGATTAATCGCATTTTAATTGCATAACAATATTTGCCCCAATGGATTTTAGTGGACGACTGATCAAATAATAATCACAGACATGAATATTGCAAACTCAAGCTCTTTTTAATGTCTGGAAAAATGCATTTAATTGCATTTTAATTCAGAACAGTAGAAAACGAAATAGAAGTCACTGGCCAAATCTGAACAGACCTTTAAGCACATTTTCAAAACAATATTGGCTTCAAGTTTGAGCTGCTGAAGCTGCACATTTGGTCCAGAGCAGAACATACAGAGCCCCAGGAAGATAAATGTGGGACTACTGATCAGTGCAAGAATCTGATTCTGACAGTTTCTACAATTAAAGCATTTATCCTGCAGACAGAATTAGCACATGCACGCTGTATCCACTCCTTCATCCACGCAGAGGTGAAAATCACATCCTCGCCGTCTTATAGAAAGACGTTTCCTCGTCTGCAGCGCGTTTCTTCACACCATCTGTATCAGCACCAGCGGTATGTGATGGAGCGGAGGAGCCCCGCGACGAAGACTGGAACTTCTCTCACCAACAAAATAACTTATTACCTGGAGAGCTAGAAAAAGACGTAGTAGTTACTGAGGATGCTATCTGTGTCTGTACAGACATACACACATTTCATGCCACATTAGTAGAGAATGTAAGGAACTTGATCCCAGCACATGTCTTCATTTCACCTGCTTCACGGCAAACAAATCCTGGATTCTGGAAGATTAGTGTCGACCTAATTATCTTGTCATCAAGCTCTTAATCTGCTCTCTGTTTGCATTCATTAAAAGCTTTTAGCCAGTTTGGTGCTATGAGATGTGCCTGTAAATACCTTCAACTGCCGCCTAATTAGGACTGCACGAGGATGCCGCGCTTGAGACGTGCAGAAGAAGCGGGAGCTGTTGTTCGACGGATACAAATAGCCCGCGATAAACCGCTACAGCTCGGGATGGTTTGGCCGTAAATCGGAAGGGAGGGGGGATCAACCGCTGCCGTTAGAGTGATGGCAAATAACGGGGGGAAGCACTGAGGAAGGGAGCTTTGGGCGACTTGTCAGCCCGGCTCCACACATAGGGGAGCACTCAGCAGAGCTTTCATTTTATCACGCTGAGCACATTCAGCAGTCGGTCCTACGTGTACAATTAAAGTCAGATAAACTACCGTTAGGGAAGCGTACGCTGCAATAAATCAATAGAAAATGGGGCGGACAAGCAAGAGTTTGGTTGTTTCGTTATCGGTTTAGAGGCCTGGACATCTGTGGAGTGAATCAGATCAGATCTACGGAGGTCATTGTTTCACGTGGTCTCCTTATGAAAACACCTTTTGATTGCACTTGGTTTTGTTTCATATATAAGGGGAGTTTTACATTTTAAGTAAAAAGATCACATGCTTTAATTTCATTGCTAGCAGTATATGAGAAGGACAGAGTGGTGAAGTTAAGTGGCTGAAAGCAGGTTGAGGTATTAAGCCGTTCTATTCAATTCAATTCAATTCAGTTTTATTTATATAGCGTCAATAACAAAAACCCTGCCTGAAACCTCCAGAGCAGCCTGAAGGCGACGGTGGCAAGGAAAAACTCTTTAAACAAGGACACCACACAGCAGTAAACATGCTACACAGTAATAGCACAGAATTGCATGACTGTAGTAGACAGGACATTAGAGGGCAAGAGCTCTGTGCCAGAGAAAAGAAAGTGGAGGATGTGAGAGAGGAGAGAGAAGAAGGAGAACATGGGTTTGGTGCATTGTCCCCCAGCAGCCTAGGCCTATAGCAGCATAACTAAGGGATGGTTGAGTCCAGCCCTAACAGTTAAGCTTGATCAAAAAGGAAAGTCTTAAGCGTGACCATAAAAATAAGGGACCAGATTGACAGATTATAGATTATCTTTGTGTAGTTTGCATGTTCTCCCTGTGTCTGTGTGGGTTCTCTCCAGGTTCTCCGGCTCATAAGGTTCATTGGTGATTCTAAATTGGCCGTAGATCTGAGTGAGCGTGAGTGTGAATGGTTGTCTGTCTCTCTGTGTTAGCCCTGCGATGGACTGGAGACCTGTCCAGGGTGGACCCCTGCCTCTTGCCCGATGACAGCTGGGATAGGCTCCAGCAGACCCCCGTGACCCTTAACAGGAATAAGTGGGTATAGAAAATGCATGAAAGAATATTCCTGGCCAAAACTGATCAGACGAAATGCCACTTTAAGTACTTTTCACTCCTGCACATTTCAAAACACTTCAGCTATTACCTCAAATAGCTAAAGATCTGTTTCCTGCTGATGAACTATTCTTATAATTGTTTCACTGAAATTCAAGGTATTCAAGCTAATTTCTCCATCGCTTTAATAACATCAGGCGGCACAAGTGGCCATTTACTGGCTTGTCCATCAGCGGTAGGAGGAAGTTAACCGATTCATCTTTGGTTATTCAAAGGTTCCTTTTCCCGTCGGCCTCCTCCATCAGACTAATCATTCTCCCGGTGGCTGTCTTCATCTCCCCCACTGCCTCTCACCAGCCAGCCGGTCATGTTGGAGCACCCGGTCCGCCGTTTTACATTATTAGTCCCCTGTCAGGTGCCCTCTCTCCTGAGCCGAGGAAGACGAAGGCGAGGAAGACGGAAAGCGGCGTCTCCTGTCTGCCCGTCGCCGAGGAAAAGAGAAGGGCCGCGTGTTGACGGCCTAATCTCTGGCTCTGATTATCTTCTCATTACAATCAGACGGGAGCCACTCGATGAAGAGGAGAATGTGTAATTACACTCAAATCTCCCATGACGAAAACAGGGAATAATAAGCAGGACGAGGATTGTGTGCGCACATCAAATCATCCCGTTTATTTAGTCATTCGTTCTGCCGCCGCCGCTATCGATGAAGATATTTTTTAGGGGGGAAGCTCAGGTGGAAGCAGTGGAATTAGTAAACACCTGACTTATAGCCGGATCATTTGGAAATAATCTGAGTCAAAACTTCAGAGAATACGTGAGAGGATTCTTTTATCCCTGTGGAACAATCAGGCATAACATTATGACCACCTTCCTAATATCGTGGAGGTCTCCCTTTGTGGTGACTCATCAGAGAATGGACATCGGCCTTCTGAGGGTGTCATGTAGTGTTAGTGGGGGGGGGGGCTTTGAGGGGAGGGTCCTCTGTGGATCATCCCACAGATACTTGATCAGTTTGGGATCTAGTGAATTTGGAGGCCAGGTCAACACCTTGTGCTGTTCTTCTTCCTAAAGTGTTGACACCCCTGTCCTAGAGCGTTTGTGTGTGTGTGTGTCTGTGTCAGACTGCATCCTGCTGGGGATGGCTGCTGCCATCAAGGAGTGTCATTGCTATGGGGTGGGGGTGCCTGGTCTGGTCTAGGTGGGTGCTACATGTCTAAGGAACATCCACACCAATGAATGGAGATCTAGAAGTTTCCCAGCGGAACACTGAATCGTCACAAGATGTTTTTCACTTCTCCTGTCTCTCCGGTCATAATGTTTTGGCTGATCTTTGTATATATATATACGTATATAGAGTCTACAGTTAGCGTGTTGGCTTGCCCTGATTACAAATCTGTACTGGTTGCTTCTAGTGGTACGTGTCGACCCCGATATATTAGAAGTAAACAGAATTTCAACAACGCTGTAGCCCAGAGATTTAACTCTTACTGAATTTAATCATTTACATCCCTGACGTTATATACAGAAAAAATATAAAATAAAAAGTGTTCGTTTTGTGAATTTGCTTGGTCTGGTCTAGGTGGGTGCTACATGTCTAAGTAACATCCACACCAATGATCAGATCAATGAACTGTCACAGGATGCTATTCCCTTCTCCTGTCTGTGGTCATAATGTTGCGGCTGATCGGTGTATGTGTGTCAGAGGGAAAAAAAACAAACAAAGTCGAGAAGAACTTGAACTATTGTTGTCGTCGTCTCTTCTCAGCACGAGAGAAAACGCCAGTTCCCCAAAATGTCATGGCAACTGGAGCATGTAAATAACTACATCTCAATTGACACGTTGATTTGAATGGTAAACGGCTGACCTCCAATCTCCCTGGAGAATAGCTGGAAGGAAGAAATGGAGGGGAATAAAAACACATACCCAGCAGACCAGAGGGAATAAGCCTAACCAAGCATGTTAATTCCCCCCCCCTCCCCCCCTCACTATTGTCTGATGGAAGCGTTAACTGCACAGGGACAGCGAGAAAGACAATCGTCTCAGGAGCAAAATATAACTCTTCTTCTTCTTTCTTTCTTTCTTTCTGTTTCCTCACAGTTCAGAAACAGCAACAGCAACAACAACAATCTGCCAACAGCTCAAGACTGATGAGAGGAAAGCGGCGGACGCGAGGTTGGACGCCGTGGACCGAAACGGCTGCATCAAAGGACACGGGCGTAAGCGGCGCAGTCGTCGCAGGGCCAGGAGGTGAGCTCGGTCTGTCTGCCAAAAAAACATCAAGAGCGTCTTCGCTTGTAAAGAGAGAAATCAATGCCCTTTATAAGGATGCACCGCCGTTGATCGTTTCTGGTGATGAATGGCTGAAGTGTTCTTTTTATTTTTTTGTTTTTGGAGGAGCTTTTTTTTTTGTAGATTACAGTGCTGATGATAAAGCCTTTCACCAGCGCACCAGAACTCCTCCAGGGCCTGTGAGCAAACCCGGCTAATCTCTATATTCCTGTGCGAGGAATGTAAACAGTCTTATCAGCTCGGACCCGGTGGAGAAATACAAAGATGTTGTGAGGAATTCCATACCGCGTGATTCAGATTCCTCCAAAAAGTCTTCTTCACACTTCACAGGAGAGTTTTCTTATTCTGAGGTGGGGTGGTGGGGTGGGGGGGTGATGAATCCAGTCTTGAAACCTCTTAATTAATCTGACACCTTCAAAGCCTCTGCAGCTACGCGGCGGGGAGGCAGCCAGTGATATGTAAAACACGTCTCAATCCGCATTTGAAGTGTAAGGGATGATCACAAACACGAGTCCTTCTCTTTGGATGAACTTTACCCGGCGGCTGCTGCAGAGGCTTTCGAATTTAACCGCTCAGCACGGAGAGTGTGCAGGCGCGCGGGCTTCTCGTAATCATTTCACCGGGCTTTGATTGAAAAAATAAATAAATAAAAAATTGCGACGAGACTTTTCAGTGAGTTGAATCGACACCGGAAGACTTCTTTCTTCGGCAGCTCCAAATGGCAAATGAGACATAATAATCGTTTGAGGAAATAACGTCTACTTGCAGAAGCAGACGCCGTCGCCCAATTTACATTTATAAATTAGAGGAACTCCGACTGCTTAGATGGGTAGCTCATGGCAAACATTTCAGAGAATAAGATTCAAGGATTCTTTATTGTCATTATAACACATGTTGGTACATGGGAAGGAACGAAATTGGTTTCTCTGGTCCCGATTCAAGCCATAAGTGAAAACAAAAAGTATAAATATAAAAAAGTATAAATGTAGAGAATAAAATTAGCTATCTATTGAACAGTGTATAAATATTAGTAGAGTATCAACACTAAAAGTTAACTGTAATGAATGATCAGTGATATTCAGTCCTACCACTGAGGTAAGAGCATTGTGTACAGTAATAAAAAAATTTTAATTTCACGTATATTTCTGCTTATTTAAACACAGAGCTCAATGGGGATTGGTTCACTTTTGGAGCCAGGTCAGCAGCCATTGAAGGAATTTAATTTTTCCTTTTATTTTTTCTTCAAAGTGAAGCCAAAGCAAGTTGAGCTCCCCCTGGTGGCTGGCTGCAGCGTATGACATAAGCCACGCCCCCTCCATGTTAGGGGGCGGGACTTGGGCCAAACTAAAACACTAAAATACACGTCAAATACTTTTTTTCAAGGATAGTTTCTGTTATTTTAAAGAACTAACTACATAAATAGTGTATAATCCAACATTTCTTTGAGCATTTCTTAGAGCAGAGCGTAGTGTTATTTAAACATAAACATGAGTCTGGAGGAAGTGTGGTCAAGGCATCGATATCCCGGCCCCCGCGTGATTCTGATATTGGACTGTACTGATCAGACTCTGGCTCTAAACTCCATACACATCATATACGTTAAAGGGGAATGTGTCATTTAGAGGCTGTGTTTCGGTGCCCCATTCACTCTCACTATATGAATATACACTTATCTAAATATCTCCTGAAGGAATACGAATGACACAAAAGTTATATGGGTGAGTAAACGGCCATATTTTATGCCAGAAATAAGGTCCAGGTTGTAAAAAAAAAACAGTAGTTTGGGACTTGTGTTGCTAAAGATGCGGGTGAAACGACAAAAGGAAGTCCGGTTTGAGCAACACAACCATGAATTTTGAAGGATATAATCCAATTAGCCAGGATTTCACCATGAATCCACGACTTTTAAAGGTTCTCAACACAAACCGAACCCACCGTCTCCTGAAGAATATGTCAAAAACACGTCTGCAGTAATGATATCTTCACGTGTGGGCTCAGGTCACATCAGTCCATTAATCACATCCTAACAGAACCGACTTTAAATACTAGTGTTGGATTATAAAGGGGCCAAACCACCAAACACACTTCTCAACAAGATGCACAAAAAATATAAGTCTCAGTTACAAATCTCCTCTGCAGAGACGTTTTTTCTGTGAAACGCTGTCGTCTTAATCAGCCAGCAGCGGTCCAGTTGTTTAATACGCCACTGAAAGGACAGGTTTCTGAACTAGAAACAAAGACGTATCATGGATGCAGTCACGTGTGCAGATGAATGGTATTCATAACCGTAACCGTGCCCTAGAAAAAAGAAAAGAAAAGAAGCAGTACGCTCTTCAGGAAAATAGGTTGAATTTTCTTTTTCATACACCATTGTTTCACAAAATCACCATTTCCACCGCAGCTGGCAATCGAGCACTCGCTCTCTCTCTCTCTCTCTCTTTCTCGTTTGCCTCTTTTCATTCTCTCCACCTCATCAAAGGAAACCGTTTCTGCTGGCGAGAAGAAAATGCAAAGACTTGTGCTCTCTTTCCACTAGGCCAGAGTGGTGGAGGTGTTAATGAGTGACAAAGCGTTCTCATTACCAGGAGAGGGTACTTGGGCCCGGTCTGTCTAATCAGCCCTAATGCATTTCAGTTCCTAATGCTCCCGAACTGCCGACTACTCGGAGCAGGGCCATTTGTTATAGAAGGACAGTCGTCTGGAGGCGCGCGGTCTCCAGAGCGCTGCGGTGGCATATATCGAGGAGGAGCGCCGTTTGTCACTGTCTGGCTCGGTCCTGATCACACCCACCTCCGCGCGTGACCTTCTGTTTGTGCAACACGGAGGTGCATTTCATTCAATTTGACGCGTAAATGGCAACGATCCCCCTCCACTAAGCATGAAAGCGATTCAAAAACGTAGCAGCTGTCTGTCGTGCTTGACATTTTGATGTATTCTGCTCCGGCTCTAAGCAAAGCAAAATGCTGATAAGAAAAAACTACCTGGACATGGAGATAATGTGATTTTGGACAATAATTAGATTTATTCACAAAAAGATTTATTTATTTTGTCCTTAATCAGGAGCGATTATTTATAAATGAGTCAACGTCATGCATCGTAGCCTTGCTGACACATTTAAAGTTTCTCACGGCTCTAACAAGCCTGAAGCTCTTGGGTGCGAGCGCAATTATTCTAGTCCCTGTGGCTGCTTTAAATTAAACCACAGAGAGCCGGGAACTCCACGACTGCAACAATTAGCCCCCTCCCTGTCGCCCATTTAGCTTGTGTTTCACTAACAAGACCACACCTCAGTATGTGCGAAGTAGGGATGCATTTTCGGGCCAGAAATGTATCGGCGAATCAACACGGCCGAAACAGGATGTGGCAATTTTCGGGCGAAAATGGCGCAAAAGTGCATTTTTCGGTTTACGGCCTCAAATTTTTGGTGCATCCCTTTGGTGAACGATATGGACAAAATTTCATATCTCGCTAATTATGCCAGATATCTCAATATCGAGCGTTTTTTAAAGCCTTCTTTCTAGACCGTGTACACAGGTACCATGTCTTTACAGTGTGGTATGTTCTAGCGTCTGTAATGTGTTTATGTCTGGTGGACGTCGACTCATAACGGTGTAACGCTACTGATCGCATCAACAATCAAACTTTGATTGTTCTTCTTTTGGGATGACTGAGAAGTCCCCGGTGTTTCTTGCAGTACACTCTTCATGCAGCACGTGATGGTGGTGTTTCATGTTTCTTGCTTCGTCGCAATTATCACCAAGCGACCTGAGCAACACCTCGCTCTGGTTAACATCTTCATTTTTAAAATACCTCCAAATAATGGAGGACCATTTATGTTTTGGCTCCAAATCAGATTTTGCACTAGTGACACGGGAATCAAGCCCTCAAAAATACTCCCGTCATATCCCGATCACGTGACTGCCCCCCCGAACAAAAATCCTGTCCCGCAAAATCACGAGAGAAATACTGTCCCATCCCGCTCCCTGTGTTGTTGTCTAAAGTTGGGCACACTTTTAAAATTTAATCTCTGGCTCTGTCCCGTTCCTGTTGATTATTTGCTCTATCCCGTCCCGATCACGTTACCAACAGTGAATACCGTGACCCGAGGGAGTCCCGAAAAGTTGTCCCCCTCGATTCAGCACCGCCACCAGCCGCTTTATTTTCCACACTCACTTTACTTTCTTTCTTTTTAAATTTCCTGCTGTGTTTGTAGTGTGTGTGTCTCTGTCTCTGTCTTCTTCACTCCCACCCTCATGTGTTTGTCATTGGTCTATATCGTTTATATCGTTGCTTTTTCGATATTAATATCTTGAATGATCATATCTAGATACAGATACCATAACGATATATCGTTCAGCCCTAATCTCTAGTACGAAGACGTTTATTTTGACCAGGTTAGGGCTGGGATGGAGGGAGGGACAGAGTGAAGAAAGATGTACAGACTCATGGTGGTCCTCTGATGTTCAGATGGAGGAACCCAGAGCGTGAGATTCAGGGTGGGGACATGTCTTCAGAAGCTCCGTGTCCCCCGCCAGGTTCCTTCATTGGGACTGTAAAGAAGACGAACGAACAGAGAGGTCGGGGAGGGGCGGGTAATTGTTCACCATCGCGTCTTTGGAGCAGAAATCTCCGCTCCGTGCTTTCATCTCACAGCAGAATCCCGTGCCGCGGCTCTCGCTGCGAACCTTTCCTCAAATTTCACACGTTTTCCGAGTCACGGTCGGCGGTGCCAGATGTTTCTCTGTGTTTAATTCTCAATTAACGCCGTCTCGACGCATCGCGGGCGCTATGAGTTCAAGTGCGAAAGCCACATCTCTTTATCTCAAACTGAGCAACTCTGGCGACTCACAGGTTTGAAATTACTCTTGTAAATAGTCGTTTTCCCTCTTGGAGGACTTAACCAACTGATCTTTCTGCAAATAGTCTGAATTAGAACATCTAATCTAGTCTACAGGATACATTCATTCATTTATTCATTTTTCTGTAGCCTCTTGTCCTCTAGCGGCCAATTTAGAATCTGGTATCAGTGTACGACTCGTCTACAGCACATAGCACGAGATAAATAGCTCCCAGACTCCATTGTGACGTCTTTCTCTGCATCTCCCGACCCGCTCCTTATGAATTTCTGTCACTTCTGCATTTTATAAAACCCCGTTCAGCGAGACCGGGTCGCTTCAAAGGTCTTCATCTCCCCCTTTTTTTTTCCCAGATCCATCATTTTCAGGGAGTAAATGGACTGGACCTGCGGACAGTAATCAGGCTGGTCAGCGGATGGAATCTGACAAGCTCCTCTTCTGTGTGATGATGAATTCTCACTTTTAGGGGAAGAAAGGACGCACGATGAGACACATCTCGGGCTGGAATGAAAGTGTGTGTCCGTGCACATCATCCGGTGTGAAATACGGAGTGAGAGAGGTGGGAATGCATCGCGAGTCTCCTGGATGTACTGGAGGCAACGTCACTGAGCACAGGTCCATTTGAGATGTCTAAGAGAGCCGTGGTTTCTTTATGTGTGGCCACAGACTTCTGTAAATTATCCATTATCCTGGTGGCTTCTGACGATCCCTTAAATAGAAGACGCTGAAAACAAATAAGAAATAAAGTTCACTAAATTAAAACACGTCGACGTCGGCCTCGACCGAAGCTCGCTGCCGTGCGGTCTGCTCCGTGCCTCATACCAGCCTGGAAAGGATTTCATCTTCTTGCTGTGACGGGATCATCTCATACGGGACATTTGGCTCGGGGATAATCTCGTTTATGACTGTCGTGAGGAGGACTCATGATGCTTGATGTTTGTGTGCCGTTACGTGATGCCAGCGATGAGTCATGTGGATTATCCTACCCCACCCATTCTGTTCCGGTGATTTGTGTTGTGTTTAAAAGGTGAAGTTGGACCCAAACGCAGAACTCGCTCGCTGTGAGGGATCAGTGCTAACCACCACAGCACTGTGCCGCCGCCTTTAGCAGGAACACAAAGTGCCAAACGAAATGGATAAGTCCAAAAGGGCAACTAAAATAAGTCCGTGAGGAGAGGAAGCAACAAGGGAGCTGGATAACGGGCTAAAAGCAGACAGTCCAGTGTCAGACTCTAATATTTGAAGGAGTCTAGATGAGTCTAGAAGCACGGGGAAAAAAGGGACGGACGCCGGAGACGTAGAAATTTGTCTGTAAATAGTTTAGGGTTGAGACATCATTACAGCAAACTCCCAAAGAATATATCTTGGTAGTATTTTGTAGGTCTAACTACACTTCTGTGATCTCATTTGCAGCCAAATCCACAAATATAGACAAGGACGATAGTGAGAAAAGTGTTCTGACATTATATCATGCTCAGTTTGGTCATGAAGGTCAAAGTTCAAGAATTAAAATGCGCACAAACATGTAACGGGATACAATGACGACCTCTGACCGGTCGAGATGCCATTAATACAGTCAGGTTCAGAAATATTTGGACAATGCCACAGTCTTCATGATTCGGGCTCTGCATGTAAGATTCGAAATGAAAGGGCTGAAATCCAACTGGGGGGAACAAAAATATCCTGTCAAACGTTCAGGAATTACAACCATTTTTATACAAAGTCTCCTCATTTCATTTCAGGGGCTCAAAAGTAATTGGTCACATGGAAATAACCATAAATAAAATGTTCATTTTCAATACTTTGTTGAGAATCCTGTGCAGGCAATGGTCACCAAACGCTGGGTTTCCTCCTTTGTGATGCTTTGCCAGGCCTTTGCTGCAGCTGCCTTTAGTTGTTGCTTGTTTGTTAGTCTTCCTGCCCTAAGTTTCGTGCAGCTTGATCAAGTTGAAATCTGCTGATTGACTGAGGCTGCATCGGCCATTGTAGAATATCCCACGTCTTTGCCTTGATAAACTCCTGGGATGCTTTAGCTGCACGTCTTGAGTCATTCTCCTTCTATACTGCGCTATAATAACAAAACTTGTGTCAGTGTCCAAATATAAATAAATATATGGAGCAGAGGTTGCACCAGACTTTTTCGCTGTCTGTCATTTTGACTGACAGGGTCATAAAAGTCATAAAAGTAAACTGATAATAAAAACATATTCAATAGCATTTAATTTTCATTAAAGTTTAGTTAACTTTAAATACTTTTTTCAGAACAGTATTGACTTTAAATGGTAACAAAAACAACAACAACAAAAGTTTCGGCTGCCGAAACGTCTTGTCCGTGCTCGGAACGGGACTGCTAGCGTAAACAGCTCTTACGCGGTACCGTAGTGTTGAAGTTTTTCTGTGGTACACAAATTCCATTTTGGTAGCCGTTAGCTGCATCGACATAGACCACTGACTATATATACTAGACGTAGACATATGGTTAGCTGTTAGCTCTGGCGTGTGCATCAGTATAATCGGTGTACCAGGAAATCGTGCACCAGCAAAAGTTCCGCGATGTTTGGAACGCAAACTGCGATGAGAGACAAGAGCCAATTAATAAGGTCACTCGCCACCAAGTGGTCAGGTTGGGAATTGCAATCTGTCAAAATGACGGATGGCCTTCAGATTTTTCCTTCACATTTAAAAAAACAAAACAAAAAAAAACGGTCAATGACGGAAAATATTCAGTTAAGGCAACCCCTGGTATGGACCTAACTAACTGTATATGCCAGCATATATGTACATGAGCCTGGACATGGATATAAACAGTATCTTGACCAGTTTGTGCAGGGATACAACCACGAGGTGCATAATTCTAGTTTGGTTTTGGTTCTCCTTCCTAAGCTGATGCCATATAAGGAAGAGGGACACGAAACACAAACTTTTTAGGTCATTCTATAGCGGACACAAGAAATTCAGATGCCAAACTTTTATGGGAGCAACTAAGGCCAGCCTAATATTTTAGATACTCTTCAGTACAATTAACCAAGATTTTTCCTTTAAGGACATGCAGATAATTTAGCTGTCAAGTGTTTCTTTGAAAGAAGTATTGACATTTTATTTCTGCTGCTTTTAAATATCCCTTTTTACACAGCTGTCAAGATTGTGTTATTGTTTTAGTCGAGTCTCACGGCTTTCGTGGTATCGATTCTGGCTGCAGCAGGCAGCTGTTTTTAGCAGATAGGTGCTAAAATACCACTTAACACTACCTACTTGGCAAAGTGGACGGATCCAGTTAGAGACTAATGGAGCATTTAGGAGCAAACATGGTAGATTTCCCTCAGGAGGTGTTTAAAAAATAGAAATATATAAAGGAAAAAAGGATTTTGATTCATCAGCTGGGCTTCAAATGAATGCTGCTTCCTGAATCCTGGATCAGCTACTGTCAGACAAACCCCGTCAACCCACTGGTGACATGTTAATTGTCACAGCGCAATGCAACGGGGGTTTTGTGGTGAAAAGAGATGTTTGTTTTAATCTTGGCAGGTAAAGACGAGGCTGAGGAGGGTTGGCAGCGGCCGGTTGCGGCAGGTGAAGGCCGGTAGGAAAGAGGCTGAAGTGGCCGTGAGTAGGTGGAGCGGTGCCGAGGCAGGCTGGAGATCTGGCAGCTGAGTTAAAGAGCAGCGGTCCTTAAAGATAGAGAGGTGTTTGAATACGAGGACAAAAACTGTAATAATCTGTCAGCGCAGAATCAGTCTACACGGGTAGACGTGGAACAAACTGGCGAGGAGGAGAGGAGTGAAAGACCAGGGTGGATAAACTGCAGGATCGGCTTCAGGTGTGCATACTGATTGCAGAGCAGCAGACGATTGGATTGTCACACCCCGGGGTCATGACAGTTAATATTTTATTCACATCTAGGTTTGAGTTTCCTCAAGTGAATAAAAAGGTAAAAATTGTACCCAAGAAAGAGAAACTTCAGTTTGATATTACACAAGTGGAAGGAAAAGGTATTCGGTGGCGAGGTGGTTAGCTCTGATGATGCCTCACAGTCAGAAGGTTCTGGGTTTGAATCCATCATGGTCGATTGGTTCCTTTCTGTGTGGAGTCTGCATGTTCTCCCTGTGTCTGCGTGGGTTCTCTCCAGGTTCTCCAGCTTCCTCCCACCGTCCAAAGACATGCTGGTTAGGTTCATTGATTCTAAATTGGCCGTAGGTGTGAGTGTCTTTCTGTGTTAGCCCTGAGATAGACTGGAGATCTGTCCAGGGTGGACCCGCCTCTTGCCCGATGACAGCTGGCTATACATATAGGTTCCAGCCCATTTTTTAAAACAACCACCTGTGGGTTTAAGGCTTTGAATTCACTAGATCCCAAACTGATCGATCTTTCTGTGGGATGATCCACAGAGGCCTTTGTTCCCAGGACACCAAGACCCATGTCCATTCTCTGATGAGTCAAAACTGTTTTGGTGACCTACACAATGGTCATAATGTTATGCCTAATTAAACTGTTTAATTCTTCATCCTCCACGTCGTCACACGACTCAACGTTTCGCCCTCTGCTCTGTCTCTCCTCACAGCCCTTCCTTTGACGGGGAGCCGTCCCCTCGGCCGAAGGGGAAGAAGAAAAAAAGAAAGTCCGAGCGGAAGAGGAAAAGGAAAAGGTCAGCCCTCCTCAAATTAGACGACTCGCCGGTGAAACATACCGTCGGCCGGCCTTTGTTGTGTTTCATGAGATGAATGAAGCGGAGAAGTGTACAGGAGAGTGAAAGGTCTCTTTGTTTTCCTTCCCGCTTCCTTCAGGTCTCCTTCCTACAGCCTGTCGCCGCTGAGGAAGAAGAAGAAGAAGAAGAAGAAGAGCTCCAAGAAAAGCAAGCGGCATAGGTAGCTCTTGTTCATTACAAAAAAAATATGAAGAATATCATGACATTTATGTTTAGGTGACATGAACTTTATTTTTCCCTCTTCCAGATACACCTCTAAGAAGTCAAAACACAGGTACGTGTGTGATTATTTCCCTCATGCCTTGTGGTGGCGTGCAGCTCTCATTCCCAAAGGTTAAAAGATTCTATTAAAAGAGAATCTCTAAAGGTGAATATTTATCACCGTGCAGTGCGAGCGTAAAAGCCGCTTTCCTCCTTTCAGTGCGGTGTCAGGATTCCCACCTTTTAAAGGCCAGCTCTCTTTTAAAGCATCGGCGAGGAGTCAGGCTGCACGCTCTGCCGCTGCTAAAACCCCTTCTCACGGCTTTATTCTCTCTCATCCCCGCAGCTCTTCAAGTTTAAAACGTAAGAGGAAGGATTTACGCAAGCACAAGAAAAGGTTAGTCCGCGCACGTCGCATCAGAACCGCGTCCTCTGCGGATCCTACGCCAGTGTTGTCCACGCAAAACAACGCTCTCATGTTGGTGCAGAAACGAGCAGCTTTTATATATATTTTTTGGTGCAAAGCGTGGGGAGAAAAAAAAAGTGATTGAACACGAAAGTCACAAAGAGTAGAAAAGGGAAATGGGAATAAAGGGGTAGAGGAGGCTAACAGAAACCAATTTCATGCTGTGATCTCGTAGCGTTTTATAATTCCACTCCGGATGAGCGTGTTTGTAAGCACGGAGACGGAGGCCGGCGCTTCCCGGCGCCTCCTGGCTCCTTCCCGGCTCCTTCCCGGCTCCTTCCCGGCTCGCTACAGCTCTTTATTCTCTTTTCTTCTATTCCGATCACTTCGCTCTTCCGTCCCTTTGCCGTTCCATTACGCTCCGGCCTCCTGTGGAGAGCTCTACTCTTATTCAAACCTGGTTCATCGCAGCAGGAGCCTTCCTTCAGAGTAGGAGGTGAAGCTCTGAATCTGGTGGTCAGAGGTCAAAGGTCACTGATTCAAGAATTCAAATGATTATTTATAATAACGAGATTCACACAAATTTGCAGTGGGATAAAACCATGACTTCTGACCAGCTGCATCTCTTCACTATGTATATATATATATATATATATACACAGTAATCAGCCACATCATTATGACACCTGCAGCCACAGTGACCCTTTCACTGATCAGTTTGACACCTGTGCTCTAGGAACAACTAAAAAAAACATGAAGAACATCTCAAGGTGTTGACCTGGCCTCCAAATTCACTAGATCCCAAACTGATCAAGTATCTGTGGGATGATCCACAGAGGCCCCTCCCCTCAAAGGCCCCACAGGACGCCCTCAGAAAGCCCATGTCCATTCTCTGTTGAGCCACAACCGTTTTTGAGGCACAGGATGGTCATAATGTTATGCCTGATTGGAGTATATATCTATATGAGTCTGGACAGACAGGCGAGTAATCTGTAGGGATACGACCAAGAGGTAGCTCTAGTTTCTTCTGGCTCTTCTTCTCAAGCTGATGCCGTAGCTAAAGGGAAGTTGAGCGGGACATTCAGACGCTTTTTAAACTTTTAACGTCGTTCTATAGCGGACACAAGAAATTCCAAGAGACCCATGTGGAGAATGACACGTAATAATTGGAAATTGTGGTTTGCAGGTGGGATTTCAAACATTCTCCTGCCAAACATTAGGGGCAAGAAACAAAGGCAACTGAAAACGTTTGGGTGCAGTTAGCTGCAGTTTTACACGTAAATAAAATGGTTCAGGGAGTGTACATGTACTGTATAGTGGCTAGGAGGGTTAGCAGTTCAATACCTGGAACATGCCACATGCCGAAGTGCAAGATGCTGAACCCCGAGTTGAGTGAATGGGTAGATTTCAGTAGCAACAGAAAGAGAAGCGCTAAACTATTTAAAAGTTTAAGTCGCACAGGAAGTGATGTAGCCGTGAACCCCGGTCACAGTAATACTTGGTGTGTAAAGAATAAAAAGTAAAAAAAATAATAACAACACAGACAAGTTTTAATGAAACAGATTCTTCATTTTCTCTATAAGACGCAAACAGATGGAACGAAAGATGAAAAATATTGATCAAGTTTCCAGACTCAGGTTGATTTGTTGTGTCTCATTGTGACCGTAGCAGAGACAGCATCACAGGGTTTGTGTCTGGTAAAAGACTTCAGTGATTAACAGTCGTATAAAATAAAAGCTGCTGCTGCTGCTGCTGAGCAATTTCTCTTAGTCGACTCTTAGCTGCTTATCGACTTGTGTTGCCTCCTCTGCTCTCCTCCAGCTCACGGACTCACTCCCGTCGGAGGCGACGTTACCGGAGGTCAGAGTCTGACAGTTCCTCCTGCCAGTCTTCTGCAGAGGACAGGTAGGCCCCCCCTCCTCCCGATCTCACAACCTCCCCCCACCAAACCCCCCGCCTCACATCCGGCTCCCTCGGTTTATCTTATCAGCCTGAGGTGTCTACAGAGTCCTTGGTGGCACCGCGGTGATGACTGATAAGGCAGAGGTGACTTCCTGATCTCAGTCCCGAGCAGCTCTTATCACAGCCTCGCAGGGGACGGCTCCAAATTCACTGCGCAGATCAATGCCCTCAATTAGAACGACGTGGAGCAAAAATATTGGTCGTGTGATAATATGCAAGATGTTTTTTTTTGACAGTTTTTTATGGTTTGCATCGGGTAGATAAGGCCAGACTCTCTAGTAGCCAGAGGAAACAGACTGGAGCTTCAACTGGTGATAATTCATCAGAGGTGGCGAGTAACGAAGTACAAGTACTTCATTACTGTACTATGTCTATTTTTCAGGTATCTGTACTTTACCAGAGTACTTTTTACTTTTACTCCCTACATTTGTACACAAATATCTGTACTTTCTACTCCTTACATTGGAAAAATAGGCTCGTTATTTTTTTTATCCTCCACGGATGACAAGACGTAAAAGACGTGACTAGAACATCGAACTAGAGAAGGAAAGTCGACAATGCGCTTCCTGTTTTCTTCTTCTACTGTTTTAAACAGGCAGCCTGTTGATCAGTTTAAGCTCTGCTGCCACCTAGTGACTGGAGGCATGTTTATCGCATCAATAGAGACATTTATACTGAAAGTCCACCTGACCCCACTATTTGAAAACTACTGGTCTAATGTCTAAAAAAACCGAATTGAGGTATGGTGTGGTTTCTGTTGCTATCATTAGCTTTTTTGAGGATTTTTTGGAAGCTAGTTTACAACGTTAGCAATGCTACGGGAACACACTGTGATAGTTTATAGCTAACGCTAGCTAGCAAACAGCAACCCAATCACCCTCATTGTATTTAAAAAAAATATCCAGATGCTCATGCAGGACATCTGGTCAATTAAGTCTAGATTATTTTGTGAGAACTTTTTCATTTTGCAAAATTATCAACGGATGATTAATTTATGGCAAAATCATTTTTAGTTTTTACTTACGTACATTTCAGAGCCTGTACTTTGAGTAAAGGAGCTGAATCAGTACTTTTACTTTTACCAGAGTATTTTTTTTACACAAGTATCAATACTTTTACTAAAGTACAGAATGTGAATACTTCTGTCACCTCTGTTGATCATTGATTGAAGATAAATGCATCCTCTGTGAATGTGGAGCCATGAGACTTCATAGAAATCTCTTAAGTTTGAACTCAAATTGAGTTCAATATATGTCTGGTCTGGTCTAGGTGGGTGCTACATGTCTAAGTAACATCCACACCAATGAATGAATGAAAGCCAGGTCCAGAAGTTTCCCAGCAGAACACTGAACTGTCACAAGATGGTCGATGTTCTTCACAACACCGATCATAATGTTGTGGCTGATCGGTGTATAACTAATAAACAAACCTCTCTGGCATCTCATTCCTGTTCTTTAAAATAAAGACTAGCCTGTAATGACGTCGTGGTTATGCGTCACATAAACTAAATGCAGCATTTTATTTATTTTCTTCTCCACAGACACTATCTGCAAAAATCTGTGGTGCATCAGGCATTTGGAGACCTGGCAGCTGTCAGAGAGGAAACCGACGCCGCGCTCGACCACGCGGACGTAAAGTGGAGACGTGCAACCAAATCAGTGTGTAAATCGGCTCCAAAATATCGCTCCATCCTCTCAACCGTCGCCGTAAGTACTCTTTGGGACTCTCACGATGCCGCCACTGGTTCAGGTTGATTCCTCAGGGACACTTAGGCTTTGGGAAAGTTAATCTCTCTTTAGGCAAATCTCAAAAATAAACTGTCTAAAACCGTTACCTTGTCTTTTAAGTACTCCCCATCTTGCAGAAAAGCTTATTGGTGGCTTAAGAACGCCGATAAGAATGAACATCGGTAAAAAAGACTGATTTAAGGCTCATTTTGCATTTAACAAATGATGTTCAATCCACATGAAAATATCATAATGATGAAAAAACTGCTCTGATCTGAAGCACCGTTTTTTAAATTTATGTATCTGCATGTTCACTGAAACCAAACACAGCGTTGATAATGGACAAAAAATAAAAAAGAAGAGGTGCACAGGTTAATAATGATTGAAAACGAGTATAAATCACAAAAAGCGATGCAGCTGCACGTGATTGCTTGTTGTCTCAGGCCCTCGTTAGATGATGGAGCTACAGTCAGCATGGGGCAGTTTGACATGAGACATCAACCGGCAGCTTCCGCCGTACATCTAAATTGTATTGTGATTGCATGGACGTCATATACTCGATTAATGACAGAATCAGCGAGGAAACAGGTCGTACTAGGTTTTTATTTGTGCTTTCTCCTGCACCTTTGGACCAAAGCAACAGAAAAGATGCTAGAAGCCTTTGAAATTTTAGTTTAAGTTGTTTTTTGATGACTTGCATTGACCTTAAATGTGTTTAAAGAGGTGAAAGTTGCCCTTTTACCTGTTTGTCCAAGCACTTCTGATACTTGCACACTAACATTATCCCAGGGGTTTTGACTTGAAGTGAAGAAAAAATATTTTTAGCCTGTCCCAGTCCCCTATGTCGGTCACCGTGTCTGTTTTCTACCTCTAGTGCACACCTTCACTTGTTCCAGTGCCAGACAATCTGTCTTAATAAACACCACCTTAACTGTCACTTTATAATTTTAAAACCCTGTTGTTTATTGCAGTCTGAATCCTTCACTATTATTTTTCTTTTTAAAATCATTTGAATACTTCTCTCAGCCTCGTAAATATGTCCTTAAACTCATTTTCGGTGCTTACTGGAGCATAAAATATGTTTAATTTCTCTCCAGCAATCATTAAATTATGCTAATTGCGCAGACGGATGTTTTTAATTACACACCGCAGGGTTTTAATTGAAATTCAATAAATTAATCCATATATCGAATCACGGGGACTCCACCGTCGGTTACTGACGGGTGGCCTCGCTGCGTCCGCATCGCTCTTAAGAGCTTAGCGTTTGCATAAATATGTGAGGTCTGAGTCGGTGAAGGAACAGAGTTTAAGAGGTAACTGAAAATGATCATTGGTTTATATGAGCAGCCAATAAGGGGAAAAGGTGGGTATGTGTGAACCAAAGAGGAAAAATGAATCAAGCAGCATGGGTTATCACAACATTTGGTTTTAATTGTACACCAATCATGCATAACATTATGACCACTGACAGGAAGTTACATCTTGTGACAATTAAATGTTCCGCTGGGAAACTTCTGGACCTGGCATTCATTCATTCATTGGTGAGGATGTTACTTAGACATGTAGCACCCACCTAGACCAGACCAGGCACCCCCACCCCATAGCAATGACACTCCTTGATGGCAGCAGACATCCCCAGCAGGATGCAGACACAAAAACACTTTAAGAAGAAGAACAGCACAAGGTATTGACCCCCAATAACAGTATTCTGTTGCCAGACACTACGGGACACCCCCAGAAGGTCCATGTCCATTCTCCGATGAGTCACCACAAAGAAAGACCTGCACAAGATCAGGAAGGTGGTCATAATGATATGCCTGATTGGTGTAAATGGTGATTCTTTGTGGTGCAACAACAGGACAAAAGGAGATGAAAGCATGTAAATGTGCCAAAACATAAGACAAAGGTCAAAGTACATGAAGAGACACTGAGACAATGTCAACTGTGTGTAGAAGCGACTGTTAACGTTTTGTTCAGATGTCCCTCAGGGTCGCTCCGTTGTGTTGACTGCACACTAGCAAACTGGGAACCTGTGGTTGGGTCTGTGGATGCTTTGCAGTAACCTGCAGTTAGCTAGCAGCAGCATTAGCATTAGCACACGAGCTTAGTTTTAATTTAAATACCTTTCCATCCCCTAACACTCCAAAAACAAAACACCACTGAGTGAAGAACATGCCAATAAAAGTCTGACTGGCTCTGGGTTATTGTCATTTTCTTGCAATTTACAACTCTAATGATGCACTTATGTTGCCCGCTCTTCCCTTTTTTTTTACACCTTACCTACTTAAGGAGGAAATCTTGATTGGTAAGTCGATGCTATCCGCAGATTTAGGGATTTACTTGTAGGTCGGTGCAGGCTGATTATTTACTTCTTACAGGAGAAAGAGCACAGTCATCTGTCCTATTCTGAAGGCTTTCTTAGTTAGACTGATGGAATCTCTCTCTTTGTCTACAATCCTTTTCATTTCTACATAATGCCCATTTTTGTGATGTTTGTTCAGTGTTCTTTAAATGAGGCTTTTTCAATGGGGGCTATTGTTTACTTTCTTTCTCTCCTCTCCAGTTAGAGCCGGTAGATCTATCCACACAGTTTTCCTTTCTTCTCTGCTCTTTTGTTGTTTCCTTTCATATAATTGTTTTAGTTTTAGACTTACTTTACAATTTGTTTTCTTGTTGATTTTCCTTGAGTTGAGTTCAGACTTTCTTTTCGAGGTTAAACGCATGCTTCAAATTTGCATGATGTCTTTATCTCTCAAAGCTTTCTGTTCCAAGAAAAATAAAAAATAAATGAAAATAAATCTCTTTTTCAAGGGAACATGTGCCTTTGTGCTAGAGTATTCACAGTGCATCAAAAGAGGTAGCAGGTTCCATTTGTCCGCGCACGCCGGGGTTTTAAGCTGCAGCCTGTTTTGTCTGCTTGCAGGGCTTGTCGTCAAAACCCGGAAGCGAGGTTTTACACGGAAACGGGTCTCAGCATTTGCCGGGCCAGACCAAAGGTCCGCATGATTACGATTCTGGGAATGACACGTCCTCGCCGCCGTCGAGCAAAACCGGCGTCTCCCGAGCGAGCGTCGCCGACGACAAGAGGAACCCCTGCCGGCGTCTGGCCTCGCCGGAGAAGCTGAGGTTCACAGACAGAGATAACGCCTCTGATTCAGGAAACTCTGTGACCAGCTACGCCTCCCTGTGCAAGCCTTACGCGGAGGACGGCTTGTCCGCGACTGTTTTCAACAGCAACAGCAAGAGGTAGCGTTGTGTTCACAGTAAATAATCCTTCCCCGGAAAACTGCAAGGTTGTTTTATCTCCTGTTTCCACCCTCTGTTTGCTCTTCAGAATTATTCATCTTGAGAGAGGGGGAAAATAAAGGAGAGCGTTTAAAAACACATCTGGATATGCTTTTTTTTTTGGCTTTATCTCTAAAAGCAGAGAAACATCTTAATGTGTTTTTCTTTGCAGAGAGCAGATAACCTTGGGGTGTCGGGTAGAGGTTGCGAGATCCCCAAAGACATCCAGCTGTTCGCAGAGAAGGGGCGATTCGCATCGGGGCCGGCTGAAAACCCGGTCATCTAGCAGCAGGAGCAGGAGCAGATCCTCAGGGAGTTCCAGATACTCTGGACGCTACTCTCGAAGCCCCTCACTCTCATCTTGCAGGTGCATTTCATATCGTGCATCACTAAAAAAATCACCCCCAAGTATTTGCACTTTATCGTGTTATTTTGCAGAAATTAGTTTGGTTTTACTTCCCATGCTAATTGTCTAATTTCCCCCTTTGCAGCTCGTACTCTCGCTCTCTGAGCAGTTCAGCTGATCTGAGGCGAAGAGGCAGCCTGAGCTCCAGAGGAAGCTACTCCAGATACAGTGCTGACAGGTGAACTTTACTCAGCGTTACAGCTGCTAATGACGCCCCATCAGTGGTCTACATAAAAAAAAAAACACACGTCGACATTGTTGGGCGATTACATTTTCACATTGTTCCCCAGACTACGAGGCCGAAAGAGAACAGCCAGCTCCAGAGAAACAGCTGCGAAGCATACGCATAAGGTTAGTGGGAAGAGGAGGAGACGCAAATCCTACTCTCCGATGAAGAAAAGGAGGAGAGACTCGCCGAGCCATCTGGAAGCACGCCGAATCACAAGGTACAGCTCTCCCAGCCTGGTTATTCATAGCCACGATGTACATTTTTATGCCTGAAGGCAGCAAATATGTACTTCCAGTCCCACCCTCCTCCCCCTCAGTTGGGCAAATCCCCAACCTGAAACCTTTCACTCGCGCTGATGAGCCAAGTACCTCGAAATGGCATTTAGCCCGAGGAGGAGATAACTGTCGGCTCTTAAGCCACCGCAGGGGTAAAGAAACAGATGTGATATGAAATGTTAAAAGAAAGGGAAAATCTGAGAGATCTGTAAGGCAGTTAGCACAACGCTCCTGTCATTTCACTGCCTTTTGATGAAAACAGATGGCATGGCTGCCTTAGAAAAATACAGTAGTCACAATACAGTAGCCATTTCTCCACTAATTCTGTGATTCTTCTTATGTATAAAGCGCTTGACTAGTATGTGAACATAGTAGAGGATCCAGATTGTATCCAGACTGATTTAAATTGATTTGCATTGGATCTAACCAACAGATTTGTCTTTAACATAACACACAATGCGACACACACAACATCAAATCCAGAGCGACACAGTGCTTAGCAGAATGCATGCGCTAATAGCAGAGAGCTATGAGAACATGTCGTCATGCTGTTACCACCACAGCAGCCCGTGCAGAAAAGCTGGGGATATCCGGACACACAAATCCCCTCAGATCATTCCTGATGTGCAATTAAAAGTGCAGATAGAATGTCAGATATTTTCCTGAAAAGCTGGTGGAGACAAAAATGGAGAGGTTTGGATATAAACTGAGGTAGCCAGAAATGGGAATGACAATGCTTGCTGGGTGTTCGATAAGCTGTTCTGAAGGGGTAAGCTACAGTGTTGGGTGATAGTTCTTGACTGGGTGGTAGTTCTTTGTTAGGTGGTAATTGTTCATGAGGTGGTAGTTCTTTGTTAGGTGGTAGGTAATTGTTTGTTGGTAGTTGTTCGTTGGGTGGTAGTTCTTCATCAGGTGGTAGTTGTTTGTTGGTAGTTCTTCGTTGGGTGGTACTTGCTTGTTCATGAGGTGATAGTTCTTTGTTGCGTGGTAGTTCTTCGTGACTGGTATTTCTTCGGTGGTTGGCAGTTCTTTGTTGTGTGGTATTTCTTCGTCAGGTGGTAGTTCTTCATCAGGTGGTAGGTCTTTGTCAGGTGGTATATCTTCGATAAGTGGTAGTGTTTCGTTGGGTGGTAGTTCTTCATTAGGTGGTGGTTGTTTGTCGGTAGTTCTTCGTTGGGTGGTACTTGTTCATGAGGTGATAGTGTTGCGTGGAAGTTCTTCATAAGGTGGTAGGTCTTCGTCAGGTGGTAGGTCTTCGTAGGTGGCAATTCTTGGTTGGGTGGTAGTTCTTAATGATTGGTCGTTCTTAGCTGATGGTAGTTCTCTGTTGGAATAGTAGTTCTTCATTAGGTGGTAGTTCTTTGTTGCATGATATTTCTTTGTCAGGTGGTAGTTCTTCGTGATTGGTATTTCTTCGGTGGTTGGCAGTTCTTTGATGTGTGGTATTTCTTCGTCAGGTGGTAGTTCTTCATTAGGTGGTAGTTCTTTGTTGGGTGGTAGTTCTTCATTAGGTGACAGGTGTTTGTTGCCTTGTAGTTCTTCATCAGGTGGTAGTTCTTTGTCAGGTGGTAGTGTTTTCTTGCAATTCTTTGTTTGGTGGTATTTTAAGGTTCACGTCCTGGGTTTGATCTTAGGCTTCTGTTTGTTTCACACTATGCATCTTTTTTGGTTGTCCACAGTGCCAGGAAGCGACCCATCCCTTACTTCCGACCCAGCCCTTCCTCCAGCCGTTCCACCAGCGTGTCATCCTGGAGCAGCCTCTTCACCCGCAGCCGCAGCCGCAGTCCAATCCACAGCATCAGCCGCAGCAGAAGCCGGAGCCACAGCTACTCCTCCTACAGGAGCTACAGCCGCAGCTCGTCGTGGAACTCCATCTTCGGGACTCGGAGTCGCAGCCGGAGTCGCAGTTTGTTGAGCAAACGCAAAAGGTCCAGGCGTTAGGTTTCTCAGAGAACCACATCGAGAGACTGAAACAGCCGCCGGGTCTCCAGTTCAGAATGGCGGATGTTGCTGCAATCAACTGTGTGTTGATGCTTGAATGGAAATGTCCCAACAGTGATCCAGTCACATCTTTGACTGAGGCAGTCCTGGGTCACTCTTCCCACAGAGACCACTGGAGACTGAATGTCTTTTTGTTTTGTTTGCTTTGTTCCTGCATTGCATCCTTTAGCATCAGCACTCACAATGGCCTGAGACTGTTCATTTTTACATTAGAAACTGCTCATAAGTTTATAATTCCTTTATCATCTGAACGCTTCCCATTAAATTATTCCTGTTAATGATTTCAAACAGTTAAATATCTTTATATTTATTTCATGATTGATGGCACATTGCATAAGGAGCCTAAAAGCCATTCCCCTTACTTGCAATATATGTTTCATATAAGTTTAAACTAAGGTTTAAGAGGACTCTAGACATTTCTCGTCCCGTCAAGTGTTGCATGACGTGGATTTTGCACTGAGAAGCGAAGCGTTGAGTTCACATTCGAGCTGTTTGATCCGAAGCCTTTTACAAATGGCTTCCCGGGGATTGTTATCAGGAATAATGAAAAGTTTTATCGCTCTGATCTCTGCACTTGACAAGATGGAGAACAGACATGTTTCTCTCTGCAAACGGTGGCCTGACAGCAAACAAACTGCCCGTCAGCTCAAATGTCAAATTAATTTATCCTCCGATCAAGTGGAAAACAGTTGAAATGTCAGTCCGTGTAATACAACAGAGAGCGATCGAAACATCGGGCCGTTCTTCTCTCTAAATTTTCGAGGCATTTTTCTCGACGACTCGCGGCGGATGATTTGTTTTGGGAAGAGAGGATGTTTTATAGGGAAACGCAACGAACGCCAATGATTGAATTAACAGTTTGAGTTGTTCAATCAGTCACCGAATTTTATTTAATCCTGATTTTAAAATCAGGCACAGGAAAAGAAAAGGCTGTACCTCATTTGGCTGCGACATGCTGAAAACACGTCCGAACAGATTAACGGCACCGATTCTCAGCTCACTCGAGTGAATATTTTCATTCTACAAAACCCCATAAACCAAGTGTCTTTGAGTTATGCCGCGACAGAAGGTCATGTTTTGAATAGTGCAGCACCATACATATTTATTTCTTATTTAATATTTATTGGTGTGTCGTTGCTCTCAGTAGTGATCAGTCTTTCTATGCAACACTGTCACTTTATAGTTTTTACGACGCTGCTGTGAATTAATTCTCCGGTTTCTTGTAAATTGCTCTCGGGTTTCGCCGTCTCGCCCGCACATGAAGCTCAAATCAGATGTTCGGAAAAGAGAGGGACGAAAAAAAGTCAAAAGTTTTGGGAAACAAGCTTATTTGCTTTCTCGTCACAAGTTAGAGGAAAAAGATCAATACAGCTGTCAAGTTTGTTTTCTAAAGTACAATACGGAGATGCTTAATTCAGCTCTGCAGAAAAACTGAAATAGCAGTTGTTTCTTTATATCCAGCTGCAGACCACTGAGACATGACATCAATGTTCTCTGATGTTTCTCCGAGGAACGAAGTGCATTTCCCCCCGTACGTGAAATTCCTCCTTCAAAGTTCATTTCAAGAGCGTTTGATTCTGCGAAAAGTCTGAAACTGCCTTTGCATATAATAAAGAGTTGTATTTCTCGATCATTTCAAAATCCATCATCCTGTCTGCCCCGCAGCTCCAGGCCTGAAAGACTGCTCTCTATGCACTCAAGACTCTCAGCTTATTTCCCTGAATGTCAACTAAATTGGACAAAATGAAGGCTGGGGGGACGTGATGCGGGAAGAGGAAGGAACTTGGCACAAAAGCCGCAACCTGTAAACTCCAAACCGATGATGTCTCATGTCAACCAGTGTTGACTCGGTGCCAACGCGTATTCTTGTCGACAGACTTTCTAGATGGGCGACGACCCGCGCTCCCCCATCTCACGGTGTAAAGTTTACATTCGTTCTTGTGAGAAATGATTTTTGAATTTGTAAGTAGCTGTGGTGTAAATATGCATCTGCATTGTATAGATGATACGAACAAACAAAGAAACAAAAAAAAAAGTGTGATTATTTAATTTGCAGAATGTCATCGGGGCCTCGTTGTCAAAATGTCACGGCTAAGACGCACTGACCGGTGAAATGGGAAAAGAAGATTATATCAGTGGATGAACTCTATTTGTCTTTGTGCTTGAAATCCCTCTGATCGTGTATTTTATTATTTTCTGGAAAATTCCAATGACAAGGTCATATAGCAATAGTGATCCGTTGTTTCAGTGTTCCATTATGCTCATTCTCCCCGTTTCCCCACATGAGCACATTGCAAAAGCACACATTTTTCATACTGCCACGTTTTATCTTGTGTCTGCGTCGTGTAATAATGTGTCCCCTGGAAACTCAATCACTCCCACCGCGACCCCATGAGACCAACCTCATTCCTACTCACTATGTGTAACAAGCTATATAAAATGATGTTCTGAACGAAGTGCAGTTGCAGTCTTGTTTTGATGCTCACCCCAAAAAGAAACAGCTGATCAGTCGCAGTAAACAGACGCCATCTTCAGTCCTGAGTCGATTTGTTTTATCCGTGCTGTGACCTCACAGCGTTTGACCTGAAGCTCTGCGTTATCTTCTATTAAAAAGCCTGTGAGTCACCGGGTGGTGGAGACACTCCAGCTCTGGGTGAGTGACACGGACCCTGCTGCTCAGTTTGGTCAAAGGTAGGCCGGTCCGTGGTCAGCTGTTGCGTCCACGCTGCAAAAAGTATCCACAACAGCAACTTATCTAACTTTAATATAAGCTTGAGCTTCACATTAGACATTGAAAAACTGTTGGGATGATTAAATAGTTTTTAAAAAACTAAATTCAAACTATTATTTTAATTATATGCTCTTTGTTTAAAGAGTTTAAAGATTTCGTATTAGATCTTTTTCGGGTATTTCTTGTAGTGTGAGAGCTCTCCAGATCCTCCCCGCACTTTCTGTGCAGACTCATGGTCTGGGAAATTTCTCTCCAGTATAAAACCCCCAGCCAGAAGAAGCGTGCTCAGTTCACTTTAAAGTTTTAAGAGCGTCAAACTGCGGAGTTTGTGGTCAGATCAACAAGTGGCTGGTTGCGTAACGGTGATGCGCGTAAACCACAAGAGATAAAGCTTTACTACGCACAGATAGGCGCTTCATTTTTTTATTTTTAAACAAAACATTTTTGTTTCTGGGTTACTTTTTGCACGAACAACTTTTTTTTCTGGCTTTGAGCTCAGCTGGACATGGCAGAGGGAGACTTTTACACCATGGGAAGCCGGCAGAGGTTTCCCAGAGACCCGTTTGCAGAGGCGTCACCGTTCAGAGATCAGTCTCCATTCAGGGATCAGTTAACGTCTCGGTTTATGGAGGATGAGTTTGGGATGCCCCCTTTCCCCGATGATCTGGCGATGGACTGGCCGGGGTGGGCTCGGCCGGGCCGCCTCAGCACGCGCCTCGGCACCTCGCCCTTCAGCAGCACTTTACGCACAGGCTTCCCCCCGCGCCAGTCCGCCGGAGGCCCCACGCTGTACACCAGCAGGTACGGGGAGCCTTCCCCCCGGAGCTCCCCCACCACCACGGGGGGAGAGCCCTGGAAGGTCTGCGTGAACGTCCACAGCTTCAAGCCAGAGGAGTTAAACGTCAAAACGAGAGACGGATTTGTAGAAGTGTCAGGTGAGTTTATAACTTTTCCTGGAGTTTAAATTAGTTTGTGACGGACTTGGAGACAAGGATCTTTAATGGAAGGTAAAGTGGCTGCTGTGACGTCTTCTGATCAATAACTGGAGGTCAAAGGGATGACAAGTTGCCACAACCATCAAATCAGATTTCAGGTTCATACAGTAATAGTTAAATCACTTCTAGGTCGTATTTAAATGCAGCACCTGTTTTCCAAAGGGCCTTTTAAGGAGGAATTTATCAGGTCAAAGGTATATTTGTGGCACTTTGAACAGAAAACACATTAGAATATAAACATAGGAAATATTACAAGTAGTATCACACATTTGTACAAATCAGGACACTTTATGGGGAATTATTAATGTTACACTAATATATTTATGATATTTCCACCAGAAATGAATATTGAAAGAGTTAGAATGGTAATAGTATATTCAAAAATGTTTAAATAGCTAATCAAACCAATGGCGAGGAGCAATGTGCCAGGAAAACTTGGTTCTAAAATCTTGGCTATGGCTCTGCTTCCCCCATTCTGTATATTTTATCTGTACTGAATCTTTTACGTCTTAAAAATCATCTTTTAAACAACAGCCACAACTTGGCATCGAGCAAAAAGACTTGAACATGGATTTTTCCATGTTAAATGCATGTAAAGAGCAGCAGTCCACACAAGTCAAACATCGGATTTAACCTGATTTCCATGAGACGAAACCCAACACCTCGCCGTCTCTCAGGCTTCTAATTCACCCTCGAAACATCAGCTCTTGCTTTTTGGTGGCGTAACTGACTCCGTGGTGTAACGTGGCCTCCGCGTTAACAATAAGTCTCGATATGGAAGTGCGCAACAGATTTTGGGGACTGGGAGTTGCAAGTTGGCAGGCAGATCTTCAAGCTTAGACACCTGTTTCAGATTCTTGGAGAATCATTCCCTCGGCCGCCCATGAGCTCGATTTAGATTTAAGGCAAGGCCCGTGACAACAGTCTCTGTTTACAATAAGACAAGCCGCACGCTGCTGCTAAACACCAGAGAAAATGTGCCGGAAATAGAACCTCACTTCTACCCAGGCTTTGACTCTCTCGCCGGTGCTGTAAGCTGTAGAAGTTTCTTCTGTAAGTTACAGGAAAAGCAGATGAATTCCAGGGATACCCAGCACTTAAGAGGTCGCGCAGGACAGCAGCCCCCCCACCCCACCCCGGCTCCCAGGTTTTTTATAAACACATTGTTGGTATGCCAGTTGGGTCATTCAATCAGTGCCATCTTGGGCTCGTCTAACTCAGTGACTCAACCTGTTTCTAAATGTGTGACAGGGAATGTAATGGAAGTATGTCAGAGTTGTTCAGTGCGTGAATGAGCAGATCTTTAACCCAGAAGCATGTGTAAAGCTTTACTGAAAGAGGTCAGAGAGGGAGCAGCGTGGCCCCGAGGGCTCAGCACAGATCTGTTCAGGAGTAAGGACTGGGAATCGTTTGATGTCTTAACACATTTCTTTCATGTTGACTTTAAAAGTCTGCTCAGAAATCAGCTCTGATGTTGAGAGATCTGACTCATCGTTGACAAAAATAGCAATTTGTGGGCCTTCCTTAGAGCATTTCAGAGTTAATTTCCTCAAAAACTATGTCAAAATGCCTGTGACTCATCCTGCACTCAAGGGCGTATACTGAGTAGGGCCTTGGAGCGGACCAATCAGAGCAGACCTAGCTTTTCAGGAAGGAGTTGCACCCTCCCTAACTTAAGCTAGGGAGGGTTAGCTAATTAGCGCTTGATCAGATTGACCCAAACTATCTGAAAACAGATAGATAAGGTAGTGTTCTTAGAGCTGTTGGTAAAGTAACAGCATCTGGCCTTTGTTCATAAGCCTAGAATCTTCTCCTGTGTGTTTATGTGGTGAGGTATCATGCTCTTTGGGGTGGATGGTGGGGTCAACAAAGCTTAAGCACCAAACAGTCTTTGCTAACGTCTGAGCAAAACTATTTAGTGGCAGATCAGGAAACCGTCAAAGATTACATTATTTGAGCTGAGGTCATTTTACAAAACAGTCTGACCTTCTAACGTGGTGGAAAGTAGTCCGTCACTAAACTCGTAAACACATTTCAGACCATAAATAGAGTAAATCTGCTCCCAGGCTGAAATGAAGACGCAGTGCTGTGGTGTTTGAACTGTGGCCACATTTACGAAGCCAATATTTCGTTGTCTGGATTGAGGGCGTGAGCAGGACCTGCAGCAAATCAACGGGATTAACTAAACATAGTAGATTTAATTAGAGTTAGGTAGCCAGTCTGCTGGCAACTCTACAACCACTTAATCCAGACCGTTGGCAACGACGTATGTGTTTACATGACCATAAAAGCATCAATTAAAGCCTAATTTGATTTTCCACATGGTTTCCATCTTAGTTCATCTTGTTGGTGTGTTTATTTATTTGTTTATTTGGTGAGGACAGTGCAAATTAATGAACAGTTGGTGCAAATGCATGCCGGGTTTAGCTAGGAGCTAATTTCCATCCTCGGTAGACCTCAGACATTTGGAAACAAACATACCATAGCCATACAGACGTAGCAGCATATACAGCACTATATAAAAGCAGCAAATAACATTTCAGTGAATAAAAGACTGCTTTAGAGTATTAAACTTCCGAACAGACTTGCATTTTTCTGTCCGTCCTGTCACTTGTTGTTTACCCCGTGTTAGATTGTCTTTGATGACACATGTTTTTGTATTTGATGGATTATTAACAGGTCACACATCATTGCGTCAGTCTGTTCTGATTGAGATGTCTTGGTTGGGCTGTTAGTCTGATTATTAGTGTCCATGGCAACAAAGCTAACGATGCAACTATTACGAGCCACACACATGTCATAGTAAAGCCCTTGATACTTGTACAGAAAACATTATCCATTACATCAAGACTCCGCTCCCCTCCCAGAACGTTCTAGTTCCACCTCTACACATCTGGAAGCTTCTCTCTCTGACGTAAGAGACTTGAAGTCATGAGGAGGCCTTCATACTGATCTCATTACTTCACCGACGTTTGTAGCTCACTCCTCCTTCTCCTGAGCTTCCCTCAGCGTCGCATCGTCCATCTCCAGAGGACTTTCAGCAGGCGGGGGACGTCACCGTGGAGGTTTAGGGTAACACATAGTCAAGCCTGAAGTGCACAAAGGGGTTGAAGGGTGGAACAGGCCCCGCTGCTGGCGGGCAGCTTTGACATTTAGCAACCCGGGGAGCAGCTGTTTGCAAGCCCAGCAGACAACGAGGGAGATGGTGGAGGGAGAGGCAGGGGGTTTGTAGGACTAGATGTTCTTACCAAGCTCAAACCACGTATTTGAGAGGCATTCTTGGAAGCAATGAAATTAAAAAGAAAGAAAAATCATTTCAACGACGCGGTCCACCCTGCGTGTCCCAGAGCGAATGCACTGCAGGGACTGAGCAATGGAAAACCTGGTGTGTGCCAAGTGAAATGTGCTTTGAGCTCAGTTACATCAACACCCTTTTCAGGGAGGATTTAAGGCCCACAGGTGTTGGGTAAATGCTGATAGTGTCCGTGATAAGGACATGGATTTATGATCCACAACTTTGTTTCCTTGTTATTGTGCGTATGATGAAGGTGACTCAACTCAGAAACGGATGTGTTTTGTTTCCAACAGGAAAACACGAAGAGAAACAGGACGAAGGCGGCATAGTGACAAAGAATTTCACAAAGAAGATACAGTGAGTATCGTCTCAGTCAACTCCCATCATGCTTTGCAGTGAATGACGCTTTTGCTTGATTTTGCATGACCATCAAAACTCTAGATCAGGATTTTGGATCTAGACCAGGAGTGTCAATCTGGTTTTAGTTCAGGGGCCACATACAAACCAATTTGATCTTAAGGGGGCCGGACCAGTAACATAATAGCAAAATAATCTATAAATAACTCCAGATGCTTCCCTTTGTTTTAGTGAAAAGAAGAACAAGTACATCATGAAAATAATGAACTACGCTTTTAGGAAAAATTTTATAACCAATCTGTAATTTTTTTTAAAAATAAGTGTAATCTCAGCACATGGCTGCCATCTACTGTTTAGCTGTGGTATGTTGGCAACAGTTACTAAAAAGATGAGACCCCTAGTGGACAAATCAGGAACAGGCGTTATTGTCTTGTAATGTAATTTTCGCACTTTGCAAATCTATCCTGCCGGCCAGATTGAACCCTCTGTCGGCCGGTTTTGGCCCACAGGCCGTATGTTTGACACCCCTCATCTAGACATTTATGATGATTAAGAGTTGATTTGATTGATTGAAGTCAGAAGAATGGCGGCATTTACTAGAGACCTGTTGCAAAACCACTGAGCTAGTGTGACTCAAATCAATTACTTTTAATGGTTTTGAAATTCTAGAAATATTAGTTTATGCTAATGCCGTTGTTTCATTAGGTTTGCTGTAGACAGCTACATTGTGCTTTAAAGTCCCCATAAATCAAATATATAATATGATTTTCCTGCGCTATAAGTCACCTACTCTGTATGTCACGTCAGCGTATGTGACCCAAGAATAACAAAACAGTAGCTTAAGTATTCTTAAAATTTAAATTTAAAATTTGTCGTTTCCCGGAGAATGAATTTAAAATGTTCATGACTCATCCTGCACTGGTGGGCGTGTACTATTCCTGTGACCAATGAAATGCTTCGATTCTTTTTCCATGCGACTCTTCTGTACAAGCCTAAATAATTCGGACATTTCCGCCCTCTAGTGGTTGTATTAAGAAAGACCCAACAACTGCCTTCTACCTCCACCTTCAAATGATATAATAACACAGACATATGCAATAATATCCTAACTCAAGATAAAACTCTAAGTTCTAAGCTAGCTTAGTTTTCAGTAAAACGTCAATTTGTTCTCCTTACATTTCTGACTAGTATAATCCTGCTGTAAATCTCTAACTGCTAACATGTGACCGCCATAGACTGAGAAATGCTCCTTTTAAGGAGATGACCTTGAGGAAGGTCAGGACATTTTGTGGCAGCGTGTTGCATACAGATAAAATATGTGAATGGTGGTATTTATTATCTCCAGACTGATAGCGTCTTACAGAGAGCATTCACAGTTCAGCTCATCCAAGCCGAACAGACAACACATAGGTTCCCTTCGTCTCGCCGCCTCTGCCCGTTTAATTGAACGGTGGGAAAACTTCAAACAGCGACACTAATCGCTGGTGCGAATCCCTGTCTTCTGGCACGTCACTCTGGCCTTGCTAATTTCCTGCTGGCTAATTACTGAGCGGGAGAGCCTCACTGTTCATATCACAATCATTTGAACTGGAATTCCTTCAGATCAGGCATATGCTCCTCGGCAAAATGAGACCTGAAGTTAGACACAGACAGACGGAGATAGAGTGAGAGAGAGGAGGGGTGGTTGTGGTCGTGGTGGGAGTGGGTCAAATATAAATAACTGGCCTTGATAACACAAATCCACTGACTATATGCGAACGGGACTGAGAGTGAAGGAAAGACATAGTATGTTAGACCTTATGTTAGCCTATCTATCTGGACCTGTGAGTAACTGCATGTTATAAGAGTGTAATAACCTTCCAGGAGAGGGTTATTACACATGCAGCCAACATGCCACCAGCGAACCCTTAGAAAATCCAGAAAATGAATGGATGAATGCCAACAGGTAGAAATGCTTCCAACTGTTTAGGTTGTAGACTCAACTTAGAGCAGTTGAGGGCGTACAAACCAAGCTTTCACCGCTTTCTCCCACCACCTTAACAATCAGACCATGCATCAAACCTCAAAATCAAAGGCAAACTGAACAAAAACCAAGGACACGCAACAGAATTTGATATTTTTTTGGCTATTTAGCAGAATCTCCGACTCACACTTTCCCAGAACTGAAATACAAGCACATTCTTTGTTGCCTTTCTTCACGCCTCAAACGTGTTACTGATGAGCAGTAAACAACGCAGAGCTGGATTTTTCCGTTGTGAGAAATGTGTAAACTATTAACCAAAAATGTTGCTGTTTACTCGGTTTAGATTGCCGCTCTATAACCTCAGCTTCGCTTTCACAACAGCCCTCATCTGTTTTGCATGTGACGGCGTGAACGGTGCGTCACTCAGAAACCTCTCCTTCTGCCTGACGATACGACTGGACCGACTCCAACTGTGTCTGAGCCAGTGGGAAGGGGCATATGGGTTACATGTTGTACATTCACAATTCATGAACACACACACAGCACAACGTGTCCGGCCTCGCTGTCTTGTCTCTCAGCTTCAGAGTCTCGGCAGGGGAAAAGCATACTGGACAGTTTTTTGGCAGCTGTACAGAATCAATGCCTGAGATAAACTGTACGCTTGCCAAACTTAAATAAACTCCCCAAGCTGGACAGATAAGGTTTCTGCTGGAGTCCCATGTAATGGACCAGTCGAGTGATTTGACTTTGTCAGAACGGGAAACTTTGCTTCGCAGCAATTGGCTCCTTGCAGGAAGGTGGACGGTACCAATACGTGTAACTTCGCGTTACTTTTCACTGAGTTATCAATAAAAGTTATTATTGGCTGGAATATTTGGAAAACTATGGGATGGCCAAACCAAACCAAAACCACGTCTTAAAAACTTTACTCTAGAAAAATGAGGTGAGTCAGACAGAAATTTGCAAATTACCCACTGTAGATGTTTGGTGAGTTGGTAGTAGGAGATCATCATTCAATAATACCAACTCGATTCACCAAAAAATACAAAAACATACATCGAGTCTGCTCCGGTCAAGGCTACACTGAAACAACAACAAACATAGAAAAAGGAGAAAAATATTCCAGAGGTAGTTAATGCTACTGGATGACCTGAACAATGCTGTTGGAGATTCTGGAGCCAAAGTACGAGCTACATTAGCTGGACTTAATACAGTCCAATAAGCCAAGAACAGAAGTAAGATAAGAAAAGATTGGTATCGGATCAACTTGATTGGGACAACCTCTTCTTGAAAACTTTAATACACATGTCCTTCCCCCACCAGAATTATTATACCAGCAATACATGGTCCTTGAACTGATCTAATCAATCACCGCTTGCTGAATTGAATGGACTATCACTGAAATACTAGATGGATTGGCACAAAATTTAAAAACAAACATTCATGGTTCCCAAAAAAGTCTAGACCTGCCATGAAATTTGGTTCACAATGATAAAATCCCCACAAAATGAAGTGAAATGAATTGAAATAGTGATCCTATAACTTCTCCTTTGTAGTGGCTCCCTCAAAAACAATCATAAATAAATCAAATACGCTGTCATTTCCAACCAGATCACGTAAATGTTGGCATGCTAACATGCTAAATTACAGTGATGATGATGATGATGATGATGATGATGATGGGAGAAAGTTGCAACAATAATGGAAACCTTTGCACTCACTTTGATCACTGCAAATGTTAGCATGCTGACACGCTCAATTAAGATGCTAACGGAGGTGAAACGTGCACATTTCAGTTATTGTTGTAACTTTCTCCCATCATCATCTTAATTTAGCATGTTAGCATGCTAACATTTGCAGTGATCTGGTTGGAAATGACAGCATGTTTGAATTTAAATGTTAGCATGCTAACAACATTGGAAACATGTGCACGTTAGCCTCACCTCTATTAGCTTCTTAACGTGCTTTATTTAGCGTCTGGTTTCAAGTCTGTGCCTAAAAATATATTTCATCAGTTTTTTTTTCCACATTGCGTTTGCAAATGTTTTTCTGCAGTAGAATGATATTCAAGATTTATTTATTTTTTTTGTAAACTTGATGATAAAACCTGTTTTTAGAAAAGAATCTGCAATGAATCCGGGTGAGCCTGATGCCGGTGCGATCCAGAACATAGACAGCACTCGCCAGCAGTTTCAAGTTTTATGTCTTTAAACCTCTCGGTCTCCATTAACCCTCCCACTTGAACCCACGTGCCCTTCGCCCTCCAAACTTATCTTTGGACTCGTTTTATCTTTCTCACAGTATTCTTTATCTCACAGCTCTTTGTAATGTTTGTGCATGAGCCAATTTCTGCTTTTCTCGTATAATTTAGTATTTCAGTTTCGGTTGAAAACCCTTCACGTCTCGGGCGTCTGAGTTGTTGAGGTGGACCTTTAAAGCTCAGCGTGTGATGTCTGTAAATAGACGTGGCAGCTTACGTGGGGTTTATTGTTCTTCACTCCGTTCTGTCTTGTATTTCACAGTGGCGTGGTAGGCCAGTAGAGGGTCCTGTCTAATTAAATGGAGGCTGGAGTCTTCTCCTCTGAACACAGCAGCCTGGTGTTTATATTAACTCCCAACAACACTTGGCTGCTCACACAGAAAACCTATAATACCCATATTTGGCCACGCTGTCTGACAAAGAACAGAGGTCGCTTGCATCAGTATGTGTGTGTGTGCAGCAACTTTTACAGTACTTCCATCCCCAAAGTGAAATGTATTATACGTAGATTTATAGTATAAGGTATAAGATGCAGAAACATCCTTGTTCCTCTGTATAACATAATTAAATCCTTGCATATTGCAGCTCCAGCCTCATGTTCCTGCAACATCCTGCTGCAAGGTTTGGAAGCCAATTATCCCGCTCCACTGTGGAAAATATAACATTTTCAGCGTGAGAAGAGTAAAAAAATGAAAGCAAACATCCATTAGCTTAAATTAGCCGGTGCCTATATGACGGATGAGAGATGCAGATTAGAAAAATATGCGCCGGGGGAAATTTACAGGTGTTAAACTCCTGCAGACACATTCGAGGACGGCAGCCTCCTAAATTGGTGTGTGCACATGTGTTTTCTCTCCCTCCTCGTTGCGGCAGAGCTGCTGGATTTTTAATGAAAACCCTTAATGACTTTCACTTCATCTCCAGGGTGGGGCTGGGGTAGGTATTTATTTTTTTGTGAGTTTGGAAGGAGGGCCAGCCATGGAGGACAGGGTGACCGTTTTTAATAACAGTCCGACTCCTGAGCCAAGTAATATTTTGTGGCTGCTAGACACACGGCAGTAAAATAATCTGATGGGAGGCTGTTTATGGGTATTGACGAAATGTCAATGAAAAATACCCAGACTTCGACGGGGGCTTGCACAGCGGCTGTTATGGAGAAATATGTCAGTGGTTTTTTGTGACCTCCAAGTCCTTATTTCATGCTGGTGTTCAACAAACCCCTCTCTCATACTTCTGCGGTTGCAGCTGGTGCAGACCGCTCAGTTGCAGCTATGTTGCCTTTTAAAGGGACACGTACAGTGATCTCCCTTCACTGACTCCTAGTACGATTTCAGGATTGATTTTAAGATTTTAGTGCACAAACTACTGACTGGACTGGGACCAGCTGGGCTCGTACCACCACATGTCCCGTTTAGATTACTCAGGTAAACTTCAGCAAGGTTAAAACTCGGTGGAGAACGTGTCACCCACTTCCTTGCATTGGCCAAACTGACGCTAGTTTGAGTCTGATCAGTTACGATCCGAGAGTGGAGCGATGCAGAGCCGCGTTATCGATGACCTGACCACACGTCCTCCAGACTCGCTCACGTTTTCGTTTTGTTAATACTGCACTCTGCTCCACCTCCACCACTTACAAGGAAATTGTAGTTACAAGTTGGATTATACACTGTACTCCCTCCCACGGTCCCACAGGACTGATTTGTGGAGAGGTTGCACTACAGTCAAAAGGCTAAAACGGTGTTTATTTATCGTCATTTTTATCGTTACCGTGATAAATAGCATAAATTATCGGGATAAATTTTTTTTAGTCCGTATCACTCATCCCTAATCGCCATTATGTCACATCCTGTTTCTGTAGCGTTAAATAACAAAAAACAAACTTATCCAGATAACTGACACTTGAACATACATCTACATAATATTACCTGCCTAAAAAGATGGATACCATCCTTGCAAATAATTTATTTAATGTGTATTTTAGTGTTTTGACCCAAGTCTCACCCATTAACATGGAGGGGGCGGAGTTTATGACCTATACCGTAGCCGGCCACCAGGGGGAGCTCTACTTGCTTTGGCTTCACTGTTAAGGAACTGATCTTTATACAGTCTATGTCTGAAACTATTAGCCTCTGCAGACTGGCCCAGACACTGAACATGCATTTTAATCCCTCCTTAAATTATGTTTATTCTTTGGCATTCAATTAAATTTGAGAGCTGCATTTTTATTGTGTTTTTTAACTTTCTAATTTCTTTCTTTTCCTTGTCTTTTTTGTCTAGTGTTCACTTCTCAGTTTGTGCAGCACTTTTTTCAGCACTTGTTTTTAAATGTGCTCCATTAATATAAATTATACTGACATAAACTGTGCAGATTCTCCAGCATGTCAGCTTCCACTAAATTGCTCCCTGTTTTCTTCTGTTTCATCAGGATCCCCATAGACGTGGACCCCCTCACCGTCTTCGCCTCCCTGTCCCCCGAGGGCGTCCTCATCATCGAAGCCCGCCAGACGCCCCCGTATTACCTTTTCAGCAGCGAGGGCTCCCAAGGCAGCGAAATGCAGGAGATGGAGGCCCCTAAGCCCCAGGAGGCCCCTGCAGTTTGAATCTCCGCCCGACTGAAATAACATCGTCTTCCTGCACAAACAGTTACAAGTTTGATATAAATTGTGTGACCTTCAGCTTCCTGTTGATTGAAACCCGAAATTAAAATGTACAATACGCATTAAGTCCATATCAAAGCTGCAGTTTCTTTTCTTTTCTTTTCTTTTTTTTTTATAAGAATTGAACAGAGACAAAGTGGAAGTTTTCAGCGTTTGCCTTAATACATTTCTGGTTTACTGCTCTTCACCATCGCATCTATGGATTATCTATTATTTCATGTGATAATTTTGTCCAGGAAAAAAGGTACTGATGTGTTTCTTCAGACAATAAAACAATTCAAATGTCGTAGAATAGGAGAGTAAGACATCATGAAAGAGTTTGAGAAAAGGAAAATGGAATCGTTTTGTTTTTTGTTTGTTTTCTGTGTTAAAATGAATAAAATGATTAATTGACTTTCTAAATTGTTTTAATTCATTTGTTTCCCTTTCTGTTCCAGTTCAACGTGTCTTTTAATGTGTATTTAAATACAAAATGCAAAAGTCTAAATGAGTCAGGAGTTTTATTTTCTTACTTTCTCTAAGGTGTCCTTGATAGCAAATAAATAATCTTTCTCCATTAATCTTATTAAGTTATTCCCAATAATCTATTCTTTTTTATTATATCTTGTCTGTCTCTCAACTTCAGTGCTTCTAGTGTAACTTTGCATTAGAGCTTTTATCCAAATATATTTCTGCCGTCACGTGTTGCCCAAGTTAAAGTAATCTGCCTGGGCCTATATACATAGATGCCTCACTGAGCGCTGCTGTCTACTGGAGTGGCGTGCCTACAGAGCGGCCATCTTGGATCAGGGCCACTGGCTCCTACAGTGCATTACATCTATGGAGGAATGGTGTTTCTACACAATAAAAGTCATCATAAATCGCTCAGTTGAAGTCCGGCATCTTTTCTTTACAATCCTCTGTCAGAAGCTAGTCTGCTGATAACATTAAGTAGAATTTGTATTTGGGTAGTAAAACCATATTTTTATCATAGCTACATGTGTGACGTTTTTAACAGATCAACACGTTTGGAAATCGGTCCAAACTTCAGTGAATAATTCTACTTTGAGATTGAGGAGTACCTCTTTCCTTCGTGTGTTCATGCACCGCTGCCTCTGCTAGCCCTGTACCAAGATGGGGGCGCTTTAGGCACGTCCCTCCACAGTCGATGTGGCGTCTATGTATATATGTCTATGTTCACATTCAGCTGAAGCTTGAAACACATGGCAATGATGCTGTTCCTTTAACCAATCACATTCAAGTTGATAGTGATTGGACGAGCCGCTCCCTTTAATCCAAGCTAACCGTTCATGTTCATCTGTTGCTAGCTGCACAAGCAGATTGCCTCCATTAACGCTTTGATAGCTATTTGTCGAAACTCACAATGGAAGAAGGAGGAGACGCTATGAATTTGGTTGCAGATCTTCTTAGAAAGACATTTTCACGGCGGACTTTGAAGGAAAAGCTGGATATTGTGAGGAAAGGTCATCCAACCCTGGAGTTAGCTAGCTAGCTTCACCCAGCCAGGGAAACTATGAGCGCTAACCTTGGTTGACAGGCTCTGAGGTGAACTCTACAACGTTTCTTAAGTTCTGGTGAGTAAAATGAACTATATTTACATCTTTTCTGTATATTTTTATAATTTTATTGGGTCGACAATAATGCTTCTGCTGGATTTGAGCGGCTGCAGTGAGTGAGAGGAGACTTTTTGAATTGCTCTGTGAGTTTCTTGCTTTAGTAATGGTATTCATCTCACTATGTTAGATACCTGTGATGTAACGTCCTGTTTTATTGTTTGATGCTTTCTACAGCAGTGGCATCATAATGATTAAGAGGTATTAATGATTATACAGTAAATATCAGTCTGATTTGCAGTATATGTACTGATGTATTTATTTTAACACGTTTGCTTCCCGGCTTCCTTTTTCTGTTGATGTCTTTGTATCGACTGATGCAATAAACACGTCCAACCCGTCTCCCAGTGTGTCTGAACATCTGTGTCTTTCACCGAGGAACCGTGCCACTGGCGGGCCCGGTTCCAGGGTTCCAGGGTTCCAGAGAGGCCTGTGGTGTTATTGTTGGATAACAGAGGGGAACTGGGCAGCAGATTAGCGGAGGGCTTAGCGCTGGGTGAGATTGGCACCGCTGTGTGCCGCAGGACGGACCGAACTCATTGAGGCGGGCCCTGCCAGGGCTTTTGAATGCAGTGTACTGCGGAAATAATCTCCTCCGTGTGCTGGAATCGGGAGGGGTGATCGTTTTAAATTTAAAAAGTTTCCAAAGTGAAGCCAACGACAAAAGGCGGCGTTACGCGGCGTTTGGCGTTGAAGAGGCGCACGTGTGATGCGTTATCGCGCTTAAACTGTTTTATTTATCGCCGCTGCTGCATATGGGTTATGCTGTTGCCACGGCAACGGCGACACCGGTTTCTCCTCCTCCTCGCGATTTATTCATGCAGAAGTGACAGCTGTGCACACGTATAGAGTCTGAGTGATGTCTGAAGCGAGCCCTGATAATGAATCGCTGTTTAAATCTGATTATGATTCTCACGAGTTATTATTCAGAAGAAAAACTCACACATATCTAAGCCTGCAGTTTATTTTAAGGCCGTGATGGTATAAAAGCATGCGGATGCAATGAGTAACACAACACAGCTATTTTCACATGCCAGTGTTTTATTGGAGCTCCAAAGACGGCGCGGCTACGTGGCTGTTACATCTATTGGCTAAGATGCTCGTGTAGAACTGGTGCAAAGCAAGCTACTGCGGGCTGTTTCTGGGTTTTCTCAAGATGACTCTGTGTTCCTGTTCACTTGATGTGTTCTTGCTTTATGTCAGCAGACTCCAGCTCCGGGCTCTGGACCTGCTCCTGCTCCTGGACCTGGACCTGCTCCTGCTCCTGCTCCTCAGGCTGGGTGACCTCCTCAGCTGCCTCCTCTGGACCTGCCGTTTCCTCCACGTCTCCATCCACGGCCTCTTCTTTTTCTTCCAGCTCCTTGGATGGGTCCAGGATTTCTTGGCCTTCCATGGTTTCCTGGGGCTTTGAAGGATCTTCAAGACTCTCTGCGCCTTCCTCATCGGCAGGCACCGGCTCTCCAGCAGCTGGCTTTTCATGCGTCTCCTCCTCCTTCTCCTCCTCCTCCTTCTCCTCCTGCTGCTGAACCTCTCCGGTGGCACCGCCTGGCTGGACCTGACCGCTGTCTGTCTCTGTGTCTTCTCCGTGATCCTCTGCAGACGGCGTCTCGGTGGCTGCTGCTTCTTCTTCCTCATGTTTCGCTTCCTCTTCACCCGACGTCTCTATCTCCACCTGCGTTTGTGCATGAAATACGAAATATACCCTTAGCTTTCTTTCCCCACCTTAATATAGAATTTGTATTTGAAAGGTTGAGAACACAGGAGATAGAAGAAGATATATATATATATAACCCATTAGTGAGCTTTGAATGTATTGGGTGGCAAATTTGGCTACCAATCTTTGGCATAAGTTAGCTTGACCAGCCGCTGGCTCTAGAATTACAGGCCTCTGTGGATCATCCCACAGATACTTGATCAGTTTGGGATCTATTGAATTTGGAGGCCAGGTCAAGATCTTGTGCTGTTCTTCTCCCTAAAGTGTTTTTGTGGCTGCATCCTGCTGGGAATGGCTGCTGCCATCAAGGAGTGTCATTGCTATGGGGTGGGGGTGTCTGGTCTGGTCTAGGTGGGTGCTACATGTCTAACTAACATCCACACCAATGAATGAATGAATGCCAGGTCCAGAAGTTTCCCTGCAGGACACTGACTTGTCAGAAGATGTTATTTGCATCTCCTGTCGGTGGTTTTAATGTTGTGGCATAGTTTCTAGTGTTACTGTAAATCCAAATAAACTCTCCAGAGGTGATCACCTTTATTGGAATGATGAAGGCAGCAGGGACGGAGGTTTCGGGGACCGGGGCCTCCACAGTCAGGACACCATCAACGGAAAGCGTGGACGTGATTTTGGTGACGTCCACCTCGTCTGGGAGCCTGAAAGCAGCACAGATCACGTTCACACCGCCTCGACATGCAAAGTGCAAACAATGAAATGAAACTAATGTACGTAATGTCTCATTTTACAGCTCGTCAAGCGTTTCACAGACCGAACACTGCTGCGACCGAAGCCTCGGCTGCAGCCACGGTGTCTGGGAAAAGCCTCAAAGCGTGAGCATTTCATCATCTACAGGTTAACGTCGGTGTTTGCTTTGCGTACCTGTATTTCCTCGTAAAACATCTGGTAATAAATCCGTGCTCGTCTGGCCTCTCCTCGTGTTTCCCTAGGGGCAGATTACCGTTTATGGAGGAATGTGAGGGCACACAGAGGAATCAAGCAACACAGAGAAAACCACTCAACACAGAAATTAATTTCTGCCACAGAGCTGTGATTTTAATTTCCCCTAGCACATTATTTAAGCAGCTTTTTCTTTTACATTCAGCTTCTCCCTCCCCGTCAGTGTTTGCTTTTAAGACGTTTATTCTGTGAACTGTGAGAAACGTCTATTTAGATAATAGATAATAATATTAGATAAAGATTAATAATCCTACACTACGAGTAGAAACTATTCTGTGTGCAAAAGCAATTAGCAATGTTAACAAAGTGAACCTCGTGAGCCGTTTAATTAACAGAGCTGTAAGCCAAAGTTGTGTACCTCCAACTTCCAGGAATCCGTCTCTGACTCTGAGAGAAATCTCCGAGGGGGAGAAGTGAGCCACGTCCATGCTGACCCTCCACTGGCTAATCTTCTGGCCTGGATGATGCATCGACTCTGAGATGTGGGGCACAAACAGCGGGGCGGGTATGTACCCCGGCCAGGAGCAGGCTGCCAAACTCCTCTGGAGCCAGTCCGCATCCTTCCAACGAGCGTCCCCTGGCTCCAGCAGAGGTGGCAGGCCAACGTCCTGACTGGAAAGCCGGCTGGATTGCCACCATTTTCTCAGGGGGTACCAGAGGCCGGGCCCGCCGCGCTCCCCGCATGCCGACTCTGTTGTGGTCTGTTCGCTCATGTTTCAAGACGGAGGGAAAAAATAAAAGTCGGGGCGTAACTTTCGGCCTCTCGGGGCTGACTCACTGAAATTCCAGTTATTAAAATCTACTTAATGAACAAGGGGATGAAAAAGGAAAGACTCGCCAAAGCCTGGTGCGTTGAACCGGAGAAATCTCTGAGGGGCTTTATATAGAGCTCCTGTCTGTTTTAGCACTTATTAAGCACTCATGCCGATCCCATGAGTCGGCCGCGCGGACATGGGGTGATGGGTGTGGGGAGGAGGCTGCTACCTCTCGCCGGCCTGAAGACGCACTAATTAGTTGTATTTTTAACTTTTAAAGGCGCGATGGCAAATAGCGAGCGCTTGGCCGCGTCTGAACCGTTTCATCTGCTGCCTGAAGGCCGCTCTTCTCACATCCCAGTGAACTCTGTCCCGTCAGCGGTGACCGGGCTCCTCAGCCCCGTCGCGAGCCAGTCGCGCTTGCCCTTGTGTTTCACCCCTCGAAGGACACAGCACTTTTGTCCGGAGCGTGAAATACCTCTGCAGCAGCCTGAGAACGACACACAAAAAAAAGCTCCTTTTGTGTTATCTGGACTGTTTCACTGACGTGTCTGTGTGCCGAGCGTACAAAGCTGCTCCCCCTTCCTCACATTTTTCTTCTTTTGCCCGGCAGTTTCAACAGGATTATTATTGTTCCCTCTTTTATCAAGTGTGACAGACTTGTCAGTGCTTCATTTTTTTTCGGAGCCGTGTGCCCTGAGATCCCGGCATACTGTCCACTGGAGCACGAAACAGATTGAACAGATGTTTCTGACACTTTGTGTGATGCCTCGCCCGCAGAATGTGTCTGTAGGCTACGCTGTGAGAGGTTAAACTGAGATTCTCTGCCGTCGCTGCTGCTGCTGCTGGAGTTGCCTTAAAAAAAATGGGACGGAACGGCATATATACATATTTATTGTGCATTAAGGTGTTAAACTAGAAGATATGAACCAAGTTGAAGCATAAGAAAGCAGCTGGACTGACTCGGATGACTGAGAACCTTCAAAACCTGCACTTAGGGACATGCACCTTTCTACTATTGTGGAAAACGATCGCTCTACAAGTCTAGTTTCCTTTCTTTTTATACAATTTTAGATATACCACGGCATTAAATATAAATGTTTGCTGTTGTAGAAGTACATTTGCTGATGTTTCAGTCTGGACACATCGTCAACGATGGTTTCTCCTGGGTTCATTGAGAGTTTCTGGTCTTCCAGCATCCTCCTGGTGAACTCCACCGAGGGAGGGATCAGACCCCAGCATGTGTCCTGCTAGCCACTCAGAGTCCCCGGCTCTCTTTCCTCTCTTGAGCCAAGCCATCTTGAGTCTCTCTCTCCTCGCATGCTTCATTCTCCTCTTCCTCTCCTCCGATTTCCAAGCTGCTGAAGTCTCTGACCGGCGGAGACTGAGCGGCTAATCCCCTTGCATCCGACTTCCGCTGGGAGACACCTGGCTCTCCGTCCGGCCTGCCTGCTGACAGCTGCTAACCAGCTTGGACGGATTCAAAAATGTCAAAGGTCAAAAAGGTTTTTGTTGTTATTTTGACCATATATAGAAGCCGCAGTACATAGTGCAGAGAGAGGACGTTCCTCCAGGACCATGGAGCCACATGAAGACATAGGACTAAGTACAATACAAGGGACTGAGCAAGGATGAGAGATAAACAATACAATACAGACTTGCAAAACATTTCCTTTCAAAGGCGCCTTCCAAACTGCCTTCCCATGGGACTGATTATCTCCAGCAGCACAATTATTTTCCCTGAATCTGACACAAGGCTAATATCTGGTCACGCACCAGATTGCAGAGATGTAACTTGGGAACGTATGCTGCTGTCAGAAGTCCACCAAGGTCAGGATGTCTGCAGATGACGTCGCTCTGACAAGGATGACGGTGTTTTTAGATGCGTCTCCATCAGTGGCGTCCCTCTCCAGGTGCCTTTATCCAGCAGCATATCAGACGTCGAGAAAAGCTGCCGCTGACGTCTAAAGTTTACGTTCCACACTCCATCCTTCTGTATATTCCCGCTATCGTCTTCCTTCTTATCTTCGCCTTCCTTCGTGCTTCGTGAGCTTTTATTCGTACAGACAAATGCATGTGTAGAGTTACAGCTTACTAGCCGTGCACGAGCCAAACACCATCTGCTGATTCACTGATTACTTCCTCCTCTCATGCTCTCCTGGATGTTAATTAGTGGCGAGGGTTGAGTCAGTACAGCTCAGTGGGGTAAACTCTGGTATAGGTCTTTCCTGTTTTCCAACATTTTTTTTTTCTCATCTAAAGTTTTGACTCAGGATGGCCGAGCGGTCTAAGGCCTCGTCTACACGTACCAAAACGATCGACGTTTTCCCTGGCATCGTTTCAAGAATATCCCGCATCCACACGGATCCGTCTCAACAAAACGCTACTTCATATTCCAGGCCTATAGGTGGCGCTGTTTCAGTTTCAGAAATTCACCAAAAACGGAGAGGAAGAGGCGGAGCATGCGCATAAAGCCCGATCAAGCAGTCTCCTCCAACAACAAGTCTCTAGTCGTTAACAGACTCTGGTCATGTCAGTTCCTGATGGACAACACCCATAGACGTGTCCCAACCAGTTCTCCTACTCAGATGAGCCGCAAAACGTCAGTTGCGGCTGAGCTGGCATTGGCGTTACGAGCACCTCTGGTGGTCGACTAAAACCCCCCAGACAGCCTTCACGTCTGGAAAAGGGAAAAGTGATAATCTATTAGCCTCTGTGACCAGTCAGCTCCAGTACCGTTTGTGAGTTTATTTGCGTGTAAAGCCGAGTGAAATCCTTCAGAAGTTATTCTCTCAGATGACTTTCCCCACCCTCTGTAAACACATCATCTCCAAATCATTTTGATGTCTCGAATCAGGATTAACTTCAAAGATCACTGGCAATTTATTCATCTCGCCCCAAATGAAAAAAATAAAAAAAAGCGTCTCTTTTGAAGGAACCAAACTATCTCTTTCTCCGCAATCTTGTTTTTTTTTCTTTCCTGATTTCTGATGCATCCCCATCTGGCAGCTGCTAAATATCAGAAAGTATTTTTTTTTTTTTCTCCCCCTCCCTTGAACCGCTAATACCCTTCTCAAGTGATATTTTTATATCTCTCTGTGTATGTGATCCTCTCCGTTTCATGGCAGGGCTTCTATCTCTCATTCATCTATCTCATCCGCCCCCCTCCACACCTAATTCTCTAAATCAGACCTGTCACGTCATCTACATTTAAAGGATGCCGAGCCTTCTCTCTGCTCACGTGCAAAATCAAATTTGCTTGCACGCATGAAAACAAATTTCAGTCAAACGCTGTACCATTTTACTTTAAAGCGTCCTCAGTGGGATTTGAGCTGGAGAGGATCTCAGAGATAGTTTTGAAGGCCAAGCTGGGGAGTCAGTTTCCCCAATCAGTAACGCAGATGCTATGTCCGACCCCCCGATGCCTGCTCCCGCTAACAGGACGCATTTGAAGTAAGACGTTGCCATTTGTAAGATGATTACAGCCACCTATGCGCATCGAAGAGGGGGTGGGGGGCCCAGTCACACCAGATCACGGAGCTTCAAACGTCCCGCCACGGATCCACGGGATATTAACAGGTAATGCATCAAGGGAGATGAAGTGTCAAACGGCTGGTTTGTTCTTGCGGACACTGCATTCATCATAGTTACCGTGAGGCTGGCTCGGTCGCCGGAGCAGGCCCCGGGGCCCGGCGGATAGAGAGACGTGGTCTGTATCAGATCTGACACGTCAGAATGGAGCGGCTTATCCGTGGAAGTGTATTTTTAGAAAGCCGCTTTGCAAGTTACGGCAGCGGAGCGGCGGGTCTGAAATAATAAACAACGACGCTGGAGCTTCAATCTAACGCGAGACAATGCTCGTGCTCAGAGAAATTCATTCGCTAAATTGGTTTAAGCGTGCCTGTTGCCAATCCATTGTCTCTATGACTACGGTGAACAAGTACCCGCCCGTATACACTGTAAATCACCAAGGAGGGGAAAACAAGGCAATCTCATCTTCTGCAGTTTCCTGCTCTGTGTTATTGCATTTACAATGCTTTTGATTCAGCCCTCTGTGGTGCTGTTAAGACAAATGCAATACTAACAGCATTGTTCAGCGTGTGTTTGTGTGTGTTTCTCCCGGCAGTCGCTGTAAAAACACACACACACACTCCCGACACCTACGTGCACTTGAACATGCCTCCATGCGTGCACGTACAGTATTTATACGCTGAGATCTCTATTCTCTGCGCCCGCTGAAGTAGCACAGAGGCAACAGCGGTGTCCCCGTTTGACTCCAAAGAGATTTGCAGCAAATGAGCTCATCCATCAGCAGGAGCATGTGGGGACAAGGCGATGATGAGGAGATGAGGAAGATGAAGAGACAGAGAGAGGGGCAGAGGGGCTAAACAGAGGCAGGACCACTCATAGCCTTCCTGTGAAATATGACAGTTGTGGCATTTCGACGCCCTCCAGCACCTTCTCTTGTCCTTTGGACGCTGGAGGTCGAGGCTCCTTGTCCGGTTCGTCTTCAGGTTCACCATTAATCTGGAGAGCCGTGACATTCAGGGGCATGTTTAACTATATTAACCACTACATACAAGATTATGGACACAGATCTGCCACAACATTATGACCACTAAAAGGAGAAGCTAATAACACTGACCATGTTGTGACAATTCAGCGTTCTACTGGGAAACTTCTGGACCTGGCATTCATTCATTCATTGGTGTGGATGTTACTTAGACATGTAGCACCCACCTAGACCAGACCAGGCACCCCCACCCCATAGCAATGACACTCCTTGATGGCAGCAGCCATCCCCAGCAGGATGCAGCCACAAAAACACTTGAGGAAGAAGAACAGCACAAGGTGTTGACCTGGCCTCCACATTCACTAGATCCCTGAACAAGTATCTGTGGGATGATCCACAGAGGCCCCCTCCCTTTAAAGGTCTCCCTAATAGGAACATTGTCATTGCCAGACACCACAGGACACCCTCAGAAGGCCCATGTCCATTCTCTGATGAGTCACCACAATGGAGACTAGGGATGGGCAATATGGACAAAAAATGTATCCCGATAATTTCTGGTATTTATCACAGTAACAATAAAAATGATGATAAATAAACACCAGTTCAGTCTAATCTTTTTGAATATAATGCATCAAGTTTTATCACTCGTTGTTGTTTTTTTCCCGGACTCTTTGGATGAAGTCGACGCTGCTTCTGCATCCTTGCTCATTTTCTGTCATTCTTCATCTTCTGGTTTGTGCGTGTGTTTGAGGTGGTGGAACAAATTAGTGCTGTTACTGTCCTTTTTATGCACTATTTGTTTGCAAACCTTGCATGTTGTAATTTGCTGCTCCGCGTCAGACTTTTTAACCCCTTCATGCCTAGTGTCGCTAATTCACGACGCACTGTTTCCGTTCAGACTGCAACTGAAATAACGCAAGCACTAGTTTCTCGTAGGACCAGCTGGAGTGGTAACAAAAACACAAATATTTCATTTTTTTATGTAATTGAAAAATCTATTCCGCCATTAAAGGGTTAAAACCAAACCAGATAATTTGTCAATATTCCTCACGTGTTGGGCTGAGAGTGTGTCGCACACATATATACGTCATCAATGGGAGTTTATTGTTTTTATCGCGGGATGACATATTCTTACCGTGGGGAATGTTTTTGACGATATATCGTAAACGATGAAATATCGCACATCCCTAGTGGAGACTTACACAAGATTAGGAAGGTGGTCATAATGTTATGCCTGATCGGTATATTTGTACAATGTGTTTACAAGTCACAACAGAAGTTTGACCTGCTACCAAGGTGCATGGAGGAGGAGGAAAGTAAACTGATAAATTAGAAGTGTACACCTGATTGGTGTATTGTGCAGGTGTGAACTATCATGGTTGTGTATACTGCTCTCTCTCTCTCTCTCTCTCTCTCTCTCTCCCAGGTCTTTTGATCACACCTGCATCCCATCGTCTCATCAAGCCTCCATAAAAGCCCCAGTCTCTGAGCCCAGCTCCAGTGATTGCTCTGCAGAGCCTTTCAGCTTTGTTGAATTGTTCAAGTTCCTTCCTGCTGCTTGACTTTTTCTTTTTAAATCCTAGTTTTGTTCTTTGTCTATAGTTTGGTTGGGTTACCTCAAATCAATCTGTTTTTCTTCTTTTCCTTTTTGGCTTTTCCCTTCAGGGGAATCATCTCCTTCCATCTAGCCTGTATTGTCTTCTCTCACTCCAGCTACCTTCATGTTCTCCTTCACTACATCCATAAACCTTCCTCCAGACCTCCAGCATGGCAGCTCTGACCTCAGATATCTTCCAACAATACATTCGCTCTGAACCTTCTCTGAAACATCTCACATGACGTGTCTCTAAACCATACACCATCCCTGGTCTCACCACTGTCCTGCAAACCTTCTCTTTCGTTCTTGCTGGTGCTTATTTATCACATTATCTGTAGTTAACACAAACAAATGCTTCACTCTCAGAATTGTCCTGTCTCCTCAGGGCGGTGTCTCGTCTCTCACTGTAAGAACTGTCTCAACTTTTAATTGAGACATGGCTCAAACTCTGAATACACATCAGCGGTTAGAATTCAGGCCAAGGATCCGCTATTGTTCCAGATCAGTCATCAGTCCCTTTTCATTTCTTCAAGCCTCCTCCACACAGTCACCTTTTGAGTTCCAGTCACCACAGTGGGTTGCTGAGTAATCAGGCCCTCCGTTTTATTTCATTTCATTTTCATTCGCAGTTTGTGCAAAATTTATGCCTTAAACTGACTTTCTGATAGATCTGTCAGAAGCCATGTACACCGATCAGGCATAACATTACGACTAATATTGTGTAGGTCTCACTCGTGCCTCTATGTGACTCATCAGAGAATGGACATGGGCCTCTGTGGATCGTCCCACAGATACTTGATCAGTTTGGGACCTGACTTCTGAATTTGTATTGCAAAGGTGCAAATATGAGGCATATTGAAGGAGACATATATAAATATATATTACTAATTTGTGAGCTTTAGTAGTACTGGGTGACAGATTTTGCTAGCAATCTTTAGCATAAGCTAGGGGGACCAGTTGCTAGCTCTAGAATTACACCAATCAGACATAACATTATGACCACCTTCCTGATATTGTGCAGGTCTTCCTTGTGGTGACACATCAGAGAATGGACATGGACCTTCTGAGTGTGTCCTGTGGTGTTTGGCCGCAGATTATTGTTAGTAGATGCCTTTGAGGGGAGGGGCCTCTGTGGATCATCCCACAGATACTTGATCAGTTTGGGATCTAGTGAATTTGGAGGCCAGGTCAACACCTTGAGATGTTCTTCATGGTTCTGTGAGATGTTCCTAGAGCGTTTTTGTGGATGCATCCTGCTGGGGATGTCTGCTGCCATCAAGGAGTGTCATTGCTATGGGGTGGGGGTGCCTGGTCTGGTCTAGGTGGGTGCTACATGTCTAAGTAACATCCACACCAATGAATGAAGCCAGGTCCAGAAGTTTCCCAGCAGAACACTGAATTGTCACAAGATGGTCAACGATAGTGGTTTTAATGTTATGGCTGATCGTGTAGCTGGCCACTTGTAACTGGATCACTCCGTCAGGTCTGAACAGAGGAAATTGGAAACAGCTGTTCTAAAGATTTTTATCATTTACTGAATTTTATTGTTTTTTAAATACATCAAGATTTTAGTGAAGACGTCGTCCTGGGCCGTGCCCCTTTTTTGCCTCCTCTCTGATAATCTATTCGTAGGTGACTACCAGATGACCCACCAAGGATATGCAACCATTCCATTAACAGCAAACCTCCAGATTCCACAGGAGGAAGTAAGGTGTGACTGTTAATCACTGACCCCGCATTTAAACTCCTCTCACGGCCTGTTATCTAATTCCTCCCGTAGAAAAAACATTGATTTATCGTCCATAAGGAGCCTTTTGTCCTCTTTGCAGTTAATTATGTAGAGATAAATGGCCTTATTATCTGTCATTTCCAAAAGCTATGTCATATTACAGACGCTATTTATTTATTTTTGCTTTTGGCCTGCTGCCCGTTTTGCCTCCACAGAGGTCACACGGGTATGCAGCCGAGCCTTTCATGGGTGAAGGAGTGCTCCGAGCTCCAGCGCGACACAAGAAACAAAAGGATAACGTCTGCTTGTCCTTTTGTTTTTACGTCTCTTGGATTTATTTCCAGAGGCTGCCAGCGTGCCGTAGCCGGGGCGGAGAAAAGGGCAGATATCGTTTCCCGGAGGAAGCACCGAGGTCAACGTCGTGCGCATGTTTAGCAAACGTGTTTCGCAGGAGACTGTGCTGTTATGCTGTCAGTCTGCGGTGTCAAGCTGCTGAAACAGACGAGGGCTGCAATAGCACCTATGTGTAGAAGGCGTCATATTTAACAATGACATAGGTCACGAGAAAAAAAAAAGAAAAAGCAGAAGCTGCAACAGTTTGCTCTCTGCAGGTACGCTCAGCTTTTCAGCACGTCTGTATCCTGCAGGCAGGCAGCCGAGTCCTGGCTCTGGAAAAAAAAAAAAAAAAAGCTGTGGCATTTGCTCCGATGTGTGTTATGTTGCGAGTGTGTGCGTAGCCCCCGTAACCCCACTGCGGGGGTGTAGAGACGACATCCTCTGGGGGCAGCCGAGGGTACTTCCAACCGGCTGACGTTTCTGACAGCCTCTGATAGAGCCCAGAGTGCTGAATTATTCATACAGGTGTTGTGGGGAAAGGTTGCCATTTTCACAGGAGAAGCCAGCCCCCTCCCACTCCCACTCCCTGATGAATTGTGCCTGTTTATCCCTGCATGTGAATACAGTGGTAATGATTCGCGGGATGTGATGGTTCACTCGTTGACCACCGCTATCTCCTTTCACGTGGTAAACATTAAAGCGTCGCTTCACCCAAATCATAATATGTCTTGTCACTCATCTCCAGTGTTATCTAGTCGTGTTGATGTCCCTGCTGACATTTCCGTAGCCGCTCCGTTACCAAACAGCCCTATTAATGAAGATACTCTCCAGATAACTCATCGTCTATAAAGGGATGTGTTACGGTCCGGAGCATCTCCGCGTACGTGGAATCTGTTTGTTTACGTTGTCGGGCCTGGACAAGTTCACGATCAAGGCCGCTTCCCCGACTTCCTGGTTCCGGTCTCCATCTCTGTCCGCTTGGCACCACCTCAGACGGCTGTCCTCACCGGGAGTGCTGTTTAAAGGCCGCTGTCTGCTGCTATTCGAGGCAGCTGCGTGGTGTAGACAGCAACTTGTCCGAGTGTCAGTGTGTCATCGAATTCTGGTGGTTAGTTGTACAGTTTTGATTAGAGCCTTAGGAAGGATTAACATTTATTTAGTGTCATGAAGACTGGTGTCACGCTAATGCAAGGTGTCCAACATAGAGCTTGGGGACAAAAACTGGCCCATCAGAGAGTGCAATCTGACGGTGAAGATATTAATGGGAATTTTTCAATAGGGACCATAGGGCTTACATTGTTTTAGTTGCAGACAGTAGATGGCAGCAATGTGCCGAAATTACACTTATTTTTCTTCAGAAATTAGAGGTTGTTTATGAAAAGTAAACATTTTCATTTAATTTGTATTTCTTTTGCTATTACGTTACTGGTCCAGCGCATAGACTGTATATAAATATGGACAACACGTCCCCACTTCCTTGCATTGACCAAACTGGTGCTATTTTCCCGGGGGATAGTGGTGGCGCCATCTTGTGAATTTTGGAGCCGGAGAAGTCTGATCAGTACAGTCCGGGAGGGGACCCATGCGGAGCCACAATATTGATGCCCCGCCCACTCTTCCTCCAGACTCACTCACTTTTTCGTTTAACTAATACTAGGTTCTGCTCTACCTCCACCAGTTTCCATGAAATGTTGGATTCTACACTGTACTTATTTATTTATTTAACTTTTTCCAACTCTAACAGCTTCAAGGAGCGGTTGGCATGGCATCTTATAGTGGTTATGATGTCACATCCTGTTTCCGTAGCATCAAATAACTAACTAAACCCGAAAAAAGGAAAGTATCCCCTAGAGGCAAAGCTTTTTGGAACAACATCTTTGAAGGCATGGCTATTACCATTTAAATATTGTATTAACAACAAAATTAAAGAACTACACTTTAAGGTTTTTTACACAATATATACTCAATAAACTTATAGCTCTCTAAATTTCTAGACATTGAAAACAATTGCATTTTTTGTAAAAAATGAACTAGAATCATTAACACGTGTATTTTACCACTGTATATATTCAGTTAGATTTTGGACTCGACTGTAAGAGTAGATATTGTGCAAAACTAAATGTAATGTGAAATTTTAATGTTAAAATATTGTCACATATTTTGTTCATGACATGGACCATATTGAATTTACTGTCAACCTGTTGATTTTGTTTGGAGATTTGAATTTTAAGAATACATCAAAGCTTTGAAGTGTACAGACTCTGTAAAAAGTGAAAAAACGGTTAAATTATACGATACGTGGTTTAAAGAGGAATAATTTAAAAGTTTTATTTTACATTTCTACTTTTTTATTATCACCTCACCATGTAAATGTTCTTGTCCCGAATGTCCTCCTACCTCTTTTATTTAAACCTTTAATTTTGTATTAGCGTATGAATGATAGCTGAGCACATCTGCTTCATTTGTAAATGTTGTTGTTTTTCAATAAAAAACGAGAAAAAATAAAATAAAATAAAAATAAACCGAAAGTTCTCTGAAAACTGGACACTTGAACATGCAACAACAATATATTACTACCTAAAATCACAGACCGATCCTTGAAAAAAATGTATTTGATGTGTTTGAGTTTGGCACAGGCTCCGCCCACTAACATGGAGGGGGCGGAGCTTATGGCCTATACTGCAACCAGCCACCAGGGGGAGCTCTACTTGCTTTGGCTTCACTTTTGAGGAGCTGCCCATCTTTATACAGTCTATGGTCTGGCCCTGTTGAGATCAAATTGGGCTGCATGTGGTCCCCGAACTAAAATTAGTTTGACGCCCCCGCTCTAATGCTATTGAATATCAAGGAAGACCTACATTTCTGTTTATATACAGGAAAACAGTTCACTACATAACTTGTTTTACGTTAAGCTAAGCACCTTTTAGCTTCAGCTAAGCTAAAGTTATTTAAGGACAGCCTCAAATATCCCAAGGTATATATATCTCTGTAACACCATAGTAAATATACACACATCTATGAGATTAAAGCACAAAAACGGATAATAATATTACATAATGTCAAATTATGTATTTCAAACGGCCCTAATCCTCCTCTGTGGGATTGGATTGTGTCACATAATTTAGTTAACGCCCCCGAAAGCACAGACACGGCCGTAATAATTGTCTCTTTTTATAGCATTTAAAGGAGAAATCATAACTCAAACATGCACACATGTTCGCTCATTTTCAGGACAATTTGGAGGATAATTCTGACGCCGCGTGGAAATCGTCTCGTGAGAGTCGCTACTGCTGCGGCTTCATGCCTCCTGCTGTTCCCTGCTCTCTCGTTTTGTCTCAGCAGTGGCTACGGAGCCTAACGAGAGCGTCTTTGGCTCTCGCCTTACCCCGTGCCGCTTCTGTCATTTATGACTGCAGCAGCTTGTGCCGTCGCGGCCTGACCGTTTGTCTCCGGCGATGCTGACATGAAGCATCCCGCGCAGTCTTGTCAGCACAACTGCTACTGGCTGTTGTTATTTTTTTGTTGTTTCTTCGCACTGTACGACATCACCTTCTTCTGATAGATTTATAATTAGGAATTAATTACCTTTAAACTGGTTTGGTGTCCTTTTTTCCCCACAAACTTGAACATCTCTCTCTTAGGAATGAATATGTGAATGTGAAGACATCGGTTAGATTCAGGATGGAGCATCTTAGTCGGTCTAATCACAGTAAAGATTCCTCACCTACCACAAACCCTATCTTTTTTTTGTTGCCTGGCAACAAGCTGCAACTGAAGAAGAGCTTCCATGATCTGATGTGTTAAAAAACTGTCCCCCACCACCACCACCAGCATCCTGCCACTACGCACAAATTTCTATACATCGCAGTCGATTTATAACCGCACTCCCGAGTCCTCCTTCCATGCATTGTCACTTATAGTAAGCTATTCAAGCCTGCCACTGATTTGTAGCCATGGTTCACTCTCTCAAAGGAGAACAACTTGTTACTGACTGGTAAAGCAGACTCGTGGGGGAGAGAAAAGGCTTAATACGTCACGGCTTTCAAGCACAAGTTTCATCGCCGTGTTTACAATATCGACGCGGCGCTCGCTCGCCCTCGGTGGCGTTTATTTTCTTGTCACTCCGAATGCTGCAGCCCGTCATTGACTCAGCCGCCACCCCCCCCCCCCCCCCCCAGCTTTTCCCTTTGAGCATATTATTGTTCATCTTTCATGTTGGACTCGAGCACAGCCTGTGCTGCTGTGAGCGCCGCGCTTCAAATGCAAGCGGCGAGACACCCGCTTTGCCTGCCACTTAGAAGATATTAAGCAATTAAAAAGAAAAACATTAGCTGAACTAAAGTGAAAGAGTCAGTTTGGTACAAAGAGCTAACAAAATTAGTCATGTCTGAGGCAAGGTCACTGAGCCACCTCCCACACTCCTGCCAGCCGGCAGCCACTCCAGGGAAAAACTTTTTGCACATTTGAAGCTACGAGTCATTAGCGATGCTGATGGAAACACACTTTAATTAAGGCTGCTGCTTTTTGGACTTAGATGTCACGTCTGAAGATTAATAAGTAATACAAGGGGTGTGGCGGTGTGCAAACAGAGCAGACATGCCTCCTGGCTAAGCTAGTGCACTTGGTTTATCACCAAACGGAGGCAAATTAGCATGCTGGAGCACAAGTGCTCAGTGCACCCCCTCCTAGGTTGAAGTGCTTGGCTCCACTTGTGGGCGAAATATTACCAGGCAGCTGCTCGCTAGATAACAAATATGAAATGGAGCAGCAGGGGTTTGGAACATATGCAGGTGTTTGTGCCTTTCCTCGCCTGCTTTCACCCCGGCGAAAAAATTTAATTCACCTGGAAGGGAAAGGTCACATGAACGCTGTAAGGATGAGAGCCTCGGTTAGCGTGTGCTGGTTTCCTTTTATGTTTATCAGGAATATTTACTACAAGCTGCTCCGGACAGCAGACATCGACAGAAAACAGAAATATTATGCTTTGTTTATTCAGGTAAATAACCCAATCTTAAATATCTGTTAGGTCCAGGATTAACCCATCTGCTAGGAAAGTGTTTCTAGTCAATGTAATGAGACTCAGGTGTTGTTCAGTGCCTCATTTTTAGGGATTTCTCACAGTCTGATCTTCACCACACATGGAAGTGTGTGATGAAGAAGGAGATTTCTGAGGAGCTGTTGCTCATTAAGCTGGAGAAGGTCACAAAATCATCTCTAAAGAGTTTGGAATCAACAAATCCACAGTCCGACAGAACAAATGGTGGAGATTTAAGACGACTGATACCTCCACAGGAGTGGTCCACCAACAAAGATCACCCCAAAATAGTCTGATAGATCCTAAAGAAACGCAGGGCGACGTCTAAGCAGCTAAAGGCCTCTCTCTCATTGGTTAATGTTAATGTTGATGAATTCACTGGACAACTGTGGTGTGATGGACAAAGACACTGCTCTCCAGAAAGAACATTTCTAAACTGTTTAGTGGACGGATGAGACCAAAGTAGAATAGTTTGGTTTAAATGAAGAGGTGTTGTGTTTGGAGATGAATCAGAACCTCATCCCTCCATGAAACATGGGGCTGGTAATCTCCATGTTTGGGCCTGTTTTGCTGCATCCGAACCAGGACGGCTTGAGCATCAATGACCATGTTTACGTGGTCTTTAGTATCCCGCTTTTGTGTTTGTCCATGTAAACACCATATCCCGTATTCAGAAACCGGGATATGCCCATTTCCTGGTTTCAAGAAACCCGGCTTTGCCACCTGGAGTACTCCGATAGAAGCCGGGATACTGGAGCATGTATACACCTTATCCTGATTTCTGACGGCTGCCCACTGTCTGCAAAGGCGCGAGTGACGCCAAGTGACTCACTAGATATACAAACAACATGGCGGCAACGAGAACTTCTCACTTTTGGAGCGACAAAGAGACTGAATTTTCCCTTTAATAATGAATGAACTCAACATAACGACGTGTTTAGATGGCAGAAAAATGCCGACAAGTCTGTTGCGTGATACGTGACGCTGGTTTTCCACCTCGCACTCACACCCGCGCAATCTGTCGTAAACAAAAGACGTAAGAGAGAGAGGATGCAGTGATCAGAAACCAGCTTTCTCTGTGTTCAATGTAAACACCATATCCCGGATATGCTCAAAGCCAGGATACTAAAGACCATGTGAACTCAGTCAATGATGGACCAGTGAAGTCTAAAAGAAAATGTCAGGACATCTGTCCGTGAGCTGGATCTGAAAAGAAACTGGGTCATGCGGCAAGAGAACGAGAACCAAGGACACAAGTGGTTCTACAAGAGAACGGTTAAAGAGGAACGTCCAAGTCAAAGTCCTGACCTTAATCAAATAAAAATGTTGTGGAAGGACCTGAAGGAAGCAGCTGATGTGAGGAAACCCAACAACATCTCAGAACTGAAGTGGTTCAGTCCAAGCTGCTGTAGACGGCTGATCATCAGTTACCAGAAACTTTTAGTTACAAGGAGTCACAGCAGATACTGGAAACAAGGCTTCACTTACTTTTGCATAAATTAACACAAAAGCATAATATTTCTGTTTCACGTCTTTGATCTGGTTCTCTTTATCTACTTTCAGGACTCGTTAGAAAATGTTGTTTCGAGTCATTTTTTCTGCAGAAATGTAGAAAATTCTGATTGATTCAAATCATCTTGACAGTTAAAAGTATAAACAATGATACGGAATTATTGTTCAAACCTGTGTATAAGTTTCTCTGTCTTTCTGATATGAAGTCTGCTCAACTTCCTCGATACTGAAATCCGTCCCGACTGTTTCATTTCACTTTCAGGCACGTACAGCCCTGAAATATTCCCTCTGAAACCGAGCTGATCGCAGCAACAAAGGAGAACGCGTCCGGCGCCACCTTGACTCTCCGCTCCAGCTCGGCTGTAACAGGCTTGGTTGCAGCCTGCCCTCTGACCTCGCTCCTCTGAGCTTCCTCCACTCGCAAGGAGCTAAACTACTCATATGAAATGATTAAGGAGCACAAAAGCTGCGCCGCCTCGGCCGCTCTCCCGGCAAAGTCATCCCGAGCAGTTGCCCCGCCGCTGCCTTCTCCTGATTTTCCGGCGCGGCATTAACGCAGAGGTAATTACGCGTGCAGTGTGAGGAAAACAAGCAAACAATATCTGAGGAAAGGTTATGGTTGGAAGCTAAACCTCCGTAATTAAGTCATTAATCTGGCCAAACGTAACACGTTTTGTTTTTTTTCCCACAATGCACTGGTAAGGTGTCATTTGTGCCCGCCTGCTGCGTCGGTGTGCTCTGATATGGCTGATTTACAGTGTGATTGTGAGTGCACGTATGGCTGTGAGGGATTACACTAATGACACACACAGACTTTTCTCGATCGTCGACTTTGATGGTATTTTTATGCCTCTGACAAAGACGGGAGACGAATGTGTCGGCCTGACATTTGTGCTTTATGTTTCTTTTTTCTGTTTCATTTCTGTCAGCGTGTATCATCATTAAAGCCCGCCGGTGAAGCCCTGCGTTTATGACTCGTGGTTGTGCGTCTCTGCTGTCTTCGCAGGCGTTTGTCAGCAATTAGGCAGGGCCAGAGCTACTTCTGCCTCCTACAGAAAGAGGAGGAGGAGGAGGAGGAGGAGGTGAAGGAGGATGAGGAGGCAGCGAATGAGAATGGGAGGGGCAACGCCGTGAAAACGGAGCCGTGACCTCCTCACTTCTCCTCTGACTCAGGCGGCGATTCAGGAGGGTGAGGCAGCAACTCAGCTCAGTTTAGTTTCTTCTTCAGCCGTCTTCTTCTGCATCAGCCTGGATACAAGGAGTATGGATTTTATTTTAGAGCTCTTATTTTAAAGATCAAAAGCTTTTAGATTGGATTAGATTGCACAGAGTTTATTGTTTATTGCACAGAGTACAGGTACGACGAAATGCATCTAAGTCCAAATAGCAAAAAGTTCAAAATGAACCCAATAATACGATATAAAAACATGCATATACACATGCATATGCACAAACATACACTACACCGATCAGCCATAACATTATGACCACCCTCCTAATATTTTGCAGGTCTCCTCCTCTATTTCTTGTACATTTGCTCATATGCTAATATGCTAATTTGTACATTTATCTTACAACATTTTATTCTACTCATTTTTTATTTCTATTTTATTTTATTTTATCTTTTCTTTTTATATACAGTATATATGAGGTTCTTAAGAGTGTTTTTTATTATGTACAACTAATCTACTGTGACCAAGCAATTTCCATTGAGGATCAATCAAGTTTATCTAAGTCTAAGTCTCCTTTGTCGTGACTCATCAGAGAATGGACATGGGCCTTATGAGAGTGTCCTGTTGGGGGCCCTTTGAGGGGAGGGGCCTCTGTGGATCGTCCCACAGATACTTGATCAGTTTGGGATCTAGTGAATGTGGAGGCCAGGTCAACACCTTGTGCTGTTCTTCTTCCTAAAGTGTTTTTGTGGCTGCATCCTGCTGGGGATTCCTGCTGCCATCAAGGAGTGTCATTGCTATGGGGTGGGGGTGCCTGGTCTGGTCTAGGTGGGTGCTACATGTCTAAGTAACATCCACACCAATGAATGAATGAATGCCAGGTCCAGAAGTTTCCCAGCAGAACGATGAACTGTCACGAGATGATATTTCGGCGTATTTTTGAAGTGCATGGCCTTTTTAAACAGTTTGACAACTTCTCTGCCAGCTCTGTTTAACAAACCATCTGCTGCACCATGAGGATACATGATCTGGTCGCCACCAAAACAGCAGACAAACAAAAGCTATTGACCACCTGGTTAACAGATGACAACGTTTAACAACCAAGGAGCCAAATAATTCCCAATCCAGGAGTGAGTGGAATTTAAAACAGAGCTGAAATGAGACGGGATAATTAAATGAAACTAGCATTTGTAGGCATTTCTGTGGAGACTGGTAGAGTGACATGATGGCCTAAATGCATGCCTGCTTTCATATCATTTGCATCATCCTTATTTTTGTAAATATCTTCAGATGACCTTAAGCAGCAGAACCGATGTGGATCTAAACCAAGGTCCTGCAGGAATAAGATCCACCTTTCACCCTTATCTGAGGAGAGCACTGAGGTTCCAACCCGCTGCGTAGCGTATTATTTTAAGATTAATTCAAAATGTTGGCCTTTGAGTGAGTCTGTGTGGTCAGGTGTTCTCAGGCTGACTCTTTGTTATTCCAAGATCAACTCTTCAAAGACGAAATCTCTGGCATCAGAGCATGAAACACACCTTTAAACATTAAAGCTAAGAGCCACCAGATCCCGTATCACAGCAAAGGAAAAGGTGGGAGATGTTAAAAGTGAAGTATTTTGTTGTCTTCCTCTTCCGTCGTCCTGCGTTTGTTCATGTGATTCGTGTCAGACAGATGTGTTACTACACCTCAGCAAACATCAGACACAGTAAAACAAACAGGCAGATTGCTGAATATTTAATGCAGAACCTCAGACAGTGACAGCTACTCGCGATGCCTACATTTTGTTTTCCTTTCATGCGGCAGACTCTTTTGAAGCTGCGTGAACCGGAGATAACCTTTGTGGAGAGACACCTTGTTTTTTGAGGTTTTTTGATGAATCTACCTCGTTAGAAACCCAAGAGTTGTCTGAGACTAAACACACTAACGTGTAGTGGTTTTAGCTCTTTGCATTCCTTTGATTTTACATAGATTTGAAGGCAACATATGGTTTTGAACAAAATGCCTAAAGTGCACATCACATATTGTGACAAGTGTGATGTGGTTGATGCCAATTAAAAGGCAAAGCAGGTTCTTCTTTCAAACTAAACGTGTCTTTGTGTGTCTTTGTCTTTCCTGTGAAATAAGAGGTGGGCTGGGGTTGGGGCTGTCCTATGAGGACTTCACACTTCTGTGATCTCTCGTGCAAAGGTTTATTGGCAGTTTAGGCGTCAATTTGAAGCAATAGCTACGGCGTCAGCTCAGACCCTAACACTGAAGCCTGACGTGCACCTCCTCAGAAATGTAACTGCAAGAGCTATGATTGGTCCATCTCTGCAATTTTCACATTGATTGTCTTGCATCAATGACGGTGGAACACATGGAGGAAATATTAACCGAGGAGGTTCAGAGATACAAACATTTGTACGACTCATCTACTGCGAAATTTCTGCACCATTGTTGAAAGTGAAGCAGGAAGTAGAAACAATAATTAACCCAACTGGCAAAAAAGAAACAGCGCCTTCTACTGTTTGGGAGGAGTTTTTACAGAGCGAGTCAGACTGACGAATGCTCAAGTTTAGCCCTCGTGCTACCCTCTGGCATGCTTTCTATCCGTCTGTCCATTCACCTGGGGTCCCAGAGACCCCAAAGGTAGCACGAGGGATAAATGGCTCACACCAGAGTAGGCTACGTACGTAGGTTATGGTGTCAAGTCCTGCAAAAGTATGAACTCTGCATTAGTCTGGAGGATGGAAACTAAAGATTGGTGGTGGTCTGAAGAATTTATAGTCCTAGCCCAAAGAAAATCTATTCTCTAGCTCCTTTGCCTCTTTTTTCAACCGTGCACCAGTAGTTTACCTCATATTTAACATTTGCACCGATCGGTCACAACATTAAAACCACTGACAGGAGATGGGAGTAGCAATAACCAACTTGTGACAGTTCAGTGTTCTGCTGGGAAACTTCTGGATCTGGCATTCATTCATTCATTGGTGTGGATGTTACTTAGACATGTAGCACCCACCTAGACCAGACCAGGCACCCCCACCCCATAGCAATGACACTTTACCCACAACGCCCACGAGAGCAGGCTTGACTAGAAACCAAGGGCAGTTGGTGTTGCAGTGGCTGCTTTTAACCACTGGAGGGGGCTCTACACCATCGCCTCGTGTGGTATTCTTTACATAGGCAACTCATGAAACACGAGGGAGATGCAGTTCAGTCAAGAGTCTCACTGACGACTATAGTTTCTCTCTTTTTTAGAGAAACCCAAGAACAAAGAAGCTATTTTACAGTTAAACCAACTACAGCTGCAGTCAAACAAATATTAACTCAGACACCAAGAAAAAAGAAGAGAGAGTCTGTGACGTCTATAAATTAAACATTGTGCCAAAAAAAAAAAAAAAAAATAGAAGTATATTCCCCAGCAGGATGCAGCCACAAAAACACTTTCGGAACAGCACAAGGTGTTGACCTGGCCTCCAAATTCACTAGATCCCAAACTGATCAAGTATCTGTGGGATGATCCACAGAGGCCCCTCCCCTCAAAGGGAACCCCCGGTAACAATATTGTGTTACCAGACACAACAGGACACCCTCAGAAGGCCCATGTCCATTCTCTGATGAGTCACACAAAGGAGACCTACACTATATAAGGAAGGTGGCCATAATGCTGTGGCTGATCGGTGCACCATAGTACAGGACAGACACAGACTTTTTTAAACGTGGAATCAAAGTGAATCCCTCCCGTCAGTGACGTGTGTATAAATGGTTAGAGGACAAACAAAAAGGTTTAGAGATCATCTGAAAAGAGTCGTTGAGAAAAATCGGCACTAAAAGTTAATTTGGCTTCAAATGATGCTTCGCGTGTGGAGTTTGTCTCGTCGCCATGGCAATATAGATCTCTTTTCTTTTTTATTGTTAATAACTGATTCAAAAGCAGGCCTCGTGGTGTATGGGTGCTGATTCCACCTTCCACAACTGCAGTTTATTTTTACGGCGCTGTTGTTTATTGCAAACCGTTTGCTCGTGGTTCATGGCGCTAAATGGTTGAGTTGTTCTTTCCGGCCTCTTGTTGGACCACAGGAAGCCTCCACGGTTTACATTTTTACCGTTCCACAAGAGACAAATGTTGTGTTTACACTGCACCGCCTCCGACTCAACATTTCCTCTGACTCGTGTTGTTCCGAGCAGAATCGCGCCTTGCTTTCTGGTGGGACACGTGGAAAATAACCGCCCCGTTCGAACGCTGTTACCTGACATCTGACAGACCCTAATCTAGCAGACGACGATCCGCCCGGCAGACTAGCAGCCTCGTTGATAAAGATAAGAGCTCGGAGTGACCGGGGGCGGTGACATTTCGACGCTTGTGGTGGGGCTGGGGGAGTGTTTGGTTGGGCGAAGCAGTAAAGGAGGCGGAATTCATATTGTGTTTGATGCGTTCTGAGGAGATTACGGGAATGGATGTGGTCGTAAAGACTGGAAGCATGAAAATGTCAGGGTGACGGACGGCGCGGCTCGGCTGCAGGTGACACTGTAGCCGAGCTTTTAGAGAAACGGCGTGTTTTGCATTCGCTGCCGCCGTCAGTGTTTTTATCCACTCGCTTTACCCACAACGCCCACGAGAGCAGGCTTGACTGGAAACCAAGGGCAATTGGTGTTGCAGTGGCTGCTTTTAACCACTGGAGGGGGCTCTACACCATCGCTTCGTGTGGTATTCTTTACATAGGCAACTCATGAAACGCGACATAGATGCAGTGCAGTCAAGAGTCTCACTGACGACTATAATTTCTCTCTTTTTTAGAGAAACCCAAGAAGCTATTTATACAGTTAAACCAACTACAGCTGCAGTCAAACAAATATTAACTCAGACACCAAGAAAAAAGAAGAATCAAGAGTCTGTGATGTCTATAAATTAAACATTGTGCCAAAAAAAAAAAAAAGAAGTATATTGCTCGTTTGCCAACACACAGTACTTAGTTTGTTGTTGTCTGCAGAAATACTAGCAGGGATTAGGTGATGTTTCCATAGCGACCATGGTTTACAGCAATGGTATATTATGAAGAAATAAAAAAAGGTAAAAAAGAAAATGACATTATTCTCATCAGTGAGTTTATTCTTATTCTTCTTTAAACTCTTTTCAGAATCCAGTGAAGACAATTAGGCTGCAAGCTTTACCAAATGGCGCTCACGCAGACGCATTGTGGTTGTGGCAGCACTGCAAAGTCATGCAATAGTCAGAGAGCATGTATGGAAAGTTGCAGACAAAAGCAACCTATGTCTGTTGGACTGAAACTGAGGAGACAACGAGCTGAAAGGAAACGAGTTTTAAGTTACTTTTCAAACCATTTCCATAGTTTTTTGGGAGAAACTGTTCTGGGTTCTAATCCATCATGGCTGCCTGGCCATCAGTGCAGAGTCTGCATGTTCTCCCTGTGTCTGTGTGGGTTCTCTCCAGGTTCTCCAGCTTCCTCCCACCGTCCAAAGACATGCTGGTTAGGTTCATTGGTGATTCTAAATTGGCCATAGGTGTGAGTGTCTCTCAGTGTTAGCCCTGAGATAGACTGGAGACCTGTCCAGGGTTAAGCACTTACAGACAAAGACCTGTACACATGCTTCCCTGTCTTTCTGATATGAAGTCTGCTCGACTTAGAGTCACTAGGATACTGAAAACCCTACTGACTGTTGCTGTTCACAGCTTTCATGTCGTTTTAAGGCACGTACAGCCCTGAAATATTCCCTCTGAAACCCAGCTCCAGCCCCAGAGGACAAGCAGTTGCAGAAAATAAGTGAATGGTTGCAGCCCAGTCTGCTAAAATGAAGAAAACCGGATTAAATTAAAGTAATTATTCAAATGTTGGTAATGATGTTCCTTGGTGTCTGCACTTGCGTGTTTCTAATCCATTCCGAAATACCCAAGAACACTTAAATTCAGCGTTTTTATACGATGCAGTATAATAATAAGGAGAAGAAGAATGAGCCTTATCTGCAGGCTCCTTTCAGAGCACTCAAGGTCACCTTACACAATGAGAATAAAACAGTGCAATATAAAAATAGAAGCAGACTTAAAAAGTGTATAGAAATGAGATGAATGGGGAAGCAGGTTAAATGGAGGAGGCTGTTTTAAAAAAGATGAGTCTGGATGTGAAGCGTGTCAGAGAGCCGTGGAGCTCTGAAACCCACTGTGGACAGTCGGGCAGGTGGTTGCATGGATTGGAGGATCTGAGAGTACGGGAGGAAGTTCAGACAGTGTATCTGCACTAGATGACAGGATCTGAAATGTTTGAGGACTTCTGATGACTCATCCTGCACTAGGGGGCGTGTCCTCCTCCTCCTGGTCCTCTGCCTCACCGGCAGCACCTCTAACTTCAGCTCTGCTTCATGTTTAATGGGAACTTTAACATTTTAAATCAGGGGCGTCAAATTCGAGGACTGATCAACTTGTCAACATTATCACATTATACCACATTAGGCCTCTTCTTCTTCTTCTTTTCCTTATAATCAAGCAGTTCTGCTCAGCGTTCATGCAGAGGTGGACCTTGCAGACCACATTTGGCCTGAGAACGTTGCCTTAATCTTCTCTTATTGGCTGAGTGGAAACCACATGCCTCTAAATTTCACTGAGAGGCACAATTTAAAATGTGTCTGGAAGTTATTAAAAACGGTTCCTCTCCCCATAAAGGGTTGAGGCTCAAAGAATGAGTCAAAATCATCTTCTGAAACCGCTTATCCCAGCTGTCATCAGGAGAGAGGCGGGGTCCACCCTGGACAGGTCTACAGTCTATCACAGGGCTAACACAGAGAGACAGACAACCATTCACACTCAGGCCTCGTCCACACGTACCAAAACGATCTTTCCCCCCTCCTCTGTTTTCTCTGGCATCGTTTCAAGAATATCTGCGTCCACACGGATCCGTCTCAACACGACTCAAAACGCTACTTCATATTCCAGGCCTATAGGTGGCGCTGTTTCAGTTTCAGAAATTCACCAAAAACAGAGAGGAAGAGGCGGAGCATGCGCATAAAGCTTGAGCGCTGTTTACAAATCGGCTTTAGAAGAAACCAAACTCAAGGAGAAATGATATTTAGCCCTAGTAACCATAATAGGCTCAATATCTTCTCCAGCAGGAACACGAGCATGTAGTCCACCATTGTTGTTGATGTTGTTAGGAGACGTCTCGCGGGATATAAGAGGTGGAAGGCTGCTCCAGGGGCGTGGCCATGACATCATCGAAACGCTCGTATGCGTTTCCCGTCCACATGAAAACTCAAGAGCTGCGTTTTCTAATTTTTTCACCCTGGGACCAGGTTTCAGAAAAGTTTGTTTTCGGGCAACGTGTTTACAGGATTCATGTGGACGATCGGACAAAACGATGCAAAACATCTGCGTTTAAACCAAAAAGCGTCTCCGTGTGGACGCGGCCTTAGAATCACCAATGAACCTAACCAGCATGTCTCTGGATGGTGGGAGGAAGCTGGAGAACCTGGAGAGAACCCAGGACCTTCTCACTCAACATGATTCTTTTCAAATGCATTTAAATGCGTATTTTGAAAGAAAAAAAATGGAAGATGACAAATGCATACATATAAGTGAAGTTAAAATCTGCTTTTAGTGCGTAAGTATGCGTAGGAGTATTTGTGCGCCCGTCGAGGGGAATTCATCTGCTGCGTGAACGTCCGCTGGAGGCACTTAATATCAGTTTGCTCGGGCAGCGTCAGCCCCCTCACGGCCTGCAGGGACCACATGTGAGTTATTCGGGGGGGAGGGGGTCGAAGGTTATTGCCACCCACGCAACAAAACTGACCAGTTATCAGAGCAGGAACGTGGATAAGAAGCCGGCTGTTAAAGCCGCCTGAGGTTACACTTTTTAATCTAAAAGTACGTCCAATCAGCCCACCCTCCAACCGAGTCTGATTTTCTGTAACTGTGAAGCTGTTTTGTGCAGACGCTCGTAGAAACTGGTCCTTCTGCACCTGACGTGAGCTGTTGATCCTTTTGTCCTCTTCTTTTCCTTCCGCACGTTCAAATGTTCATTTGTCCCGATTGTTATTCAAATATTGCATTCTTTCTAAATCCTGACCGGTGCGACTTATGCGTTTGTGAATTAATAATCCTTCACTCATTTTAGACAGTGTTCCCCGTTTGACAGGATAATGGTTAATTCCCACTGAGCAATGAGACACAGAAGCTCAGAGAGCATTAGGATTATGACAGCCGCTGTCCTAATATCCTCAAACAGGCCATACATAAAACATGAACGCCGCTGAGGAGTGATTCCACCGCTCGGAGCGCCGATCCAAAAGGCTAGAACGCGGCGTAGGGAGTGACATCTCCATCAGGGACTGATTTATCACGGCGCTCACCCCCTGCGCGCTGACCGATGGCCGACTTCTGCCCAGGCCACGCCGTTTTAAAGCGAACCACCTGAAGAGGAGTCACTTCGGTGGCGTGGCGGGCGGCAGCGGCGGCGGCGGTGATCGGGTGCTGCAGGCGCCAGCTGACAGTGCTGGATGAAATATGGAGTCCGGTGCTCCAGAGGGGGTCCAGGCTTAGCGAGGAGATTGCATTCTTCCATCTTTGTCCTCCACCCCCCTCCTCAGGTACCAGCTCCCGTGATATTGACCCACCGCGGGCGGCCGAAAGTGAGAAAATTGAAAGAGCCGTGTGGTGCTTAAACTTATATATCTGTATATTTCACGGATGCAGTCGTTTTGTTTCCTCAAAGGCTCTTCCTACCTCGTTACGGCTCTTTCAATATTATTTTCCTGCGATCTCTCTCTCTCTCTGACACCCATGCTTTAGATTTTACCAGGAGAGACGGGCAGTCTAATGGTTTTAATGCTGCAGCTTCTCCAGGTGTCAGGAGGAAATGTATGAATTCATAAAGTTTAAAGGTGACTGCACCTCGCTTCGTGACAATGGCTCCTTGTAGAACGTAGAACAGGAATATTATTGCACACTTCAGCGAGCCTTGAATAATTGATAGAAGCATGGGGAAAAAAAGCAGAATAAAAAAAATGGAGGGAAAGCGGGAAAACACGCTCGTGCCCAAACATCATCATGTTGCATCCCTCGGGGCCTTCACTCAGCTTCAAATCCAATTTCCCAGAAGGTCTTGAGTTTTATGGGCCAAATGATCCAGCTGAGGTATTACTGTACAGGAAGACAAGGAGAGGATGAAATGAAACATTATCACAAGGTTACGACACCGCCCGGGCCGTCCGCCGGGGGCGAGCGGCTCCGGCGTTGGGCATCAATCTGGAGAAAAGTGCACGGTTTTAACGATAAAATGAATTATGATTTTGATAATGGCCGCGGCGGCTCTCAAGCTGTCTCTGCCTCCAAGGCCGGGTTCGACTAGTTGGCGAGGCGGCAGAAGGTCAGTGGAGTGATGAATGTATCGCGGCGGGGGCTATTATTTTCTGTTCACAGAGACCCTGGCCGTGGCAGGACGGCGATTAAGAGGGTGAGGGAAGAGCAAGGCGCTGAGAAACGAATGGAAGACGTTTATTTCAACCTGGGCACGCTTACATTCTGTATTTTGGTATATCCTTTTACTGTATTATTATGCATGCACTTATTCTGCATATACATTTATATAACCTGCATAGGTTTGTGCAAGTTTTTGGTCAGAAGCTGAGTTCATTGTAGTTACCATTCATTTGCAAGTAAAGTTGTTGACGATATATCGTAAACGATGAAATATAGCATAAATGTTTTAGTCCATATTGCCCATCCCTAGTCTCCATTGTGGAGACTCATCAGAGAATGGACATGGGCCTTCTGAGGGTGTCCTGTGGTGTCTGGCAACACAATGTTCCTATTAGGGGGACCTTTAAAGGGAGGGGCCTCTGTGGATCATCCTACATCTTGATCTAGTGCAGTGCTTCTCAAATAGTGGGGCGCGCCCCCCTGGGGGGGCGCCGTGCAATGCCTGAGGGGGCGCGAGTGCTTGCTCTTGTTGTATTCGATTAAAGTGTAATTGCACATCCAGAACGTAGGTGGCAGTGGCGCTCTCATTGTGCGCACTATTATCTCTATGGTGTTTTTTAACAGAGCCGGCGGTAAGAGATGTAAACAAACTGAGGAACATGGAAAAATATTTGATAGGGATGAAAAGAAAGGCCGTAAGAGAGGAAGATAATAAGACAAAGGAAAGTCACTGAAAACCCAAGACAAGGAAATATGACGAAACGTCGAAACGTATGTAGCGCTTGGCTTCACTGTAACTACGGTCGGGGACGAGGAAAGACCGTACCGGTATGTTTGTTCAGAGAAAACGCTCCGAATATTGCCAGCAATCATCCCATTTTGTGACTGCTACGTCATTTAACCAGCGAGCACTGTTGGCATCATATAAGGTAAAATAGTTGAAATAATAAATAAATAATTTAATACCTACAATAGTTTAAATAAGGATTTATTTTTTATTCAGGCAAATTGCACTTTAATGCACTAATCTTTTCTGTAAGAGACTGAGAAACAATGTTAATTAAGTTATTCCATGTCTTTTTTCTTTTCTCTGTACATATAACAAGTTTTGGAAAAATTATACTAATTGTAATGGGGGGGGGCGCCGCAACATATTCTTCTTCCTAAGGGGGGCATAACAGTAAATAATTGAGAACCACTGATCTAGTGAATGTGGAGGCCAGGTCAACACCTTGAGATGTTCTTCTTCCTAAAGTGTTTTTGTGGCTGCATCCTGCTGGGGATGGCTGCTGCCATCAAGGAGTGTCATTGCTATGGGGTGGGGGTACCTGGTCTGGTCTAGGTGGGTGCTACATGTCTAAGTAACATCCACACCAATGAATGAATGCCAGGTCCAGAAGTTTCCCAGCAGAACATTGAACTGTCACAAGATGGTCAGTGTTATTTACTTCTCCTGTCATAATGTTATGGCTGCTCGGTGTATATTTTAATTAGTAGTCAGCAACACCACTGTAGAGTGGAGTTTAACTGTACACAGGGAGACGAGTCTATTTTTAGTCAGTCCCATCCAGACCATTCTCTACCTCTAAACACTGGAGCACAGAGTGTGTATTAATCAGCTAAAAATAGTTCCCAGTAGCCCCATTAACGCCCACTCAAATAAAGATTGATTAAAAAGGGGAATTAACGAATGCACTGTTGTGTTTACTGTCGTCATGGGATTCATTCACTATAAAAAAAAAAGTATATATATAAAGTTCAATCAGCTCTAAAGTTGCAGCATTCTTAGCATATTTTCACAGTTTTTTTACAGTTTAGTGTCGAAGCCAGCCATTTGTTGGACCTCGCTGAGACTCTTTCAAGCTTCATTCAAAATAAAATCCCTGAAGCCGGATTCCACAATCTTTTCCCAGCATTCTGATTGGCTGCAGGCTGCCTATTAATTCCTGAACACTGCCCGTTCACTGCTCTAAACTAATGCACCGGCTCAGCCTCCCGTTTAAAGCGCAAAACAAAAGCACCGGGGACGCCTCTGTTTACAATTTATTACAACACATTAGGAAGTAGCCATCTGGATAGGGTTATAAATCAGCGATGTCTTCAGTTCTTTGGAGAATGTGGCAACCTTTATCTCTGACACATTAAAGGAAGAAGAGAGAAACAGCACAAGGAGTAAGAAAAAAAACTGAATATCTCTTGTCCAACACTCACGTTTGGTCCTTCAACGCCGCTTCACTGCCCCTCTAAACGTAATCTGTGTTGTAGAAAATAGCATATAATGCCTCATACTACGGTTATATTTACCAGTAGCCAGTGTGTTTAATTGTGCTAGCATTAAGGCTAAATTCAGTTTTTGGCGAGTTCTAAAAATCTCGAGGAAAATGCCCGAGCAGATGTCCATTATCAGAAATTAACGTTTAATGGTGTCCTCCGTAGAGACCAGTCGTTTCCGATTATGGACACATTTGATATAATAAGTGCAAAACCGGCACGGTGGCATTACTGATTGTGAAAGATCTTCCACAGTCACATATGGCTGCAGGGTTTACGTGTCCACAAAGGGATTTCATTTTCTCCAGCCGAGCCCCTGAGTTTGGGGACTCGCTCTGATCTCAGCAGGAGGTCAGAGTTTGCCCAGAATTTATCGATGAAAGCCCCTCAGACCTGCCACGGTTTGCAAAAAGACAAAAATACTCCACTGTGACAGGTGCACAAGAAAGAGACACAAATGGATGTATATATATAAAAAAAAAAAAAGAAGAAACGCGTATTGAGTGTATTTAAGTATTTAAAGCTTACCGGGGATTACTGTTTTTTACAACCTGGACCTTATTTCTGGCATAAAATACGATCGTTTACTCACCCATTTAACTTTGGTGTCATTTTTTGTCATTCGGACGATATTTAGATCCACGTGTATCGATATAGTGGGAGTGAATGGGGCACCGAAACACAGCCTCTAAATAACGCGTTATCTGCTGTGAAACTTGTTCATTTCACCAATATTTTGTTATGATACGCGAGTGCTATTCCCCGTTGAGTCCAGGCGTGCAACGGTTTGTTGTTCTTTGGCCAGCTGTTCCTCTCTCCGCCTTCCGCATCCTCCTTTCAACAAGCTCCTCATCTGTATATTCTGGCTCAAAACGGTAAGGACGTCCATCATCGTCCACAAACTCAGAATCGCAAAGAAAATAGCAGCAGCAAAATTACAGGTAAACAAGCTCAGAGACAACGTCATCCAGTGTATCGTAACAAAATATTGGTGAAATGAGTTTCGCGGCAGATAATGCGTTATTTAGAGGCTGCGTTTCGGTGCCCCATTCACTCCCACTATATGAATATACGAAGATCTAAATATCGTCCAACTGACAAAAAAATGACACCAAAGTTATATGGGTGAGTAAATTATGTTATTTTATGCCAGAAATAAGGTCCAGGTTGCAAAAAAAAACAGCAGTTCCCTTTTAAATCATAATGCATAGGCCCCCAAATTAGGGCGTGCGCCCCCTTTTGTGGTTTAGTAGCTATTGCAAGAGGGTATGTATGTGTGAAGGCAGAATGAGACTTGCAAATCTCTACACACAGCTTTGAAAGCAAAGAAAAGAAATCATGACGAGGCATTTGTCTCCCTTGGTTTGCTCCAGTACAGCGGTGGGTAATGACGACAGATGACAGCTAAAGTATATTAGCTTCTGACAGTCTGAAGCTGAACAAGATAAGACGCCGCTTGGAGACAGCACATCCGGAGCATGAGGACAAGCCTGATGATTGTGTGTCTTGCACAACGGAATTGCTTTATATAATATCCGTTACCTTGCAATAAAACTTTGGGAAGTATTGGCATGAGCACGCGTGAAAACACAATGCATTCATGGAGCCACTGATCCACACACACACATACTGACACACTCCTTGGAGGATGGCAGTGCGTGGCAGTAAAGGACATTTGGAGAGCTGTTGCTTCTGCTGTTCGCTGAAGTGTTGTGCCTCCTTCCACCCTGATAATTAGGCTGATGGGAGTGTCACACACACTTAAGGCCCGAGTCTCCTCTGACAGACAGGCAGGAGAGAGGGAAGGACATAGGGGAGGGAGGGAGGGGAGGTGGGTAGAGACATGTCTGGCACCTTTCTGTTGCTCATATGTCATCTTCAGTTAATGGAGGGCGTGCCGGGCTAATACGTCATTGACATTTCCACGCTGAAGAAAATGTAAGATTTTGATTTAAGCTTCAAAGAAAACAGGTTATTTAAAATGTATTTCTGGGCTCCGTGTTGTTTGTCGCTCTTATGAAAAACTGTCCAAACACAGATGGCCAGACGTCACGCTGAGATATTCCTAGCGTGGCAAAGACGGAGCTTTGTGCAAAAAAAAAAATAGAAACTCTAAAGTACCACCACTGAATGCCAGGTTTTTGGCCAATCCATCAGATCTAAAAGAGCCTTCTGCTCCCGGAGATTTATTTAATTGTCGATAGCGGTTTTAATATACGTCTGGTGTTGAGTGAGTGGTTTAGGAACAACTCAGGGTCTGGATTAAAAAGTGTAATCAGGAAAATGCTTAAAAAGAAACTAAACAGAGCTTAATAAATTAGACTTTTGTGGGTATTTTGGGCACTTTTAAGTAAATTAACAAATGCATCTCCCTCAACATAAAACCTAAAAATTGTATAACATAATGGGAGTAATACATTTTGGCTGGTCTCAGTTTAGAGGTTGAATTTAAGATCAGGTTCAGATTAAGGACGTAAAACTCCACCACTGTTTTTATTTTTTATTTTTTAGAGAAGCTTTGTTGTACTGACCTCTATGGGCTGAAAGTGTGGTGCAAACAATGTGCCACTAGTTTGTGTGAGGACCAAACTCTTGCTGAATACAATTATTGTGGCTCTGCATTGTCCTTGTGGGGCCATTACTTCACGGCCCCCACAGCTCTATGGAGGTTGAAATCTGTTGGGACTTGTTTTTTGGGTTAGGGGATGAATTATGTGTCTTGAATCAGGAGGATTGTCCTAACAAAGACTGATATTTTGACATTTTGGCCTGTGCTCTCGTCTTTACGAGGCTGTTTGAGGGTTAAGACTTTTTAACTGTCAAAACTTCCAGGTTCAGATCAGCGGTTCACCAGTCTAACAGCTTGAAGGAGAAAACTGTTGAGAAGTGTGTTAGTCCTGCTCTCAATGCTACGTTACCGTTTGCCTGATGGCAGCAGTTCAAAGAGTAAACTGAGAGGGTCTGAGGAGGCTCTGATGATATGCCGTGCTCTTTTCTTCCACCGGCTCTGAAGGGGTTCTTTCAGATACTTCTTCAAATACTTATATATATATATATATATCCTTTATGTAATGTTATGCAAACGGTCAAATACATAGCATGCACTTTTGTATATTTTTATATATACTTTTGTGTATGTATGTTCACTGCATGGCCAAAAAATAAAGTCGCCATCTGGATTTAACTAATCAAACAGGTAGGAGCCTCCTATTGGATAATTACTGCATGGGTAATTATCTTTCAGCTGGAAACAAGTTATTTAAGCCCAACTGATGCAATGAGTAGCTTCTCATTTCTTCAACAACCATGTCTAAAGACACATCCTGTGGTCGTCTGTTTGAGAAGGGTCAAATCATTGGCATCAAGCAGAGAAAACATCTAAGGAGATTGAAGAAACTACTAAAACTGGGTTAAGAACTGTCCAAGGCATTATTAGAAACTGGAAGGAGAGTGGAGAACCATCGTCTTAGAGGAAGAAATGTGGTCAGAAATGAATCGTGGTTGATCGTGATTGGCGATCACTTGAACATTTGGTGAAATCAAATGGAAGAAAACCAACAGTAGAACTCAGGGCTATGTTTAATAGTGAAAGTAAGAACATTTCCACACGTACAATGTGAAGGGAACTCAAGGGATTGGGACTGAACAGCTGTGTAGCCTTAAGAAAACCACTAATCAGTGAGACTAACTGGAAATAAAGGCTTCAGTTTGCTAGGGAGCATAAAGATTGGACTCTGGAGCAATGGAAGAAGGTCATGTGGTCTGATGAGTCCAGATTTCCCCTGTTCCAGAGTGATGGGGGCATCAGGGTAAGAAGAGAGGCAGATGAAGTGATGCAGCCATCATGCCTAGTGTCTACTGTACCAATCAGTTAACAGTTATCAAATAGGGCTGTTGATGGTCCCAACCCCGTTAAGAAAGCAAGAAATTCCATAAAATGAACCCCGACAAGGCACACCTGTGATGTGAAACCATTTCAGATGACTGCATCATGAAGCTCAAAATCTGACTCATATATGTTTAACACTTGTTTTGTTTACTACATAATTCCACATGTGTTCATATATAGTTTTGATGCCTTCAAGTGAGAATCTGCAAAATAAATATTCACGAAAATAACAGAAAAAACATTCATTTAGATGATGTGTCCACCTTTTGACTGATAGTAAATATAAACCTTTGTACATTTTGCCTCACTATACTAGTTTGAACCTTTCCTGTTGTTGTGTAATTTAGCTACTGGACACCAAATTTCCCCCGGCTATCTAATAACTAATAACTAGATAGCCGGCTAGCTAGCTAGATAGTTGGCTAGCTAGCTAGCCAGCTAGCCCTCGTGCTACCCTCCTGCATGCTCTCTATGTGTCTGTCCATTCATTTGGGGTCCCAGAGACCCCAAAGGTAGCACGAGGGCTAGCTAAATAGCTAACTAGCTAGCTAGCTATCTCTAATGCTGCATGTTCAGCCTGATGTTAATAACCCTGAAAAAGTTATCAAACATGGCTCATGCTGGCCTTTTCTTTAACTTGATAAAAAGCTAATGTTATGCACGTGATCATGTCGATTATTCTTCACCCTCACTCAACAAACTTTCTCATTACACAACGACATGTGACGGGGAATGGTTCACGGATAATAAAACCCAGCTACATTCCTCGTCTACCGCCGCTGCCACCACCACCACCCGCTGAGCCTGAAACAGAGGCCAACAATAATAACAGTTGGGTCTGTTTGATATTATAGCATTTAACTGGGCGCTCAGGGGCCTTTCTTCCATGGCCGTGGCCCTCGCGTTGCCCTGTGTTCCTCTTCCAGAGTGCACTCCTTCAGGGCCTCGCAGCAGAGTATAATCATCATCTGATCTCCCCACCGCCGCCGCCCCTTCCCCTCGTAGATTACAGGTTTCATGTCATTACCTCCTGATGAAAGACTGCTCAGCTCGCCGTCGCTGCCTGAGTCATTGTCAGGGTGTTGTTTCTTCCGCTCCATCTCCATTACTCTTTCTCTCTCAGTTTCTTTCTCGCATTTTTTCCTCCTTCCTTCCTTCTCTCTCTCTCTTTCTCTCTGCCTTCCGTTCTCTCGCTCAAATCATAAAAGGAGTCCAGAAATCAAAGGATTAATTCAGCGTCATTGGTTTCAAGCAATTAACTGCTGTTCCGGCTAATCCCCAGAGTTATGTCTTAAATCCAGAAATTGGCCTCTGGAGATGTGCAGCTCTGCCCACGCTGCATTGTTTTGCCTGGTAAATGAAGTTGAAAGCGCCATTCTTTACTTTGAGAGAAAGCGAGAGTAGTCTTTCAAACTCTTTGATGAAAAGGGGAATTGTAAAACTTCTGAATAATTAAGAGGTTTATCTTTGCATTCCAATGCTTCTTCTTCTTTTTCTTTTTTCTTTTTTTTACCCCAGCACAGATAGTTTAATCCGCCACATTCATTTGGGGGTAATTAAAATAAGAACTCTATTTATTCAATCTAAAGCCAGCCAATTTGCAAAAAAAAAAAAGAAGAAGAAGAAGTTATTGGGTATTACAGTTTTGGCTGCAGGTTTTCATAGCCATTCCTCATGGGAAATTGTGCGGTACATTTTAATAAGCGCCTCATATCCCCGATTTTCCACACCGAGATTAATTTTGTCACAGCTCGTGGAGAAGTTTGAATCGTTTAGGCTGGTATTTAACATTTTAATGAGTGCTTTATGCTCCCTGCAAGATGTATTGTGGCGCCGCGGCGTGTGACATTTATGTACAAAGTAGGAGATTCAGAGGGATTAGGATGAACTTTTCTGGGGATTTCATGCTGTAGTGAACACATATGACCACCAGGTGGAGACATGAGACTGTGTGTAAAAACGACCTCACGTTTTAAACTGGTTGTGGGACATGCAAGCTGTTTTTGCACAATCAGGCCTTCTTATAGTCCCATCACATGCATTTCTGCAGCCTCTTACATATTCTATTTTTATTTCTGGATTCATATCACTGTACGGAGAGAAAGGTGGGTCTGATTAAGGAGCAGAAAAACATGCAACATATATCATATTTAAGGCAGGACGTTTTGGGCGTATGCTAAATTCTGGGAAAGCATTTGAACTGCACTCTTTGGAGGACGTCTGCAGACTAAGTGGGCATGTACACCTATCAGGCATAACATTATGACCACCTGTAGGTTTCTCTTGTGCCTCCAAAACTCACCGGAGAGTGGACATGGGCCTTCTGAGAGCATCCTGTGGTGTCAGGCACACAAGGATACACAACCTTGACCTTTTAGAGGAGGGGCCTCTGTGGATCATCCCACAGACACTTGATCAGTTTGGGATCCAGTGAATTTGGAGGCCAGGTCAACACCTTGTGGTGTTCTTCATGTTTGTTTTAGTTGTTCCTAAAGTGTTTTTGTGGCTGCATCCTGCTGAGGATGGCTGCTGCCATCAAGGGGTGTCATTGCTATGTGGTGGGGGTGTCTGGTCTGGTCTAGGTGGGTGCTACATGTCTAAGGAACATCCACACCAATGAATGAATGAATGCCAGGTCCAGAAGTTTCCCAGCAGAACACTGAACTGTCACAAGATGAATTGTCAGTGGTTTTATTGTTGTGGCAGATTGGTGTATGTATTATTTTATTGTTTAATGGCTAATCGTACTTGTTTCCTGTTTCTTATCTTTTTAGAGCACAGCCGCTTATAAAAGAAAAACATGTGCAACAAATACGATAAAGTTATAAAGTTATATATTTTAGCTCCGAGGCCTTTTAAAAACAAGCTCTAAGCTGATTATTAATGTTGTTGGTCCAAACTCCCAATTACCAAAAGCACTACTTGCTAAGAGAAGCACATGTTATAAGTCAGTGAGTCGTGCTAGTCACAGCTCTGACAGCCGAGGCAGATCTCATTTAGCAGAAAGCCTCATAAAGCGCAGATGATAACATTTTACAACATGCCCCTTTTGTCACTTACTGACAGCAGCAGCTCCTCTCACGCTTTGCAGCAAATTCTTGACATACAGCCTTTCAGACTTACATCTGCAAATGGGCCAGAGGGAGAATGAAGGAGATGAAGGGAGGCTAAAAATAGAGACTCAAATTGAAGGGCTGTCACCGCAGTCTGAGTGAGAAGAGGACGTTTGAGAGGCGCCGTGGCTCCGCTTCCCCAGCTCGTCTTTTCTGTTCGCTATCATCCCAGGGTCACAGGAGTCACGCGACTTGGACCTTTGTCCTCTACACACACAGAGCCACAGTTGATCTAGGAAATAAAAGTCTTTGTTACAGTTACGGTTGTTGTATAAGTGTGGGCACAATAGGAGCCCAGCCCAGAGGATCAGCAGCACTGGAAGGTGGAATGAAAAGATTTATAGCTGCAGGCTGGTGATGATGGTGGCTTGTAAAGTTTTATATCAGGTTTATCCGTGTTGCTGCTCAGGTTCTGACTGTTGAAACAGATAGATAGAAGTGTAGACACGGAGGGCTGCTAAAATGGAAACCTATTAAAGTTCTTGCTTATCTGCTAAACCGCTGGTTTACAGGCTTTCTGGTAACTGTCAATAAACGTACATGTATTATAAATCCATAAACTACTTGTAATTATTTGTGATTAGAAAAGGGAAATGTTTGCAAAAGCAACTTACAACTTTACTTTTATACTGTACACTAATCAGCCACAACATTAAAACCACTGACAGGAGAAGTGAATGACATTTATACGATCTTGTGACAATTAAATGTTCTGCTGGGGAACTTCATTGGTGTTGATGTTAATAAGGCCCCGTCCACACGGAGACGCTTTTGGTTTGAACGCAGATGTTTTGCATGTTTTGGTCGATCGTCCACATGAATACTGTAAACACTTTGCCCTAAAATGCACTTTTCTGAAACCTGATCCCAGGGTGAAAAAATTCGCAAACGCAGCTCTTGAGTTTTTGTGTGGACGGGGAAAACGAAGAAGTGCGTTTCAATGATGTCATAGCCACACCCCTCGAGCAGCCTTCCACCTCTTATATCCCGCGAGACGTCTCCTAACAACATCAACAACAATGGTGGACTACATGCTCGTGTTCCTGCTGGAGAAGATATTGAGCCTATTATGGTTACTAGGGCTAAATATCATTTCTCCTTGAGTTTGGTTTCTTCTAAAGCCGATTTGTAAACAGCGCTCAAGCTTTATGTGCATGCTCCGCCTCTTCCTCTCTGTTTTTGGTGAATTTCTGAAACTGAAACAGCGCCACCTATAGGCCTGGAGTATGAAGTAGCGTTTTGAGTCGTGTTGAGACGGATCCGTGTGGACGCAGATATTCTGAAAACGATGCCAGGGAAAACGGAGGGGGGAAACATCGTTTTGGTACGTGTGGACGAGGCCTTAGACATGTAGCACCCACCTAGACCAGACCAGACACCCCCACCCCATAGCAATGACACTCCTTGGTTTCAGCAGCCATCCCCAGCAGGATGCAGCCACAAAAACACCTTAGAAACAACTGAAAAAAAACAAAAAAAACATGAAGAACAGCACAAGGTGTTGACCTGGCCTCCAATTCACTAGATCCCAAACTGATCAAGTATCTGTGGGAAAGGCAAAGATTATGTTACCAGACACCCTCAGAAGGCCTATGTACCCATTCTCTGATGAGTCACAACTGTTTTGGAGGCACAAGGTGGTCATAATGTTATGCCTGATGAGTGCATGTTTTAGGACAATCCCAGCCTTGAGGCGTTTCATAGAAATGGGTCTATGATAAGGACTTCACCTCTCAACAGCCTCTCCTATTAACTGGTCTTACTTGTTGTAACCGTCCTTTTTTTTTTTCTCCAGTTTGTCATCACCCCAGACCAAAACAAATTCTCAACCCCACAGCACAGGCGACCAAACCTGCTCCAAGGACACAATGACATCTTGGCCTGAAAACAACCATGATTCATGTGCCCTCAAAAACTAATGACCTAATAAGTACTTACTTTATGTAACACCTGTGACACCTGTTTGTGTTGGGATTTGTTTTACAGTTAAAACAATACACTGGCTTTGTATTACGTTTATGTTGGTGCTGGGACGTGAGCAGAATATAAAACTGTACATTAATTAACGGTTAAAGACACAGTGGAATGAACTCAGCCATAATGTTGCTATAATGGAGATGCATCCAGTTATATACACACACACACATATTTAACTAAATAAGCAGAGATGATGGCTGGACTACTGAGTGTAGACATGAGGATGGCTCTATCTGGCAAGTGTTTGCTCTTTGTTTTGTTAAGAAAAGGTTTTAAATGAAACATAAACCAGGACAAGAGAAGGATGTTATCTATCAGAGGATGCTGAAGCTTTATGATGACCAGTCAGGTATCTACTGCAGATGCTAATGAAAGGTTAAGGTCTGTGGATCATCCCACAGATACTTGATCAGTTTGGGATCTAGTGAAGTTGGAGGCCAGGTCAACACCTTGAGATGTTCTTCATGTTTTTGTGGCTGCGTCCTGCTGGGGATGGCTGCTTGCTATGGGGTGGGTGCACACCAATGAACGGCAGGTCCAAAAATTCCCCAGTAGAACATTTAATTGTCACAAGATGAAGGTTTTTCCCACTTCTCATGATTCTTCATGATTTTTTGAGTTGTTCCTAAAGCATTTTTGGCTGCTGCCATCAAGGAGTGTCATTGCTATGGGGTGGGGGTGCCTGGTCTGGTCTGGTCTGGGTGAGTGCTACATGTCTAAGACCTTGTCCACACGTACCAAATCAATCTTTTTCCCCTCCTCCGTTTTCCCTGGCATCGTTTCAAAAATATCTGCGTCCACACGGATCCGTCTCAACACGACTCAAAACGCTACTTCATACTCCAGGCCTATAGGTGGCGCTGTTTCAGTTTCAGAAATTCATCAAAAACGGAGAGGAAGAGGTGGAGCATGCATAAAGCTTGAGCGCTGTTTACAAATCGGCTTTAGAAGAAACCAAACTCAAGGAGAAATGATATTTAGCCCTAGTAACCATAATAGGCTCAATATCTTCTCCAGCAGGAACACGAGCATGTAGTCCACCATTGTTGTTGATGTTGTTAGGAGACGTCTCACGGGATATAAGAGGTGGAAGGCTGCTCCAGGGGTGTGGCCATGACATCATCGAATCGCACGTATGCGTTTTTCGCCGCCCACACAAAAACTCAAGAGCTGCGTTTGTGATTTTCTTTTCACCCTGGGACCAGGTTTCAGAAAAGTGCATTTTAAGGCAATGTGTTTACAGGATTCAAGTGGACGATCGGACAAAACGATGCAAAACGTCTGCATTTAAACCAAAATGTGTCTCTGTGTGGGCGGGGCCTTAGTAACATCCACGCCATTGAATACCAGGTCTAGAAGTTTCCCAGCAGAACACTTAATTGTGACTAGATGGTCAAAGTTATTCACTTTTCTTGTTAGTCCACTTTTCCGGAGTGCAGAGCCAACAAAAACAAAAAGCGATCAGGCCACTTACCAAATAAAGACATAAAAAGCCACAACACATGACTTAACAAAAAGGTTAATGACAAAGAATCACCTGTCCTAACCACACTGACACATACTGAGCGATAAATAAAGGATGATCTTATCTTATCTCGTGTAATTTACTTCTTTATGGTGATGACAGGGTACGAGATCAAGACCATACAGTTGAGTCCGTGAGTACGACAACAAACATCTATTGTTTCTGAGCTCCCTGCCGAGGGCCCCGTCACTTATCAGCCGTATAATCAAACACCAAGGCGAGCTGAGAGAGCTGAGGAGACGGCTGTGTGAAGGCGACAGGTTTCCATTTGAGGCTTTTATAACAGCTTTAAGGGTCCAAATAAGTGTTTGTTATCATCACAGCTTCTAGTGTGATTGACTCCAGGTTCAACGTCCCACATGCAGTATCTCTTCAGCCGGTGCCGGTACTTGTGGATGAACCATATCAATGAGTTTGTGTGCACAACATAGATTGGAAGACAACTTCAACACGGGCACATTGCCAACATAAACCATCTACCGCATGCTGAATGGTAATGAATGTTCATTTGGTTCACTTCCCCCACCCAGAGGTGGCGAGCCCTATGTCACATGACTCAATCCCACCACTCTCCTCGTCATGTGACCTGTAAAACTCCCCCCAGGAGACAGAGGCAGCAGTAGTATGTTGTGGTATGCAGCCTGGTGAAGACATTATCTAGTGTGGAATGCGGAGCTGAGGCGCTTTAATGCCCGAGGAGGTGAGCAGAGAAGGATGCTGGAGAGTGGATTTGCAGCGCGGCAAGCCCTCAGGGTTCAACCCCACGCCTCTTCCCGAGGGTTTTAAAAGGGTCTGGAGCTGTGGGAGCGCCTTACATACGGTTCTGCAAGCAAAATAAAAGTCTCTAAACGGATCACAAAGGCTGCATCGTAGGTCTGCAGACTGCTCTGATCAACTAAACGAAGAACTGTGGCCTCTGTTGCAAAATAATACTGAGATCCAGTTAGAAATGTAAGGTCTAGAGAACACGATGAAGCAGATTCAGGCTTATTTGTAATGTGTAGGGTTAACAAAGGGTTAGCAGTGCAATGCAATGTTGTGGACGGGGGAACAGGTCAGCTCAGCGTTAAACAGTAAAACCAAAACCAAAACGACAGTATGATACTTTAATTTAAGCACACAAATGACAGAATTCACAGGTGGTACAAAGGTCCTATGGTATAAAAGTCAAACTCCCACGATGAGCATGGTGGCTAATGTTCTTCCAGGCTGTTTTTCTGCAGTTTCAAATCATAATACAAGTTGAAACGTTTAAATTCCACGACGCATTTTTTGACCACTGACCTATTTAATCCTCAAACGTCCTAAATAGGTCAAAATGCATGCGACACTTGTAGCACACACACCGCCCGCCTCCTTCCTCAATGGGGCTACTCATTATGTGTTTTCACACAAGCTCTGGTTGTTTTTAAAAGACTCCCCCAAACTTTAACCCCCGCAATAAACTCTCAGTCACTCCCACCAAACCCTCAATTAGGGACGAGTCTCATTCCTGCATCGTCTGGACTCTCTGAACATGCCCCAACCCGGCCAGGAATGAGTGGGGCAATAGCTTCTTCCCAGACTCCAAAGTAGATACCTGGAGGTGTAATGGCAGGAAACTAACTGATAAATGACACCAGAGGATAGTAAAGATGGTTTGATGATTTGAGGGGTCAGAGAGGAAGGGGTGTGTTAATTCTAAGGACGGTCTGTATCCATGTCCCTTTCTGAAGCATAGAGCTGAGTCAGTTGCCCAGAATTAGTCAAACACATGTCTTGTTTTAAATTTCCTTTGATGGGATGGGGGTTGACTAGACGTGCTTTGGGGGATAGTTTTGTCAGGGAGCTATAATGTGGCTTTGATTTAGATATTTCAATTTTCCACCAAGTGAAAGGCTGTGTAGTCGCCATTAGGGATGTGCGATATTTCATCGTCAAAAACATTCCTCACGGTAAGAATATGTCATCCAACGATAAAAACGATATGTGCGCGACACGCTCGCAGCTCAACACTTGTGGAATATTGACAAATTGACAATGGCGGAAGGCGGAGCAGATACGCCGGGGAACAAGGGGCTTGTTCCTAAACGAGGCTCCACCTTCATTGTCTTCAACTGGTTTGGTTTTAAAAGTCTGATGCAAAGCAGCAATTTACAACATGCAAGGTTTGCAAACAAATAGTGATACAAAGGACAGTAACAGCACTAAAACACAGCTCAAACCAGAATATGAAGAAAATGAGCAAGAAGCGGGGAAAAAACAAACAAACAAAAAACAACAAGTTGCCAATGCACTACAGTAAAAAGGCTAAAAAGGTGTTTATATATCGTCATTTTTATTGTTATCGTCATAAATAGCAGAAATTATCGGGATACATTTTTTAGTCCATATCGCCCATCCCTAGTCACCATTGAAATTCAGATTTTAGTTGCTGAATTGGTATTTATCTTTCTTTCTCTTGTTGTATGCACCTTTTTTTGTCAGATTGCACTAAAGCATGTGATCCAAATGTCCAGAGAAGAGTAAGATGTGTGGCAGTGATCAAAAGACCTCAAAAGTGTAGCCAAAGCAAGTAGAGCTCCCCCTGGTGGCTGGCCGCAATAAAGGTCATAAGCCCCGCCCCCTCCATGTTAGTGGATGGGACTTGGAACAATAATAATTTTTCATGGATGGTTGTCATTTTAGGTGGTTAATATTCTGGATATATTTTCAGTTATTAATATTCACGATACAGAAACAGGATGATGTGACATAATGTCACCACCAGTTGCTAAGCCAACAGCTCCGTAGGCTGTGAGAGTTGTAATAAAATAAATAAATGAATGAATAAAAACAAGTAGATTGCATAATCATCACAAAATCACAAGTGAGTCTGGAGGAAGTGTGGTCGGGTCGTTCATATTTATATACAGTCTATGATTTAAACACTCAGGACACTTGTGAGGAAGGCTAATAAAAAGGTTTAATGAAATCCCAAACACAATGGTCACCGTTCAGAGGACAAAGACTTAAAGACGTAAACGTCTCGGTGCATGGTTCCCACGTGTGAAGGAAAGGTTATACCGAGGGCCTTACACTCAGTGAGGAGGAAGAAGGAAGTAAGACTGGTGCATACCTGACACCTCTGAACCTCCGACAGATTTCAATTTATGCAGCGTATTTCCCTGTAAGGATCCAGTAAGGACTCACAAGCTGACACCGTGTAATTACTTCAAAAGTTTGAGCTGCGGCTTCACGCCTCAGTTGATTCCAGAACACCAAGCTGTTTCATTAGCCATTGTTTGCGATACCAGCTGATATCAGTGCATTACGTGGAATTTTGAACATACAAGTGAAGCTCAGATGAAAGTTCAATAAGGAAGAACTCTCCCCTCACGATCTGTAACCCTACGGAGAATGTGTGCTCTCAGAATCAGTCCGTCGTCAATTAGCCTGCCAATCATTCCCTCGTGCTTTAAAGTCTCTGTCTTTTTGTGACTCCATCCACAGGTTGTCCGTTGTGCAACGCTCCTCCATCCCATCTCCACCTTTCCATGGTCATCGTAGAAGTTTTCAGTCAACTTCTTCTTCTCCACCAGCATCTAAACTCCGGTGGTCTTGTCCCTTTCTACCTGCACGGTCTGAGATTCAGTTCTATGATACCTTAACTCTCGGAGTCTTGTTTCCTCAATAGCTATTCATTCTTCTTCTGCTCGATGTCTCCTTACTGAAGTAGAGGTTGGGTTGCACTTGTGTTTGACTGTTTAAAGGGGGAGTTACTTAGACAGCAGATCAGCAAAGTCCTAACTACATGTTTTTTGGTTTTAAAGTCATGCTGGTGAGGTCCTTCCGACTTTTGTAGATAAACATTGGACTTAAAGCTCATCTAGGGTACCGCGGGACATAGGCGCTGTAACATACGTACGTAGCCTACACCGGTGCAAGCCATTAATACTTGGGAGCTCGTTAGTCTGGCTCGCTCTGGAGGAAAGACGCATACTTTTTTGGCAGTTAACCTTTCCTCGATGTGTTCAGTTGTTATTGAACCAAAATATTTAATTCGAAATTTGTGGAGATGGCGAAGCAGCCGGAAATGCAAAAGCAGAAAGAGTGGACCAATCACAGCTCTTGGAGTTTGCAACGCCACGCCGTGTAGGTACATTTCTGGGGAGGTGCACGTCAGGCTACGACTTTAGGGTCTGCATTGTCGCGTACCACCTTAAAGACGTCTGTTTGAGTTTAATTTTTTGAGAAGCCCATATCAGTGTCCCGACTTTGTCTGTTAGTGATTTCACCAAGCTTGTTGCTGCCCACGTTTCCTTGCATTTAGCGGCGACATCCCATTGCCACCAGCGTAACCAGTTCTTCTTTTTATTTATTTTCGAGCCAACCGCTACTGACGTTGGCAAATGTGCAAACCCTGCCCTTCCTGTTTGCGCGAACGGTTTTCTTGGAAAGGCCTACATGACTCAGTGTTGTGACCATTAAATTTCCTGTCAGATCTGGGCAAGATTGAATCACAAAGTAAGCAAAGAGCTGCAAAACACACACATGCGATTATTTGCACGAAAACATCGTGAGCTACCGTTAAACGTAGGCGCTTTAAATGTGCACACGGACGAATAGGATATACTGACAGTGAATTGCACCATCCAAACACTCGTATTGACCTTTAATCAGACCCATGACTGTCAGTCAGGTAGATAAAAATACTGAACTCTGGTTCCTCTTTTTTCTAGAGTCATGACATGTGTCTGATCAAGCAGCTGAGATACAACTTCAGATTAGAAAATGGTGTTTTCTGTGATCAATGCCTAACTGTTGTAAACACACCACATGTGTTCGTCTAAATCCTGTTTTTAAAAAGGGCTTCAAGTGACTTCCAGTCCTCCTTATCCATTTATGATAAGATGTTCTGCATTTTTTCCGTGTGAGACAGGAGAGAGCAAACTCACTTCAGTCTGTGTGGGGGTGAGTTGTTATGTATGTGGTGGTGGTGGTGGTGGTGGGGAAGAAGGGGAAAGTTTCTTGCCTGGAAGAGGAGGGGTGGGATTGGGAATGAAGGCAGCAGCAGCAAGCCAGCACACATTTCAAGAATGCCACACAGTCTGGGAGCTGAGCTCAACCCACCCCCACAGCCTTCATTTACGTAGCCCTGGACAGCAGGGATGGTGGGGTGCAGGGCGGCAGAGGGGAACAAGAAGTCTTTCATTTGAACTTCTCACTCTGGTTTTGGAGCCTCGGGGCGCAAAGTCTAGACCAAACAAAGAAGGATAAGACGAGAAATAAAAGCGCCAGTGATTATAGTTTCAGCCGCAAGGGAGTGGAGTTCAAATAATAGTGTAATATAAACTTAGGTTTGAAGCTAAAAGAGAGAGCATGCGGTGCTGAGTTACATAAAGGTTATGATTTAAGGTTGGGGTTAAAGTTTGATCTGTCTTTTAGATGAAGAGATGAATCTTTTTTCTTCATTAATCTCTCTCAGCCTGTTTAAAAAGAAGAAGTTTAAGAAAATAAGCCCAATGAGGGGCTTTATCTGTTCTGATGAAGCAGCAGCTGTAAAGGCAGAAAAATAAACTGCAGTTCCATTAACGGCCACCTGAGGCTGGCTACGAAAGCGAGTCAATCCACACAGAGTTACATTTTAAAATGCACAACTTTACAGCAGAAATAAACATGATTACACCCGACATATTAAAACATATGACCTCTTTAAATGTTAACTCTCTGCATAGGCATCGCTAGCTAGCCTCAGCTCCAACTACGAACCATTTTTCTCCACTCTCAAGATGTAGACAGGCAGAGACACCACTCTGAACTTAAAACTGATCTTAAGTAATTCTTAGGTTTATATACAATCAATGGTTTTTACATCAGACTTCATGTTTTGCTTTTTATAAGGCATTTCGGAAAATGTAAAAATAACAAGGAATACAAAGAACTAAAAGTCACAATATGTTGTAATATGAATCACTATACACCGATCAGCCACAACATTAAAACCACTGACAGGAGATGTAAATAACATTATGACCATCCTTTGACAGTTCAGTGTTCTGCTGGGAAACTTACTGGACTTGACATTCATTGGTGTGGATGTTACTTAGACGTTACAAGGCATCCACCCCCACCCCATAGCAATGACACTCCTTGGGGGCCAGGTAATGGTGTTCACTAGATCCCGAGCTGATGAAGTATCTGTGCGATGATCCAGGACACCCTCAGAAGGCCCATGTCCATTCTCTGACGAGTCACCACAAGGGAGAGCTGCACAATATTAGGAAGGTGGTCATAATGTTATGCCGTGATGGCTGTACTCTTCTATGCAATGGGGACACAGTCACTTTGGGTTCTCATTACACTGGTGGAATGAATGAATGAATGAATGAATACTTAATATTCTGCACACTAGTTAAACAACAGTTCTGACCATTTACAGACTATTTGCACTATGCTAAATACTACAGAGTACTTTGTTTGCATTACTGATTGTATTACATGTCACTACTGCACTGCTGAATTTGTTTATTTGGCTTTATGCAATACTCTGCATGCAATTCTGTACTCTCCATGCTGCTAAAATCACTCAGTGAGCGTAACTAATCACCGTACCCACGTTTACTGCTGCGTATTTTAATACCGTGCAGAGACAATGCCTCTGCTTGCACATCCGTTACGTCCCTCTGCACCTCCTCCATTATCCTTGCATTGGCAGCACTTGTGTTTAATCACGTTAACCAGCCACACCTGAGATGATTTGAATAAAGGGCGTCACCGAAGAGGCCCGAGATGACCTTCTCAGGCCCGAGATGACCTTCTCAGGCGGAGAAGCTCAATGTGTCTCACCTTTTTGTTTTTAACGTTATTTTTATAACTCTGATGTCTGTCTCTGTTTAGTGTATGGATCTAGTACCTTAAAGTACCCGCTGTTGTTTAGTGAACAAAAAAAGTCACGTTCATATGTGTCTCTGATCTTAAACAAATCTGTTTAACTGATCGAGAGATGCTGTGAAGTGATGAATTCAAGAGGCACAAGCAACAGAAGAAACAAAAAGAACGAGATAAAACGGCGTGAGGTTAAAAGGGAACATTTGCATTTTATGAGCATTTAAAGCATCTACTTATCACGCGGGCTGTCAGAGGAATCGCTTCTGCCGAAATGTACTGCATGTAAATATGTCTGATTAAAAGGAAAAAACCAGAACGTGCTACTCGGACGGGGATGTAGGTGTGCTGATCTTCAACCCTCGTGTTTCTTTCCGACCAGGTTGTATCGAAAAGCGCAACGTCCGAGCCGCCTCCAGGAAAGTTCAATATTTGCTCCGGAGCGGTGGCAGCCTCTCGTGTGCTTCTTCTGAAGCTGAATTTGGCCGCGTGCGGTGTTTGCTCAGAGGCGGAAAGTTGTGCAACTGAAAAGCTGGCACTTTGAATTCTTACATAAGTTGTAGTGGAGTCAACTTTAACTGACGGCTTCGTGGGAGGGTTGTGAAATTGTCGGGTACAAACAATAATATGCGACGCTGCTGTTTGTCTCGGCGTCTTGAGCGCAGGATCTTGTCTTTGGGTCGGCCTCGTCGCGAGGTGATAGCAGAGCGCCGCGACACGTCAAACGTACGAGCCGTAATGAAAACACGCTTCCCTTGGTGACATTATTGTATCTCGCTTCTGCTGCATGTTCCCTTAGTCGGCCCTTTGTCCCGCTGATAAACTCCCAGCAGCTGGCTCTTTGCACATGTACACACTCTCTTATCGCTGCTCAAACAGTGAAGGGCACCTACACTACTCCCGAAGTCGCATACACAAATTTTTTTACTCAGCTTTTTCCATGGATCTGTCGAGGGCATGAGATGGAGATTAAAGGGGCGCCGGAGTCACCGTGACAAATGTCATTATTTTTAAGTTCATAGTGACTTGTCAGCCTGTCACACTGTCACACAGGGCGGACTAAAGGCTGCCATCACCGCTGACCAAAATAGCGGTGTAGCGTTAGCGTAAAGAGGGAAAGCACCTGTTGCTGGAACAAGTGTGAAAGCTGCTCTCTGCCGTCACCGCTGATTATTTTACATCTCAGCATTTCCGTCTTCACTCTTTTTATTGATCAAGTGCGTGGCTGTGTGCAAGCTGGAAAACGTTCATTCATTAATTTTCCGTAAGCTTTCGCGGGTGGAGGGGCCGCCAGTCAAACAATCCTTCACACTCACACCTACGGCCACTTTAGAATCACAGATGAGCCCGGCGAGCGCTCAGAGCAAAACCCACGTAGGCGCAGGAAGAGGATGCAAACTCTGCACAGACAGGTCCCAGACATGCGGTGGATTCTAACCCAGAGCCTTCTAGCTGTGAGGCATCAGCGCTAACCACCAAGTCACTGTGCTGGAAACATTTTCTAAGTAAATCTCCAGACATATTTTTAGATTCGTAGCCATAATAGCGATATAGCTATCGTGGTCCAACACTCTGGTCTCTTCAATGAATCATGGTTCCTAGACAATGAATCCTTATCCCCTTATAGATTTTGGTTTACAACCAAGTATTCATTTTGGTAATGTTGAAATATATACACTGATCAGCCATAACATTATGACCTAATATTGTGTAGGTCTCCCTTGTGGTGACTCATCAGAGAATGGACATGGACCTTCTGAGGGTGTCCTGTGGTGTCTGGGAACAGGATGTTGTTAGTGGGGGGACCTTTAAGGGGAGGGGCCTCTGTCCATCATCCCACAGATACTTGATCAGCTTGGGATCTAGGACCGGTCCACATGTACCAAAACCATCTTTCCCCCTCCGTTTTCTCTGCCATCGTTTCAAGAATATCTGCGTCCACACGGATCCGTCTCAACATGACTCAAAACGCTACTTTATACTCCAGGCCTATAGGTGGCGCTGTTTCCGTTTCAGAAATTCGCCAAAAACAGAGAGCATGAGCATAAAGCTTGAGCGCTGTTTACAAATCCGCTTTAGAAGAAACCAAACTCAAGGAGAAATGATATTTAGCCCTAGTAACCATAATAGGCTCAATATCTTCTCCAGCAGGAACACGAGCATGTAGTCCACCATTGTTGTTGATGTTGTTAGGAGACGTCTCACGGGATATAAGAGGTGGAAGGCTGCTCCAGGGGTGTGGCCATGACATCATCGAAACGCACGTATGCATTTTTTGCTGTCCACATGAAAACTCAAGAGCTGCGTTTGAGAATTTTTTCACCCTGGGACCAGGTTTCAGAAAAGTTTGTTTTAGGGCAATGAGTTTACAGGATTCATGTGGACGATCGGACAAAACTGTGTTTAAACCAAAAAGCGTCTCTGTGTGGACGGGGCCTAGTGAATTTGGAGGCCAGGCCAACACCTTTTCGAGTTGTTCCTAAAGTGTTTTTGTGGCTGCATCCTGCTGGGGATGGCTGCTGCCATTAAGGAGTGTCATTGCTATGGGTTGGGGGTGCCTGGTCCGGTCTAGGTGGGTGCTACATGTCTAAGTAACATCCATACCAATGAATGAATGAATGCCAGGTCCAGAAGTTTCCCAGAGGAACAATGAACTGTCACAAGATGTTATTTACTACTCCTGTCTGTGGACATAATGTTGTGGCTGATTGGTCTTATGTAAAAGGGCAGAGCTGGCTCCCAGCACGGTGAAGCTCCAACCAATCACGGGTCCTGTTTCACCAGTTCATGTTAAAATGGATGATGACACAAAAACATCAACAAGCGCCTGAGCAACACTTCAACAGCAGCTCAGCGACAATGCAACAGGCGTCAACAGTCATGCCAGAGATACTGTGAGAGTGTATCCTGTGAGGCACAGAGCTAAGTACTGACACTGGCATGCCAACACGCTCTCACCGTGGCCCCTTTCACACGGCCCGTTCAAAGCTGAACTGTTGTCCTGTTAATCCACCTTCCAGCTCAGTGTGAAAGGAACGGAGACGGAATGAGGAAGAATGCTCATTGTGCTTTTAAGACGCCAGCAGAGACGGATCGATGTCTGAGAGAGAGCCAGCACGGCAGGACACGCATGCCATGTGCTGCGTGCCAAGCAAGCTAACAAGCAAAGTCAGCCATAACATTATGACCGGTGACAGGATAAGTGAATAACATTGACCATCTTGTGACAGTTCAATGTTCTGCTGGGAAACTTCTGGACCTGGCTTCATTCATTCATTCATTGGTGTGGATGTTACTTAGACATGTAGCACCCACCTAGACCAGACCAGGCACCCCCACCCCATAGCAATGACACTCATGGCAGCACCACACAAAAACGCTTTAGGAACAACTCAAAAAATCATGAAGGTGTTGACCTGGCCTCCAAATTCACTAGATCTCAAACTGATCAAGTGTCTGTGGGATGATCCACAGAGGCCCCTCCCCTCAAAGGCCCCCCACTATCAACAGGACACCATCAGGCCCCATCCACACGTACCAAAACCATCTTTTCCCCCTCCTCCGTTTTCCCTGGCATCATTTCAAGAATATCTGCGTCCACACGAATCCGTCTCAACTTCATATTCGAGGCCTATAGGTGGCACTGTTTCAGAAATTCACCAAAAACGAAGAGGAAGAGACAGAGCGGTGGATGTAAAATGTTGCTTATGTGGTTGTCCATCGCTCAGCATGGTGGCACAGGAGCGTAATATTTTGCCCTTGTAACCATAATAGGCTCAATATCTTTTTTCACCCTGGGACCAGTTTTCAGAAAAGTGTGTTTTAGGGCAATGCATTTACAGGATTCATGTGGACGATCGACCAAGATGATGCAAAACATCTGCCTTTAAACCAAAAAGCGTCTCCGTGTGGACGGGGCCCTAGTGAATTTGGAGGCCAGGTCAACACCTTGTGATGTTCTTCATGGTTTTGTGAGATGTTCCTTGAGTGTTTTTGTGGCTGCATCCTGCTGGGGATGGCTGCTGCCATCAAGGAGTGTCATTGCTATGGGGTGGGGGTGCCTGGTCTGGTCTAGGTGGGTGCTACATGTCTAAGTAACATCCACACCAATGAATGAATGAATGCCAGGCCCAAACGTTTCCCAGCAGAACACTGAACTGTCACAAGATGGTCAACAATATTCGTCTCCGTGTGGACAGGGCCTCAGAAGGCCCATGTCCATTCTCTTATGTGTCACAGAAAGGTGGTCATAATGTTATGTCTGATGGGTGTACATTGCTGGATTCAATGAAGGCGTCTCAAATGTGGCTTCATGCTTTTCTCCTGGCGTGTGAATCCAAAGCCAAAGCCAAGGCTGTTTCCCTTTTCCAAAGAGCTTACGCACGGTACAGTGTTTACACACGACAGCAACACTGTTGATCTATGACTCTTAAACCTGGTCACTGTGGGACTATTTAATATTACAACACACTGGACACAAGCTGTAACGGCTAAAGAGCTCGATGAAAACACATCAGTGTCATCATTCCAAACAGGATTTACCGTACTGAGCTTGCATGTGTTTGTCTGCGCTCTGTGATCATGTTTAAGTAGTGACTGACTGGTGAGCCTTTAACCTCAGGGGCCTGGTTTGAGCAATCTGTGAAAGACTCGTCCTGAAGTTCAGACCACAGCTGTGCTCTCAAATCCGTCTCCTGATGTCAGGACTTCAGGATCCTGCGTGTCCTAATGAAAGCAAAGCTGCGTCAAAGTCATTTAGATGAAATTAAAATACATTTCACAATGCGCACTTTAAATCCCCCTTGATGTGAATCTCCGTGGCGCTGGTTTGTTGCCTTTGAAAGAGCTTCAAAGGAAGGATCCGCGACGCGGTGTGGGAGGAATCCAAGTGATTAATGTTTCCTTTCAGCCGACGGGCTGCCTCTTGCAGACCTGCCACATGTACAGGAAGTGAAACCATGGCGATGAAGTCTTGTGTAATGCGTGACGCCAGTCCCGAGGCATTAAATATCACTCCGGCAAGCCTGGACCAACCTGCTGTCAACCATTGTTCCCGTCATCTCATTTATTTATTTTATTATTTTTTATTTTTCCGTAAGTGCTGACGTTAGGGTTTGTTCCAAAGAATAAGATGCTGGCTAAGTCAATATTTAAAGCTAGAAAGTGGCTGATGATTGGAATATGTTTCTTTTGCGAGCTTAGGCATGATAATTCAGATAAGATGTGCAGAAATTGGAGCCGTTTCAAATATTTGCATTTAATATTTCCACTTGAAATTGTTTGCACGCATTTAGCACTTTAGCATGGAGCTAATCAAGGCCCAGGTCACGTGCGCTTAAGTAGGAGACGTCCATGGACCGGTGCGTTTCCTAGATGTGATTTAAACGGCATCTAAATACAGGTACAGCCGTGAAGAATTAACTTGTGGACCTTCATGTTCTTGACTTTTAGGACTTGCATGAGCAGCCCCACCGTTCGGCTCGGTGGGTTTTTGGCTCAGTGCCGTGGATCAGACATGCATTAACACACTCCACTGACCCTTCTGTTGTTGCCAGTAGTAACTGAAGATAAAGATCTCTCTCTCTCTGTGTCTTGCAGCTTGGGACTAGGCCGGTTTTCACTGAGCACATGGGTGAAGTGCGTGTCCCCGTGCGAGAGCATGCTGGTATGTGTGCGTCGCTGATCGGATACGAGCTATGACGCAACAGCGAACCTCTAACAGACAGGGGGCTTTGAAACACTTTGTTTTTCTTTTCAGTTCTTCTATCTCAAACGTCAGCGCAGACAAAAGAGAAGAGCACTCACTGATGTTTTTTTTCTATTTACAGCATCTTGAATAATCATTCGGAATGTGCGGCCTCACTGAAATCCAGAAAAACGGGCCAGATGTAATTGTTATTGCGTCGCGGCTCCATTACAGGAACAGAAACACACCTTCTGAAGCGGGAAGACAGGATTAACGAGCCGGTTGTTCTTGGTTATCAGGAGGCGACTGGCTACAGCGGGAGCGTGCCTCTCGAGCACGCGGGCGAGCTGTGTTCCCTACGTGGACAGATGTTGTTTGCCGGCCATTACCGGGGGACGGTGACTCACTTTTTCCCAGCGGAATCATTCATGAAGTGCCCTAAATACCAAGGCCGGGGCCCCCTCCCTTCCCCTCCAGGCGATCAGCCGCTTAATAAAGAAGGCCAAAGGAGGCATTTGAGCCGCTTCCATCCCTCGTTTGGGTCAGGTGACTGAGCTTTCCTAGCGCAGACTGCGGGTCGACCAACCAGCAACACCTGTCACCATCACCCCTCACATGAGAGAACGGTCACATGAGCCACGCTGTGCTCTTCTAGCTGCCTTGACCTCCTGTTTGCTTTACACATGGCTCCCTTTGCCTTTAAATTCAGTTTGATCAGCTGGTACAGTTCTCGTTTGTTTTCCTCATTTATCACTTTATGAACCATAATCTCACAGTTCAGTGTGAAGAGGCTGGACGCTAGGAGCCGTGTTATTTACATTGAAGGGGGCAGCTGCCCGTGTAGGTTTAGCAATCCTCTTTATAATCCTGCTGAGTGTAGTAACCCGAGACGCGCTGTAAGGTTTATCCAAATCCGTGCATAGGTGACAACAGTGTCGTATTAGCGTGAGCGATCCGGTTCTAATTTAAGCATGAACTCTGACATCCAGAGCCACGCCGGTTTCATACTCGTATGGATTCGGGCCTCTTTCACACAGATAAACCCAAAGTCAGGGGTTTCAGGCCTCGTCCACACGTACCAAAACGATCTTTTCCTCCTCCGTTTTCCCTGGCATCGTTTCAAAAATATCTGCGTCCACACGGATCCGTCTCAACACGACTCAAAACGCTACTTCATACTCCAGGCCTATAGGTGGCGCTGTTTCCGTTTCAGAAATTCACCAAAAACGGAGAGGAAGAGGCGGAGCATGCGCATAAAGCTCATCATGGCCTCCTGCAGTTATCCACTCCCACCTGAATCATGCATCATTCTACAACCCTCCTATATTCAATCATTATAGCAGCTAACTCACCTAGCGTGCATCAGCTATATCTGTATCACGTTTAGCTTCTACATATCTGTCTATATCTAGCTATGACAGATGTATATTTATCTCGTTCCTCCTCTCCTCCTCTCATCTCTCTTCTTCTGTCTCTACCCGGTCAGCCTCAAGCAGATGGGTCCTGTCCTTCCGTATGAGCTTAAGGTTGCGCTCAAGGTTTCTTCTTGTTAAAGGGGGACAATGGTTTTTTACATCCTGGACTTTATTTCTAGCATAAAATATGGTCGTTTACTCACCCATATAACTTGTGTCATTTATAGTCGTTGAGGAGATATTTAGATCAGCGTATATCCATATAGTGGGAGTGAATGGGGCACCGAAACGCAGCCTGTAAATAATGATCTGCCGCTAAACTTGTTCATTTCATCAATATTTTGTTATCATACGCTAGTGCTAGTCCCCGTTGAGTCCGGTGTTATCTGTTACCATCATCCAGGGTCTGTAGATTGACCTACAGACACCAGATGATGAATGATGTCATCTTTGAGCGCCGCGAACACCCGCGATGGTCTTGTTTATCTGTAATTTGCTTGTTTCGTTCACAACATCAAGAATCGGAAAAATATTCAGCCATGTTTCAGCCATCAGTCGCAAATAAATGAGTTTCGTGGCAGATATTTAGAGGCATGCGTTTCGGTGCCCCATTCACTCCCACTATATAGATATACACAGGTCTAAATATCTCCAAAACGACTACAAATTATACCATAAAATGATCGTGTTTTATGCCAGAAATAAGTTCCAGATTGTAAAAAAACAGCAGTTCCCATTTAAAATGGAGCTTTTCCTGCCATCGTCGCCTTCATGGTTTCTCTGGGGGTCTCAGGCCGTTCTTTGTGAAGCAGCTTGAGACAATTTGTATTGCCATTGATTGTTATTATCATTATTCTGTGTTGAGAACGTATATATTTAAATCTAGATCGAGGCAGACCCATGATTTAGTTTATAACACATTGGCTCATCCATGCTTAACAGTAAAGCTGATAAAGCAGCATATTTGGACAGCATGCAATGTATGCAGCATGTAATCAGACAGGCAGATAGCACTTTGGCAGCATAACATACACAACGTATAGAGTTTTTATGAGACTGAAAGTGTCACAGATCCAGGGTCAGTTCTGTGTACTACCATGGCTGCGTTTGATCCAATATTGCACCATTTGACTAAAACGTAGCTCAGAAATATTGGAATCATCGTAGATGCAATCTGAATTATTCAAGGAAAACAAAACCAGTTCCATGAACCAAACAACCGCAGTCGCCTGCGCTGTAGGTTGCAGGTTAGTTTCATTTACTCGTGCATTGTTGCAGTGCTGCACCGCGATCCGGTCGCCTTGTTCTCTTCACCTTACTGCAGCAGCAGCACAAACTGCCACGCTGCAGCACTTCCAGCTCTCGATGTCTTAACCCTAGAACATGCTGTGAATCGGCGTTGGCTAAGCAAACCGAGCGCGGCCGATAGCAAGATGCAAATCGTGATGTTTCATGAGCGATGGCCTTAGAGGACATCTGCGTTCCGGTTCAATGACAGTGACAGGAAATGACACTACCTAATTCTTATCACGGCGCTCAGTGAGGCCTCACGGTGTTCTTCGGTTTTCTGTGAATGATCCTAATATCAAAGATTTTTGGTGATGTTGTTCTCTCATGCTGAAAATCCTTAAGTTAACCACTCAAGCTGCACTTTTATAAAGACACATGCTTGAAAAAAAACAGACAGATGCATCAAGCAGAAACTGAAATCTCTCAGTTTTTCCTAAATAGACCCTGAATCTACAGCCCGAAATCGAAAGATGCTGCTCCAGCAGATTCATTTCAGTTTCAGCTCAACAGCTGTAAGGTTGCTCGAGTCTTTGCTGTGGTTTGCACCTACGAGGCAGGAAATGGTAAATTTCTCACCGCGCTTTTTCTGGGTAGCTGAGCCATGGAGACGTCAGAGCCTCATGTGGTTTCTTTTTTTGGGCCACCGCAGAGTGACAGAAAATAGAGGTAAAATTACACAGAAACCGCTCTGTTTTCCAGATCATCTGCTGCTCAGGCTCATGAGGACATCACAGCGCTTCCTAATCTGTAATCTAAATGAGACTAACATAGTGCTCCTGCAGAGTTGGGATCAATTACATCAGTGGTGCGTCTGAAAACCTGATCTAATCAGCTCACACGACGACACAGACTCCAGGGGCTTTTGTTCGCCGGGTGGGGTCGTACCAATCACAGCCTGAGGAGCTAAAGAAAAAGGGGCCATCTATCTCCTGAATGAGACCTGGTGGTGATTAGAAAGAAGGCCTGGGGAGGGCAAAAGACGTATTCTCTTTACACCGGGGCCAAAACGGCAACAATACTCACACTGACCTATTTCTGTTGGGAAGTAAAAAGCGAACCGGTCTCAGGTTAGACTCCCAGGAAACTCCCAGATACATTAGAAGTGTTATGTAACGCGAGGAGGCCTCTTTCCCAGAAAAGCAAGTCCGTGCTGCAGAGCATGGATGGGAAATATAAACAGTGTGTGCACATGCATTTCACAAAGTAAGACAGGAGGAGAGGTCTTTAGGATGAAAAAAATAAACCCTCTTGTTACATAAGGAACCCAGTTCAGGGTTCCTTATGTATGCAGGGTGTGGACTGATTAGAAGGTTTAACACGGTAATTGTTACACAAACGTGATAAACCTGTTTGTTAAAATGCCTTAAACATCCAGCGCTCTAATTAACCTCGATTTGCATAAAAAGAAGCTTCAGGAAACAGCTCGTAGTGGATGGAGCACGTTTCCATTACAGCTGCAATTCACGTTTCTTACAAATCTGTCAATTACCCGTTTGAATGGCTTCATGAAGCTGTTTCCTTCACATGCAGAATGATGCTGAGAGTCTGATCTGACACATTTAAATGTTGTTTTCCAGTAAAAAATACTTTTACCGTGACGTTTGAGATTTATTCTGACAGGTATTAAAACTCACATCTGGCCTCACGAAACGTAGGGTAGTGAAAAATGCTGGTTAGGACATCAAAACATCTAAGATATTGAATTTACACTTGAATGCCAGCAAGTTTGGGCAGCGGCTTCACTTTACAGACAAACAGACCTTCCATGGGTAAAATCTACACTGATCAGGCATAACATTATGACCAACGAGACAAACTCCAGGCGCGAAGGATCGTTTGAAACTAAATGAAATGATCTCTAACCATTCATACACTTTGGTTCCACATTAAAAAGCCTGTGTCTGTCCTCAGAAGCAGCTGTGTGACCATACACCGATCAGCCACAACATTATGGCTACCTTCCTGATATTGTGTAGGTCTCCGTTGTGGCCTCCAAAACAGTTGAGACTCATCAGAGAATGAACATGGAGCTTCTGAGGGTGTCCTGTGGTGTCTGGTAACAGGATGTAGGGGCCTTTGAGGGGAGGGGCCTCTGTGGATCATCCCACAGATACTTGATCAGTTTGGGATCTAGTGAATGTGGAGGCCAGGTCAACACCTTGTGCTGTTCTTGAGTTGTTCCTAAAGTGTTTTTGTGGTTGCATCCTGCTGGGAAATTCTCAACCCCACAGCACAGGCGACCAAACCTGCTCCAAGGACACAATGACATCTTGGCCTGAAAACAACCATGATTCATGTGTCCTCAAAAACTAATGACCTAATAAGTACTTACTTTATGTAACACCTGTGACACCTGTTTGTGTTGGGATTTGTTTTACAGTTAAAACAATACACTGGCTTTGTATTACGTTTATGTTGGTGCTGGGACGTGTGCAGAATATAAAAACTGTCCAAAGGTACAGCCATAATGTTACTATGATGGGGATGCATCCAGATGATGGTTGGAGAACTGAGTGCAGGCATGAGGATGGCTCTGTCTGGCAAGTGTTTGCTCTATGTTTTGTTAAGAAAAGGTTTTAAATGAAAGTTAAACCAAGGGAACGATGTTATCAGAGGATGCTGAAGCTTTATGATGACCAGTCAGGTATCTACTGCAGATGCTAATGAAAGGTTAAGGTCTGTGGATCATCCTACAGATACTTGATCAGTTTGGGATCTAGTGAATTTGGAGGCCAGGTCAACACCTTGAGATGTTCTTCATGTTTTTGTGGCTGCATCCTGCTGGGGATGGCTGCACACCAATGAATGCCAGGTCCAAAAGTTCCCCAGCAGAAGACTGATTTGTCACAAGAATGTTTTTCCCCCACTTCTCCTGTCTGGTCTTAATGTTATGGCTGATTGGTGTGTCACATCTGCTGAAACTCTGCTTGTTTGCATGCACCTCAATGGGGTTGGTGTCCTGCCACACTGGCTCGCTTTAGCACAGTGGTCATAATGTTGTGGCAGTCAGCATGTATAATATTCTGCCTTTGTTGCTAGTCTTCTTTCATTCCATTGGTTTTCATTAACATTTCACATTCATATTCTGCTGTACCTACAATGCACTTAAACAAGGAGACGATATGCGATGCAAAAAAGTTTTTTAATGCAGTAATTGGTCTACAAGGAGAGCGGTCAAAAAAAATTAGAAGACATACGACTTAGCGGACAGACGACTCCGAAGCAGAATACACAAATAAATAAAGTGGAATATTTAAATGATCTGTCCCCATTTCCCCCCCCCTCTGTGAAAATTTACAGAAATACTGGATTCCACCCACATTTCATTCTGAACGGCGCGTAAAAAGATTTCATATTAATCTTAAAACTCTTCTGTATAATGTTAAAATTAAGCTTTGGTGGACTCCATCTACCAGCGGTCGGTGCGGCACCACCAGCGGTGCAGACCTGCTGTAATAACACGAGCCTGTGCGCTTAACTTTAGCCTATACGAGGCTGGTTCAGAGGGGTCCTGGTGCCATGAAGCTTTAGGTACTTAGCAGTTATTAAAGCTACACGATTAGCTCTTACATGTGTATATACAGTATCTATGTTTATATATTATGACTTATGGGGCAGAGGGGTTCAGACGCTGATAAGCTGGGGGAAGAGTTCATTGGCGAACATGTCCTCCCAGGAGCTCTCTGCGCACAGAGGGGAGGACATGTCGCTGAAAGGGGACGGGGACCGTTCGTATCCGGAGTCGCTGTATGTTTCCGCTAAGCAGGCTTCCTTATCCAGTCTGCTGAGGGCGGGAGAGGAGGCTCCAGAGAGGAAGTCATCCACCTGGCTGTGAGCGTCACAGGCGGGGATGACCACTTCCTCTGGCTCGTCTTTGACGCACACGCTCTCCTCCTCCTCCTCCGCCTCCTCCTCCTCGACCACCACCACCGCGCCGACCGCATAGGAAGCCTCGTCGATCTTCTCGTCGTCCGTGCCGCTCTCCAAGTCGCCGCACTGCCCGCCGCGCCCCTCCTCCACGGGCTTGGTGTAGATGTGGTCGAAGTGAATCAGTTCATTAAGGGTCTCCAGCTTAACTGATGCGGCCCCCAGAGGTGCAGGTGTGGCGGCAGGTACTGGGTCCCCCCCTCCGACCAGCAGCACCTGCGGCTCCTGGCACTCCTCTTCACAAGACTTAAGGAACAGCTCTGGGTCAAGGATGTCCAGAATGCCCAGTAGCAAATCAGACTAGAGAGGGGGGGACGCGAAGGAGAAACAGGATTAGCCCGGTAACCCATGACCCAACTGTGGTCTTACTAGAGATCTCTGTAAAGCTCATCTTTGCAGACACTTACCTCATTGTCTGTAGAGTCAGAACCATCTGTATCCATTGAGAAGTCTTCAGATTTAGGGACTGCTGGGCCTGCACCTGCTGCGGAGGCACACATAGCCTGAGTGCTGCGGACTCAGAAGACCCGATCCCCAAACCTGCTTCGTTCCCGGTGGACAACAGCGTCTGAACCTTTAAGACAAAAAACAAACAAACCGTTAATTCAGAGCCATATCCTACAATCCATCCCAGTCCACGTCTTCCTCCTCCTCGTCCTCTCTGCATCGCAAACCCACCTTTTCTTTTGAGTCAAGGGTGTCCAACCCAAGCCTCTGTCTCAGTTCCTCGTTTTCTGTGAGCAGGCCGCTCGTTTTTTCCCGAAGCAGCCTGTTTTCAATGTGAAGTTTCTGATTCTGGAGGGAGGACGAAAAAAAAACATGAAACTTGTGACCGTTTATCAGGAAGTGGAGCTGTGTTCTACGTAAAATCAAACAAAACCTAGAAGTGAAACTGCATTTTCTATCGTTTCCCGTTAAATTTAAATGCAATATATAAAACAAAGCGGGGGAAGTGCGTATGACTCAGGACGTTTTGGACATTTGATGACGGAACTGTGTTAAGGTGGAGGGGGATCATTAATCATAAATACTTTATTAATGAAGCACTGGGAAAACTGGGTTAGTCACACCTCCTCCAGTAAACCACAGCGTAAAATACAAACAGAGCTCTATAGAAAAGGAAGGAGGATTTAAAAGCATTTATTGCGCAATATAAAGTCTGATGGAGCAACCCGGGCTGAATGCATTTCATTTCTAGATGCAGCCCGGCTTGAAGATGTGCCAAGACTTTTTTTTTTTTTTCTTCTTACCTCCAGCTCCAACTCTAGGACTTGTTGTTCCAGCTCTCCCATTTTGGCCTTTTTCCTGTCTCTGGCTGTCTGTGCCGCGACTCTGTTCTTGAGTTTCCTGCAAAAATATAAAAAGACAGATTAAGAAAAGCAAATTTAAATTTCCACGATGCTGACTAAGCCCCCCCCCTCCTCTCCTCTTCCCTTATCCACCCTCCTTCCTCTCGCTGTCATGACTTTTTGGGTTCACAGAGTACTGCGCAATAGCCACCGGCCATGTTCCTGCCACGCAGGCAGCAAACCGGCCCGGTATCAGCGTCCCGTGGCGGTCACAGGGAGCCGGGCACAGTCAAACCACCCTGATATCAGCTTCACAAGCGAGTCCGAAGTACAAAGGTGATACAGTAATAACGATTAAAGCAATGCAACCCCCGCCCGCACGCACACAGACGCCAATTTTAGACACCTTAAACGACCTATTTAAATACAAGGAGGTGTAGTATTGCGCTTAATCCTCTTTGCTTACATTTGATCGTTAAATGAGATTACTATTGTTCTGCTATAGAGATAGTAATTATAATCTTTGGGCGTGTCTGTGCCGGCATTCCCGGAACAATGGCGGCGCTTTGGAATAAGCAGCTACCCCTTTAAATTAGTAATTAATGTTTATTTTTTTGGGGGGAGGGTGGTGATGGGGGGTGAAACCAACCTGCGAAGTGCTTTCTCTTCCGGACTCAAGTGTGTGAGCCTCTGTCTTTTTCGCACCGGGGGCCCCGCGGACGAGTTGGAGTCCGAGTCCGACGACACCTGACTGGCCGTTGACGGTAAAACCACGGAGATGGGTCGGCTGTAGGCCGCCTGAGAGCCCCCCGAGGAGCCCGTCTGCTTCCCGGATATGAGGAGCACTTTGTGGGCTCCTCCGGTGCCCGCTGTTACAACCACCATGTTGGAATATCCTCTTTGTCTTGTGTTAAATCAGAAAATGACCGGGTATCCGTCTTGTATTGAGTAGAAACCTGGAGGTTTCCGTTGCTCACCCGATCCCCGACTTCTCTCCACTGCCTGATAAGATGGGCTGCAACCGCGAGCTTTTCTACCGTCGTGGGCGTCGCTGATTGGCTGCGCGGCGGCCGTGACGCACTGAGACGCTGGCTTGTGATTGGTCGTGGCGCTGATGAAATTTTACATTTGAAGTTTCACACTGTTTGGTTTGGAGACGTAAAATCTCCCAGAGTTCCCAGAGAGTGTGATTTCCCATCAAGAGAAACTAAACCCATCATCAGGGGGGGTTGTTTCTGTTTCTCAAGATAATAACATCTCCTCTTCTCGTTTCATCTTTTCGAACTTATATATTTTAAGACTTTTAAAGTGTTTTTAAAAAGGTATGTCAAGACGTACCCCCTTTTAAGTTTACATTTCAATTTTACAGTCTATATTTTATATTTCTGTTATACATTTATACTTATATTGTATAAAAAGGTGCAATTATGACTATTTTTACTGTATTCCTGTACAAAAATACATTTCTCTGTGCGTTAAACTGTGTGTAACTGTACATGTGACGAATAAAATCTCTTATCTCTTATAACTGGAACACTTTTTAACTTAATTGTGAATGCTTTTATGTTGCGCTGTGTGTTGTGACCTTTTAAATGTGCCCCATAGGGACAAATGAAGTGATTTGAATGATATTCTCTTTCAGTTCTGATTGCGACATGCAGGAAACAGCAACAACTTATAATAGAGCTACAGCTGTCACTTACAGTTGTATTAATATTCATTATCAACCTCTCATGTTACATGCGTCAGACATATCTCCTACTTGCATCACGATTAGACTCTATATATACATGTTTGTCTTGTTCCTCCTGCTGATCTCTCCTCTCTTTTTTTCTGTCTCTACCCGGCCGACCTCAATCAGATCGGTTCCTCTAAACGAGCTTCTGTATTGTTTCTAACTCTATCCGAATGAAATGGAATTGAACAGATATTCTTGCGTTTCCAGGCTTACTTCCCCCTTACAGCTAAGCTACAGCTGCAGTTTGTCTGCTCCCGTGTCTTGTACCGTACGGTTTCCTCATACTTTTCATCGTAGTTATCTAATCAAAGCAAGCTTCACCGCTCCAATGACCTTCCCTGAAATGTTCACTTCCTCTTCCCCTTTAACAGTCTGTTGAACTGATGGATTGCTGGAGTGTCTGTCACCGCCTTGTCTGAGGAATTCATTTAAATACCACTATTACCATCATCTTACAATATGCAAACAATGCCTTGTGCAGAATTTAAACTTGTGTGCCTTTTAAATTTTTGCATGAAACGAAAAGGAAGCTGTTTGAAAGCTCGTAATGAAATTGTGCAGGTTTGCTGATTATTATTAAGAGGAATAGATAGTATTTCTCAACGATACACTAAAAACAAGCGGATGTGGTGAGACAGCTCAGCAACCACACTCAGTTCAAAACTGCCGAATTGCTGAGTTCACCACATGTATGAAAAGAAGAGTTAGTAGTGGAAGATGTGAGCAGATAGGACGAACGTAGGTCGCACCGCTGTTGTCATCAAAAGGCTGTGCCCTACAACAATCAAGCTGTTTCCAAGGGCACTAAAACGTCTCAGCGCCGTGTCAACAAACAGGCCGGCGTCCATTCAGGTGAAATAAAGTCAGAAACTGTAAAGGAAGAAAAAAAACAATCACACACATCGAGCCGGTTCACGAGTACGCGCTCTTCTTTCGTCTTATTTGTCCTCAAACAGGAGTTCACATTTTTACGGTATGTGGCCACCTGTATTGTTTACAGCTCCTAGCCCTTTGCCCCATGCGGTGTGTCACCTCAGCAGGAGCAACCGCCGCGGCTAGAGCAAACACCGGGCCTGTTTGCGAAAGCTTCACGGGCACTACAGAATCAACACCAGAGAAAGTGAGAGCCGCGCTCGACGATGGCGCCGTGTGTAGCACTGACGAACCCAAACAGGATTCATATGCAGGATGTCCTCCATTTACGGCTGTTTGCATAAAAGGTCAAAGCAAACAGGGAAGTATGAATGTGGACTTCCTATTTTCAGGTTTCTTTATGTCAAGAAAGTGAATACGCGTTGATGGTTAATATTATAAACCACCCTCATGGTGTTAGATGAAACATGTTTAGATATTTTTTGACGGAGGGGGATGTCCCATCGTGGGTAAAAGCAGCGTTAATAAAGCTATATTTATGTGGCTGTCAAGTTCAGGACAGAGGTGTAGGAGACACTGTTAGTGCTAACAGCTCAAAAGAATTTAGAAAATGATATGCTCGGGGGTTTTCCCATCACATTTCTTTCTACATTCTGTCCCCTGAACATAACCAGCGGTCATTTGTCATTTAACAGTCAAACATGTTCTCTTCTGCGTGGGTTAAATGCGCTGGTTAAATGCAAATCGTGTCTTCTGTCCACAGCGTTTCCCAACATCTCATAGCAGAACGCACCAGTGAGCTACTAGCATCGTTTCAGCCTATAGAACAGGGCGCCACGAGCACTTCATGAAAATCCTCTTAACAAACGATTTGCTTAGATGGGTGTAACAACACAGAGCAGGCACGGCCTGTTAGCGCTCACTGAATGCGGCGCGAGACGAGTAGATTAGAGGCGCTCTTTAAACGTAAAGGAAAGGTCTGTGCTGCTCGAGTGGCGCAAAGAGAATGCAAAGTGCGTCTGGAGAATACTTGAAGTGGGTCTCAAACTTTGCATGCTTGTCTCGAGGAGAGCACCGGACCTTTTTGAAACATCTTATTCTGTGAAAACAACTGTTCCAAATCAGTAGAAACTGAATGGAGAGTGGAATCACTCCCTGTTTTTATCTTTGTTAGGTCCCTGCAAACAGCAGTCTGGCTTTGTTCATTATTAATGAACATTCTTGTATTTTGTGTATTTGTACATATGCAAATCTTTAAATATAATATATATTTTTTCAAATTGAATGTTTAATCTAATATTTAGTTTAATATTAAAATTGATTTTAAATTATTTTATTTTATATTTAAAATTATTGTAGTTTATATTATTTTAAATTATTCTGTTTGAAATTATTTTATATTTTTAGAATTATTTTATTTTATATTATTTTAAATATTCTGTTTTAAATTATTTTATATTTTTAGAATTATTTTATTTTATATTATTTTAAATTATTTTATACTATTTTATACTATATGTAAATCTTTTAATATAATATTTTTTTTAGTGCAATGTTTGATTTAATATTTATTTTAATATTAAAATTTATTTTAAATGATTTTATTTTATACTATTTTATACTATATGCAAATCTTTTAATATAATGTTTTTTTTCTAGTGTTAATTTATTTTAAATTATTTTGTTTGAAATTACTTTATTTTATATTATTTTAAATTAATTTGTATTTTTAAAATTAAATGGTTTTATGTTATTTTATTTAAAATTATTTTATATTATATTACTTTAAATTATTTTATTTTATTTTACTTACACCAATTTCCCTTGGTAAAGTCTATAATGAAGCTTATATTTTCAGTCTACCCACTCGTCACACTGCTGACATACTTTTTTTAACCAAGCTGTTACCTCATTCTCTCCCCATTATTCGAGGCATTCTTATTTAATCAGGATGGATTTGAAGTTCTTGATGACTGCAAAGCTTCAATCGAGACTAATCAGCCTGACAAAAGCTCCACTCATGTGACGAACTAACCGAGCGTTTGCATCTGGCTTCAAAGTCAGCTCTGGCTGGTCGTTTCTTTTTGGAGTAACGACGACAGAACGACGACTGGAGTCAGCAGACCAAGGCTTTATTCAAAGGCCCATCATGCTTATTAAATGTTTACATTATATTAGCATAAGAAGGCCACGGTGACACAAAGCGCTCGTCCTCATACGAATGAAAAGAGGAATTCATGAGAAATTAAAGGCGACTCAGGTCATTCAGGATGTGTCATTGCGGAACAAAGGTCTGCAAGATGTTCGGTGTTAAAAAAAGAGAATATATAAACTAAATCTAAGTCGGATTCAGTCTGTGAAGGTTCTCAGTCATCCAGGTCGTTGTATTAAGCAGCATGACGTCCAAGAACGAGACACTTTACAGGAACAACACGAAGTCTAAACAAATAACCGTGCCATGGGTGTTTTAACTTTCCAAACCGTGCATGGAGGATGTCAACAGGACGGTAAGAGTAAAGTGACTAAACTGCAAGTAAACAGGAATGACAGGGATTCTATATTTGCATGTTATTGCAGCGGTAGCATGGGTAATAAATGGAATTAAAAACTGAATATAAATATGAATAACAATAAAAATCTGACTAGAAAATAAGTCTAGTTAAACGCACACAGGTGGATTTAGTTGAAACACCAGGGCTGTCTTTAACCTGGCAGCTAATTATCTGCAGCTTTAAATCATTGGTTGCTCAATCTGGATTATCCTTCTCCTCCTCCTCTGAGGAGCAGGACACAAGAGGGTATGTGTGTGCACAGCCTATGTATAGTCTGCTAGACTGGCCTCAACCAGCACTTAAACACACACACACACAAGCGCAAACAGACATACGCTCACAAATAAGAGAAGCGGGGATCCACCCTGGAGTGTAGGGTTGCAGTCTGTGATTAAGGTGGGTGGATCCTCCAAACCGCCGTTTAAAGCGGACCAATCCCGACGGCAGGGGCGTATAGACGTTTTATTTATCCCACATGGGGCCCGCCGTGATGTGATGTAAGATATAATGAGACCTTCCAGATTAAAAAGCGCACCCTGTGGTATCCAGACTGCTGAATTAGGGCGTACGCGCTTTAACCGTCCCAGTGCATTGTGATTTTCTTATCGGTCTGCGACTCTGACGCTTGTCTCTGACCTACTTTGGCGAAATAAATGATGTTTTAAGCACGAGAATGAACCAAATGAGTCAGCGTCTAAAGCAAAAGGGGCAGATTTTAGCTACGCCCTGAATATTTTTCCTCTCACGGCTAAATAAAAGCGTATTTCCTACATTACACCTAAGTTTTCCTTTCCGTTCCTTTTGTTTATGTGCGAAAATGCATTTACAACAGTTCTTCTCAACACTCTGTCGGCTGTGAAGACAGATAGAAGACATTTGCATATTAGCGTCGTGTCAGTTATGTCCTGCGATGCACTCCACGGCGTTTTCTCTTAATTATAATCTTAATTAACTCAGGAGCGTTGGAACGGAGACGCGCCGCAATTAGGAACAAAACACTAGTGTGTGTTTAATTAGAGGCCGCCGTCAGCTCGGTTCATTTTTAATTATTTTTTGTTGGTCCGCAGCAGATTCCTGGTTTCTACAGTGAAGGCACGGCATGCAGGGTAAACAGGAACGCCCATGTGTGCTCATCTGGGCGCGTGCTGGGTGTAATAGCGGTGGGAGCTGTGGAGCAAAGGCAGGGCAGGACAATAGGGGTGAGGGGGGTCACACCCTGGGACAGCGGCCAGCTGCAGGGGGGGCGGGGGTGGGCCGGTGTGTTTGCACACACCTCCTTCCCATTGCGCACCTCTCCCACTACCCACAGTGCACCGGGGTGTTTGTCTGGCCTGGTGGCTTCCCACACCTCTCCGTCACCCCTCGTCTCCTTCGTCTCGTTTTTTTTTGCTTCCTCTGAACTTTCTGTCACTCCTTGTCATCGTTTCTGCTTTTTAGTGCCGTTTGAAAGTTGCACAGACTTTTTGCATGTTCTCTTTTCCGACATGAAGCTGTGCCACCTCCACCTGCGCCTCATTCAAATCTTCGACGTATCCAGCTGCAGGTGGCTCCGTATCTCGGCACGAGTAGGCCGCACGTGCACAAACGCCGGCCACTGCGCAGATAAGGCGTACGCCATTTTGCATGTTGGAGTAAAAAAACAGCCGAATTAAAGTTCCTGCACCGAAGGAACAACGCATCCTGGAAGATGTAACAGTCCCTCCGTCCATCCCCTCGTATGAATGCCCCTAAATGCAAACGGTGGAACAGAGCTCGTTGTCCGTCACCTCTGCGATTGTCTTCGAGTCTCTGTCCGCCCAGATAAGCTGCTCTTTGTTTGACCAGAGAGCTGACATGGTGCTCTTTTTGTTTACTGAGCCACATTTTCTCTGCGCTCACTGTACCGGCTTGGCCGTCAAACAGCAACAACAACAACAGCACTATTTGCCGGCAATGCTCAGACACAGAAGGGCAACATTATCTCTTCTTGACGATCTGGTCTTAATCGTTTAATCGCTGGAGGTAAAGAGCGCAGCTGAGCGGCTGGCTGCTCTCTCAATAAACCACTTTGCGCTAACAGTCTGACTAAAAGGCAAATAACACGTCAAAGGCCCATTCTACTACGTTCATTTGTACAACGTGGGCCTGTTTTAATTTGCAGGCCACGGTGATGCGGCTCAACATGCTCTGCCTGATGCAACAGATTACAAATCAGCAACAATTTAGGGAACTGGTTCGTGAGTGCGTTTACCACAGTGTTGCATGAGCTGGTCTGCGCTGGGTTACAACTGACTGAGTGGCTTTACTATGATGAAACGCAACGTTATTCTGATGCAACATCCGGGCAATTAGGAAGGCCCCTAAAATGATGAAACCCCGTCTTAAACTCTTGTTTATCACAATCTGCGTCCCCCCCTCTCCCTCCCGTCACTGGTGCACATCCTACAAGCCCTAATATTAACCTTTACTGTGTTTGTTGTGCTTGTTTGCTGCCGTCCCCTTAAAGTTTGGCCACTCGGAAGTCATGTGTTCTACTGCCACCTGGTGTTTGCAAGAGCACATTACTTTTCATTTTTGCCGTTTTCTAAATGGATGCACTGTGTTTTCACTGAAAGAGAGGATTCCTTTCTTCTGTAATCTGCACATGATTTGACTTCTCGGACGTCTGGTTCAGTCGGGTGGCACAGAGAAATCCTCGCAGCTTGTTTCTGCTTCATTTTCAACTCCTACGCTTTAAATAAATTGTTCATTTACTTAACTTGCACGCAATCTGATGTAACTTTTCCCTTCAACCGTTATTTCCTCCTCCATTGCAGACTAAAGGTGGCCCCATGCAAAGCTTTGCAAAGGCAAGAAAAAGGACCGGTCTTCCTTAAAGGTGCAAACCCTCAGGAGCTAAGACAATACTCTGTGCAACAATTAGAGGCTTATGTCGCAACTGACGTTTATGGCCTGGAACAACCAGCTTCAGCACGACAGAAAATACACAGCTCAGATTAAAGTGCTGCTGAGAACACAGTTTAAAGCAGCAGTTGAGAAAGTAGCGCGGATCTAAAAGGAGCTTTCTTTCAGGAGCGTTGACTTCAAGCTGGAGTCTGTGGTGATATGAGGGAAAATATGAGAGGAATATAGTTAATTTATACCATATTGATCTCATATGGGGAAATTCTTTCTTTTTGTTTGACCCACAGGGAACAGTAGTGTACACTCAGAGGTGCCACATGGGTAACTGCTCGTCTTACCGCTCCACCGCAGCTCCCCTGTAGCAGAGGATGGTTTCGATCCATCGACCTGGAGGTCTAAGCATTATCCATTGGGACAATAAAGTAAAGAGTCTCTGATTCCATTTGCATACGGGCACATTCTCTCAAAGAACACACAATGATGACAAACTACAAGCCGATCAGGCACAACATTACAACCACTGACAACACTGACAGTTCAGTGTTCTGCTGGTAAACTTCTGGACCTGGCATTCATTCATTCATTGGTGTGGATGTTACTTAGACATGTAGCACCCACCTAGACCAGACCAGACACCCCCACCCCATAGCAATGACACTCCTTGATGGCAGCAGACATCCCCAGCAGGATGCAGCCACAAAAACACTCTAGAAACAGCTCACAAAATCAAGAAGAACATCTCAAGGTGTTGACCTGGCCTCCGAATTCACTAGATCCCAAACTGATCAAGTATCTGTGGGATGATCCACAGAGGACCCTCCCCTCAAAGGTCCCCCAAGACACCACAGGACACCTTCAGAAGGCCCATGTCCATTCTCTGATGAGTCACAACTGATTTGGAGGCACAAGGGAGACCTACACAATGTTAGGAGGTCATAATGTTGTGGCTTACAGCATATTTAGTATCTGCCAAACAGCAGAGTATACTAAACCCCCCCATCACGCCCCTTGATGGTCCAACACCTCTCCAAACGTCATAGTCCTCTGCTTCCTTGCTGCTTCTCTGGCTCTGAGGAGGAAAACAATGCGCCGCAGAGCCCAATCCCAAACATCTAAATCCCCAAATGAAAAGCCGCTCTGCACATCACTCACGCCGCTTTCAAAGAAGGGATCTTGCGTGAGAGGACATGCTGACACAGTGCTGCACTCTGCCACATGTGCCACCCAGCGGTCGGGTGGCAGCGGAGATGTGAGGACGGCGGTTGGAGCAAAGGATGACTGGAGGACCGGCTGGGGAGAGAAATGCGGTTCACCGTGACTTGAAACAGATCATCTTCCCCCATCGGCTCTCTTTGATGTCTGCGGGCCTTATTTTGTTTTCTGCTGATTTCGTGGTAACGGGCACACACGCACACATGCTCGCAGACTGACACACAAACGCGGCGGGATCATCAAAGGAGTCTGGGTTCAAACTAGTAGCCAGTCGACACAAATTCAATTTCACTGCAGAATCACATCTTTGTATTATCGCTGAAATCGTTAGAACGTAACTAGATTTTCAACCCAGATGCGGGTCAAACCTCTGAAGTCTGAAGTTTTTTGATCTTGTGTGTTTTGACATCAATAGTTGGTCCTAGACCTCGGAGCTTTTAGATGCATTACACGATCCTTCCCTGGGAGACAGAGTTTGTAGAGATGATTTCTTTTCCCTAGAAAATACAAACAGTTTTGTTTATTTCGGCAAACATATTTTCTCTCCGGTGAGAAGTGAAGAGGAGTATGTATGTACACCGATGGGGCATAACATTATGACCACCTTCCTAATATTGTGCAGGTCTCCCTTGTGCCTCCAAAACAGTTGTGACTCATCAGAGAATGGACATGGGCCTTCTGAGGGTGTCCTGTGGTGTCTTGGGGGGCCTTTGTTAGAGGTTCCTAAAGTGTTTTTGTGGCTGCTGCCATCAAGGAGTGTCATTGCTATGGGGTGGGGGTGCCTGGTCTGGTCTAGGTGGGTGCTACATGTCTAAGTAACATCCACACCAATGAATGAATGAATGCCAGGTTCAGAAGTTTCCCAGCAGAACACTGAACTGTCACAAGATGGTCGACGTGATTCATGTCTCCTGTCAGTGGTCATAATGTTGTGGCTGATTGTTTCTGAATTAATAAATAGAATTGTAAAACAATGACCAAACACAAAATCAAGTATAGCTGTTGGGAGGTGGTACTGAGGGAGCTGTGTGCGTCCACAAACTTTTATTATTTAAAAATCTTTGACATTTTATCACCTTTAAAGTTCAGTCTTCTTTGTCATGTTAATTACTGACCCTCACATTTCCTGAGGGAGGAAGAACAAAGGCAAAGAGAAGAAAGCCAAAAACCAACAAGAGTACAAATTCAGACAATTAAGTAGCAGGAAGTAATTAAACTTTTTACTGTGTTTGTTTAAAATCCCAATTTAGTTTTAAAAGAGGGTTATGTTTTGTTTATTTCTAATGCACAGGTATGAGAAATTTTATCAATGTTATCACCTACGAAAATGATCCTTATATGTACTTTAGTGTTGGAGCAGTGGAGTAGTGGTTAGAGGGGCAACTTGGTTCTCCTGCTGTGTGTCCAACAAATGGACAGGTCAAACAGCAGCAACTAAAATTTCCCCATTGCAGGACAATTAATTAAATTATTTATTATTATTATTTAAAACTTACAGTAGTTAAAGTTGCAATCGATTATTTTCATTTAAGTAAATAAATGCAAATATAATATATGACCATAGCCGATGGCTTCACGGTGCTAATGCAAATAATCACATTTAAACATTTAACGTTAAAACACTTTCATTTGGAAGCACAGGAAATGAGGTGTGATATGATTTGCATCAATAATGCGCCAAACAAAATAAGACCTCGTCCACACGAACCAAAACGATCTTTTCCTCCTCCGTTTTCCCTGGCATCGTTTCAAGAATATCAGCGTCCACACGGATCCGTCTCAACACGACTCAAAACACTACTTCATACTCCAGGCCTATAGGTGGCGCTGTTTCAGTTTCAGAAATTCACCAAAAACGGAGAGGAAGAGGCGGAGCATGCGCATAACGCTTGAGCGCTGTTTACAAATCGGCTTTAGAAGAAACCAAACTCAAGGAGAAATGATATTTAGCCCTAGTAACCATAATAGGCTCAATATCTTCTCCAGCAGGAACACGAGCATGTAGTCCACCATTGTTGTTGATGTTGTTAGGAGACGTCTCGCGGGATATAAGAGGTGGAAGGCTGCTCCAGGGGTGTGGCCACGACATCATCGAAACGCAAGTATGCGTTTTTCCACAGAGCTGCAGGTTTTAGAAAGTTTAAAAAGTGCGTTTTATAGGATTTTTGTGGACAATCGACCAAAACGATGCAAAACATCTGCGTTTAAACGTCTCCGTGTGGGCGGGGCCTAAGACAGCAGGCGTTGTTGTGCAGCAGACCAGTCTGAAATACAATGAAGAATGAAGTGAGCTCTTGGATGAGGAGCTGCAAGAAACGAGCTGCACACTGAGGCGACCAACACCAATTGTCCCGATGTCCTCAGGCTCATTCTATATGCAGAATAAAATCAGATCACAGCCAATCACAGACATAGCACAGCTTGACATCTTTATTAAAAATAGAAAATAATACTGGTGTTTCCAAATCTGAAACTAATAAGTGCATCGGTATTTGTTGCCAGCGACGGGAGTAACATCTGATTGCTGCACGTACACTTTCCACAAGTGGCCTCATTTAGTGTCTGCTGGTGCTTCCAGTCTTGTTTTCTCATCCACTTTCCCACCGACGGTCTAGACCCATCACTCTTCTTCTAAAATAACGACGGCTCAGATATTGCATCTACATTTTTGCACAGTCCCGTGAGCAGAATAAAAGTTTTCAGATCTGGTTAAAAAACACTTTCTTTTATCTTTTGTGTGTCTGTGTGAGAGAGAGAGTGTGTACAGATTCCATGCATCCATCCAACCAGTCCTTTCAGAACATGTTCACGCCTGTGTGAGTGTATCAACATCATATCCCCCCCTATCCTCCTCATGTCTCAGAGCAGATTATGAGCGCTGGAGCCGCCTGAAATGACTTTGAATTCTCCAAAGCCCCTAACCCCTGGGAACATACCTGTTCTTGCAAGCCTCGAACGTACAGGTGCCTCATTTCAAAAGACCACGGGCCCTCCTCTCGTCTTCTCTCCCCTTGCTCCCTTCGCCTCTCTCATTTTCTCCCCACCCCCCTGCACGGCTGCAACTTTACCCCTCGACTGAACTGGGCCCATTGAAATACCTCCGCTGGTCTAGCCTGCACTTCAAAGTCGACTTTCACCCTCCAGCCAGATCCAAGGAGGGGGAGGAGGAGAGTGGTCCGACCAGGAAAGGCTCAGCCCCTGAATAGTTAGGACTTCAAAGTCTGTAGCGTTTCGTTGGGAGCTGTTTGAAAATTGGAGAAGTCTATGATTGATGCTAATGTCTGACCAATGTAAAGTTGATACCGTAATTGTAAGTGGTCAAATAAAGGACATCTTATGGTTTTCATCAAACTCACTTAAAAAATCCTTTAGAGAGTTAATAGTCTCCCAATGGATGCCTAAACAGCCCAGCTATAATGATTTTATCCCAGAGGTTGTTTGTGTTCATATAACAGACACGCAATTGTGAGCAGTGAATTCATATTTCTCGTAGCTGTTTCTGTTATAGATAGATTCAGTTCTTGAATTCAGAAGTTAAAAACATCCGCTCCGTGAAGTGCACTGGAAGGAAAAAGTCCAGTACATCCTCGTGTTTCCACGTCTGGGATGGAAAGCTGCCTTCCATAAATCTACTCCTAACTCCTCTGATGCTAGTTTTGTTTTTCAGGAGTACTACATTCAGTTTTTGCAGATTAGAGTCACCCACACATTAAGGGATTTGCATTATCTAGATGAGCAGGATTGATGTAACTCAGGTGTAGAGGCTCGGGCTGTCGGCATCTTGTCTAGTAGGAGGTTTAGACTTCTGCGGTAAGACCTCTGCATGGAGCCTAGCGCCGAAACTGATGTACTCTTCTCCAGAAATGCAACTACGCATCACGGCGATGCAAAGCGCAAGAGCTGTGATTGGTAACGTGTTTCTGCTTTAATATTTTCTGGTTGCTTCTCCATCGCTGCAATTTTAAAAACAGATTTTTTTGGATCAATAAAGGTGGAACACATGGAGGAAAAGCTAGCTGAGCAGGTTAGGAGATACAAATATTTGTGCGACTTGTGTTCGAAAGTTTCAGTCGGCATTGTTGAAAATGAAGCAGGAAGTAGAAACAAAAATTAACTCTCCTCTAAAGTGAAGCCAAAGCAAGTAGAGCTCCCCCTGGTGGCCGGCTGAAGTATAGACCATAAGCTCCACCCACTCCATGTTAGTGGGTGGGGCTTGGATCAAACTAAAACACTAAAATACACGTCAAATAATGTTTTTTTTAAGGATGTTTCCCGTTGGAGCATAAGAATAGGAAGAAAAATTTAAAAATTTAAAAAATGAGTGAGTGTATTATACATTTCTTTGTAACTGGTGGAGGTAGAGCACAGCACTATTAATCAAAAGAAAACGCCAGTGGAAGGAAGAGGAGACGCGCTGTCCATTTCTTTCCACTGGCTTTGTTGAGGGCCTTCACTTTTGAAGCCACCCTCAAGTGGTCAGTTGAGGAACTGTAGCTTTTTGCACTTACACGTTGCCTCCAAAATGTCTTAACCTTCTTGAATACGGCTGTTCAGCAGCTTATCACCATCAACCTTTGCATTAAAGCTCCACTGAGCAAAGAGGAACAGCAGATGAATGTATTAATTGTCACAGTGCTTCCACTCTGCAATTTGATTTCACGGCTGCTTTAAAGTCACGTCTTCATTTGTTTGTGAAGCCCTCCATAAATAACGCTTGTATCACTACTATCAAAGGACTCTACATCACCCCTCCCTCTCTGCTGACATTTTCCCCATCTGTCCCTTCAACTTATAATTAATTCACTACAGGACATTTCATGACAGTTTCCCACTGCGGTTCATACGGTGACATCATTTCAAGCGTGCAACACACTCTGAGCCGGCTGGAGTCAATAGTCATCTCCATACTGTGTCATCATGGGGAAAGCATCTCCCATAATCTGAAGGGGGGGGGCTGCTGCTGGGCCCCTTAATTGCTTTATGTAATAATATGCTGCGATGATGCGCTCTTCTGGGAGCCATGAATGTAAACGCCCACCCCCCCTCTTCCTCATCATCTCCTTTCTTCATTAAAACATAACGTCAGCAGCGGGCCAACAAAGGGGCAATTCACAGAGCCCGGCTGGTGCGCACAGTGAGGGAGGCATTCAAACGCTCCTTCGGGTATTATTAGTAACCTGTGATCTTGTGTTTATTTCATATTTATTCATTTATCTGTGCAGCCGAGACGATTAAGGCCTCACAGTGACATGTGGACAGAGGCCGGGTAGGAGAGGATGGAGGGATTTTAACTCTAGCTAGGAATTTTGCAAACATTTACCCAGATAAACAAAAGTATTGATAGGATTTCATGCTATTAGAATAAAAAACAGCAACTTTAGATTACTGTGCATGAATGATTATTCACGCTGTAACATTTAACATGATTTCCTTGGGTAAACTTGACTAGCATTACAAAAGCCTGACTCCAAAAGCGCCAAATCCTCAAGAGGCGTTCTGACTCAAAAGGTCAATCGATTATCAGCTGTCACACAAAACATCTTCAATCAGTCAACGGATCCTACTCGAGCTCGAGACGGAGAAACGGGAGGGATGGCACAGTTACGCACAGAGCTGAGGCAGCCATCATCCCTCAGAGCCACTTCTCATCCCCAGCACTCCCCTCAGCCTAAACAAGCGGACAGCTGATTCTCCTCAGGGTGGCCTGAGTTTAGACACCGGTGCAGAGCGACCCGGAGCGTCGGGAGAGGACCCACAGCTGCTTGTCGAATCAAAAATCTGACAATGTTGTCAGCGGAGGAAGCAGTTTTGGAGGTGAAATCGCTTCGGCAACTTTACAGAGCTAACCAAACAGTTCAGGGATGTTACTTTTAAATATTAAGAATCTGGAAAATAACCATTTCAGCTGAATAAACTTGCAGCATTGAAAAGATATTGTGGAGTGAAAACTTGCAGCAACCAGCAGAGGGCAGCCTTGCAGCAAAAGAGGAGTAAGTCCTTCAGGGAGTAATTGGATCACTGTAAGTTGTTGTCCTAATGCATTTCTGTGGTCCATTAGTAAGCTGATAATGTAAATCTAATTTAATTTCATTGCTATGCTTGCAGGCATTGTGCCTTCAAAGACTCTTCAGTTATGCATTTAATCATGCAGGACTGTAATGTGTCTGAATTTCATTTGTGTGCGAAAGCAAGAGAAACAGAGGAGTGTCACAAGGCAGCTAACGGGACATGTGGTGCGGATCAGGATTCATAAAACTGAGTGACGTCCGATGCGATCTGTAAATTATTGTCATGCTGGAGGCGCTGGAGAACTGAAGAGGTTCAGGCTTTGAATTGTTTTCCGCCTCTCTCTCTTTTCTTCTTCTTCTCTTTCTTTTTTTTTGAGTCCAAACACATGTTGACCATCAGGCTTTTTTCCAGAGGCGGCCGCATTCTTGACCTCACAGTTGGTTTTCATAATCACACTGCCACACAGCTGACAGCAAGATGAAGCCTTGTTTTCTGGGCCGTTCTGGACGTCAATCACGGCGCGGAGCTGGGCCTTCGTTTTGGTGTAGGTGGAAATACCGCAGAGAGGTTTCTCAAGTGGAATTGCGCCATTTCGTGCGTTATTGTTCTTTAATTTAACACCCGCTTTCTTTGTAATTAAAACCAGACACTGCACTGCTCAGTATCCAGCTTTCAAAGACAAAACAATGCATGTACAGTATCGCCATCGCTCGCGTGGCACCGTGGGTTCTTGTCACGTATTGTCGGGCTGTGCAGTGTCTCTTGCAGAGACGAGACGTCCGATCTATTCTTTCAGCGTCGCTTAAAGGAAGAGCTCCCATTAAGACATGAATAATGAAGCCTCACACGCGGTGTAAGAAAAGGCACCAGGCAGGACACGTCCTCCAGCTACTTGGTCATCGCGGAGGATCCACAATAGACTCATTATTCCGGCCGAAAAATAATTCTTGTGCAGAAAATAACAGCGACAGTGTAAGCAAACTGTAGGATTTGCATGCATATTTTTTTTGTTAAAGCGAATAAAGAAACCAGTCTTTAGCAGTAAGCGCATGATGAATCGCCTCGACCCTCTGCACATAAGGACATATTTCAAATCACGCTGAAATGTCCGGAGGTCTGTAAAATGCCTGAGATGTTGCGTGATTAGCTTGTCATGCTAGTCCTGATGACGGCGACTGCATTGAAGATCAGAGCCAAGAGTTAATTGGAGAAAAAAGTCCTAAGAGTGGTGCAAGCAGTTATACGAGGTAACTAATTCATGAGCAACAAGATATATAGATAGATAGTCTCTACATCCTCCTGCATCCCATCCCCTCAACTATTTCATCCCATTTCCGACTTTTCGGTCCCCTTAACCTGGTTAAATAAACTTGCAGCTGAAGCTCAGTCTCTGAATCCTCCCTTCATCCCATCCCCTCAACCATTTCATCCCATCCCCAACCTTTCCCTTTACCACGTCTTAAACATCCAATCACCTCTAGTTTAAACTTCCAGAGATATCCCTGGGTTTCTCCATCCAAACAACATTGGTCTCTACATCCTCCTTCATCCCATCCCCTCAACCATTTCATCCCACCCCCTACCTTTTCCTCTCCTTAACCTGGTTAAATAAACTTCAGTGAAACAAGTCCACTTCTCAAACATCCAATTACCTGCAGTCAAAGCTTTCATCAATCTCTACATCCTTCCTTCATCCCATCCCCTCAACCATTTCATCCCATCCCATACCTTTTCCTCTCTTTAACCTGGTTAAATAAACTTCAGTGAAACAAGTCCACTTCTCAAACATCCAAATACCTGCAGTCAAAGCTTCCACCAGTCTTTACATTCTCTCTTCATCCCATCCCCTACCCTTCAATCCCCTTAACCTGATAAAATATATAAATGATAGACAGATAGATAGATAGATAGATAGATAGATAGATAGATAGATAGATAGATAGATAGATAGATAGATAGATAGATAGATAGATAGATAGATAGATAGATAGATGGGTTTCTCCATCCAACCAACACTAGTCTCTACTTCCTCCTTCATCCCATCCCCTCAGACATTTCATCCCATCCCCTACCTTTCCCTCCCCTTAACCTGATTAAATAAACATCTTTGAATATACTGAGGTGTGCTCTTGTTAGTGAATGGGCAGGCTGGTCATTTGGTAGATTTTTGTTTTGTTTCTACTTTTTTCAAAACTAAAAAAGCAAACTTTTATAGTTCACTCAAACTAAGTAACTTTTTTTTCTTTATTTTTTTTTAAATCACATCTTCGACACTGAAGTCAGTGCAGGTGAGCAGATGTGAATTAGAATGAAAAATTCGCCCGGTTAAATCACGAAGCGTCCTGAAGAGGGTAGTGTTTGTTTTAAGGTGGCACGGACGGCTGAAAACGTGTCAAACTCGGGGAAACACCGCCACCGAGCCGCCGGGGGCTGCAGCGCGGCACCGAACACGAGGAAACCTACTTCGCGTTCAGCACAACAAACTCGGATTAACTCACGATTTAACGCGGAGCGTAAAAAAACAAAAAAATAATAAAAGCACCCTCCCGTTTGCCTAGAATGAGTCTCCGTTTTGCTGCGCACCGAAGTCCGCGGGGCCTCCTTAACTGAGTGCTGGCACTTCAGAGTAGGGAGTGCAAAGGAGAGGGTCAAAAAGAGTGGTGGGTGGGGATATAACCCTTTTGGGAGAGAGGAAAAAAAACTAAAAAAAAAAAAAAAAAATCACGTGTTTGGAGATCAAAGGAGATCCGCTTTGTAGAGGAGGAGGAGGAGGAGGAGGAGGAGGGTGAGAAAGAAAGAGGGAGGGAGGGAGAAAGCTAGAGAGAGAGAGGCAGCGTTTGCAGGCAGTGGGATTGACAAGGCTCGCAGTGCTGAAATAAACACGCTTCAGCCCAGGCTCAGTTTTTTTTTTTTTTACCGCACATTTCGGACTCTACCGACGCATCGTGCCGCGGCGCGCACACTCCCCGATTTAAGTCACCTTCACCCGATCAGTTAATCCGTGTGAAATTATGTCCCGATCGGCGCAGATCCAGCCGGCAAGATGATGATTTTACCAAGGAGAGGCTCAAATCGTGTGCCCGACTCGGTGGTCCTGGTGGTCTTGGTGGTGGCCGCTTCCCTCCTCGGTACCGCGTTCGCCAAGGATACGGCTTTCGTGGAAGTGGTTCTGTTCGAGTCCAGTCCCAATGGAGATTATACTACGTACACGACTGGCTTGCAGGGACGGTTCTCCAAGGCTGGAGCCACTATCAGCGCGGAGGGGGAGATCGTTCAAGTACGTGTAAAGTGTCTTGTTTTGGGTTTTTTTATTTTCTGTCGGGGGGGACGAAAAGCAGGAGTCCCCAGCGACGCGATCGGGACCCTGGGTGTAATCTCACCAAGATGTCCTATCTCTTAAAACTTTTTCTTTTCCACAGGGGCAACTAGAGTCGTGTATGCAGTGTGTGTCCGTATGTGTGTGTGTGTGTGTGTGTGTGTGTGTGAGAGAGAGAGGATGGTACTAAGCTTGCAAGCATATGCGGTCACAAGATGGCTCCTATCTTGTGGAATTCATTCACAGGGAAAACATGCTGTTGCAAGTTATTTAGTTGATGTCTGGAGCTCGCTTGAGATCTCGCAACAGTTAATGGCCCTCAGCCGCAAACGCACGCGTTCACGGATAGTTTTCCAGAATAGAAACTAAATCCCCAGCGCCGCGAAAAAAGTTTGTCAACTTTTCTTTCTTTCTTTTTTTTTTTTAAAACCGAGCAGGCTTTGCGCATTTCGCAAGAGCAACGAGATACGAGGCGACTATCCGGTGCTTTTATGTTGTTGTTGTTGTTGTTGTTTTTGGGGGGGCAGTGTATCCGTTGCAGTTGTGAGTTTCCGTCCTACTTTTAAAGCTGCTTTTAGTTGCGGAATGCGTCTGTAAATGCACTGACCGACCCAGCGCGTCCCGCCGCTTGTGCGCCCTCTCCGCACGCACGTTCTCGGTGTAAGCTTACTCGTAACGATTTGAAAGCTTTTAAATATACACATAAATGAGAATGGAGTGGGCAGGCCACCGCGCTGGGGGAGAAGCTCCCGTGCTCCATCTTTTATATCCCTGGCCGCAGACGTGACAAGTGCGCCTGGCCGGGGCTGGTTATGCTTGGATCGAGAGCCCCAAGAGTCTGTGACTCACTCGCTGACTGAGTGGAGGTCACTCAAATTGTGAAGCTGGGAATTGGCCGGTGCCAAGTGTTTTATTTGAAGTTTCATAATTCTTGTTTAATCTACTTGGCCCTGCGGAGAGTTTGGCTTCTGGGCATGTGCCAGAGCTTTAATGTTTAATGTTATATTTCCTGACCTCTAACATACCCTGGTGGGATCCAGCTATGCACAAGCCTCTCTCTGTGGATGATTGGAAGCCGCTAGAATGTGGAGCAGTCTTTGTAGGATCTCTGTCCGCCCTTTGAAGTGCAGTGAAGTTTTTTGAACCGAAAAAAAAAGGTCCATTCCTCTGTGACCGGACCGTGAAAGGTTTTTCTGACGTACACTGATCAGGCATAACATTATGACAGCAGAACTAACAAACATGGACCATCTTGTGACAGCTCAGTGTCCTGCTGGGAAACTTCTGGACCTGCCATTCATTCATTCATTGGTGTGGATGTTACTTAGACATGTAGCACCCACCTAGACCAGACCAGGCACCCCCACCCCATAGCAATGACACTCCTTGATGGCAGCAGCCATCCCCAGCAGGATGCAGCCACAAAAACACTTTAGGAACATCTCACAAAAACATGAAGAACATCTCAAGGTGTTGACCTGGCCTCCAAATTCACTAGATTCCCAAACTGCCCATTCTCTGATGAGTCCCAACTGTTAGGAAAGTGGTCATAATGTTATGCCTGATTGCTATAAAGCTAACTGCTGGATTGTCACGGCACAAACAAGCTCTCTCGAGGCAAGAGAAAGCGATGGTTGACATCTTTGGCTGCAGATGTGGATGTTCTCCTGCAGAAACACATGCACGGTTCAGACAACAATAACCATGGATTCAGCATTAGGCGTTAAAGTTAAAAAGTTGTAGCTACTCTTGAGCTCTAATGCTGCAGCCTCGGAGGTCGCCGCTTCGATTTCCTCCACATCCATGTCTGAGTTGCCTTTAGCGAGCACCTGAAACACTCCCCAGGCACCTTGGACTCACCTAAACACGCCAAACGCAGAAGAAGAAACTCCCTCCATGCATGTGCACATATACACACACACTGCAATAAAAGCTGATTTCTTAATGTGCTAAAACAAGCAGCGGCCATCGGCTCCCGCAAAAAAAAGAGCGGCAGCATCATCCCTTTTGTTTTCGGCTCCCAGAAACATCCCGCTTTAAAAGAAAGACGAAATGCAAGGGAATCAAAAGAGGGGACACTCAAAGAAAAAACCAAAACACTGTTTATACACAGCGATGGCCATTTGGCCCCACGCGGTAACCACACAGAAATGTCGGACCTCGGCTTTACATCGAGAACCGCATCTATTTAGGTTTGCTTTCTTTACTAACATAGCTTCTGACCACTTAGAGACGGCTTATATTTTGTCAGGCTGTAATGAGGGGCGCCCGGTCCAGCGCCGAGCGCCGTCTTGAGTTTCCTGCAGCGTATAGCTGACCGAAGATTTATGTAAGTCGAGACTGACAATAAATGACAACCATACAACCTGAGGAGTATAATTTTAATCCGGTGTCGGATTCCCTACTCGTAAATTCTATACTTGTGAAATAGCATTTCAGTAACGTGTTGGGAAATAGCTGTGGTGTCGGCGAACACTGGAATTGGGTTGAACATAAATATTTATCCTCGTGTGCATTCAGTCGTCCGCAGTGACCTCCGCCACCGTCCCGTCTCCGCTTTCTTTCTTTCTTTCTTTCTTCTTTCGAGGTTTTCCTCTTCAGCGAATCGGGAGTTTGACTCGAGTTTTCCCGGGCGTCTCTGCTGCTCCTGCTGCTGCTCGATCCGAGCGCTGAGAGGTTTGCGTTCACCCTGTGTGCACAGCCGCGGCCAGAGCTCAGCAGGTATGGGTTCAAATGCGGGGTAAAAAAAAAAGAAGGGGAGGCCTTGGCATCGTTCCCGAGCAGAGACCCCGACCGCGGCCGGCGCTCGTGCGCTTCCCGGCTCCCCTCCGCTTACTCCCTAAAGCTAACAACCCCTCGGCTCTGCCCCGAGAGTGCGAAATGTGGCACACGCTGCTGGGGCCAAAAATAATAAATTAAGTCAATTTGCTTCTCGCTCTCCTGTAAGTGGGAGTGAGGGGGGAGGGGGCGCGGTGATGCAACGCAAGATCTGGACCCGGTGCCAAACCCCCAAGCTTCCAAGCCAGCTCCCTGATTGCTGCAGTTCAACTCATTAATAGCAGAAGTAATCAATGTCTCCGTAAATTATTCTGTCAAGACGTGAGGCTGAGTGTGTGTGTATCAAAGTCAGTGTGTTTGCAGCAGCAGCAGCAGCAGCAGCAGCAGCAGCAGCAGCTCTTAGCTCTGATTCAGGGCAAACGGAGAACGGCTGCTTCTCCCGTCATGGCAGGTAGCTGATTGTGTTAACCTTCTTGTTGTCCTCTGGGTCAAACCTGATCTCAAATGTTTCTATGCTCATGGATTCTGCAAAAAAAATGCACAATACACACAGATCAGGCATAACATTATGACCTAATGTCCTAATATTGTGCAGGTCTTCCTTGTGGCGACTCATCAGGGTATGGACACGGACCTTCTGAGGGTGTCCTGTGGTGTTTGGCATCAGGACGTTGTTGATGGGGGGCCTTTTTTAGGGGAGGGGCCTCTGTGGATCATCCCACAGATACTTGATCAGTTTGGGATCTAGTGAATTTGGAGGCCAGGTCAACACCTTGAGAGGTTCTTCATGGTTTTTTGAGTTGTTCCCGAAGCGTTTTTGGCTGCTGCCATCAAGGAGTGTCATTGCTATGGGGTGGGGGTGCCTGGTCTGGTCTAGGTGGGTGCTACATGTTTAAGTAACATCCACACCAATGAATGAATGAATGCCAGGTGCATAAGCTTTGCAGCAGAACATTGAACTGTCACAAGATGGTCGATGTTATTCACTTCTCCTGACAGTGTTTTTAATGTTGTGGCTGATCGGTGTATAGTACTTGAAGAAGGCGGCTAAGGACAAACGTTGCAAGATGATACGAGGGTTAAATGCTCCCTGATTAAATTAGGGTTTCTACGCTTTCGTTTTCAAAGTTCTGAGCTTTAAACGTGTGATGATTAACTCTACACTTCCACGTCCAGGCAGCAGCTCTGAGCCGGCTAATGATGGCACAGTTGGATCGTTTCCTGATTCAGTCTGGTGTGAACACGGATGCGTTGGCAGAGCCAGCAGATTCTGCTTCCAGATCTACTGCTACTTTTAATTTTCCCCTCGCTGTGCCGGGGTCCGCTTAGACTTCTCGTCCCTCTTCCACCGGAGGAAGCGTTGCCATCTGCTGCTCATCACTGCTCTATTGTCTTCTCACGCGCTCGCCGCCGTCCTTCCCGCGGCGAGATGAGCAGCGGTGCGCCGCTCCCGCTTCACATCTGCCTCTGATTTCCAGCGGGGGCCCCGCGCTGTCGGCATGCGAGGAGTGAGGAGCCGAGGCCCGGGACGTGGCAGGGGCACGGAGAGAGAGAGCGGGCCAGATGGAAGTCATAGCGTCGTCGGCCAGAATCCGAGGGAATATGATGTGGCTTTTGCCTACTTCCTCTCAGAAGGGACGGAGAGCATCCCCTGAATCCAGCGTCAGGAAGCAGAGGCCACGGTTTCCCCCGGCGCCCGGGAGCCGCTTCACCTCTGAACTTCATCCCCGGTGAAGAGCCAAGCGGCGAGGACGGCCCGTTCTTCTTCTTTTTTTTCGTGACTGGATGCGCGATGGGGGGAAAGTGGCGGTTTTCAGCTAAGACAACGATGAGCTTAAATACTGGAGCTCCTACCTTGGATCTGGCAGGAGTTGTGTCGCGCTGCATTTAGACTATAATGAGAGCTTTAGTGGTTGGAGGCATCCAGCGCGCTTTCTCACCACAGACTGGAAACCCCAAGAGGCCATAATGGGCCGGTCCCAGACGGTAGGTGCCAGGGACCGGGGCCACTCCCAGCGCCAAAGCAACAGTAGCAGTACACAAGCGCTGGTTTAAAAGGTTAAAAGTGCTGCTCCCTACTTTTTTCCATTTATTGGCTTGGCGGTCGCAGTTGTATTTTAAGTGCTATCGTCTCTTAACCGCCACCCGGCTTCTCTTTCATGTCCCGGCCAAAGTAATTTGAGGCTGCGTTTCTCCCCTTTTTGGAATAGAACAGACTAAACTGTTTTTCCTCTTTCTCTCGCTTAACACCCCCCCCCCCCCCCCCCCTTTGCACCCACCCACCCACGTACTACATCGCCCCACCTCCGTCCCGCTCTCTCGGATGCAGCCAAAATTTGCAACGCATCCTATATCGCATGTGAATGACTTCAGCGCTGCAGAATGGCCTCTCGAAGCTCGCCGCTGCCGTCAATGACGTAACGCTGCTTTTCCAGCCTGCAATCAAACTCCGAATTCCTCAAACGTCCCCAAATTCTTTATTTAGCCTCAAAGATGAACACAATTTAAAAAAAAATAAGAGCCGCGCATCTGTGAGCGGGAAAACCGGCTGATGCTGATAAATTACAAAAACGTTTCAGGGAATTCGCAGGAGGAGGAGGAGGAGGAACGATCCGAGCAAATTCCTCCACAGCAAATCCCGCAATATCCTGAAAATGCAAATGCGCACCAGTGATTTCCACTTTTTTTTGGCACTTCACCGAAAGCGCCGATCGCCCGCAGCCAGCGTTCAAGTGTATGTCAATCTTGAAGCGCCAAACTTCCTGTTGGATCTCCTAGCGCTTGTATAAACCTCTTTTAATTGGATGACACCGCTTCCTGAAGCAGCAGCAGAAGCAGCAGCAGCCCCCCGTTTCTTCATCTCCCGCCTCTGGCTCTTTTGCTCTGTCTTCTCCTGTGTCTCTCTCTCTCTTTCTCTTTCTTTCTGAGCTTCACATTCCCACTCGGTGCACGGCTCCACCTGGAACAAGTGCATGTTGGTACTGGTGGCCCCAGTAGCTATGTTAGTTTCCACCGGGCTGAATGGCTGAGCCGATCTTTGATGTTCCCCTCCAAGAGAGATTAGCAGTCAGCGTGGAGCTTTCTCTCCAGCATCCAGGCCTCTCTCAATGGCGGGGGGGACTCTCCTGATCTGCTATTGATTATATGCCTCAGCCCGTTTGTCCTGTTCGTAAAGCGGATTTTATACCCCTGCGGGACGTAGACGCCGGTGTGAGCCATTTATACTTGTGCACTCGTCAGTAGCAACGCCGCCCAGAGTTTACGCTAGACTTTTTCGTTGTCTGTCATTTTTACCGTTATAATCTATTTTTACCTGTCACTTCTAATTTTTTAAAATGTCTTGTCCGTTTTCGGAAGCTCTTCGACGGTACTGTAGGGTTGAAGTGCGTCGGTGGTACGCTAATTCCATTTTGGTAGCCGTGGTCTGACGTGTGTATCGGTATAATCGATGTACGAGGAAATCATGCACCGGCAAAAGCTCTGCGATGTTTGGAACGCAGACTGCAACGAGAGACAATTAATAACATCACTCGCCGCCAAGTGGTCAGGGCTGTGAACTGCAATCGGTCAAAGTGACGGATGGCCTTCAGATTTTTCCGTCACATTTTTAAAAAAACGGTCAATGACGGAAAATATTCGGTTAACGTGACCCCTGACGCCACTCAAACAATAGTCGGCACTGAGTCTTCTTTCCTGGTTGGGTTTTGTTTCCACTTCCTGCTCTGACAGAAACCATTGCCAAAATTTCGGTAAAGTCAAGTCGTACGTATGTTTGTGTCTCTGAACCTTCTCAGTCAACCTTTCCTCAATTTGTTCCATCTTTATTGATCCAAAACAATCAATTTAAAACTTGCGGAGATAGAGAATCAGCCAGAAACACTAAAGCAGGAAGACGCTACTACCAAGCGGACCAATCGCAGTCGTTGCGGTCTTACATTTCCAGGGAGGAGCATGTAAGGCTATGGCGCTAGGCAAAGGTCTGATGAAGCAAACCTCTCTGCTCTCGCCTCTCTCTTGACTTTGTGATTTTTCCTTGCTGGGGAACGTGCAGCGTCAAGGAGAAGCATGTTTGTGGCTCGACAAACATGGACTCCAGAGCGCGTTTGATGAAACGGTGCTGAAAGGCCCGGCCCGTCCCCTCAGCCCACATTTTTACCCACTAACACAGAGGGTCCGCAAAACAAAGGCCGAGGGGTCGAGGGTTGTGAAACGACAATGCTCGCAGTAGCTTATCCCGGCGGAGGCATGCTTTGTTGTCAGCCTGGAATGTGCTGACTAACCGCCGAAGGCCACGACGCCAGCCTCCCCCTTTTGTTGTAATGTTTTTAGCCGATAGACTAGGAAGGTGTCCGAGCGGAGAGTCTATTTTCGGGTTTTTTTTTTTTTTTTTGGCGCTACACCCTCTCTCTATCTCCTCCTTCCTCCTGTTTTTTTTCATCCTTTTCGCATGCGTGAAAGGGGAGGTCTGATCGCATATCTTTACCACCAAGTTCAAGAACACGGGATTCAAAGTCCTTTCTTTTGTGTACATCGTTACATAATGAACCTTGTCTGAAGACAATAACGTCGTCGATGCGGGGACATCCAGGCGTCTCGTCACTTCCACTCATTCAGGCGTACTTTCATTTCCTCTGGTTATTGATCGAGGGAAGGCGCGTCGCCGTCTTTTTGATCGTCCCGGGCCGAAATATTAATGCTGGGAGTCTTCTCTGTCAGAAACCTCCACCATTTGTCTTCTTACCCCTTCGTCTCTTTTGTTTCCTCTAATGGATTCCCTCACAGCTGTGGCAAAGGTCATTTTACAGGGGTGCCAGATGAGGTTTCAGGCGCCCTCATCCATCCTGCACCAGTTTCTAGGGAATCCTATTGTGTATGTGTGTGTGTGCAGGTAGTTGTTGGAGTAATGAGGAAGACCCAGGCTGTAACACAATGAGGCCAGAGATATGATGGATTAGGTTCGCTCGGTCAGACGAGAACAAGCTGTTTTTTTTTTTTTCTTTTTCTGGCAACATGCTGCAGAACTCCTTCTTTCCCTGCAGTAAAGATATATAGCTGCGTCTTCCTCCTCCTCCTCCACCTTTTCCTGTTGCTTAAGATGCGCCCTAGTTTTTCTTTAAATGAAATATTGCCTTTCCTCTCAGGTTGTCCCCATGTCACGGGCACGTTGTAGAAGTCTAGGGCACTCATTTCCTAGTTTATGTTCACTTAAAGACTTGTTTCTTTTCTTTTTTTTTAAAGTTTTGTATTCCTTTACGACGGATAACTCATTTTGTGAAGCGGTGTTGCAACCGAGGATAAGATGAGTCACCTTCCGTGCTTGTAAAAACATCGCCTCCTGAATCGGCTCCTCAGATCTCAAAGGGAACTTTTCATAAATCTGCATATAAACCACGCCGGCTGACTGCACCGTGCCAATAAAAATCTCTATAGCACGGACCTGGGGGGGTTTGGGGGGAGGGGGGCTCGGCGAAAGCCCCCGCAATTTCTTCCGGCCCTGCCCCTCGATCCGTGTCGGCAGCCCAGGCCACGCTGCCGCTCTCTCTCTCTCTCTCTTTCTCTCCGGCCCCTGGACCCTGAACAGGGAGGGGCCTGCAGGGCTGGGTGAATAGCTGCGGGGAGTCATGCTGCGGGTGTAAACCACATGAATGTGCCGCCTGAGCAGATAGGATCAGGCGAGGCGGGGAGGCCTGGGAGGCCACGACGCTCGGCGCAGCACCGCGTGCTAACATCAAAGGCAGAGCTGGAGGGGGAGGCAGGGAGGGAGGGTGGAGGGGGAGGGAAAGGGAGGGAAGAAGAAGAGAGAGAGAGAGAGAGAGAGAGAGGGCCGGGCCAAACTCTTCAAAGGCCTGCTCTGACTAATGCCGGCCCTGATATGCAGCACTGCAAAACTGAATGATGATGTAATGGCAGGCCTTAGAGCTAAATCCACTACCAGGCAAATAAAGGTGGAGGTGTTCCCTTGCACAAGCGCGGCGACAAAAGCACCTTTGAGTGTTCGCTCGAGGCCGGAGAGAGGAGGTGAGAAGGCTTCCTTCCTTAGAAAAAATAAAAAGAAGAATCCCGCTGGAGTTTTATTTCATCTTTACTTATTTATTCGCTTCTTCTGGATGGTGGGCTCGGAAACTGGAAGTGGATTCAGTCTGATTTCGACGGACGGGCTAATCCTCAGGACGTTCCTAAAGTACACAGCGGCGTCGACTCTGTTCTTTGTAAAGTTTATACAGGGCTCGCGTTGATGTGCGTGCGCGTTAGACGCCGTGTGTACATACACTTCTCCTGTGATGTGTGTTAAACCAAGCGTGACCGCGGATCCTTTCAAAAAAAAAAAAAAAAAATGCCCCCATGATCATCAGGCCGATAACTCATTGACAGCTCCCATGACGGTTGAGAGGCGCGCGCTGCAGGAGAGTATCTCCCTCGTTGGGGAAGAGGGGGGGGCACAACAATAAGTCACTGTTGTTTATTCACTTTGCCCGAGGTTATTTGCATGCCTCTGATTGAAGGTCTCTCTTCCTCCTGCTTTTTTCTTCCTTTCTTTCTTGTTTTTGTGTGATTGCATGTCCCCTTTGATGCTAAATTAGCGGTAAACAGCTGCACTTTTATTTTCGTGAGGTTCACGCTGAGGTCGGCCTTTTAACTCCTGCATCCTGGGTCGGACTCGGAAGTCAGGACCGCGGCACAAAGGCTTTGTTGCCGGTTGAAAAGAAGAGACCTCCTTGTTTCCGTCGTGTACTCGAGCACAGTTGGGCCCTAACCACCGGGTCTGCAGGTTTTTTTATTATTTATTTTAAAATGATCAGCTCGTCTGCCCGTCGCTTCCGTCTGTGCCCGTTTTCCGCTCCTGACTTTGTCACGATTTTGACGGAGCCGTCTTTGCAGAGCTTCTTTGAAAGAGCTAATGACGAGACGGCAGACGAATCTGAGACTGCCAACACAAAGAAAGCTGAGTTTAAAAGAAAATACCACGAGTCCTGCTTGGACTGCAGGTGATTCACATGCTCCAAACCCACCGTGGATGTGGCGACCGGCTTTCCAACAACACTGCTTCGCTACACGGAGACAAAGCACCATTTGCACCATTATAATTTGTTAAATGCACGATTGAAACCAGACCCTGGTACAAAAAAATCGTTGGAGAGCGCTACTGTATCTCAGCACCATCCAGCTCATTTCATACCGACTCTTTCCTTGGGGGCTGTGCATAGCAATTCTTCTGTCAGTCTGCAAAATAATAGGAAATACCCAACTTGTAAGAAGTTGCTTCATAAACTCTTACTGCTCTTAACTCTTATTCTTATACTCTTTGCCGATGTGTCTCGCATCTGAATTGCCGCCGTTGAGTGAGATCTGCAGTTCAGCTTCACGCTGTGGTTAAAGAAGTGCTCTCCCAATCCCTCCGGCCACCGACGCCGTGCAAAACGTTGATAGACGCTTAACAAAGTCACCGGAAATCCCTGAAGGAGAGCTGTGTATTTTACTCGTTTCCACATGGATTTCCATGATCCTAAATTTGCACAGTGAAATTGTAATATAATAATAATAATAATACATTTATTTTGTGGGTGCCTTTCTAAGTGTTCAAGGTTACATTACAAAAAAAGGAAATGCATAAGAATAAAACCAACGCAATAGAAATAAAAGCTTTAAAAAGAGAAAGTGTGTGTAATACATTTTCCTTCGCTATCGTACATTTAAATGAGCCAGATATTTAGTTTGCATCTTAAATTTTTTGAAGCACCGGGGTCAGTTTGGCTAATGGACGTGACATTTCTTTTGGCGTGCAAACTCTATCTGCACCCTTGCAGGTCTGCGACCCCACCCGTTCCCACCTTCCCAAACCGCCCCCGGCTCAGTGTGAACCTGAGTGCAAATGAAAAGGTCAGGACAATTACTCCTGGCCAGCTGTGTCCATTTCTTTCCCCTTGAAATCCATCTGCTCAACCCCTATTGCTCTTGCATGTTGCTGTCAGAAGAGGGGGGAAAAAAAGCCAGTGAATTTGGAGGCCAGGTCAACACCTTGTGCTGTTTTTCTTCCTAAAGTGTTTTTGTGGCTGCATCCTTCTGGGGATGGCTGCTGCCATCAAGGAGTGTCATTGCTATGGGGTGGGGGTGCCTAGTCTGGTCTAGGTGGGTGCTACATGTCTAAGTAACATCCACACCAGTGAATGAAGCCAGGTCCAGAAGTTTCCCATCAGAACACTGAACTGTCACAAGATGGTTTAGATGTTGTTCACTTCTTCTGGTCATAATGTTATGGCTGGTTGGTGCAGATTGGGCGCTTTTGTGCACATTATTTCCTCAGTTTCACTACGTCTCATGTATTTCATCCAGAGCTGTCTTTCTGACAGATGTCACTGTAAAAGCTGCATTTTTATTTTTTAGCATTCTTAAAAAAAATAAAAAATAAAAGCTTGAGGAGATCTTTACTAGTCCCTGCTGACAGCTTATGGGCAGTTTGTTCAAACGCACCCGGCTCGCTAATGACAAGCTGTCCTCGGACGTGTCCAGGCATCCAGTTTCTTAGAATGCTGTTTTGAGAGGAGCGCAGCGATGGAGTGGGAGAAGACGGGAATGACAGAAAAAGACGGGGCCAGAGCAGCCCTTTGCTGCTCCCGACTGCATCCCACAGGCATGTGACGGAGTCAAACCGTCACCCCGGGGTGACGTGCATCCCACAGGCATTTTCGAAGTAAACACATCTCAGGAAATGCGGTTCTGAGATTTAGATAGCGGCCTCACCGTGCAGTCGGGAAGCATCATTATATTATTATATATTATTTATTCAGAAGAAGTGTTTTTTTGTTCTTGTCGTATCAATTAAACAAACAAGATGTGACATTTGCCCAAATGCGAAAGGAATTTCTGCGAAAACCTCCTATCAAATAAATTGCCTAATTATTTATTTTGGATCGTGACCGTGCTATCTTTCTTGGAAAACGGTTCCCTCGGTGCAGTGGACATGATGTGTTTTATGTTTGAACCCTAATGGCATCCACTGATATGGGAGCAATTTAAGTTGCATCACAGATAAAATGTCTGCATGTTTGCATGCACGCGTCTTAGAAGTAGGCGCTTTATGATTCCGCGTGCGACATCAGCCGTGAAAGGGAAAGCGTGCCGCCCGGTGAAGTCGTATCGCTGGACGGTTGGTCGGTCGGCCGCACGGATCTCGTGCAGCTGCAGAGCACCGCACCTTGCCCCTGATTGCAACGCCGCCTTCAAACCGGCTATCGAGCCTCAAATGAAAAGGTGCGCACAATCAACTGAAACAAACAAAACTGAAATTGCTGCACTTCCAAACGGATGAGTCAGTCTGTCTTTTGTAACTGCTTACTGTAAGAATCTGGATCGAATCTTCTCAGCGAGGCTTTTCTGCGAATGTTTCATAACGCCTTCTCTACAACGGCGCTACCAAACGATAACAAGATCCCGCTGCCAGCTCCTCCTAACCAGAGCCTGATTCGACAGTTTCTAAATGTGCACGTGTTGATTTTACACCAGACCCAGCGCCGTTTCCTCTTGACGGCCTCGCGTCGTGTGTCTGGGTCGGCGTCCCTGCAGCGTCGCCTCAGGCTGAGCCCGTGGACAGAGGGTTCTGGTGAGGTACTGATGCATACGTTCGGTCATAATTATTGTTTTGCAAAAGCCGGAGTTTGAATCGCCCTGGCAACGGGAAAGCTTCAGAATTCAAATTAGAGTGTGGGATTGAGCTTTAAAGTTGCGGAGACGGGCTGTTTTCTGTTTTTCGGCGGCTGCCTCCAGGACAACTCGGTCGATCTTGCGCCCTACCTACTGCTGATTCGTCTCGGCTGCTCGTGCGCCGAAAAGCCTCGAGTTGGCATGGCGCCCCAGTTCTCATGAGCTAAGGCGGCGCGGGAGGAAAGGTGAGGAATGCCCTGGAGCATACGCTGCGCTCTCCTCACGGGCGCAAAGACAAGACAACAAACGTCTGAAAGCACTTGTACAAAGCGGTGAAGTGCATTTCTTCTTCTCGTCATTCCTTCCCCTCGCTTTCATAACTTGCTCCGCTTCCCTCTCTCTCTCTCTTTCCCTCTCTGTTCAGCCCGGGAGGAGAAGGGGGGAGGGCGTATAAATGTGAGACCACACATGCTGTGTCAATGTTTGCTGGAATAATTAGAGACAATGTGGGCCAATAACGGGAGGAGTGCAGTAACCTGAACTCACTTTGTTCTGCCCCGACAGCAACACAAAAGCCATTCACAGATGCACGGATCCGCGCGTTCTCGGAGCGGGAGCAACTGCACTTTTAGCCGGCGCGGTGCACGGCTCGAAAACAGTTTCTGTGGAAGCGCCTCTTAGCCCCCCACCCCACCCCTCCTCGTTTGTTCCGGCTCAAAGTGACGCTGATGTCATCCCAAAGGCCTTTTAAGCGCTGCCTGTACATCCCTGCCACCAACTAAAAGAAAAAAAAGAACACAACCCAACCCCGTGTCACCCTCCCCAGTCATCCAACACATGTCCCTGGCTTAGAGGGCCCTCTTTAACTAGAGGATATCCGGCCGCTCGGTATGCAAAGAGCCTGTGGATTCCTGACACGGGTGCTAGAGCTGGACGCAGAGGTGACTTTCAGCGTGGCCAGACAACTGTTGGATTAACAGGACACTTTGCGTTGACTCCGAGCCAATAGGAGGCCGCCTGGGCAGGAGCTGGGCACGCTTGCTTAAATGCATTTTAATAGATTTAAACGTTTAAAGCATACCATCGACGTTACCCACCAGTAGGGGTTTACGCCTAAAGATCCCTAAAACAATGCTACGCTAACCGCCGCCTAAGCCGCGGGTGTTTCCCCCTCGGCTGCAGCACAGCTATGCTCCCACCCCGCCGCGGGACCAACTGGCCCGTCCCCTCCGGTGTCCATCTTGAAAGGGGACACCGCCGCGGGATGCATACATCCCCGCGGAGGTCGCCGGTGTCACCGCCGCACCTGTCTCCCCCAGTCTCGGGCCCCGCGTCAACAGCTCAGATTTATTTACATTCGCCGCTTTCTCCTCTGGGGCGGAAGCAGCGGGAGATCGGTTTGTGTGATCTGGACGCCCGTGATGGATGATTGCTCGCGGTCAAAGGCGGATTGTGTCTTCGCAGGCTTTTCTCGAAACCGGCGGCAGCTAAGAAAGCCTCTCGGTCCGACTGGAGCTGCAGGGCGCCGCTGCCAGGACAACAACGGCGCTCTGTGCAGTAGTATTCTTGTGTACGATGTGTTTACACTGCATCTCGTGTTTCAGTATTTATAGGTACTTGTCTGTGAACTTGATTGCAGTTACTTTTTTTTCCCTTCCCTTTGACAAACCGCAGTCGTCCCAAATTTTGGGCTTAAAAAACGCACTGCGTGGGTTTAAAACAGTTTGACGGTATTCCCCTCCAGGAATAGCTTGTCCTTTAACTCACTGGCCGTTCATATTTATATTTTGTCCTGTTTTGCAGGACAGAGCCTCTTCCTATCTCTGCGTTCAGCCCGGGGATACACAAAAGCCTTCCATTTCATTTTCTTCCTCCGTGTTCCTCCTCTAATCATTGTCAGATTGTGCCTTCGCCTCCTTGTCATTCTCTTCTCTGACCTCCTTCTCTCCTCTCTCCTTTCCACTGTTCTGTTCTGTTCTCCTGGTCGGCAATGTGTTCCTCATCACAGCTTGTGTTTCCTCTTATCTGCAGCTCTTTTTATCAGTGGCCACCACACATGCCCGCTAGAAAGGGGAAGGGGGGAGGTGGGCAAGAGGGAGGGAGGGAGGGGACGGGAGGCGATGCTATCAGCAGGTGGAGATTTCTCTACAAGAGTTCAGGGGCCCGGTGTGGCCAGAGGAGGCTAGGAAGGAGAGGGTCTGACATGGGAGCATGCGGTGTAGATTTGGAGCGACGCGAACCGACGATGACGTCTGAGCGAGAGTCTTTCAGTCACGCGGCTTTTTGGACGATCCTTGCAGAGGGTGAAAGCACTTTCTTGACTAATCTCAAAGTTGAACCCGTGTTGCATCACTCCCCTCCACCTGTTCAGCCATGTTTCCTTGAATGTTATTCACCTTGAGCGACGTTCACAGCAAAACATAAGTGGGTCAAGGCTTTGCTGCTGCAAAATTAAGAGCTATATTTGTCGTGTGATTGGGTTTCTACTACAAATGCAAGTCTTCAGGTGAGATACTCTTAGGAAAAAGGAAATATTCTAAGGCAGTGCATCGTGTTTGCACGTTAAACCCAGTTATTCCCTAGATGCTGCTCTTTCTGCTGCAAGACATGCACCATCATTTCTAGCCTTCAGCTAGCAGGCCCCTCTCCTGTGGGTTTGGGAGGCGGACACCTTCTCTACTTTTAAGATATAGGCTTAAGACGTTTCCGTTTGAAGAAGCTTGCAGTTAGGGTCGGCTCAGGTGGCACTGAACCATCTTATCTAATTAGTAGGGATGCACCATAACTTTTCGGCTGAAAACCGAAAATGCGCTTTCGGTCCATGCCGAAATAGCACGGTCGAAACAACATGGCCGAAACAGGATGTTGTGATGATGCACGCAACAACTGCAGCAATTTTTGGCCGAAAATGGCCCAAAAATTGCACTTTCTAATTTTTTTAAGGGCCTTAAGTCGTATTTCTTAAAGCTTCTTGAAGCAGCTCAGGTTTTGTTATTGACGCTTAAACTTAAACGAAATAAACTTGAATTCAAAGCGCATCCAAAAGCGACCTTAGCCTGAGTCCAGGTGTAACGCAAAATGAAATGTCAATGATCGTGATTTTCGTACCGGCGGTGGCGCGAGTGAGGTCCTTGTGCAAACCGGCGACACTTGGGGTTGCGGGATCGCAGGGACGACGGGACGGACCACGGGTAAAAACCAAAGCGTGGACCCACAAAAGCCTAAAATGATATCGCTGGTGGATATCTGGATGCTTGGGATTCCTCGCATGGCTGCTGTAGACTTTTGGCTTTGTCTTTGCGGGGATGAATAGAGGCCTCTGTGGTAGTGATGACAGGCTTCTCCGGGCTGGGCCCTGGCTGGCTGGCTGGCAGGCTAGGTGCTGGAGGTCTGGAGGCTGCGATCGCATAGGAGCAGAAGCTCGGCGGAGATGCTGGTCCTCTCTACAAAAGCCGCTCCGGCCCATGACCGGACCTTGTTATTGTGACACGTTTAGCTGAGAAGACTACGTCCTTCACCTGTGTGTGGATGTTTTTGTAGAGTGGTTGCAGTTCCTCTGCACAAATGTTAGACCATGCAGCCAAAGACAGCAATACTTGAGTGAGTAGTATCTTTATAGACAACACATTGTGTGCTTTTAGTGTGACTGGGTTTATTTTTTCAACTCTTAGAGCAAAGCTTTGCTTCCCGACTAAATCCCACTAGTTTGAAGCTGAACCTGGGCTCCGAGAAAGCTTAGTCAAGTGCATGAGGGTGTTTTGGAGCGGCCACGGCCATCACTGGAGGTTTCATCATCCCCCTTTCTTCTCCAGTCCTGCACCCGTCACTCGGCCAAGACAAACACCGCTCACTGGACTGTGTAACTCATGCTCCAACATGCTAGCAGCACGCCCTGGGGACTCTGATGGCTGATGCTAGCTGTGGTCGTTTCGTGTGTTTTTTTTAATTATTAACCAAACGAGGAGGAGCTGTAAACGGTGGGGCTTCCGCAAGCGACCCAAAAAAAAAAAAAAAAAAGAGCGGAGGAGCTCTCCCAGACCCTTCACATGCCCTCCGAGTTTATCCCGATCGCCCCTCTTGAAGATTCACAGAGCCCCTTTGATCTGTGTGCTGTCCTCCCAGCTGGGAGGCCCGGGGATGCAAGCGGCTCTTCTGGTCTCCCATTTCAAGTCACACATTCTTTCCTAAGGACCCAGTGGTCCTGACCCATAAGTGCAGTGGAATTTCATACGCAAAAAATAGGCCAGGCTTGCCAGGCTGCTTGAACGTCCACTCTTTCAGGATTTGTCGTCCTCAGATCCTCGCAATCGGGCGTTCATCTCCACTCTGACGTGGTTAGACATGATAATGTTTGTTGAGGCAGTGACGGATAGATGACCTTCCCTGATGCTTCCTCCTGGTTTTGTCTGCGTTTTGATTTTTATCACGCTTGATTGTGAGCCTCAGAAAGGTCTGCATTGCCCGTCAAAGTGAAAAAACAACGTGGTTTCCTTCAAACATGGAGCTGAAGGCTCAAATGAACATCTCCTGTGATCTCCTGCAAACGCCTCATCACCACCTTTGGTTTCCGCAGAGAGAGATAGCGACTGCACGACTCGCATTCGTCCCGAATTCGCTGCAGCTTTGCAGTTTTTCCAGCTTGTTTTTTGGCTCCCGTAACGGTGTTTGCCGTGGCTGCCCATTTACAGAAAAGGACTTGCAACCTGCTGCAATCCTCTTAGATGTGAAGCCAAATGCCCCGGAGGTCACTGCTGGCTAAGTGGTTCCTTGTTTCTAATAAAAAACAAATCAAATAACATGGATCCCCGGGGGTTTATAACACCACATTCAGTGACTCCAGGGCGGATATGCTTTCCAAATTATCCCTGCAGACAAGCATGGGTACGGGAGGATCTTTGATGGCATAATTTATGAAGGAGAGGAGGGGCAATGGAGCAGTCCTCTCAACTGTGAAATGACCCAATCTTTAGATGTTGGCCATTACCTTTTCAAAGCGGCCAGCGTTGCCCCCCTCCCAGAAAACGCTTGTGCACGGAGCAGGTTTGATGTTTAACTCTTAAGCGGCGGTTATCCCAAGGGTCTGGTTATTTCCAACCCTCCACCCCGCCGCTCTCCTTCCCCCCTCTTTCTGTCTCTCCGGCTCCGTCGGCTCCTACCTCTCTGGCACCGCGACCAGTGAGAACGGGTGCGGGGTAGGGGGGGAACAATACCGCGTTTGTGCACCGCTCTGCACTCGGCCTGCTGCTAAACAAATGTTCGGAGGAATTCTAGTGGCTGGCCTTGCCCCTGGGCCCGGGGCTGATCCCACAGTGACTTCATAAACACTCTCTGGGGTGATCAAAAGAACAACTCACCCTTTATAGGGAGCTTTATGGTAATGGAATTATTTCCACACCAATTAAAATTTACTTTTCCCTCTCCCTTGTCCTCATGCAGACTGTTTATTTTGCTCCTGCTGCAGAAAGGGAAACGTTCTGTTGCCCCGGGGCGCAAACATCCATGTTTTTTAGGGGTGGGGGCTCTGCAAGGGGTGGAGTGACAAAGGCACGGTGGACTAGTTCATGGCATTTTCATGCATGGAGGGTTTCAACTTTGCAAACTCAGGTAAACTGTTAGATTAGACTCTGATTTACACTGATTTTGGGGACATAGAGCCCCCAAAGACCCAATCTTTGTTCCCAACTCACCTGCTAACACCTGCTGCTGCCGTTTCCACCAGCACCACAGCCAGGCCTGAGCTTGGCACCTATCTGCTTTTCTTTTTTTTTTTGATTTATCTCCACCCACCGATGGAGCCAGCCATTGAAGCAACCTCCCCTCCCCTCCCCAACCTTTCTCTCTGTCTCTTTTACTGCGCGCCTGCACAATGGCTCCGCTCGGCAGAGGTCCAAGAACAGTGTTTGTCCGATCGCCGCAGCGGCCCCACCCCCTTTTTATTGGTGTATGTGGAGGGACGGTGGGTGTGAGCGAGTGAGAGAGAGAGTGAGTGAGAGTGCAGGCCGTTTGTGGTGTTTCTCCAGCAGCCGGGGAGGGAGGTGTGTCTGGATCATTATGGTAACTGAACTGAAGTAAACCAACCTGATGCCTGCTTTAGAGTGTGAGGAGCTATGTGGAGCATCCAGCATTGTGGAAGCAAGCCCGCGAGGACGGTGTCGGGTGACGGTGCAGCCGGGGGAACTTCCAAACTCGTTAAACTCTTGATTTAACTCAAAACACGAGTGAGCATGTTAGAAGACCTTTCAGTTTCAGTTATTTATCGTTTATTTCTGTAGAAAAAGGAAAAACAAGCAAGCGGACTACATCTCCCAGGGTGCACCGGTGTTTAGAAAAGTGTTCAGACATTCAGCAGATGAAGCATGAAACGTTTTTGCACGAATTTAGCAAAGTGTTGTGTTGCGTGTTGGCCCCCCGAGCTGCAGCAGTGAGGTGTTCTGATTCTGCTGCAGGTGTTTGTCGCCACGGTAACGGTGCCCGAGGCTTATGGGTATCGTAGTCTCCAGAGCTGTCATGGCTTTTTCAGTTTTCTCTTGTTGTAGGAATCAGAAACCAGTGTTAATAACAAAAAAAAAAAATTGCTGTGGTTGTTTGCATCATCACAACATCTTGTTTCGGCTGTGTTGTTTCAGCGATAAAATTTTGCCAAGCAGTTTTCGGCACAATTTCACTAAACATGTTGTGTTACACCTGGACTCAGGTAAAGGTTGCTTTTGGATGCACATGAAATTCCTAAGACCCCTACAAAATTGGTAGGGATGCACCAAAAAATTTCGAAAAAACGAAAATGCACTTTTGGGCCATTTTTGGCCGCAAATTGCTGCAGTTGTTGCTTGCATCATCACAACATCCTGTTTCGGTTGCGTTGTCTCGGCCATGTTGTTTCGGTGATGAATTTTCCGAAAGTGCATTTTTGTTTTTTCGGCCAAAAATGATTTTTTTTTAAAAAACACCACATTTTTTTATTAATAGATTTATTAATTTCAATGTAAATATTTTGCATATAGATTTCTACTTGCTGCAACATTCAAATATCTCAGTTTGGAAAGCATCTATCTAAGCATTAACCTGTCATATCATCAGAGCCTCCTGTGTGAAAGCTGAAAATAAAATGCGTGTGGGGAAACCCGTCAGAATTGGCAGCACTGACGGCCCTGTTACGCAAATCCACAGATAATTCGGAGGACAGACAGATGTTTTGGACGTGTTGAAAGATTTGAAAGTGCACTTGCACACATCTCTGTGGCTTCCATACCCCGAGGACAGCTGCTCTGCCAGGGTAGAGGCCGTGCCGTTCCCCTTTGTCCACGCCACTGACCTCCAAGCACACTGGGAGCGCACCTCTGCGGGGCCTGGCCCACAGCCGGACGGCTGATGTGGACATTGCTGGACCGGTGGGTTCCCCTCACCCAGGCAACCAGGCCTCTTTGAGCCCTTACCCCTCACTGTTTGCCCAGCCACTCTTTCCTCCTCTGCCCACTCCGCTCCTTTTTTTCCCCCTCGTTGCGGAACTGAAAGGAAGCTTGAGAGACAGCATGTTGTTTTGTGCTCACTGCTTGGTTATGCTGCTGGTGGCCGGCTTCCTATGGCGCACCAAAGCTCCCATTCACTTTCTCTCCCTCTCTTTCTTTGACCTCCTCCGGGGAACGAACCACTGTTTGATCACATTAGGGGAGAAAGAGAGCGATCAGTGGTGCTTTTGACGTCCCCGCTAGCTTTTGACAGTCTGCGTGGAGCTGATCGGTTTGCCCGGCACCAGCAAGCAGCCTCTTTTGAATTTCTCCTTTTTTTTTTTTAGGCCAGCCATTGTGAAGCCTTCTGATTAGGATGTGTGGGTAGAGCTTAGCAGGACCGCTGCATCATTTCTTGTTTCACACTTTTCTCTAGATTTTTTATTTTTTTTTTGTGCTGAATTTATTTTATCAAAAACGCCGAGTTCTGCGAAAATATCTGCGGGAAAAGCGTGTTTATGTGAAAGACGGCCACGGCTGGCGGATGTGCTCCTCTGACAGCCTCTGTGTGCTGATCAAAGCCGAGGCGCTCGGATATTTAGACCACTCAGAAAGCAGAAAGCGAGAGAGACCAGCTCTGCACAGTTGGTGAGAGCTGCAGAAGTTTCTTCAGAAGCAGAATCACAGTGTGGGTGTTGAGCAATTTCTCACTTTGATATTGTATTTTTTTTTTTTATCACTTCTCAGAATCGCTCTGATAACACATTCCTCTCGGCCCGTTTGATCTGCAAGGTTTAGGCACATTTGAGCGAGCTCACATGCTTCGGGGGTATGACCGCTTTACGCTTACGGGCGGCTCACAAAGAAGCAGGATCCGTAAAAGCCTTAAAGGGAAGAGGGCCTCGGGAATCCTGATTTATTTATGCCAAAAAAAAAAAAATGCCTGGCCACAATTAACCAACCACGACCACTCTGAATGTCAATTTAGGTCATTTTCTACCCTCACAAAAGCCCCGGACTTGGAGGCCATGAAGCAGAAAAAAGCTGATGTAATGGGTTTAAGAAAATCTCCAAGGGGAGTCAAACCTCACCCTCACTGCCGCCCCCCCCTCCAACCATTACCCTCCCCTTCCTCTCCATCTCTGCCCAAAACCCGACCCCTTATCCGCCCTCCAAACTCCTCCGAAGTAAGTGGTCAACGCCGAGCATGGACGCTCGTGGTGCAGGTTTGAGACGCTCAAAGGAAGAGGTTTCAGAAAAGATTGCCCCGAAACATAAAAGGCAGAGAGAAAGAGAGTTTATGATTTGGTGATTGGGATGGGATGGGGGAAGGGGAGACGGAGATGAAGGCAGAGGGACGAGAGAGAGAGAGAAAGAAAGAGAGGAGGAGGGAAGGGAAGGGGGGTAAAGAAAAGAAATCCCAGCCTTGGCACACACACACACACTGTGCAGTGCAAAAGCACAAAAGAAACCTGTAACGCCTCCAGATTCCTTCTAGTCGAGTATCAAAGACATGCTTTGGTTTAGAACAACAGACTTGCGGGTAAGATAGGACTGAGTGAGCCAGTGAACCCAGCACCGGCTCGGTTGGGTGCTGCGAGTTAATCTCCCAGATAGGATTTTTTTTTTCCTCCCTTCTTCTTCTCCTCCTCCACCTCCTCCCTCCTCCCTCTCTTTGGGGATATCGGTATTGCCGCGGCGCTCTGAATAGAGGGACTTGTCTAACCTGATCGCCGGTCGGGGTGAGCGCAGGGAGAGGCTCAGAAAACACACGCAGAGATGGCTGCCGCTTTCAAGCTCAGAGGTGGGATAAACCGGCCCACTGGTCCGTCCCGTTGCCTCGCCGCAGACCTCCCGCTGTTTTTTAAGAGCGTCTTTTGGAAAAAAAAGGTGCTCTGTTTAACCTTGTCCCTTGACTTATAAAAATGTCAGAAAATGTCCCGTTAATGCTTTGGCCGTCATTATTTTTTACCAGAATACCTGGATCTGTCAATATTTACAATTTGCCGCACGTTTTGAGAGTGCAATAACACTTCCGGAAGAGGCGGAAGCGCAATGACACCATGTTGGGCGTAAAACGCAACGTCTCAGCTCTCAGAAACCACGTGGCGCAAACCATGGCGCATTCTGCGTCCGCAGAGAGCTAAGATGCTCCAGGAAAACGAAGTTGAACGTAAACGACAAACATGGCCCACCGCGATAAGATAATATTTGTTTTGTTTCCGAAGTTACCGGCAATGATCGGAATTGAGGTCCCGCAATGTCTTTCCACCAACGATGGGTGATATACTTCTCTCCGTGCTATAAGCTAACGGTAGACGCTCAACAAACCTCCTCTCTTTATGTCGGTGTCATTCGTTGGCTACTCTTCATCTAATAACTTCATGCCGAGAGATCATAGCGACACATCCTAGACCAGTGGTTCCCAAACATTTCACAGCCCGTACCCCTTCCGACGTTCGATCTCCAGCCACGTACCTCCTACTCTCACTCACTTCAGACTCCTCATCACTGTCCACTATGCTAGCAGCTTTCGCTAGCCACAGTTTTAGCCATTTATACATTTTTGGCCGGGCGACCTAGCTTGCCTCAGACTGATGACTCGACAGCTCAAATGATGGAAAGTTGTCAGAATTGTTGACGATGTATTTTAAAGACCCAGTCAAGAACGACATTTGCTTGTTGCTCGGTGGAAAATAACTCTAGCGAGTATAGCTGTATCATCAGGAGATTTGCACCTGTCCACCAACCACAGACATTTCAGGGAATCGGCGTCTTTCTTATTTAGGTGACCCAGAGCTAGCTACATTAGCATTTTGCGTACCCCTGATTGGGAATCACTGTCCTAGACGATAATCATGTTTTTTAGAGTGATGATAACTAGTATCTAGTGATCTAGTATGACCAGATAAAAGCATATTGTCGTCTAGTAAATGTGTGCGTCTTCTGTGACGTCGGGCTGCTGCATCTCGGTAAAGTCGGGGTAGATCGATTTACCCCGACTTCGGAAGTAGGACCTCCGTCTTCAAGTGGCATTCCAGATCACTTCTCCTAGTAGGAGGTCGGAAATTTCAGACCTCCCAGTTTTCTTGAACGCAGCGTTAGTTATGGTAATGCAAACTGCACAGACACGTTCAGTTTTAAAGGGTTAAAGCTTGTGGTGGCTATAGTTAAAAGTTATTTGCAAGCACTGCATAGAACATGCACTGGATATTTTCTAGGTTGACATAATACCTGAGTAGCTCTAGAGCTCCTACTGGAAATGCATTATGTCCGTGTGATGGGGGAAAAACAAAACCTGCATGACCTGCCTCATCCTTGAAGCTGCAACAAGGACAAAGCAATCTGTGGTTTGGAGAGCATCCAAATAGCTTCCGGCGCTCCTGTTCTAGCCATCAAGGTCTCCCCTCAAGGAATACGACCAGGAAGCCCAGTGATGACTCCCAGCTCTCTCATCTTAACACTCCTAATTCCATATTTTATTCCTGGAAACGGCTCTGGCTTTGTTTATCCTCGTTCTCATTTCCTCCGGAATATCATTAGCTCCTCGGAGGGCGTCGGGCCCCAGGTTGTCGTGAAAGGTGATCGCGCGGCCATTCACGGAAACAAGAGAGCGGGGAAAGAATGGAGAGGGGTTAGAAGAAAGAAAGAACGGAGCCGAGCGGGCCAAGAAAGGAGTCGAGGAAACTGTCAGCGGCTTCTTGTGCCAGTTCTTGAAAAGGAAAATCGGTCTCAACCCCCCGCGCCGGCGTCGCCCGACCGCCGTTTATTCCTCCTGTGTTTTCTTTAAAGGTCGACGCTTTTGAAGCAAAATCACAGGGGTTAATTTGCGGCGGCGCTAAACGGGTTCCACATGTGGCTCAGCGGAGCCTCCTCTCCTCTTCTGTGCGCAGCGTGACCTCAGCCGTCCGACCCGGAAGTGATGTAGGTGAGCGCTTCCTCTGGCGTGCACGGAGCCCCCCTTGTAAGTGTTTCCTAAAGAAAACAAAAGTCGGAGGCGGCCGAAATCCGAAACCGGCGCTAATGCTCGCTGCCTCTCCACCTTGCCTCTCCCTTTCCCTTCCCCAAACCCTGCGGCCGAGGGAGGGAGGGAGGGAGGGGGTAGCTCCAACCGTACGAAACCGTCCAACCGTCTGTGCACACATTCATTTAGGTGTGTGAACATGTGCATGTACTGTAAGTCCAGTTCACATTCCTCTCAACTCTCGCTGGCGGGAAGTTAACAATCCTCAGCAAACACACACACACACGGCGCGGCGGTGCAAGCCAGCGTCCAGGTTGGCCCCCGTCTAGCCGAGCCCTGACAGACACCGGTATGCGAGGCCAAAACGGCTTGTTTGTGCAGTTGTCGTGCGGAAGGTCATTCAATACATTAAGTGTGTGTGTGCGCAAGAGGACAAAATGAACCTGACCTTTTGCAGAAAGCCCCGTCTGTCTCCCCTCTGAGAGCGGCCGGATTACAGCACTCATCTCCTACTGTAGCCGACACACACACACACACAGAGTCCACGCGGTCGCTCTGATTTCATGTTCGGCCCCATCGCCGCTTTGATTCACCGAGGGCTGCTGCGAAATATTCGGCAGGTGCCTTTCGGTCATCTGAAGTGTTTCCATCGCCTTAATCTAACGTCTCAAAGCGCCGGGGTTTAGGCGCAGCTTTTGATTTACGTGCCAGCAGCCTCGCCTCGGACGTGTTAGATCTCTGCAGGCCACCTCTGCTTCCACGCCCACGCACTGTAAATCCAAAACTGCTGACTGATTATTCAGCTTTGTCTCCTGCATTATCATTCATTGACTTTTGTCGGGGCGTTCTGCATCCAATTTGAATATGTTTGATGGAAGGTTTGCATAGATTATTTGCTGTTTCCAGACGCACTGACACTGGAGAAGTGTTAGCGTCACGTCAGCCGGCCTCAGCTGATAAGCTAAAGTGAGAAAGGGAGTGCGGTACTCGGTTCTGTAGAGCTGAAAAACAGATCTGTTAATGAAACTAAGGTGGCGTTTATGCCTCTGTTGGACATAGACGTTTATACTTCACATCAGACTGGTTTGCTTTGTAACAACCAACCAAACGCTAGCCAGTAGCCGTCTCCTTTTTGCCAGTTGGGCTAATTTTTGTTTCTACTTCCTGTTTTTTTCAACAATGGCGACTGGCCCGACGACGAGTCGCACTAATGCAGTGGTTGCCAAACTTTTCATGGCCCGTATCTCTTCAGACATTTGACCTCGAGCCTTTTCCCCCCTACTCTACTCCTTATCGCTGTCCGTGGCTATGCTAGCAGCTTCGCTAGCCACAGCTGAGGTCTCTCTGTAAGGGCAGTCTATCCGTTTTAGCCATTTATCCATTTCAGGCGGTTAGCCAGGCGACCTAGCTTAGCTCAGACTGATGACTCAACAGCTCAAATGGCAGAAAGTTGTCAGAGAAAACCCAATTAAGAACGAGATTTGCTTGTTTCTGGGCGGGAAGTAACTGTAGCGAGTATAGCTGTATCATCAGGAGATTTGCACCTGTCCACTAATCACAGACATTTCAGGGAATCTGCGTCTTTCTTCTTTAGGTGACCTAGCGCTAGCTACATTAGCAGCCAACTGCTACATAGCTTCAAAGCCAGTTGTCCTACAGTTTAGCTACTGACATAACATTTAGGTGGAGAATCAGAAAATCAGAAAACAACCCGCCAACTCTCTCGCGTACCCTCTACGTCACTTTGCGTACCGCAGATTGGGAATCACTGCGCTAATGTCTTTATCTCCGAACCTCCTCAGGTAACCGTTCCTCGATGCGTTCCATCTTTATTGACGCAATTTGAAAATTGCGCCGGAAAGGCTAAAGCGGAGACACACTACTACCAAGCGGACCAATCACAGCTCTTGTGTTCTGCGTTGCTGTAACTTGTAGTAACGTTTCCGGTGAGGTGCAGGACGTCAGGCTACGTCGCAAGGCTAGGGTCTGGGCTGTTGCCATAGTTGCCATAGAAGCCTAGACCGGCTGGAAGGTTGAATGGACCTCTGTGGTTTTAAATGGTTAATCCTTGGTATTTTGGGATGGTTCATTTGGAAAATAGCCTAAAAATGTATTTAATAATTAATAATAAAAGGTATTTATTTAGATGCAGCACTGAAGTTGTTACCAAAAATAAATTCCTACCAGCTTGTTGATGAGGAAGTTAGTCTGACATACTCCGTTTTTTCTGGACAAGGTTGCCGCCATATTGTCCACTCCAGAGGGCAAGGTTGGTGGGGTGGTGGGGGGGCCAATATGGGCCTACGCTCTAATCCCATTCCAGCGGGCCGAGCGGCAAGCAGCTCGCACCGCATTCCACAGCTCCGGGGGCTTTTTGGGGGGTGTGGAGGGGAAGGGGAGGGAGGGCGGGCGAGCAGCATTCCTCCGCGGCTCGGGCCATCAAAGACGCCGCGCGACATCAAAGGCCACTCAGAGCCTAGGTGTTGATGACTGCAATCCTCCCCTCGGTCCACTTTTAGCAACCTCAACCTCTCAGCCCTCGCCGACACACATGCGGAGCAGGCGGCCAGCGCCAGGTATGCGCACCCCACCCCACCGCCCCCAGCTCCCGGGATCGCCAGAAGCCCTGCTGCAGCATTAATCATCGCTCATTAAGCAGTGACATTGACTTTTTGTTTTATGGCGAGGGTTTGAGGATGAGCAAGGGGGGGATGCCGTTGATATTTGGGGCGGTGCTGGTGGCGGCGGGGCTAATGCGACCGCACAAACGACGTCGGGTTCCGGAAAATCGTCTAGCCGGACTTAATGGTTGACTAGTAGTTGAGTTTTTTTGTAATACAGAGAGTTGGAAGTCTTGTTGCTTTCTCTCTTCTCTGTGCAGTTGCGTGCTCCGTATAATTGCTTATTAATGAGCCCCCGTGTCCCTCTGCTTGTTAGATTGTTCCTCGTGCTAATTAATTCACAGTGGCACCTTGATGCCGACAAATAATTTATGCGGGCCTACTTTTGTAATCGGCCTTCCTTGCACGGGGGCAATACGTTTGCAAACACCGAAAACGTTGACCTCTCAACTTTGTCGGCCCGTCCGAGCCCAAAGCGCCTACTCACGCCACTGACGGCTTCGGGATGCGCTCGCCAGGAGCTAATAGAGTCACAAGCTCGCCGTCCCGCTCGCCGTTAAAGCTGTCAGCCCCGGTGCCTTGCGCTACATATTAAGACATTTACATGATATAAGGTGTCCTCTGCCAGCCCCCCCCCCCTTAGCCTGGCTCATGCTGAAACCATGACACTTGTTTGCTTTGCCCGTTGCTATGAAGACAGCGTGGAGGTGATTTGCAGGGGGGAGGGGGAGTTACAGGAGTGTGGCGAGCAGATGGAGGCATCACAAAGCTGCCTTGCACCAGGGCATGCCCTTGACATAAAGAAAAGTAGTTGAGGCTAAGTTGGTATTTAAATTACATGACGCATTGTTCCCTTTTTTTTTCATTTATTTTCATCGCACTCCCTCCTTCGGTTAGCTTAGACTGCCGGTATAAAAGATGGGCGCCGGACTAGCTCGGCTAATTGTTCCTCGGGTCCCAGCGGAGAAGACAAAAGGGAGGAAGTCTTCATTATTTGAGAGCAGAAGCAGAGGGATCCCTTTACGGTGATAGTGTTACAGGAGGAGGAGTGTCGGGCCCCACCTGTAGGGCCCTCCCAGCTGCTCCGCTGTAACCGGATCCGGCTCCCTCTCTCCTCAAGGCTACCCGGGCCCTCTTTGAAGTTATTTCCAGTGCTGGGAAAGAGGGGCAGAGAGCGACCGAGAGGGCCAGAGAGTGAGGGCGAGGGAGAGTGAGAGGAGGTGTGTGTGTGTGTGTGTGTGTGTGTGTGTTTTTAGTGCATTAGTGCGTGTGTTTAGGTCTATTTGTGCATCATAAACACGGCGAGCTGCAGCTCAGCTCTTGAGTCTGACATTGAACCTCTTGCAGCAGGATAAGGAAACTCATTGGGGAGCAAGTTGAGCAGCGGAGCAAGTTCGTAGAACATTCCCATGGTGGGAATGGCACGTCCCGCATTTCATCCCTCCCCAAAAAACACTTGACTAATTGGGTTGAATTTGAGTTTAAGGCTTTGCCTGAAACACATGTGGTCAGATTTTTCTTGAGGGAAAAAAACAAAAAAACCCTCATCTCTTTAGTAACTTGACCACGGCCAAGGACGCTCGCTGTAAATCTCCTGGGTGTTGTTTGACCGTCTGCTAAAGACGCACACATCCCCCGACCTTAACCTTGCAAAGCCTAAACTGAAATGACTCGAGGGGTCATCTTTTGGATTAAAGGCGTGGCGACGTCTTCCGGGTTCAGGCACCGCCGCTGGGGATGGAGCGATAACGGAACGGAGGCGATGTGAAAGACATTCTTTATGAAATAATGCCAACAGAACTTCAGGTGTTTTGACCTTTGGTTTACAACTGGTCAGTCAGTGTAGAGCATAGACTGTATAAAATATGTATGAAGCATCTCCGTCATTGATGCCCCGCCCACACTTCCTCCTGAATCACTTGCGTTTTCATTTAATAAAAATTGCACTTTGCTCTACCTCTACCAGTTACATGGAAATGTTGGATTTTATAATGTAATTATAATTTTTTTCGGTTGTCATGGCAACCGGTAGTCATCATGTTGTCACATCCTGTTTCCGTAGCGTCACAGAAGTAACAAAAACATACATCAGTTAATATATTAACTCACTAAATTGGCAGAAACCATCCATGGGAAAAAAAATAAGTTTGACGTGATGTGCTTTAGTTTGCCCCAAGTCCCGCCCACTAATTTAGAGGGGGCGGGGCTTATGTTAAGTCCTATATTGCAGCCAGCCACCAGGGGGAGCTCTACTTGCTTTGGCTTCACTTTACAGGAGCTGTGCCGTCCGTCCAACTTTAATACGTAGTCGCTGGTTGAGAAGTGTTAACATACTTCCTTTGGCGAATGGCGGAGCAGCTGGCGAGGCCGTCCTGTCGACTGGACGACCTCGCGTTTCGTTTTTCCGCGTGCGTGAAAGTACTTTTCTCGCCTTTTTGTACATTAGGACACACTTTCACACGTGGAGAGAGAGAGAGAGAGTTCAGAACATGCAGTTGGCGCACAGCAAACACCCTCGTCCCATCTGTCTCACCTTCCATGTGTCTGCTGGAGATCTGTGCAGGCAGAGACAGGTCATTTGTGTCCTTATGGCCAAGAGACGGTGGGAGACCTCAGGTAGATCCCTCAGAAAGAAACTTTGGTAGCATTATTAGCAGTAGTAGTAGTAGTTGGTAAAACTTGATACAGTCTGTACATATTTTTTGTACCTTTTAACATACTTTCAGTCAGCCACAACATTATGACCACTGACGGGAAAAGTTAATAACATCGACTATCTTGTGACAGTTCAATGTTTTGCTGGGAAACTTCTGGACCTGGCTTCATTCATTCATTGGTGTGGATGTTACTTAGACATGTAGCACCCACCTAGACCAGACCAGACACCCCCACCCCATAGCAATGACACTCCTTGATGGCAGCAGCCATCCCCAGCAGGATGCAGACACAAAAACACTTTAGGAAGAAGAACATCTCAAGGTGTTGACCTGGCCTCCAAATTCACTAGATCCCAAACTGATCAAGTATCTGTGGGATGAGGCCCCTCCCCTCAAAGGCCACCACAGGACACCCTCAGAAGGCCCATGTCCATTCCTACACAGTGTTATGCCTGATGTCCTGCCGCTGTAACGCCTACGTATCCCCGCCCCTTGACCGTGCAGCAGTTTGGTGGAGGAGCTGGTGCTGTGTTGACATTGTGGCGTATTGTGTGATTTGGCTGTTTTATGTTTGTTTGCTGGACGTTGCATAATGCAGGGTCCATGTTGGTGAGCTGGTTTGTTTAGACTGCTGTGCAATTACCGTCTGTTTACCAGCCTGGTGTTTTCTTGAACGGTGTTGTTTTCTCCTGGAAAAAGCAGGAGAATTGTTTTTCTCTAGTTTTAAAACACTTAATCATTAGTTTCTGATGGTGTCAGTCGCTATTTGTGATTTTCCATGAATGTCAGATTTTTGTTGCATATGTAGTTGGTCATGTCACGAGCTGTGTTGCCTGTGCAGCTTAAGCTTCTTAATGGATCCTGCATAGAAAAAAAAAATGTTGTTTCCTGTAGTCGCTGCTAGATTGTGTGAATGTCTGCAGATGCACTATACGGCTCAAGGTTGTTTGAGTGTGTGGAGCCGTGTGCTTGTTAGCGTTTAGCCCTGAACATCCCGCTGCATGCCGCTTCTGGTTTGGCCTTGTTTTTCCTCCAAGAGCAGCTCTGAGAGGCGTGACTGTGTTTTGGGGGCCACCCCATCCCCAGGGCACCTCAACGCGGCCGCTCACCGTCATGATATGTTCGGGGCTGCACGCTAACCTCTGTGCACGCCTGCACTCAAACGCCGTGATACGTAAACACGCGCACGCCGCCGGGGAAGCAGGTGGGTGCGAGGACTGGCGCCCTGCCCGGCTTTTTCTCCGTATAGATCTTGTGTGAAGTAGGTGCCAGCTGTCCTTCCTGAATATGTAAGAGAAGCCGACATCCGTGTGGTTAATCATTTAGCCGTCACTAGGAACATCTTGTAAAAATCGTCTGTGACAAGAATGCGCCTCAGACAACAAAGCGGCTTGTCCCCGGTGTGACCCGAGCGCCATAAAGTGCCGCTGTAGGCCGGTGTTTCCAGGCGGTAAGAAGGTACGCCCGCACCGTTCGCAGAGCTCGCTTTAGCTCGGGGATCGCTCTCCTCTCCCGTCCACCTACCTGCCTTTCATGTGTAGCTCCCGTTGGCTCGGTGTGCGCGGTGTAGCATGCGCCGCGTTTCAGCGAGTGGATAACTTTAAATAGACACAAAGTTCTCTGCAGCTTCTCCTGGAACGTTAGATTTTGGCGCCGTCTGTGCATCATTCTCCCTCAAGTTCGTGCAAAAGCTTTTCCTGGCTGCTGGAGCGGAGGGTAATCTTAGACTAGTTCAGCTTCTCTGCCACAAAGGAAGCTTCCCGTTGGTCATGGGGGAGTCTTCAGATGTTTGGAGAAGTTTTATTTTTTGCTGATTACTGCTGATATTACGCCGATACACACCGATCAGGCATAGCCTTCCTAATATTGTGTAAGTCTCCCTGAATCCTGTCATGGGGGGGCCTTTGAGGGGAGGGGCCTCTGTGGATCATCCCACAGATACTTGATCAGTTTGGGATCTAGTGAATTTGGAGGCCAGGTCAACACCTTGAGATGTTCTTCATGTTTTTTTGAGTTGTTCCTAAAGTGTTTTTGTGGTTGCATCATTGCTCTGAGGTGGGGGGGGGGGTCTGGTCTGGTCTGGTCTGGTCTAGGTGGGTGCTGCGTGTCTAAGTAACACCCACATGAAAGAACGTCAGGTGCAAACGTTTCCCAGCAGAACTTCTGAGCCGTCACAATACGGTCCATGTCGTTCACTTCTCCTGCAAGTTGGTCGTAATGTTGTGGCGGATCGGCGTATTGACATAGAAACTGAAACATGGAAGGTCAGTGCAGTGTGGCTGTTTTTGGGGCCGAGTAGGAGGGATAATTTAAGGGGGTGTGGGCGAGGGAGGAGGGGAGTCAAGGGGGAGGGGAGGGGGGAGGAGGGGGTAACCCGGGGGAGGCTGCAGAAGTGGTGGTTGCGTGATCAAAGGCTTTGGCGAATTGTGTCACAGACAGACGGAGAAGAATGGCAGAGGATGGTGTGACTTGCATTTTGATTTCCTTTGAGAGCTGGGGGGGTGAGGGTGGGGGCGCTGGAGAGGGGAGGCGGAATTTAGAGACCCCCTTTTTTTGATCCCATTACCAGGTCACTTGTTGGAGCATAAAGGACGTATTTTTTTTTCTCTTCATTTACATTTTACACTGAATTACTTTTAGTTCATTTAGTGCAAAACGACATTAATTCATTAAATTAATCAGTGGTAGCAAGAAGACGGCGCATCAGACGTGAACAAGTGCCGTTTCCACAGGTGGTTTTCCAGAAAAGGGGGCGGCGTGGAGGGGGATTTGCCGGAGCCGGGGAGGGGGCGTGGCTAACATGAGTGACAGGTGGAGTTAAAATCCCTGCCAGGAGATTTCATTGAGTGTGCGCGCCTGTGTAACGGGATATTCATGTGAAAGGCTGCCTCCCCCGGGGTGGGGTGGGCGGAGGGGGGGGGGCAGGCGAGGCAGGATAAGAGCCGCCGCCCTTCCTTGTGGCACTTAGGGGGCGCCAGATTGCCCTTTGCCCGAATCCGCTTGTTTTTTTTCTGCGAAGAAGGAGCTAAGTGGACCCTGCTCCGGTGTTTCCAGCGGGATGAGCTTGTGCGATGCGGGGGCCTTGGAAGGGGACGGGGGAGGGAGGGGGGGCCCGGCACAGGAACACAAGAGAGGGGACGGTGTCGGTTTTTTTGGGTGCGCTACTGTGCCCGTGCTCGTTACTGCTTTATGCGCACGGACGGCGGCTGTGACCCACTTCCCCAGATCGCCATCTCTCGTCCATTTCCCGCCCCCCCCCCCTCACCCCTCCCACCCCGTCCCCACATCTCTCGCCGCCTACGTCAACATCTGACAAGGAAGATAAATCCCTGCGGTGGAGGATAATGGCGCAATGGCCAGCCTCTAAAATAACAACACGGCCCACAACAACAACAACACTGTCCCATTTGGAGCGCGAGAGCCCCCCTGCACAATGGCCCAGTGTTCAGGGCTCGGGGGGCGCAGGCGGGGCTCCCCCCGTCCAAGCTCGCTGGACGAGCAAGAAGAGCGAGGTCATGGTGGAAGCTCCTCCACTTCCTGGTCCTCGTGCAGCTTGCTCTCTCTCTGCAAACCTTAGCTCGCCAGGTCGGGGTATGCGGGTTGAACGGAAACCTGACGAGGTGGGGGGGGTGGGACAGCGAGCTCGTAGCGTGTAATGTACACCTGCCGCTGCCAGCCCGAGGCTAACAGAGCCAGCTTCCTCGGCTTTCTATGCTCATCTGTGTTTACAGGAGAGAACGCAGGCGAACGAAGGTCAGCGCACACTGCAGATCTGTGAATAGGTGGTTTTTTTTCGAGTCGGAGCAACCTTGCCCTCGTTCGTTTCGCTTCTTCCTCTGTTGTGAGAATGAGCTGCTTGGTTACGAGGGGCTGAGCACCGGAACGTCATCCTGCACGTTTTGTCGTTTCACCATGTGTGGGAGGACGGAGGAGGAGGGGGAGGAGGAGGAGGAGGAGGAGGAGGAGGAGGATTCAAGGATGAATGTTTTTTTTTTCCTGTGAAGGGATAGGGAACGGACGCCAATTAGGCATAACATTATGACCGCCTTCCTAATATGTGCAGGTCTCCCTTGTGCTTCCAAAACAGTTGTGGCATCAGATAATGCACATGGGCCTTCTGAGGGCATCCTGTGGTGTCTGGCAGCAAGATGTTGTTAGTGGGGGGGGGGGGGGGGGCCTCTGTGGATCATCCCACAGATACTTGATCAGTTTTGGATCTAGTGAATGTGGAGGCCAGGTCAACACCTTGAGATGTTCTTCATGTTTTAGTTGTTCCTAAAGTGTTTTTGTGGCTGCATCATTGCTACGGGGTGGAGTGGGGCAGGGGTCTGGTCTGGTCGAGGTGGGTGCTACATGTCTAATTAACATCCACATGAAACTTCTAGTGCAAGTGGTCGTAATGTTGTGGCTGATCGGCCTCCAGTCTAAAATGCACTTTGATACCTCCACTACCTTGTGCCACTACAGAGTGACACACGTTGCCCTCATCCCTTCCCTGCGACTCGTCCACACGATTTGCATTTGACCCCCCTGCTATTAGCTAAGCCCCCCCCCCCCCCCCCCCCGGGGTCAGAGGCTTGACCCTCCCAGTCCTGTGGCACTGAAATGACGAGGCTCCTTCTGAATGTCTCCTCAATTGGCAGCTAACCTGCTCCCGACGTGATGAAGTGGGGTTCAAAGGTCAGGGGTCGCCAGCGAGAGAAGGGTATCTCGGGTCATCATTGGCGGCCCCGGGGCCCACAGAAGCCCCCGGGCCCCGGCGCCACAGTGATTGTGGCTGATTGGGGTTCTGTGGTCAGTGGGTTAATAGGATAAGTGGCCTGGGGGTCACTTTGTCCAGTTCTAATGCTAATATAGGAGCTTGTCGTCAGCGTTGGCTTGGTGGGGGCTTGATCCGGGATTTCGGGGCTCCACTTGGTTACAGTTTTATTCCTCTTTGAGCAGATTATTTCATCCCAGTCAATGGCTGACACCTCCAGTTTTCTCTTCTCTACATTTTCTCTTCATTTTCTGTTTGATGAAGAACCTCCACCATGACGTAGATGCATCCCTGGATTGCGAGTCTTTAGCCGTCTCTGGGCGTCACACTGACGAATTAAAATCAGAGTTCTCATTCAGTCCTTCGTCAGCCTTCCTCGCCGTTTCAACATAAACGCTCCAGTTGCTTTGAAATAAACAAGCCTGACACCTCTTTTTTGTCTTGGACTCTCTGCGTCTGTGACGTCTGCCGTCTTTTACCTTTTAATCCTTTTATTTAAGACGTTGTTTAGGCGCTGGCTCCTCAGCGGAGCCTCCTGGCACAGAGCTGGGCCAATTTAGCGCTTAGCTTAAGTGTAATGAGAAGACACTCTGATGAACTGTTTGTGGTGTGAAACATCAGCCTCTAATTTAAAAAAAAAAGAATATATATATATATATGATGTACCCAGGCATTGTGCATGCATGCACAAGCACAATGGAATTGGCGGCGGCATTAATCATGTGCATCCACAGCAAGTATGGAAGTAAACTTAAAGAGTCTGCCTCATCAGCAGATCCGTGAGAGAACATAAATCCCAGTTTTTGCTTATTTCGCTGCTCTTCTTTAACGGGGGTCGGGTGGAAGGCTCTGCTGTACTTTTAAGTCCTGCACGATTCTGCAGCAGCTAGTTCAGATGCACCGTACGCATTTATGTTTCATTACGCAAAATGAGTGCAAAACTGGATTCTGTATCGGCATGTTCCCTCAAACGAGCAGTTGCAGTGCAGAGGTTGTGCTAGACTTTTCGTCATGAAAAGGTCATAAAAATCCCGTCATAATCTATTTTTTCCTGTCACTTTAATTTTTTAAATTGATAGTAAATACATATTCAATAGCATTTAATTTTCATTTAAGTTTAATTAACTTTAAGTACTTTTTTTCAGAACAGTATTGACTTTAAATGGTAACAAAAATAACAACAACAACAAAAGTTTCGTATGCCGACACGTCTTGTCCGCACCCGGAACGGGACTGCTAGCGTAAACAGCTCTTAGGCGGTACCGTAGTGTTGAAGTGCTTCGGTGGTACGCTAATACCATTTTGGTAGCTGTTAGCTGCATAGACATAGACCATTGACTGTATATGCTAGACGTAGACATACGGTTAGCCGCATAGACGTAATAAATTATCATGTCTATGGTTGAGTTAGCCCGTAATGTTAGCCGAGCTCTTACGTGTGCATCAGTATAATCGGTGTACCAGGAAACCGTGCACCGACAAAAGTTCTGCGATGTTTGGAACGCAAACTGCGACAAGAGACAAGAGCCAATTAATAAGCTCACTCGCCACCAAGTGGTCAGGGGTGTGAATTGCAATCTGTCAAAATGATGGATGGCGTTCAGATTTTTCCGTCACATTTAAAAAAAACAAAAAACAGTCAATGACGGGAAATATTAACGCAACAAGCAACAGGTTCACAGCTATAAATCCGTAAACCGGCTTTGTCAAGACCCTGAAGTTTTAATGCGTTGTCTGGGGCGAGGAACTCCAGACACAAAATCCATATCTGTCCGAGCCTCGCTGGAGGTTCCGCGGTCACCTTTTGAGATAAGTAGCAGTTCATTACCTTCCACGTAAACACTCATGTCTCGTGTCCTTCCTTCCAGATGCATCCTTTGGGACTATGTAATAATAACGATGAAGAGGACCTGTACGAGTACGGCTGGGTCGGAGTGGTGAAGCTGGAGCAACCGGAGCTGGACCCCAGCTGTCTCACCGTGCTGGGAAAGGTAAAGGAAAAGTTTGATGTGGCGTCTTGTACCGATGGATTATTGTTTCGGAAAGCAGCTACGCGAGCGGGAGTCATGCTTCAGACAGGGCAACAGCTTAGACTCGCACAACAAGAGGCCCGCCAGGGAAAAATAAACACCACAGTTATCACTTTGCATTCATAAGTGTTCACAGCGGGTGAGTTGAGTCATGCAATAAAAAGTGAATCATATGATATTAGTCAGGTTATAAAACACTGCACTTCACTGTGAGTCACTTTGACATTATCGTGCACTATAATTGTGCCGTTAATGTTTATTTTATATGCTCGCTGTGATATTATTTGTGTACTGGAGGATTGTCTATTTGTATCAGGGCCCAGAACGCCTTAACCTACAAACTAAAACTGCAATAACTGGATCGCCATACCTTTGAAAGCGTCGAGGGTGCAGCTCAAAAATATACTCTGGGGTGTGAGAGTTTCTGGCTGCGTGGGTGCAATGTGTAGACGGCTTTGTGTTTGCAGACTCTCTCAAGTTAAGGAAAGTTCTCCTCCTCCTTCTACATAATTAAACCCTTTTAACAATTTATCCTTGGTCCACTTTAGACAGCGGGACAATGCACGGAAGGATGATTTCGTTTTATCTCGCTTCTTTCTTCCCTTTTGCTGCGAGAAGAACCAGGGTGAACTGAATCCCTCCCTTGTCTCTCAACAAGCCTCCCCTCCCCTCCCTTTCCCTTTTTCCCCATCCTCCTTCCCTCCACTGCCCAGACCCCTTTGGAGTCTCCCGAGTGGTATTTTATCGTGCTTTAATTAAGTGTTCCTCTTAATGGAATGTACCAACATTCTCCGGAGGATAAGGAAGAAGGGGGGTGGTGGAGGTGGTGAGGGGGGAGTCGGCTATAGTCTCATTTATCCTTAGCGGTCCCGGTGACACAAAGAGAGCAGCCATTCATAATTTAAGGAGCCCTTGTGCCATATAGACATGCTAATGTTGCACTTTATATGGTGATAGTTGCTGCTACCTAGCTGATGCATGCTCAATACAGAGACCTGGAATCTGACTAGATGTTCAGCACCCAAACTAAGAGTCTATTATTGCAGCTACGGCCACTTTTAATTGGCCTTAACACATAATGGAATATGGCCCACAAATGGAACTCTGTTGTACTGTTTTAAAATTCGCTAGCATCTTGAGCGCTGCAGCGTCTTCGCAATACAAGAATCAAAAACAGAGGAACCAAAGAAATGCAAGATAGCAAGGGGAAAGTGTGTCGGTTTGATAAGAAATGAGACGGTTGCTGTGATAAAAGAGTATAACGTTATAAAACTAAACTTGTGACCTACGCTGGTGCAGAACGAAATGAAAGTTAAGCACGTTAGTCTGTAAGCCAACAAAACATTGGAAAAGTAACAATGAGTTAAAAAAATACATGATTATCATAACTTAGTAAGTCCAATTACTAACCCTAACCCCCATCCTCTCATGCCCTACACCCCAACCATCATCCTGACTAACACTTCAGTCAATAGTAGATGGTCTTTGTTGAGTTGACGTGTCCACGTTTTAGACAAATCCAGAGTGAATTTGCTGTTTTAACTTGTGCTACTGCAAGAACCGGTTAATCAAACTGACATTGTTTTGGAACTAAGAAGAGTCTTATGTCTGCATAAGACATCAGTGCTAGCATAAAACACCAAAGTTCGTTACATACTCTGCGAAAAGCAAGAAATTTATTCTCGCACCTGGGGTTGCGAAGTGTCGAAATCCAGGGAAGTCGTCATAGGACCATCCCACTGCAGCATACGTCACACATCCCAAGCATTGTGGGAGATGCGGGAGACGTACGACGAGATTACACTTTTATTATTTTTGTTTGTTGGCTAGTCCTTTCTATCGAATCACGGCATAGACCCCAAACCCCAAAGTATGCCGCTCTCCGCCCAGAGGGATTAGCGGCCACACTGCGAATATTAGCATCTGGGAGCTCACAGGGTGACTGCTAGCATTTCCACTTTACTGCATTAACCACGCCCACTCCATTTGGGAGTTGGGGCCGAGATTCAGATCCAAGTCTTGTGAGCCTTAGCCAACTGAGCCATGAGGACACCCCTCAGTAGATCCAGGAGCACAGAGCTAATGAGCTGGCCATTGTCAACTCTATGGGTGTGACATTTTTATTAATTTGCTGAGGGACACTGTAGTGAGGCCCACAGGAACCTTGGCCTATGACCTTTTGGCCTCCAGGACTGTTGGGCCAGGACTAAAATTAGAGGAGGGCAAGCCCATTGTTGCGTCTTGACAAACCCTTGCCCAGGGCCCGAGCACAGTTTGGTGCTTTGCCTTGGCACTGCCGCCTTTGCCAGTCCCAGACAGTGCCATGCTTACCCCCTGCCAGTCTGCTCACTCTGCCCAGCCAGCCAGGCCACCGTGCCCATCCCCATTCCGGATGCAGTGCCCACTCTTACACACACTCTTACACACACTCGCCCCGCCTGGTCTGGACCCACGCTCGGCAGCACCCCCCTCCCCCACCACCCCACTCCTCAACCCCCTCCCGCCCTACCCGACTGGCCCCTGACTGAACCCAAGAGCCCACTCCACTTCGCTGCCACTTTGCCACCAACAGTGTCGGGGTCTTGTCTGGTCAATTTAGATTCCACTCAATTACAGAATCCCGGCGAACACACAAAACAGAATTGTTGGAGGCGGAAAAAAAAATGCTGTTTACTTGAATCCATGTCTAAATATAAAGTGTCTGGGAACACAAGGGCCCCCAACTGTGCTCCAGAGCTGCTCAACAAGCGATGGGCATTCCTCTATTTAGACTGAATTTGAGAGTGGAGTGCTTACCCAGTAAGCTGTCAGTGCCTAATATGATCGAAACCAGATTACCTCTCATCTCTCAAGAGCTAGACTATCCACAAGAGGAAGGTTATTATAATTAGAGACGTGCCGATCAAGTGTATCCAGTACCAATCAAAATTCAGTAATGGCCGATTTAACTCTAGATCCGATCTTAAGTAACCAACCCCTGGAGAGTTTTCTTACATTCCTAGATCTCCTAGATCACATGTGCACCGCGCGACTGTATTAAATCCAATAAATATGGCCGTCAGTGCTAATGTAGCCTGCACTACATAAATGGACTGGTCTAACTCCGCAATCATCCCTGTAATATTTTGCACTTCATGCTTTGTCGGGGAAACTTTTCTCTCAGTGTTTGTCGTTTTGTTGCAGCCTTTGTCTGAGTGTACTCCTCTTATTCATTTAGTGAATCAAGGTGGTAGCATTGAATGACGATCAACTACAACCACCTCGCTAAACATCCACACTGCAAATTACTGTCTGTCTCCACCAGAGGTTGCGCTAGACTTTTTCGTTGTCATAAAAGGTCATAAAAATCCTGTCATAATCTATTTTTACCCGTCAGTTTATATATATTTTTTAAATGATAACAATGAAATTCAAGAGCATTTAATTTCCATTAAAATTTCATTAACTTTAAATACTTTTTCAGTATTGACAGTGGTAGGAAAAAAATGTTTGGGCTGCCGTCACGTCTTGTCTGTACTCAGACTTGGACTGCTAACGCTAACAACTCTTAGACCTTAGATGGTACCGGTACGGGTTGAAGTGCTTCAGTGGTATGTAAACTCCTTTATTTTACACAATTTGCACAAAAAGTCATCAGTCCTAGCAACGTGCTTTCATCCGATTCCTCCGTATTGGTAGCTGTTAGCCATATAGACACTTATATATTGTCTAAACGGTGTACCAGGAAATCGTGCCCTGATATAAGTTCCGCGAAGACAATTAACAACGTCACTCGCCACCAAGTGATCAGTGGTGAGAATTGCAATCTGTTCAAATGGCAGATTGCCTTTAGATTTTTTGGTGACAGTTTAAAAAAAAAAAAAGCAAAACGATCAATGACGGAAAATATTCCACCCTTGGTCTCCACATAGCCGGCATGTCTAGTCAAGTGATTTTGCTCCTCTTCTTCTACTTTGATATTTGGCTAGCTTTGACCCCAGTCAACCGACACTAAAACGGAAGAAGAACAAGTCGTCGTCTTCCTCTTTAGCAGCTTTGACGCTAGGTAGCAAAGAGGAATAAGACCTTTTGACGCTACGGGAAGGTGGTTTTGGTTTATGGCAGACCTAAAATAAATTAAAACCACTAAAGATGCCGGTCCGATGTGATCAAATGTCTGGATCGGACCCGATACTGAATAATATTTTCACAGCTGCGGGTGTTATTGATCATTCTGGAGCTTTGCTAAGACTATTTGCACCTTTTTGGTTTGAGGTTTGAAGAAACTAAGAGCGGGACATCGTCTCTACACGTTGTTGTGATTTAGCTCGTAGCTGTCCTCGCTGTGTCGGAGAGATGCCCTAACGTGTGAAATATCAGCAGCAGGGAGTAGAGGAAAAGGGGTCGGTCATAGCAGCCTCTGAAGTCCATGTGCAGACCTCACTAAAGTGCTGGCGTGTCATATATATGTACACAGTTTTTTCCTGCTCTTCCTGTCTGGTTCCTGTGAGAGCTGCGGGACAGTTAAACCTCTGACCTCGGTGTGCCACGGCGGTAGCCCCTCCTCCCGGCGGTGGGAAAAACCTAGAGCGAATCGGTCCCGGGCCGCGTTTGAGATATTCCGTATCGGGTTTGCCTGAGTTATGCTCCTCTTTCACCGCAGCTTATCAAGTCTTCGCTTTCTCCGAGGTGTTAGTAAATGTTGTAAATCATGCTCACACCTCTGCACACATGTATCCGCTCTCCAGCTGAACTATTTATTGCGGTCAATAACATATTCTTAGTAGTCATTTCCTCCCCGCAGCTCGACTTTCTCCGAATTGGCGTCCCTCCTTCCCTCCCTCCTTCCCTACGCTGTCTCTTCACACACATACGCTGCGATTTTTGGCAGCTCCTCTGGAACATGAAATCATGCCACCGGCCTTCATTGGTGGCGCAGACCGGTCAGAGTCTCTGTCGCCGTGCCAGGGAGATAGCTCCTCTTTCAAATGCCGCGGCGTCGGGCCCAGTGGCCACACGGGGCCTTAGGAGGCCGGCTTTTCCTCTTTCATCCTGCCCCCGACATGACATCAGTCCCCAACTCTTGTAACCGGGGGAGGAGAGGAGTCAGAGGACAGTTAGGGGATGACAGAGGTGAATGTGTCTCGTTTAGTGGGGGGCTGGTGTTTGTGTCTTGCGTGGCGCTGTTTTTTTTTTTTGGTTTAGCTGCCCAAATAAGCAGAAAAATGCGACCCATCCTCCCACGCGGCCCCTCAGTTTGTGTAAAGCAAGCCTCTTGGCTGGCAGAGCATGTAAAACTCCCTGGTATGTGCTTGTTGTGTGTGGCCCCGCTCCTGCCCTAAACCAGCGTGCCTCTGAACCGTGATCAGTTCCACCTTAAACACCAGCCAAAGACAACAGCCCATCGCAGCGGAGCGCAACGGTCCCAAAGCCCGGTCCCGCTACAAAGCACTTCAAAATAACCGGGGCAGCTAAAGGAGGCTCGAGATCTTTATTGACATATCCTCCCAGAAATAAAGCTCGCTAGCTTTCAAGTTGTTTTTCCAGAAGCCGTAAAAAGTGCATCCTGTGTGGGAAGCGCTGCCTCTGACACAAACACGAGCCCGCTGTTGCCATGGAACAATGCGAGCGGGCAAAGGAGTGCGACTCTTTCTGCCGCGGCCCTCGACTTGGCACCGGCGGGACGGCGGGCCAGAGCAAACAGCTGCTGCGTCTTAGCGCTAAGTGGCTTTTGGACTCTGACTGCGTCTGGCATCTCGGCCGGCGCTGCAGAGAGAGAGAGGGCGCAGCGCGTTTGTGCGAGACGTAGAAAGCGGCCGAGGGGGGGCTACACGGACGCGGCATGTGAACGAGAGCGAGGCCGGCGCTGAAACAGAAAAGAGGACGGCAGCAGACAGATGAGTGTGATACTGCGGGCGGCTGGCTCGGGGCCCGGGGCCAGGTTAGACCGTCTTACGCACTCAGGTGTGTGTTAGAGGTCGGGCCGGGGCCACGGCAGTGCCGGGAGGGTGTCATGCCGCAGGGCTTGTTGTAAAGGAGCGTCAGCGTTGGATGGAGCTGCCTGCGTTTGGCCTTGTTCTCAGACGCGGAACAATCGGGCGGCGTGTTCTCTTCCAGCGTTTGTCAGTCTGGGTGAGGAGAAGCTCTAAAAAGCTCACGACGACTCTTTCTTTCTCTTTTCGCCTCTTCTCCTTTCCTCTTGTTCCGTTTCTCGCAGCAAAGAACAGAAAGGGAGAAAATTGCAGTTGTTCTTCGCTCGGTTCAGTCTTGTTAAATTGCCGCGAGGCCACAATCGTTATTGATTCACATCAGACGCTCGCGTTCGATACAGACGCCGCCTTTTTCTTTTTGCTCCGAATTGTTCAAAAAGAAATCTTTTGGTGGAGACGCAGGGTATTGATGAGACGATTTTCCTCCCCGTGTTCGTGTAGTAAGAATGATAGCTCTTACTTCCTTTCAGACGACGGCTTCGAACAGAAAGTCGCTTTCTTTTTGTTCAAATCGAGGCGGCTGCTAACGCTGCGTCAGAATGAAGCAGAGCCGAGATGTTTAGATACTTCACAAGCTCAGATGGATGCACAAAGTTGAGGAAGTTTTAACTTGACTTTAACTCAACTTCTCCATCTTAAGAAACATGCCCTCCTTTTGGCGAAGCATATATTTTATGTGAAATTTAATTAATGTTAGAAAGAGGACAGGGACAAAAATAAGTGGAAATACCACGACCTGGACAAGTTTAAGGGTTATAAAAATGTTTTATTTCATTTTCCCAGGCATTCAGATAGTTTAAAATCCCGTCAGTGTTATGTCTCGAACGCTGAATATTAATTCCATCCACATCTTTGTCTTAGACTTTGACTTTGATTGGCTTCATTGATCCACAAGGAGGTAAAATGCTCGGTCACAGTAGTTAAAAAAAAATAAGTGTGAATAAATAAATAAATAAATAAGAAAATAATTAAACCTTAAAAATAATACAAGAAATAAAAGTATAAAATAATAATAATAAAAAATAAATAAAAGTATAAATATAAAAAATAGTCACAATAATAAAAAATAATACCATAAATGAAATAAATATAAAAATAAAATAAAAATAATAGAAATAATAATAGTATAAATAAAGTATAAAAATAATAAAATAATAGTATAAATATAAAAAACATAGAAAATAAAAAATAATAGTATAAATAAAAGTATAAATATAAGAAATAAAAATGAAAATAATAAAAAATAATACCATAAATAAAAATATAAATATAAAAAATTAAGAAAAGTAAGTTTTGGATGTACGACCCCATATTAGTCACTGGATTCAAATCAATAAATGAGAAGTTACAGGCTTGCCAGCAGTGTAGCTGTAAGGTTAATAACTCCGTAGCTTACTCTCCACCTGCCCCCTTTGCCCAAACACTCTGCACAAACACTCTGAAACACCGCAGCGTTGGAGGGAGGGATAGAAAGAGAAACTGAAAAAGAGAGGAGGAGGAGGAGGAGGAGGAGGAGGAGGAGGAGGGGTGGGGAGGGGAGGGGAGAGGGGGGTAAAAAAAAATCAGGAGAAAAGACTTGTGAAGCACGGAGCACTCAGGGGCCTGCCTCTCGGGCTCTCCTTTCATGTTTGTGTACGCCTCAACTTGCTGATATTATCTTGGCCGCTCTTCCTGGCGGGGTGTCGGGAGAGGTTTCCACTGTGACCAGGCAGGGGCCTCTCTCTCTCTCTCTCTCTCTCTCACCTCTCTCTCTCTCTCTCTGCGTTGGAACCCTCACCCACCACCCCATCCACACACACACACACACACACACACACTCAGTCCCTCTCCTAAATCACTGCTTCGCCACGTTTCACGGCACTTGGAGGCACCCGGGGTCCCACTGCGCTCGTTTCCATGGTCACTGGGAAGCTCCTTGTGTCATGTGGCTCAAAGTGAGCCGTCCCTGGGCCGAATTACCCAGCTTTCAATGGGAGGCCAAATGACCATTATTAGACTTCACAGCTCAGGCATCTATTTAAACAGAGAAGAAAGGAGCCCCGGGGACTTAAGATGAGAGAGAGGGAGAGAGAGAGCGAAAAGAAGAAGAGAAGGTGGGGAAATGACAGGAAAGCAGAAGAATGCGCGCTTAGAGCCGCCGAGGAGTAGTTTCTCTTTTTGTTTTTTTTATTTCTTCCACGCCCTCAGATTGATTTTTGATCTTAATCACGAGTGTTTATTTGAAAGTCAGACACCGGCCCCACCTTAAAGCTCTCCTGTCTGTCAAACGGCATCCAAACAGACGGATCAAAAGGCGAGCCGTGGAAAAAGAAATCTCCAGCATCTTAGAAAAGATAGGACCAGACATCCACCCACGTCAGCCCAAAGCCCCGTCTTTTCTCTCTTCATCTCCGTCTAAGCCGGCTGCTTTGTGCGGGAATGCGCCTCTGTGTGTGTGTGTGTGTGTGTGAATCCTCTCGTCCCGCGCCTTGCTATGTATGTCAGGGCCATGTTGTCTGGAAGGCCCGAGCCCACGGCCTGGCACCGAAGCTGGAAACTGAAGCCCCCCCCCCCTCTCCCCGTCCCCCGTCCCTGGTCCCACACAGCTAATCTGATGCCTCTCCCTGCTACGCATGATTCTTCCCGCTGGAGGTTAGCGGGGGTGAAAACGGCATCCTGCTCTCGTGGTTCGAGCGTTTCTTTCATGCTCTGCCAAGGAGGCGAGGTTAGGCCGAGCGCAAGGAGACGGGGAGGAGGTGATGCGCGCGCGCGCGTCCAGTGTGCGGCCGCGTGGGCGTACGAGGGCAACACCGGAGCTGGCCGTGCCGCGAGTCGCTGAGGTAATGGAAGAACGGGAACATGTAGATAGAGGATGAACAATGGGAGGTGCATACCTGGCAGAAACAACAGGGAGATGTGAGCCGACTTTATGGGAGCCCAATATAACAATAAAATTTAAATGAGACTTTTGGAATGTGGTTGTCCGTTATCACACTCAAAGGAGGAGTAGGAAGAAGGAGAAGACAGGGGTTTTCCAAACTTTAAATACGTTAATTACAGACAGGACAAACAGCTCCTCCTCTAATTCACCACACAGATTAGTGTCAATTTAATTTAGAAGCCATATGCAGGCCAATTTTATCTCAAGGGGTCCGGATCGGGAACTCAGTAGCGCAATAGCCTATAAAAAACGACAACTTCAAATGTTTTCCAATGTTTATATTTATTAAACTCATCATTTTGCAAAAATATTTCACGAATAATTTGAAATTTCTTAGGAAAATATGTCTACCAACTCTTTGAACAACTTCTGCAACTCTGACTAAAATGGTGCACCCCCTAGTGGAGCATTTAGGAATGGCAGTTAGCTTTAGTTTAAAATCGCACTTAATGTTGTTTATTTTCCCACTTTGAAATGGAGCCTCTGGTGGTTCGGTTCTGGCCGGATCATCGAAGTAGGGTACAGCTACAAAACTGCATTTAAGACTTTTTCGTAGCATTAATATTCACGTTGATGAGAAACCGACGGAAACGCAACGGCTAGCAACATGCGTCTCGTTCAGTGCACATGCAAGCGAACTAGCACGTGCTACTGTTAGCACATGTGTGGTAAAGGCACAAGAAAAACATTAAATTTGTCATCGGTATAAGATTTTAATTATTGGACGTGAAACTGAGTAAAGAGTCTAAAACCATAGACTGTATATAAATATGGGCTACGCATTCCCACTTCCTTGCATTAGTCAAACTGATGCTATTTTCCCGGGGATACGGGCGGCGCCATCTTGCGATCCAACCACTATGAGAGTGGAGCCACATGTTTCTTTTCGGTGTGACCATTCCGCGCACCAAGGCGCACGTTGATGACATCAGCAGGAAAGCAAAGAATCTTAAAGAGACGGCGCATGTTTACTGCCACTTCTTGCAATGAACGACGCACAAAAATGAAAAACCAAGATATTTTGTTTATACTTTTTATTTGATATTTTAAATTTAAGCAAAGACGACAAAAGAAAGTGATTGTAGTAAAAGAAAAAAGTAGTTGAATAAAACGTGCATTCTCCTCTGAAATGTGGCAAAGTAGGTTGTATTTTAAAACTGTACCAAAGGATCCTACTTTAATAAGGTTGGATGTGGAAGCAGATGTATAATTATTGACCAGTCCGATGACCAGAGATACTGTAATAGACGATAATGAGGTGTTACCTTGGAATCGTAGCTGAATATTGCACCATCCTGTTGCCAAATGCTCTTTGCAGCCACAGACATTTCCTGCTTTGCTGCTCTCTCTTTATTGGGACAAAGGAAGCTGTGCTCGCCGTGTTGTGGCGACGAGATGACCTCAGCCAGGAGATTACGGCTTTAATGCCCCAAAACTAATGATATTCATTCACTGCAAAAGTAGAGTCGTGAGAGGTATATTTTTATTTCTGCTTACCGTTTCTGTCAAGCCGTCCTGTTGAGTCGTTAGATTTTGCGTCTTGAGGTTTGCGAGCGCTGGCCTAGATTACTTAAAAGGGAGCTCTGCCGACGTCGCACATCAAAGTTTGTTTTTAAGGACTCCTGCAAATGTGGAAACAGTTGCATGAGCGCTCCACAGGAGTTGTGTAAAATCTGATGATGAGGCAATTGATGAAAATGGTGAATTATATGAAATCTGGTGGAGTGAGTCTACAGACCTGCCTGCCGTAGGCCCAAGCCTCATCTCTGCTTGAGGCTCGCTGCTTGAGGCTAAAACATCCAGATCTCCTACCAAACCGTCATTTGGCGTTGGTGGTGACTTAAGACGCCAGGGGAAAAAGAAAAATGATGCAGCAGTTTTTATCTTGCTCCAGTTTCTTTTAGACGTTGGTGAGTGAACGTCTGAGCTTCTGATGGTCCTATGAAGGTGGCACAGCAAAAGAGAAAAAAAAAACATTTGAAGTCGTCCTTATCTAGTGGAACATTTAGGAATGGCTGTTAGCTTTAGTTTAAAATCGCACTTAATGTCTTTTATTTATTTTCCCACTTTGGTTTGGACCCTCTGGTTGTTCGGTTTTGTAGGGTACAGCTACAAAACTGCCACTTAAGGCTTTTTCGTAGTGACGATGAGAAACCGACATCACATCGGAAACGCAACGGCTAACAACGTGCGTCTCGTTCAGTGCACATGCGAGCGAACTAGCACGTGCTACCATTAGCGCATGTGTTGTAAAGGCACCAGAAAAACATTAAATGAAATCTGGGGTGAGTCTGCAGACCTGCCTGCTGTAGGCCCGAGCCTCATCTCTGCTTGAGGCTCGCTGCTTGAGGCTAAAAGATCCAGATCTCCCACCAAACCACCATTTGGCGTTGTGGGTGACTTAAGACGCCAGCGATTTTTATCTTGCTCCAGTTAGCTTTCTTTTAGACGTTGGTGAGTGAACAGCTTCTGATGGCCCTACGAAGGTGGCACAGCACAAGAAAAAAAAAAGAAAGACGAGGCAAAGTGCGGGGTTACTGGGCCGAGTCCTGACCTGCTCTGATGTTTACCGAGGGAAAGAAGACGGCAAGCGCTGGCACCGCCCCTCCGCCAGCAGCAGCAGCAGCAGCAGCAGCAGCAGCAGCAGCAGCAGCAGGATAGTGTATTACAAGGGAGAGAGAGAGAGGCAACAACAGCAGCTTCTCTTTCAAGCAAGCAGGGACATGGCCTCCTAAGGCAGCTTCAAGGCAGACGGAGATTAGAGAAAAACCGTATGACTGCAGATGAATTAAGGGAAGAGGAGAGGAGGCGTTTTATTGAGATGCCTCGACTAGACTGAACCGACTGTGCACATTCAGAGTGCTGCAATGCTTTGTTTTGGAAAAAAAAGAAAAACTCATAAATGTCAGTTAAACCTCTATCAGGACTTTTTTTTTTTTTTTTACATTCATTGCATGCCACTTAGTTTTGATTCAGCCTGGCAGACAGGTCGGCTGTGTGTGGCAGGTGCACCTGTATGTTTGTGGTTAGTAGTTAGACCAGGAGGTGGAACTATCTTTTCTGTTCTTTGTCTTTGCGCTTGAAAGGGACTGTTGACTGAGCAGGAGCTCATGGCTGTGTTTTCCAGTCCTCGGTCTCACGTGAGTCGGATGGTGCAGATGTGCTCGTGTTTTTTAATTAATAAAGCTGCCTGCACAGGTCGTCTAACGGCTTGTTTTATTCACACTTCGCATGTGTAACTGCAGTAATGAAGGTCGTTACGCTCCGGGTCTGTTTGTTGTGATTGAAGCGTGCCGTGGCGTACAAAGCTTCGCCCGCGTTGGAGATGAAAGCCAGCGTGCTGATGCGGCACCTCGCCTGACAAATCAGGAAATAGGAAATTAAAAATAATAATGCGTATTGACGCTAAGCCGGCGCTTTAGCTCTAATTGACTCGCTGCTCCTTCTTCTGATGAATAAAACAGACAAAACTTTGCATTTGATGACTCAGTCCGTTTATTCTTCACCACAACTAAGATATAATTGAACACCACAAAGTGAACGCACTGTCTCAATGATTCCTGCGGCTAAATGCCTCGAGATCAAAAACGGTTTCCCTTCCGGGTGGGTTTCCTGACCCGCTAAGGATAGGATCCTATTTATAGCCACTCTCATTAACTAGACCTTACACTATGTCTGTATTATGGCTCCTACGACGCCATTTAATTTAAACCTGTGCGAGACTCTTGGCTTAGACGTTTAAACCATTGAAAATCAAAGAAAAACACTTTCAACTATTATCTTGACATGTGAAGAATATGTCAATTCAGAAGTTTCTTCATCTTGCAATGAGAAGCTATATGTCTAATAAAGGCCACTTTGTTCTATTTTAGTTATTGTGTAAGTTGGATATCAGAAAATTAAACTTGCTTACATTAGTCTTCCTTAACTCCAGGCTGTTTAATGAAAAATATAAAGATTTAATATTCATCTAATCCCTAAAGATACTTTAATTGTATCACTCAGCTATTCCAACCACGGCTAATTCCTCCTCTATCCAGGCGGCTCCCGTTCAGACACTAGGTGGAGGAGAGGCCCTTAAGAAGTCGTATTCTTGTCCCTAGCCGGAAAGCTTGTTTATTTTGCCGAGAATCACAAAGGGCCTGAGACCGAAGCCGGTACAAAAACAACAGGAGAGAGGAAAAGTGGAGGAAATTTAATTAGCGGTTGTCCGTTCCTCCGGCCTGAGTGTTTGGTCTCGGCAGGCCAGAGCGGAGCGGCGGGCGGCGGGAGGAGAGGAGGCTGAAAGGCTCCTTGATTAGCGGTGGTCTGAGTCAGCGCATCTGTGTACATGTTTGTGGAAGCGTGTGCGTCGGACGCCGCGGGACATCAAACGCTGGAGAGAGACAGGAAGTGCTGCCTGTGGCGCGCAACAAGCAAGACAGACATGTATATTTAGACAGAGACAGAGAGAGAGAGAGAGAGAGAAGATCAAGTCTGCTGATTGAGCTTCATCCATCACTTGGTATTTACCCCATGGTCATAACACGCATTAGAAAAACGGACATTGCGCGTTTTCCCGCCAAAATACATGAACTGGAAAAAGAAAGATGGAAAAAAAACTGTTATTTTATGAAAACCGCAGCGTTTCCTCTGAAATCCTTTTCCTTGACCACATGATGACAAGCATTCAGACTTTTTTATATAACCCTGATGAAGGCTTTCTGACAAAATGTCTTGCTTTAGTTTTTTTCTTTTTTAGTGTTTGTCATCCTCCAAGAATAAGGGTCTGCATCTTCTGCCTTGTATGTATGCGAGGGACATCGTCTGCCTTGTATGTATGTGAGGAACATCATCTGCCTTCTATGTATGTGAGGGACATCTTCTGCCTTGTATGTATGTGAGGGACATCGTCTGCCTTCTATGTATGTGAGGGACATCGTCTGCCTTGTATGTATGTGAGGGACGTCGTCTACCTTGTATGTATGTGAGGGACATCGTCTGCCTTCTATGTATGTGAGGGACATCTTCTGCCTTCTATGTATGTGAGGGACATCTTCTGCCTTGTATGTATGTGAGGGACGTCGTCTACCTTGTATGTATGTGAGGGACATCATCTACCTTGTATGTATGTGAGGGACATCGTCTGCCTTGTATGTATGCGAGAGACATCGTCTGCCTTGTATGTATGTGAGTTGCTTTGTCACTGTGTGAGTAGACCCCATCTGTTACTCCCCAACATGTAGGAAGAAGAAGAAGCTAAAGCTAAGCTACACAGACCCCAACACCAAAACCTGACCATAAACTGTATATAAATATGGACAATGGACAAAGGAGACAGGCAATGCAATAACTGAAACACCCATGTTTTTTTGTTTTTTTTGACGTATATTTTAGCATTTTAAAAATGGAGGAGGTGGAGCTTATGGCATATACCGCAGCCAGCCACTAGGGGGAGCTGCACTTTCCTTGGCTTCACTTTTGAGGAGCTGTTCAGCCGTCCATCTTTATACAGTCTATGATCTTGACGTGCAAGATCTCCGTAACTTCTGAATTGATAGTTTTGGATCAATAAAATTGAACGCACCGAGCAAATGACTCGTCTGTGCTGGAATTCCGCCGAAAGTTTTAGTCGCCAAGTGAAGCAGGAAGTGGAATCAAAAATTAACCCGACTGGCAAAAAAATACACGGCGCCGACTAGTGTTTGGGTGGCGAGCACACAAGTATATTTGCAATGTAGGTTACATACATAGGTTACGCCGTCTACGTCCTGCTGTACCTTAAATGAGCCTTAAGAATAGTCTTTAGTGTCTTGGCAGTACACAAGTTGAACAGTGCAACGTGTTTTCAGCTCTGTAAGATGCCTAGTGAGAAAAAAACTGCAGGAAAACAAAATATGATCTAAATCAGAATTAGAGGGGAATGGAACACTCTGCTCTTTCTTTGTGTTTAATCCAACATCTGCAGATAGGCTCACGGCACAGACAAAGCACTGAGAGAAGAATACGCAGCACAGATCGGTTTTATACTCCTTATCTACCGCAGGCCGGAGCGTTGTTCACTCCTTTTAGGTTTATCCGTGTAGCCTTCACACACAGGCCCTGAAACAACACAAGAATACTACGGAACATATGATGGATGCCTCAACAGACTTATGGGTTACAGCAGCATCTAAACCATGAATTCACCCAGCGTTAAATCTCTTATTGTCTGAGGGTGAGTTTGAGTCTGAAACTCTCTGACACGCAACCAACCCAACGGTTTACATTGCACCATACTGCACATATACCGATAAGGCATAACATTATGACCACCTTCGTAATATTGTGCAGGTCTCCCTTGTGGTGACTCTTCAGAGAATGGACATGGACCTTCTGAGGGTGTCCTGTGGTGTCTGGCAATGGGATATTATTAGTGGGGGGCCTTTGAGGGGAGGGTCCTCTGTGGATCATCCCACAGATACTTGATCAGTTTGGGATCTAGTGAATGTGGAGGCCAGGTCAACACCTTGAGATGTTTCTTGTTCCTAAAGTGTTTTTGTGGCTGCATCCTGCTGGGGATGTCTGCCACCATCAAGGAGTGTCATTGCTATGGGGTGGGGGTGCCTGGTCTGGTCTAGGTGGGTGCTACATGTCTAAGGAACATCCACACCAATGAATAAAGCCAGGTCCAGAAGTTTCCCAGCAGAACACTGAACTGCCACAAGATGGTCAATGTTATTGGCGTCTCCTTTTAGTGGTCATAATGTTGTGGCTGCTGGGTGTATGTTACAGATAAACCTGATACTTAGCTTTACGTTCAAACATGGATAAGTGGTAGACTTTGGCAGGACTCCTCCGTTTAGGTTCAGTGTTTTGAGAGTTTCCCGTCAAGGTGAGGGTCAGGACTTTATTGTTCAGAGAGAATATGTTTGGGTCTCATGATGAGGGGCAGTACTCTCTCTCTCTCCCTCCAACTCCCCCAACTCTCTCTGCTCTTTAATGGGCTCGGCCTTTTGCCAGATTCTACTGGCAGACCTCCTCAGAGGTGCCCCCTCGCGCACACAAACACACATTTTCATAGCACAGTTCACTTGTATAATTCTGGTTATGCAATGGTGGGTGAATGGCCACCCCACATTGTGCACTGAGGCAGAGACCGACATAGAGGGGTGGGGGGTGTGGGGAGGGATGTGGAGGGGAGTTAGGAAGATGAAGAAAAGAACAATCAGGGAAGGGAAGAGAAGGGGGACAGAAAATCGCTGGAAATGCATCCAGAGACGGTGGAAGGTTCCTGTGTTGTTTATTTCCTCCAGAGATCTCTGCTTTTTCTCCCTAGCTGACATTACCGCCTTAAAAGAGGCTTTTCACACCAGTCTCGAGGTGAAGCACGTCTCCCTGTAAAGGGAAACGTGTTTTCGAAGTAGAAAAAAATCCGGCTTCCCGTCATTTTCTGTTTGTTTGACACGTCTGGAGGATTTAAACCGGTGGGAAGGAGACACTTTTAGCAGCGGGAGCAGGTTCTCCCTGAGGGTTCGCGGCACAGTGGATGAGATAGTCATCACATGCTATATACGCACGTGTGCGCCGGATGGTCCTGTACATGATGTACAGCACAGAGGGAGGGGTCAAGGATCAGTGTACCTGGGGCGGGCCTCGTCTTTGTCTGATGGTTTGGTCGTTATATCTGCCCCAAATATCTCTCTGTGTCTTCCTGGTCAGACCACACAAACCCCTCTGTTTATCCACAATGAGACACTGACAAAACCCAACCAGGAAGCGCCGGCCCTTTTATTGATAAGACACATCAATAAAAAGAAGTGGCTTTCTGCATTGGAACCAAACCCTGTTTCATGTGGCTAAATTTAAAACAAAACCATGAAAAACAAAAAGTTTTAAATAGTACAAATCAATGCCTACCTGATCTAAAGGGTAGGCCTTTGGCTTTAAGATGAGACACTTATCTGATTTAACAGGTTTTAGAACATAAGCAGACCTCCGCATCCTTGACAGTCACTTCCTGACCTAACCTCTTATCTACATGTTTGATATTAATGGCAGTCGCTGAGCGCACTGAGTGCTTCAAGTGATTCTTTCCCCTGTGTGTTTACGCTGGGTAAACTATCCGTTTATGTGAAGGCGCTTGAATGGAGAGGAGCTGGAGGAGGCTCGGCGCACCCCCCCTGTCCCCCACCGGTGTGACACACAAGTGGATTTTTATGTGCTTCCTAAACATTTCTTTTGTTTTTTTCTTTCCTGCTGGGTCTTCTGCAAAACGCTGTTAGCGTTAATATTAAACAGGGAAATGGGAGAGTTCAGAAGTTTGGGGAGGTAGAAGCAGAGACTTAACAATGCTTTGTTTAAAACCCCAAGGAAACATTCACCAGGGAAAGATTTTACTCATTTACCTCTTCTTATACTGATCAGCCATAATGTTACAACCGGAGAAGTAAACAGCCCATAGCAATGACACTCTTTGATGGGAGCAGACATCCCCAGCAGGATGCAGCCACAAAAACACTTTAGGAAGAAGAACATCTCAAGGTGTTGACCTGGCCTCCACATTCACTAGATCCCAAACTGATCAAGTATCTGTGGCAGGGTTGCCCATACAATGTTAAAACTATGGCTAAGCCCCACCAGGGTCTTCTTAAACAACATAGACAATGTACAGGACTCGTGTAATGTGAAGCTTTACTAATTACATACAATTGATGTTACAGCCATTGTTTAAAGCCAAATGTTCATGCCCTTTATTATTTAGACATTGGAGATTTACAATTATTTTAAGACAGCCAGTCAAAACCCAGAGGAAGCAACTTCAGACGTAACGTGAGCTAGCTTAACTTAATACTAGCTAGCTAGCAAAGTTAACTGTTCACTATGAATACGTTTTATTCATTTACATTTGCTTCTGTTTGTCACTAAATCCCTTATTCAAGTTATTACGGTAATTTAAAGATGGACTGTAGACATTTACTGAATAAATAGTTTTTAATAGTTGCGATAAATCATAGATATTAGGGGCTTCTATCAAAACAGTACAATTCAGAATAATGTTTGACCATGGAGATTTACGATTATTTGAAGACAGTCAGTCAAAACCCAGACGTAACGTAACGTGACGTAGCGTAACCCGGATGTAACGTGAACTAGCTTAAGTTTATACTAGCTAGCAAGCAAAGTTAAAATGAAAGTTAGCCGTTTGCTATGAATTTGTTTTAATAGCTGATACTTTATTCAATCTTACATTAATTTGTCAAAGTTATTACAGTAATTTAAAGATAGACTGTAGACAGTTTATACATTTACTGTTTGAATGGCTTTTAATAGTTAGGATAACATTATAGTAGATATTTGGGGCCTTTTATCAAGACAGTAGAATTAACAATAATGTTAGTCCTCCCTGTTTCTCACAATATCCTGTGGGAAACACTGTGTGGGATGCACTGGAACAAGCCTGAACCACAGAGGCCCTTCCCCTCAAACACCCCCCCACTAACAACATCGTGTTGCCAAGGCCCATGTCCATTCTATGATGAGTCACCACAAGCGAGACCTGCACAACATTAGGAAGCTGGTCGTAATGTTGTGCCTGATCGCTGTCATTTGCAATTTAGGAAATGAAAACGCACTGCCTGGAGTCCAAGCCTTACATATGGGTGGAAAGGGACTCATAAAAAATAAGGAGGTGATTTAAGTTCTCATCACATCCCCGTTAAGCGGTTTAAGACGCGAGAACAGAAAAATGAATATCAAGAGTCGCGGTGACACAACCGTGAGCCAGATCCAGAGCAACGGGAGCGTCTGACCTGCTAATTAAATGACACACAGCCGACGCAGTTACGTCGAGTGTCTTTAAAACATGTTATGACAGATTAACATCAAACAGCAGGAGACGAGGAAGACTGTGACTAATGTTCCCGGCGTCGTCATGACTTCGCTCCCGGGAGTACAGTCTGTACGGGAGCGTGGAAACGGGGAAGGAGGTGCTGCCGTTTTTATTTCCCTCTCCGGGCCGCGAAGGCCTCCAGTCAGATGAAGCATGGCCACGTTGAAAAATGTAATTTTAGTTGAATGTAAATAATGTCTTGGCTCGGATGCCTCTGCTCTGAAAGGGAGTGAGGATGGAGAGGGAAAAAGTGGGGGTGACCACATATAAGAAAATCCATGGGAGAAAAGTATGCCTTTATCTTTTAATAAACCGTAAAGCCAGGAGGCAACATGAAATTACAGCATAATAGCAGTGGAGAGTCTTCTGAAGACTTAATTGCCTTAATTATAGCAGTGCAGGAAGAGAGAGAGAGAGAGAGAGAGAGAGGGAAAGGAAAGCATGAAGAGGAGGAGGAAGGGAAAAAAGGAGGGAAGAAAGTAGACAAGAAAGAGGGAGTCCTGTCATAGAGGGAGCCAGATGTTGCAGGTGTATCCAGGTGTTGGTCTGTTTGTGTGCGAGCCCGGGGCGTAGCCGTGCCTCTCCCTGCGTGTTTACCGCCGCGTCCTTTTCGTAAATGGCGTGTCAGCGTCGGGAGTCGTCGGCCCGCGTGGGATGATGGAGCGAGCGCGGGGAAAAGCGTCCCGCCAGACGAGCGAAAACGTCTGTCCCTCAGATCTTACAAGCTGGCAGGCTCACTTAGGGGATGCTAAACATAGCTTTCATTTTCCTCTGTGTCTAGACTGAGCTCTCTCAGCGCTCTCTGCTGCGGTTTGCCTTCACTCGGGGAAGATTGTACCCTAATTCTCAAAATGCCTCAGAGCCAGCGGGAAATTTGTTTAGCCAGCAGCACTGTGACGTACCTGTAACCCCCCTCCCTCCCGTCCTCCCTGCCACCAGCTACTCCTGGCATGCAGTTCAAGTTGAGGTTTTATTTTTTTTTCTCATGGATGAGTGATCAAGCGCTCATGTTTCAGCTCTGAGGAAAATATCAACCTTTTGTGGGATTTCCAGGGAAGACGAGTTGCTTTTATTTGTCTCTTTTATGTTTTTTTTTGCTGCTACTTCCCAGTCTTTGTGTGTTCTCTAAATGCTGTAAATAGCGTTGATTGTGGCTTCTGTGACTTCATTACAGGGCGTGTTTCATCCGCTAACTGCCACTGGACAGTCCTGCAACCAATCGGAGCAGTTTTATTTCAAACACATTCAACTCCACGACGCTCAGATGGCGTGTACGATTACGTTGCTGACGTGAAACTCTGCCAAAACAATTCGATTGGATCGTTGTTGACTCCAGACAAACTTCCTGCTGCAAACATGTTGTGTTACATGCTAGGAAAAGAAGCTTAGTTTAAATCATCTTGGGTTAGTTGGTACACTCGTATGTGTATATAACGTCCTATAAGCCTACTTCATTTTAAAGGGCTTCTGCTGTAAATTGGAATTTCATTTCTTTGATTGTAAATGACAAATATGTCATCGTCGACGATTTCTTCATTTACACGAGTCATTAGTTTAGAGTTTTGATCTAAATATTTTAAGCTAAGCAGTACTTACGGCACATACGACAAGAAAATGTTAATAGCACGACATTCCTCTCTGAAATGCAGTAAAAATTTAAAATTTTGAAGGTAAAAAAATGGTCCCAGAGTCTCCCTTTTTTGTGTTTCTAAAAGATATTTTTATTCGTACCAAAAGGCTTCTTTTTGCTTAAATTGCAAAGAAAGTAACTTTTTTTTTTCTAAAGAATTTCTGCTTTCGAGCTTTTTAGAAATATAATAATCTTAACTCCTTGTCCATGTCTTGATCTCATCATTCAGTGCAAACAGTGAGATTCAAGCGAGGCTGTGCATCAGTACACTTATCAGGGAACTACTATTTTTTACGACGTGGACCTTATTTCTAGCATAAAATATGATCATTTACTCACCCATATAACCTTTGTGTCATTTGCACTCGTTCAGGAGATATTTAAATCGGCGTAAATTGCCCAGCGTTATGGTTTGGCCAAAAGTATTCAGACATGTTGCAAAAAACCGTTGCGGGTGTGCGTGGCGCTCAGAGATGACATCATCCGCGGTCTGTAGTTCAATCTACAGGCCCCAGATGATGATACCTCTGGACTAAACGGGGACTAGCACTAGCATGTCATGACAAAATATTGGTGAAATGAACGAGTTTCATGGCAGATAATGTGTTATTTAGAGGCTGAATGAGAGCAAATGACACAAAGGTTATATGGGTGAGTAAACAATCGTATTTTATGCCAGAAATAAGCTCCAGCTTGTAGTTCCTGTGCCTCCTAGAAACTCCAGTTCGACCCCAGCGAAACTCGTGTGAATGAAAGCTTATGTTTCTGTCGCGTTATTCATCTTTTTTTCTCAGTAAAGTTTGCCAGCAGGGAATGAACGCTGTCTCGTATTGCTTGCACAATCTCCTCTTACACAGGAGCGCTGCCACTCGAAATTCTATAGCCAGCTGGAGTCGGTGAAGTAAACAGCATTGGCTCACTGATTTTTTTTTTTTTAGTAATGTTTGCAGCATTTATCCTTCAATTGGTGTCCAAGGATGTTTTTTTTTTTTTAATAGGGCTGGAAAGGAGATGTGTCATGTTTTCTAAGAGAGCCAGTTTGCCTCTGGGTGCATTTTTGTTGTTGTCAGGCAAGTCCCTGCACTGCAGCGCAGGCCTGCCCAAGTGGAGATTCTTCAGGAGGGAGATCTCTTTCTTCTCAAAGCGTCTTACCAAGAGCTATTAATTATTAACTGGGAGAGCGAACATCAAAGGAGCTAGACTTGCGCTGAATTAAATGGAGGCTGGAGCCTGGCAGCGCGGAGCGGAGAGAAAACTGGGTGAGAGGGAAAAGCCGAGCCGCCGAGATTTTCGCTTTCTCGCCGCTCGCTTTTGAACTTTCCCAAGTGCAGAAAGTGAAAAAAGAAAGAAAGAAAGAAAGAAAAAGAAAAAAAGAGCAATGTCGGTTTACGGTGAAAGGGGACAGGACGAAAGAGAAAGCTGGAAGAGCTCGGATTTTACGGCCTGTTGTTGTTACGATGAAAGATCGAGCGAGCCTTCTGGGTTAATTAGTCTTTAACGATTGCTTTGCGGACGCCGCGTCTGCGCGTTCAAACCGATGGGAAACTGAGACGTAGTTTATAAAATCCAGAGTCATGATTTACATTTTCCTCACGCTGGTTTACAGTCAACGTGAAATGAATAGAGCGTGCTACATCAAAGGCCTTTTTGTTGCTTCGGTTCTGCTTCCCTCCTGCTCTGACTTGTCTTGTGCAGCGTTAGTGCCACCCAAAGTTCCCGCGGTGAAGGAGACTCTGGACCATGCACCTGTGTCGCTTTTGCTGGATATTCATTCAGGAAAATGCAGCTACTTCTCAACCTTTCTTGCTTCGGGTAGTCCAGACTTGTTTGAGCGTCACCTGCTAGTTCTTGGACAGCTATTTTTAAATATTAACCTCGCTGGAAAGACTCGTAAAACACACAGGAAGTTGGGGGAAATGAGTTCCTGAGAGGCTTGTGAAGTTGCACAGTCATCCAAGGCCGTGGAAGATTCAAAAGAAAACAAGAAAAGCTGCCATAAAGAACCTTAAAGAAGGTTTCTTTAAGACATTTCATCCAAGTAGCTTCTTTAGTTGCAAGAGACTGGTGGAGGAGTTGGGGTTAAACATCCAAAAAAGTTCCTTATTGGGTCGTTAAGAGTATCATCTAGTACTGAAAACCTCCGATAACCCAACCCCAACTCTTCCACCAGTCCTTTGGCGCTGAAGAAGCCATGTTGTTGTGTTTTTTGGCGAAGGGGGATACTGTAATGCACGCAAGACTCCAAGCTTGGATGGCTCTTGGCATTAGACGGCCAAATACAGTTTGATATGAGGTTGAAAACGGCAGGAAATGACTAACGGAGCTTCTGGTCCGTAAGGTTTGCTCTGATGGAAAGGAATAGTTGCGCTGAAATGATTAATAAGCAGAAAGAAAGGTGACTGATAGCAGTTTAATGTTTCTGTTTTTAACATAAAACACTGATTTGTCTTGAGGGTTTGTGGGTTTTGACTGTTGGCAAATTAAAAGAACTAGTTTGGACATAGGCCTCTAGGTTATTTAATAACTGAGATAATTTATTTGGGATGTCCCAATCAGGTTTTTTTGTCCCCCGATCCAAACTGGTCTTAAATTAGCAAAAATGATCTCCATAGCTCTTCTTCTTCTTCTTCGATTTCTTCTCTTTCTCCTCCTCCTCCTCTTTCTCCTGCAGCTTTGACGCTCGCCAACAGCCTCAAAAACCAAAGAGGAAAATTTGTTTTGACGCTGCAGCAGCGTGGTTTTGGTTTTTATGGCAGACCTAAAATAAATAACTACAAAAGGCCGTGCTCGGCCAAAGCCCGGCCGCCGATGCGTTGATTTTTGAAAGACGCCTGGATCGGCCCCCTGACGCCGATCGGGACATCCCTGTAATCTGTAATTGCAGCCCCTGTCACTAAACCTAAATAAGACGCTGATTGCGCTTATTCTAACAGACCTGCAGATGGCAAAACAAACAGAAGGCGAATAATGTGTAGAGGTGCACGGGGCATGAGACGCCCCATTCATCTGGAGACAGTTTAATCCCGTCGGCCCGCTGTGCTGCAGAGCTGCTCTTTGAAAACAATAATCCAGAAACTTGCTCAACATCCCGCCGCTGAATGTCGTTACCTCGGAAATCAACACGAGCGACTGCGCCTCCCCCGCACATACCACCGCTCCCCATGTCCTCGCCCTCTGCGAGCGCCTGCAGACCCGGAGCGGTGACACTCTCCAGCCAGTCGGCCGCAGAGCCACAGCGCTGTACATTGTCACTTTGATCTTCACCCCTCCCCTCCCCTCCCCCCCCCTCCCTCCTTCCCCTCCCGTTATGAAGAGCGCTGGCGGGAACCCAAGGGCACTTGATAATACCAGGATATGATCCCGGCTGCGCTCTTTTAGATCGTGCAGGGCAGACATCAAAACGCCGTCTAAAATAGGGCACCGTGAATCAAGCAGGGGCGAGGACGGGCTGTCGGGGAAAAGGCGGGAGCTAAGATAAAGGCGCTTATTTATTTATTTTCTCCCTTCGCGAGGAGGGGGGAGCCAATTTGGATTCTGCGAGTAGATACTCTGGGTTCTGCAGATCCAAGCACTTCCTTTATCTTTTGCCTTTAGCAGAACTCTTCAAAAGGCCTATGCGCTGTCACTCCCCCCCCACCTCCCCACCTCCCCACCTCTGCACACACTCGCATGAAAGGAGCTCACACTTTAACAGCTGGAAATCCTTGATAACTTTATCCAACTTTCCTGAGCGTGCACAGCAGAATCCGATTCAGATTCGGCCCTGTCGTGCAGAGCTGCGCGGCGCGGCGCTGCGTTCTCGGTTTCTGTCACACCATTAGCTTAACGCGGTGCAGATTGGCGGGGAGTGACATCATGGAGACTCCGTGTCTGAGGCCACATGTGCATCCCGGCGAAATGTTATCGCCAGCTTGTTTACTTCTCGCTTCTTTAGCTCACCCTGTAATCTTTCTTTCCTCGCTCCGCCGGCGTCAGGGCGAGCCGCGCCGAGGGGGGCGTGGGTGGGGGGATGGGGTCACACCTAGGCAGAGAACTCCCTCTAGTGGGCTAAACGTGACCTCTGGGGACCGCCGCGGTCTCGCATTCCCCGCATGTTTCTCTGAGCTGTTTCGCGCGTCTAATGGTGACTCTGTTGTGTGTCTCTTGGCAGGCGAAGAGAGCGGTGCAGCGGGGAGCCACCGCCGTCATCTTTGATGTGTCTGAGAATCCGGATGCCATCGACCAGGTTTGTACACACCTAGAATTACCCAGGCATTCAGCGCTCCTAGCAACGCGGCAACCGTCTAATCTGTGCGTCTGTGAAAAGACGTCTCTGCTTTTCACTTCTGAGGGAAGCTCGGCAGCACGCCCTGCCCTCCCCGACTGCCGATGTGTGCGCGCCGTTTGTGCAAACAATGATCTTTCTATGTATAGTCAGCTTCGCTCATTCATCCGTCCTAGGCCTTTCAGCTGCGGAGCTCGTCTTTTGGAGGAGCGCACTGAAAATGGATATCCAGGTTCAGCTTTCACTAGACCGTGACCGAACTCTGTTGAGCTCATAATTGCACAGGTAGCACACATTACCTCACCTCCTGAGAACAAGAGAGCTGAGTGAGGCTGGCAGGCCACAGTGAGCGAGTGCAGTAGTCGTGAGTCGCATGCTTCCAGTCCGGCCTGACTCTCGTTTCTGTGCCGTTGAGGAGCAGAAAACTGAAGCTGCTCCTCTTCTCTGAGCGCCTTTGTCGCAAGAATTCTCCTGTGGTATTCATCCTTGCCACGCCAGGCCTGGACTTGCAGGTTTTTCTCTCTTTTTTTTTTTTCCTCCTCCCTCCTCTCTCCTCGCCTCTTCTTCTTCTCTGCTGCTGGGTCGTAAAGCGCGTAGCTGAGAGATAAAAGGGATTGCGCGGCGACCACATGAAAGGCAGCGCTTGGGCGGCTGTGTTAAATTCCCCCGAGAGGCTTTTCCAGTCAGAGCAGCCCGATCGGCAGAGGCAGGAGCCACAGGGCCGAGGGGCAGGGAGGAGGAGCTTAGGGGAGAATTAAGGTCCCAGGGCCAAAATTAGGAGAAGCTTTATGAAGTTAATGCACTTGACAGCCTTTTTCTTTTCCGGCTCCTCTCAATTTGTACTGCAACGCGAGGTGAGCGAAAGTGGAAAAGTTTAAAAAGTGATTCACACGGATAAAAAAACAACTTCTAGTTGTACTCGCTGTCAAAGGTAAAACTCCCGAGTCATTTCTTAAAGCGGCCAGGCCCGGATCCAGCCAGACATCAAAAGACGTTTATACTTTTAAAACCAGAACGTACAGCAGCGTCTCGTGGGGGGCGCATGCATGACGACAGCAGAAGAAATAGCGACGGTGAATGTCCTCCGTGACGTTTCCCCTGGGCTTTTCAAATTACAGATGCCGAGAGCGAGAGGAGGAGTGAAGGAGCACGGCGAGCGACTCAAAAAGCTCGATTCATTGACTGGTTTCCTCCCGCCGCCTCTGGTGGAAGCGTGGCCACGGTTTTCCATGCCTCGGGCCCTCGCGGGACGTTTTTTTTTTTTCCCCAGCCGGGAGCAGAGCCGGTCCCTTTTAAATTCAGACGGTGGTTCCCGGACTGTTTACCCTCGTAGACTCTTAAAATGAAGCTCTGTGCAGAAAGTTGCACGAGCTGCATCCGGCGGTCAGTTATGAGCAGAGACTGCCTACCTGAATACATCACTCTCCAACCCGCCTATGACACCAGGCATAACATTACGACCATATATTGCGCAGGTCTCCCTTGTGATGACTCGACAGAGAATGGACATGGACTTTCTGAGGGTGTCCTGTGGTGTCTGTATTGTTACTGGGGGGCCTTTGAGGGGAGGGGCCTCTGTGGATCATCCCGTCTAAGCGTTTTCGCTGCTGCCATCAAGGAGTGTCATTGCTATGGGGTGGGGGTGCCTGGTCTGGTCTAGGTGGGTGCTACATGTCTAAGTAACATCCACACCAATGAATGCCAGGTCCAGAAGTTTCCCAGCAGAACATTGAGATGTTGCAAGATGGTCGATGTTTATCGATTCTACGTGTTTCATTCCGTTTCTTCCCGTCTAAAGGAGTTTTTGTCAGGGTTTTGTAAAGCGTCCTGAGATAATTTGTGTTGTTATTGATGCTGCATAAGTAAATTTTAACTGAAAATTAATTTAATAAGAAAGGGAAAATCCAAACGCCCAATGCATCAACCATGTGGCATTGCAATCCTTCAGTGAATGGTTGATGCAGATGCATTTCAACACCTTCAACACGCCAACGAAGGCTTGCAGGTTTGACTCCACCCTGTGCCTCTGTTGATCTGTCCTCTAAAGGCACAAAAGACCAAATAAAAAAGCTAAAGAAAAGATTAGTTTTTGCCTTTTGGAAGGTTACATTCAAAAGCACCTGTGTTTGACGTCTGTTTCCTTGTCCTCCCTTCAGCTCAACCAGGTCGCCGAGGATCCCCTGAAGCGGCCCGTGGTTTACGTGAAGGGCAACGACGCCGTTAAGCTGATGAACATCGTCAACAAGCAGAAAGTGGCCCGCGCTCGGATACAACACAGACCGCCGAGGGTAAGAGCCCTCGCCGCAGACCCCGAGTTTTAGATCCGAAACACCGAAAATCCGGCCCTGAAATCCGACCCCTTTCCCCTGTTCTCCACCCGCTCTCCGTTAGCCCCGAGGCCGAGGGCTTTTTCACAGCACTGCGAGAGATTAATATCAGCTATTCAAAGAGCTGTTTGTTTGCTTGGAATATTTGATAAGAGCACCAGCACACTTTGAGGTCAAATAGCTTGACATAATGAAAGCCCCGGGAGTAAAGACGCTCCGATAAGAGAGAATTTCTCTGGTGAGGAATACGACAATCAGTGCTTTCTCACCGAGCTTCCAGCGCTTGTTTGAGGCACAAGCGGTGAAGTCACTGGAAAGTGCTCCTCAACACTTTAATGTTCGTTCTAAATGAATGCAGCGCGCAGAAAGTGATTCACGTATGGAAATGAACTGACTCGCACGCATCTATTCGGGGGAGCGTCAACGCGCGAAGGTCACATTTGTGCTATTTGCATAATGAATAAGTCACGACACCGAGGGCTCTACAGACGTTAATCAAATATCCTGAACTGCTGCTGAATGCAAAATGTATAAATGTGAGTATAATTTGTGGAGATTATTTAACGAAGGTCTGTTTCTGTCGCCCTCCTTTTCCCACAGCAGCCCACGGAATACTTTGACATGGGAATCTTCCTGGCGTTCTTCGTGGTCGTGTCGCTGGTGTGCCTCATTCTGCTCATCAAGATCAAGCTCAAGCAGAGGAGAAGCCAGGTCAGTGTCTGAACACGCCCCGAAGCGCATGGCGGCGGCTCGGGCCTTTTCCTTTCTGGCCGGCACCGCTACGCAACGAGCGAGGCGACGGTAGCGGCACTTCCTCCGATTGATTCCTCTTGCACGCTGGAGCAGAAAACCTGCGGCGGCATCCGTTCGGATAGGTGCAAGTGACGTGGTCGCTGCTTCCTTTGGTTCATATTTAAAAGAAGTGCTTGTAGAGTAAATACTGCTCCAACAGTAACTGTAAATCCATGACATTCCTGCGGGGTTTGCCCTCACAAGGCTACAGTTAATTACAAAGTGGAAACTGAAATTTTAAAGATCCTCATGTTTGTCAACCATGAGCGCCATCCCAAAGTTCATTGCTCTCTTGCCGATTAGAGTATCCACATGTCCCGGCGTAAAGGAAGAAACACCCTCTGGAGGCCGTGGTTTAGTGAAGCCCGAGCATAAATAACTGTCTTGTAAACAAGTGATGCACCAACCGCTGTAAATCACGTCTGGCTGCGCGCAAGTCCTAATACGTCGACTGATCCCTCACCGTTTTTAGCAAGTGACATTTTTTGAGGCAACGTGGAGCAAATTAGAGATGAAAAGAAGCCGAAGGATTAGCGCCAGAGAGAGTTGTTAGAGCGTCAGTCGAGCGTTGCAAAATGATGTACCATGTCAAAGGAATAAGAAACTCTAAATCACAACAAAGACCCACCCACATCAACATCAGCAAGTAAACACTTGCCAGTGCTGACGTACGGGCGTTTAAAAAGATCAGCGACGAGTCGAGCCTAGCCTCCCGACAGTTTATGTTGTGTTTGCGTCCTTTGTGTTGCAGAGTTTACAGAGTTTTTTTTTTCGTCTCTTATCAAACGTGCTGACGTTGCTTTCCTCTCCGCCGCAGAGCTCCATGAACAGGATGGCCATCCAGGCGCTGGAGAAGATGGAGACCAGAAAGTTCAAAGCCAAGGGGAAGGCGCAGCGCGAGAGCAGCTGCGGCGCGTCCGATTCGCTGAGCAGCAGCTCCACCTCCGACTGCGCCATTTGTCTGGAAAAGTACATCGATGGCGAGGTAAGAAAAAGAAGGCCCGCCTCCGCTCCTGCTGTTGGGCGCCTCCCAAACCTGGATAGGTGTGCGTCAAACACGTTGGGTGTTAATTGGCCGTAACTAGACCTCCATTCACGGCAAAGGATTGTGACTAGGAAGCACAATGATCTGACGTCAAATGAACATCTTTTTAATTTATGCAGCGTGGAAAATATGAACGCAAAGCGCAGTCCAGTGCGTGTGAACGGTGAACCGGCTCTCTGGCCGTGCAGTCGTGGTCATCAAGCCGCCGACTTTGTTTTCTTTTCATATTCTCTAGACATAAAACATAATGCAGTTGCACGGACAATGGAATGGAAGTTCCCCTGATGTGCTCGGGGACCGCAGTCCTGCAATCTTTAGTGACGTTCTTTCCGGCACCTCTTTAGATGTTTAGCTCAGTCACCAAGAGCACCTGGAGAGATAAGGGTACCCAGAGCGCAATGGGTTGGGATCACGCTTCCTGTTTTTCCCCTCCCTCCATCACGTCCCTTCTTTAATCCTTAAAAGAGTCATTGTCTAAGTATGCCTCCCAATCTCGGACTCTGAGGATTTACTGTAACGCCGTTGCTCATCCTCATTTCATGGACGCTGGAGGGGCAAACCCCAGCCGGTAGCCCGGGGCAGGGTAGCTGGTGTGTGCCTTTTTGTGGTTATGTGTCTCTTCGGTGAGGAGGAGAAGAAAACACAACAAAGCGCGGCGCCAGGATTGCACAGAGGAAGTGGCGATATAAAAGGCTGAATGGCATCAAAGCGGTTTTTGAGCAACAAAAGCTTCGGTGGAAAAGAGCCTAAAGATGAGTCATGTTAAGCCACAGAGTTGAAGTATTTATGGCAGTGAAAGAGCTCTTGCTGGAAAAGAGTATTAGGATTCACAGTGTTCCTGCTCGTGTGTCATTGGGAGTCCTCCGTGGTGAATGGCTGCCTTCTGTTCATATCAATCCTCAAGTGTAATCCCGTTGTTTGTTTTGTTCCAGAAAGTGGCGACACTTGTGTTTGTGCTGCCCTAGTGTGGCATCGAGTTGAGAATGTAGAGTGTGGCATGAGGTAAAGCTGATGGGACTCGTAGCCCTCGTTGTCGCCACAATTGGGTGTAGTTTTGCTGCCACCTTCAGGACACAGTGCTGATATCTTTGCACCCGGAGACATCATGCGCATGTCAAACACCAAGAAGTTTAAAACAGGTTATTTATCAAAGTTAAGATGCATTTGCCGAGACTTAGTTCTTGTTTTTGTTCCTCTTGCAGGAGCTGCGTGTTATCCCCTGTGCTCACAGATTTCATAAGAAATGTGTCGACCCCTGGCTGCTCCAGCATCACACCTGTCCCCACTGTAGACACAACATCATTGGTGAGTTCTTGCACAACCTTGAGATAAAAACTATTTCGCTCCTGGTTGGTTTCTGAAGACGTGCCCAATCTAAGAGAAATCTGATGATTCTTTACTTCCTTACGCAGAACAAAAGAAGGGAAACCCCGGACCAGCATGTATGGACCCCGGCAACCCGGTCCACAGCAGGCAGAGGGTGGTGCTACCGGTTCATTATCCTGGCAGGGTGCATCGTGCAGGCCAGGTGACGGCTTACCCAACCAGAACCAGTATGGACCCCCATGGCAACCCCATCACCGTTCTCACCGTGGACCAGCACCCAGACCCTCAAGGACTGTACCCGCCCCAATCGACGTCTGCTTTCCTACGGAGCTACCACCCCGCCCTCCATCTGGAGCACTCGCTCAACCCCCATCACTGTGGATTAGAGCACCGTGCGCCCCCAGGCTACGCCGCACAGCCGCACCATGCCGCTTTTAAGCGACCCAAGTTCCACGGTCGCAGCTTTTCCCGCGCAGCCTGTTTTTCGCAGTATGAGACCATGTACCAGCACTACTATTTTCAGGGCTTGACTTTCCCGCAACAGCCTGAAGGCGGCCAGGGGCCTGCTGTGGCGGGGCAGCTTGGTGGCGGAGGAGGAGCCCACAAGGCGCACCACAGCAGGGCCTTCCAGCCAGGACTGTTGTACCCCACAGTGGTACACATGGCACCTGCCTCTTCTTCGAGGATAGGTGACTCCGGCAGCACTTCTGGTATGAGCTGCTATCACGGCCACCGCTCGGTGTGCAGCGGTTACCTTGCTGACTGTCCTGGTAGCGACAGCAGCAGTAGCAGCTCTGGCCAGTGCCACTGTTCCTCCAGTGACTCCATGTTGGACTGTACTGAGGTCAGCAACCAGGGGGTATACGGTAGCTGCTCAACCTTTCGCAGCTCGCTGAGCAGCGACTACGATCCTTACGTCTACCGGAGTAAGAGTCCGTGTAGGGGCTCGACAGGGGAAGCAGGGGCTGCAGCTTGCACCACAGTTTCTGCCGAGGACTCGTCATCTCCTGCTCCCTTGGGACATGACTGCCTCCAGCTCCCCTCAGGAGCTTCGGGGTATAACTCGGGGGACCACCTCTCCAACTGCAGCTTGGAGCCCAACTACAGCAGTCGCTCATCACTGGAACCCAGGGAGAACAGCAACACTAGCACTACCTCAGCCGGGGCTCCAGAGACTGTTGGAGCTGACAGGGGAAAGGGGGCACAAGAGGAGTCGGGGGAGCACGGGGCTGCAGCGTGTAGCTGCTGTTTCGAGGTGCTTCCTCCGCTGTGGAGTGCAAAGGACAGGACATGGACCAAGCTGGGCATCTGGCCTCGGGACGCTGTCGCAGGGGGGTGGACTTTCAGGGCTCGACCTCCAAGAACTTCTTTGCTCCTGAGCACATGTGCCCTTCCTCAGAGCAGGTGAGCTATGAAGGGCTTCCTTGCTGCTTCTACAAAGAGATGAAGGTCCACAGGGCCACAGCAGGGCGCTATGCTGAGGACTATGCTGTTAATGTGCAGTATGCACATGCGGACTCAGAAGCCTGTTCTGGACAGGGCTGCTGCGAACTCAACCAGAGAATACCCATAATTCCCGAGGACACAGACTGCGAACTGGGCTTGGGGTTAGAGACGCACAGCAGTTTATTACCGGTCAGCGTCACGGTGGAGGCGGAGTTGCGGACAGGGGAGCAACATGAGCCCAAGGAGAGGTACTTCACCTCGGGACAGTTCAGGGGTCAGTCGTACCCTCAGGAGGAGGAGACCAGGGCCTTGTTTCACCCTCAGCTCACTGTAAACCCCACTGCACTGGGAAGCAGTGCTTCACCTAATGAGGGAGGTCTGGGCACATGAACTTAAGTCCAGAGAGAACGGGACTCAATCACAAAACGTGGTACCATGTCAGTCAGTTAACGGTTTAAACCCTCAGTTGCCTTGTTCTAACCTTGCTCTCTGAGCACTGAATGTTATCATCTTAGGATTGTGTGGATTTCTACTGAAATGGCCTGTCATTTCTAGATATAGGATGTATCAAGTTCATTCCTGTGGCCACAAACGTCTCAAGCCTCGGAGACAAAGTAATACTACGAATTTGGACGCCAATGAGGTTGGCATAGGCATCCGTCTGAAGGCTGTCCGCTGCCGCCAACGGTTAGAAGCCTGGGCCCATTTCTTATGAGATCTTTTTCAGATTTTTATAAACTAAGTCTAGACTCCCATCTTTTGTCCAAGCCCCAGGAATCTGAGACTTTTCTCAGCCAACGTACACTCTTGATTCACAAACATCTACATGTATACGGTTTGTGTATATGCGCACATGAACAGTGACTGCCTAGAAAGCTTCAGCCACCAATTGAAATAGGTTCTATGGACATAGCTATACCAAAACAGAAAGACATGATTGTTTTTGTTTTTTTATACTTTTTTTCAAGAGCAGGGAAATGGGTCTTTCAACGTGTCTGTGGCCCACAGATTTCTCTAAGGAGAAAGAGCTATATTACAGGAAAAAAATAAAATGCATAGAAATGTGAATGCAAGGCTGACACTGGTCTCTATTCAGAACGCAGAATTTGTTTTATGAATTGCATTTCTGTCCAGCCGTTGGCCTAGCCGAATGGTAATATCTAAAGACACTGCACGGCCGCTGGTCAGACATCAGACCGCAAAGAAGCGCCAGTAGATCGGCAGAGCGCCGCTCATTCAGAAGCCTGTTAAAATCTTTGCCGTCACCTACCCGATTTCCTCCATGAGGCGTGCTCTAATAAATATCTATGAAAGGTTCTAGCGTGTATCTAAAGGCCAAAGGAAAGTAGCTGGAAAAGACTCATATTTCATAAGGGTTCCTTATTGTACTGTGACTTTTTTTTTTTTTTTTTTATAAATGATGCAGTTATACATACCACAGTGTATCCGTTTGAATCATATCGTGCAGAGCATAATACATACTTGCAATATCAACGCTTGTCGTTCATGCCTTTCTGTTTGTCCTGCAGACTGTTTTTTTTATACTGTTTCTATGAAATATACACATTCTCTACACAGAGGAAAACCTGAAATAACCATATTTATAAGTTAACCCAGTGCTGTAATCAAGTGAGAATCTAATCTTGCCTTTTGCATAGAGATATGTACCTACTGCAAATATAACATTTTGGGGTACTTGAGTCACTATTTAATTTTTTTTTTTTTGTTATTGTTTCTAGCACTTAAGAAGATAAAAAAATGTGTACAAAAATTAATATTTTTTAATTTTTTAAGAATATAATTATTTTCTGTCATTACCATTACAGATGTTTTAAAGGATAAAAAAAAGAGGCTAGAAATCAATCTGTGTATATTTCTGTACCTGTATAGCAAACACATTTCATAAATGGAAATATGTTCTCTGAATATTTATTTACTAATATATTTATCTTTAAGCCATGTCTTATGTTCAGAGTGTATGAACGTTTGAGTTATTTGGTTGCTTATTATTTTTGAGAAAAATCACTAACATGAGACTTTGTATATACATGGTAATTGCACACAAGACGATTAAATCTTCTCTGACCAAAAAACTGATTTTAAAACTTTAGTACCATACAGTTTTGTAATTAAAGTGTACAAAGATCTGTAAAATATACAGTTTTATTCAAGTAACTCGTGTTGTGGCGTTCTCCTTTTCATCACCTAGCACCATCTACACCAGGGGTGTCAAACTCATTTTAGTTCAGGGGTCCACGTACAGCTCAGTGTGATCTAAAGCACGTCAGGTCAGAAATATTAGAAATACAAAGACCTATAAATTTGTTTTAGTGCAAAGTACAAGTACATCGTGAAAATGTTCGTCACTAATTGGCTGATCAAACAGATTGAAACCTGTCCATACCAGTAACGCAACAAGACTATGGTGCGTTCAGGAACCACATTGAACATAGGACATTCCTTTTACTTAATGAACCTCCTCAAATATCTGTAATCTTCTGTGTAATTTCCACATTTTGCACATTTTCCAAATTCATGCCGCAGACCAGATAAAATTCTCTGGCGGGCCGGTTTTGGCCCGCGGACCTTATGTTTGACACCCCTGATCTACACTCTAGATTGATGCTCATTATGTTCTAAATGTTAGTAATAATTAGTAAAGCCGTCGCAGCTTTTAAATAATTCATTCAGATACTTTTACAGGTTTTATTGTGACGTTACAAAACAAAACATCCAAAAACTCAACGTTAACTCATCCTGACAGTTGTCTTCTGCGGTAAAACACTTTAGTGTGCCGTTATTATAGTTTCCATGACGATCACGAAGCTGTTGATTTAATAAATAATATCCACTGACCTTTGACCTTCTGTAATTGTGCAGAGAGGAGGACAGAGGAGCTCTGAGGCTTCACGTCTGAGAATGTCTGTCATTCAGCCAATAAGGCCTAAAACACGAAGCCAGTCTTTTTCTTTTTTTACATGTTGAATTGTCCGTAGGAAGCTTTTACAGAGAACATCTCACAGCTTGAAACCAGAGTGAAGAGCCACGACGCCGCCGGTGAGGTTGTAGTACTGCACGGAGTAGAAACCTGCCTCCTCGATCATGTGTTTGAACTCCTCCTGCAGAAAGAAAAACAGCAAAGGACTTTAAAACCCACAAACTACAAAATATCAGATATTTGAAATAATAAACAATAAATGTAAAAGAAACTGAACATGCTGTTGCTTGGTCCAAGAAAAGGATTAATGAATCAAATAACTTCTACAGGAAAATTTGCAAAAGCACAAAGCGGACAGAAATGAATAACTGTGTCTTACCTGGTCGGGAAACTTGCGGATGCTCTCCACCAGATACTGGTAAGACTTCCAGTCTCCAGCAATCACCTCCCCCAAAACTGGGATCATCTGGAAACTGTAGGCATCATAAAGCCTGAAAAATGGAACAGGGTGCAAAGTTAAGATATGAGAGATATTAGCAATGTACACAGGCTTCTGAGGGTGTCCTGGGATGTTGTTAGTGGGGAGACTTTGAGAGGAGGGGCCTCTGTGGATCATCCCACAGATACTTGATCAGTTTGGGATCTAGTGAATGTGGAGGCCAGGTCAACACCTTGTGATGTTCTTCTTCCTAAAGTGTTTTTGTGGCTGCATCCTGCTGGGGATGTCTGCTGCCATCAAGGAGTGTCATTGCTATGGGGTGGGGGTGCCTGGTCTGGTCTAGGTGGGTGCTACATGTCTAAGTAACATCCACACCAATGAATGAATGAATGAATGTCAGGTCCAGACGTTTCCCAGCAGAACACTGAACTGTCATAAGATGGTTTAGATGTTATTAACTTCTCAGTGGTTTTAATGTTGTGGCTGATCGGTGTATGTAGGATCACCTGGCCTCTTTGTCTTGCTTTACAGCGAAGGTGTTTGGACATTAATTAAACCAGCAGTCTGATCCAGATCATCTTAGTTCTCCCTCCTCTCCACTACAGTACCGTCACTGCTTCTCACAGCCGTAACCAGGAGAGGGCAGCCAAACTACAAAAAGCCAGCTGGTTGCATTTGTCACATTTGCATCACACTGTAATTATTTAATCTTGTTAGACGTGATTATTATTGATCAGATGCAACAAATGAATCAAACAATAATCATTGTTCCTGCAGTGAAACTGATTCAGACTCACTGGGTTCACGTTTACTCACCTTGCCAGTAATGGATTTGTCACTTTGCTGAACTCTAAACACATGAACCTGCCGCCAGGCTTCAGGACCCGCAGCGCCTCCTGCAGGGCCTAAGAAGTAATTCATCAAGGGGAAAAAAATATTCACAAGTAGAAACAAGTTTGCTGCTTTTTTTTGTGGTTAATTAGTGCAGATATACTGGTTTCGGCATATGTTGTTGTTTCTGTTTTTTCAGAAAAAGATGCTTGAGATCATTTCGTGTTGGTGTTATAACAGTTTTTCCAGCAGAGCTTTGCAGCTGAGCAGCGGTGCAGAGGCAGGCGCCGTCTAGTTCCTAAACTACACTGCTGGAAACATTTTTATTTCCCCTTTAGAACATAACTCCAACATAACCCTGCCAGGTGCCATTCTCAGTTTAGTTTTATCACATCAGGTCACTATGTTAGTGAGGTAGCTAAGCAAGTTTGTGACATCTATTCTTTATAAACTGCAAATATTTAAAGAATAGCATCTGACAAATCGATGCGTTTTTGGAATCAGCTCCAATGAGGATATCAGCTACTTGGAAATGAATCAAATGTACAAGTAAGAAGCTTAAGAGAGTCCTCATTTTACATTAAAGCTTAATTTCTAACAACACTGTGCATCCAATGCACGACATATCACATCAGCGTGGCTCACATACCTGGTCTATGTGAGTGACGTTACGAATGCCAAAGGCGATGGTGTAAATATCAAACTGGTCATCGTCGAAGGGCAGCTCCTCTGCGTCCCCCACCACCCACGACAGACCTGACATGAACACAAACACAACCTTTGAATAATTCTTATTTCGTCTTAATGCAGAACAGTTGCACAAGATGAATTTGCAGCAAGTTTTGCAACTTTTTTTCTTTTCTCATTCTGTTTACTGTTTTAAAATGCCGCCCTACCAAACCAATATCAATACTGTGTGCTTTTACTTGCATATATTACAGATTTTATTGTGCATTACTGCTGTAGTTTTTATCTTTACGCTGCTACAGCTTTTACTTTGATTGCTTCCAAACCAAAGAGCTGCTTAACTGCATTTATTTGATTTTTTTTTTTCAGACAATAATAATAAAACATCTTATTCTAAAGAGCTTTGGCCAAATAAACTGGACAGCTTTGATACTTGTGTAGTTATTGATCTATTCTTGTCATTTCTCTAAGGCTCTCCGTTTCATACTCAGCCCTGCAGACTGAGATAAAAAAATCTGGGTATTTCCAGCGTCTAAACTGAAGTTAAAAGCTTACCGGCACTGATGCCCATGCCGTCAGCTTTCTGCTTGCCCACTTTCAGCATCTCCTTGTTAATGTCGCAGACGACGGCTCTTGACACCCGAGGCTCTTCCTCGGTGGAGTAGTTGTTAGAGATGTCCTGCCACGAGAGCGTCTGGTTGGACCGCGCCTCCCGCCGCTTTTGCCGCTCCCGCTGAGACTGAACGTAGTCCAGGAAACGGAAAGCAATGTCACCTGCAGGAGAGGATCATAGCAGCAGAAACTAAAGAGTGATGCCAGCAGAGGTTTCAGTCTGCAGAGGAACACACACACACATACACACACACGAACATCAGCCTACCTGTTCCACCGGCCACATCCAGGAGCTGAGCACCGGGCTGTGGGTGCATGACGTGCAGCAGCATGTCCTTCCACAATCGATGAATCCCCAGACTCATGGCATCGTTCATGACGTCGTACTTCTGGGCCACGTTTTCAAACACCTTATACACTGACAAAGAGAACAGAAAGAGAGAACATACACTAGTCAGCCAGGGTCGTTCTGCAACTGTGTACATAATAAAAAGTAGTGGTGACAGGACGCAACGAACATTCATCACCACAACAATCAAAACACAATCACAGCAACAGCCCTGGTGAGAGGTAACAACAATGCTACTGAGATAAAGAGCAGCTTATATTGAGACAATGCAAAATTACACCAGATGTCCAACAACAACACGCAATGAGCTGCATGTAAATCCAAACACCAAAGCTAAAACAGAGGAAAGTGGGCGTTCCTAGGAAATCCCAGGGTGGTAAAACGTCTTCAAACAAAAATAAGTCAAACTGGCTGTGTTTGAGATTTGTTTTTCATATACTATGCGTTGGATGACTGACAATCTCTTAGACACTCGTGGCGTAGCAGGAACATTATAGTGATGCCACGCCCAGACATTTAGAGTCTGTACTTTAACCCCAAAGTCAAAAACGTCAAATTATGTCCCTTAGCTTAAACATGAAAACACCTATGTCGGTTTATGTAACATAATCTAAAACAATATACTAGCTTTATCCCTTAGACTTTTAAATTCGCCAAATCCAGAATGCAACAAGCTTTATCCGTCCTGCTATATTTTTAACGTTAAAACGTTGAGAAATGTATTAATGTCACTTATTTGCATGCCGAATATTTTAGCAAACGTACACGATTCTAAACTTATCTCACTCCAAGCCATTCGATGTGTGTAAACGTAAAGATTTGTGTTGGAATGTTAAATTGCAAGATTCCCAGACGGAGTTCGTCGCACGGAGCAGAAAGCGCTCACCTTTCTTCGCCTTCTCTGCCTCGGGCACCGTCTCGAAGCCGAAGTGTGTGCTTCTGTCTTCGGCCGCATCGCTGAAACATCGACAGGCCGGCGGTGCCCAGCGGCAGCCCGGCAGCGACGACACTCCAGCGGCGACGGTGATGTTTCTGTGAGAAAGACGAACCGCTCTCCGGACCAGCAGTCTCATGGACGCGGCCATCTTGTCTGATTATACAATTATGCGACAGGATGTCGTCATTCAACTGCGACGGATTATTATTATTATTATTTTTTCCGTCGTACAGTTAGTAATAACATAAAACCATTGACTGTATATACTAGCATAAAACCAAATAAAAGGCCATGTGTTGTACTACTTGAGGGTTTTGGTTTATTTAAATTTTATAAATATTATATTAAATTGTTAGTTTGAGCCAACGGTAATACAGGCTGTACTTATTATATATGTATAATAAAATATTATTGGGTTAGGGTTAGCTTATTATGTCAGGAATATCGTGCCAGACAGTATTTATCATTAAGTTAAAAAATAAAATAAAATAAACCTGTGCAATAAAGGAATATTTGGTGCATTTTTCTTTTCTCTGGGCCCTGTTTAATATATGATTAATGTTATTTTCTTTAATTAATGTACATTGCCCTCTGTGGTACCACTGCAATATGAATGATAAAAGCAATTTTAAAGGTATAGATGTCATAAAGCAATAAATATAGAATATAAGATTCTTTAACTGGCATTGCATTACATGACAAAGTAAAAAAAAGTATAAAATGTCATACACCAGCCTACATAATAGGCTGAGTAGCAGCTAATCATTGGCAACCATTGACTGGCATTAAAGGATTACAAATAAACAACAACAGCTGTCTACGCAGTCTGATCATATAATTGATCAGGGCTGGAATCTGCATCAGACAGCTTTAAAACAAACATCCTAACCCAAAATCTATTACTGTACATTCATTCTTTCATCTTCTGTCACCGCTTGTCCTGTGAAGGGTCACGGGTTCTGCTGGAGCCTATCCCAGCTGTCACTGGGTGAGAGGAGGGGTTCACAATGGACAAGACTCCAGTCTATCGAGGGCTAACACAGAGAGACAACCATTCCTACTTGCACCTGTAGCCAATTTAGAATCACCTATGAACCTAAGGAAAGATGTATTCATTCATTTAAGAAAAATTATTATCCAAAAACACAAATTCCTGAGGAGCAATTTGGGGATTAGATCATGCTCAAAGACACCTTGGCAGGGGACTTCAAGCGCCACCCGTACAACCACCTCAAAGAGATTCACGTTCATATTTGCGAGTCTGCTGGAATAAGTGAATCCACCACATACTTTGCATGATTAATGACTTAATTATCCAAGTGATTCTTGGTTATTTATCTAGTGCTCTGAAGGCAGGGTTGCAATGTACTCTAAATAAACAGCTTTCAGCAGCATAAGCTACTATAATAGGCGGAAAATCTCAGGCATTAAACATGCCGACGCATGCACTCAGACAACTTCAGCTGCAGCGGGGTCACTGACAATATTTCTGAGCGAGCCAATCAAAACGGGCAAGTTCCTTCACGGTCCGTAAACCTCTCTCACAGCGACCATTTCCCTCATCCGTCAGGGGAGACCAGCTCCTTTTCTCTCTCACATTAGTTCTCTCTCTCCGCATATGCCTGACTTCACTATCCCAAGTGCAGAAAGTGGCAGGTATTGTCTTCCATTCTTCTCACTTTCTCGTTCTTACAGTAACCAGACACTGCCGTCTATTGTCCCATTGTTGCCTTAATTACTGGTCGACTCGGGTTCACAGGGATCTGCTTACTCAGTCTCTTTTCCTGAGCTATGGGAAGGTTGACCGGAGGGACTCTGCAGGCTGGCGCTTTTCATGGCGACCCAGAGGACTGAAGATAAGGCTCAGAGTAGAGTTAAGGATTAATGTTACAACTGCACAATTGAGAGAGACATCAGCTTTAATCACATTTATGATTGTTTGAGGCTAATAAAGAATATTATATTACTCTGGCAAGCTAAAAAAAATAATAAATGGTACAATCCTTCATGACTGGAACACTTCAGCATCATCACCAGTAGAGGGAGGAAGAGGATAAATTAAAGATTGCCTGTCATGTATTGGAATGTGTGGTACGAAACTACACTTATTCTTCTCAAAATAACCTCAGCTTGTGTTTTTTTTTTTCTCAGATGCATACAAGTGCACAAAACACTTGTGTTACACTTGTATGCATCTGCGTTACTGCAGTTGCACCCTCACAGGACCAGGTTGCCGTACAGTTTCTCCTAATTGCGTCAAATTTTAAGAAAATTCTTAGAATCATGATGTTTTCTAAGAATTTTAATCAAAGTTAAGATCCTTGTAAAGTTAAAAGGTATTCCTATATAATCTTTAAGAGAGCTCCTAAGGTGAGATCTGTTCAGAGCAGTGAGGAGGACTTTTAAGAGGTTTAGGAGTTTGTTAAGCAAAAAGGAGGCATTTATCTGTTGTGCTATATTTCCCCATACCTGCTTCTTGGCTTGTAGTGTGACACTGGAGCTAAATGTACCTCTAGAAACACTTTTATTCTCATCGACAAACTGAGCCAGAAGCAAACACTGTTCCTCTGTCCAGTTGTGTTTCCTACTTGTTTTCTTCTCCACCGCTGTTCGGTTTGCGGAAGATCTGAACGCCAACCAGCACTGCTTTTTATCAACTGGTTAGCAATCACAGAAACTGATGAAAGCTGAGCCATTTTACCCTCGTTTATACCAAACAGATGAAAAATGACCAGCATATGGAATGGAAGAATCACACAATTTGTAGGATCATTTTAAAGCTATTAACGATCAACCAGTCACACCTTTTGCCTACCACACCTCCTCACCAAGTCCATTCCTTGATCAGAGATCTCTGGGAATGTTCTGGAATCAAAGCGAGGCTAAGTTAGAGGATTCTCTATTTAGGAATAATTTAATAATTTAGGAGTTTTAATGAGTCTCTCTAGCTCGGCCTGCAGATATTAAGACTTCTATCCATTAACTCCCATCGAATACCTTTCGTGGATTAAGAACTTCCATGGCACACGGGAGAGTAGCTGTCCTGACCAGGAAAACATCATGAAATCCGCAACTCCATCAAATTGTCCCCCTCAGGGATGTTGCTATTGGCTGTTAAAGGGGAACTACTGTTTTTTACAACCTGGACATTATTTCTGGCAATAACTATGATCGTTTACTCACCCATATAACTTGTGTAATTTGTATTCCTTCGGGAGATAATTAGCGTATATATATATATCCATGCAGTGGGACTGACTGGGGCACCGAAACGCAGCGTCTAAATAACGCATTATCTACCGCGAAACTCGTTCCTTTCACCAATATTTTGTTATCGTAGGCTAGTGCTATTCCTCGTCGAGCCCGGAGTTAGCTGTTATCGTCATCCGGGGTATACGAGCCGACCGTTGCGGGTGCACGCGCCGCTCAGAGATGACATCATCCAAGTCAGAAGGCATCATCCGGGGTATGTAGGTCAATCGACAGACCCCGGATGATGATAACAGCTCACTCAACGAGGAATAGCACTAGCATAGGATAACAAAATATTGGCGAAATGAACGAGTTTCGCGGCAGATAATGCGTTATTTAGAGACATAGTCACTCCCACTATATGGATATGTTGATCTAAATATCTCCCGATGGAATATGAATTGCACAAAAGTTATATGAGTGAGTAAACAACCGTATTTTATGCTAGAAATATAGTCCAGGTTGTAAAAGAATGCTCAAAGCTGTAACACAGGATGATACCACCTGTGTGCACATGTGTCAGGCACAGACCCATGTAAGGATATATGTATATATTATATATATATTATGTAGGTTGTGAGTCCTCCTAATATCAGAAAAGTCCTCATCTAGCAGAAATCAACCAACAACACTTCATACTGGTACTTATCACTGCCAGCATCCAAAGTGTTCCAGCTCGTTACGCACTCCCCTGCGTGTTCGTCATTTTAGTTTTTTTCTTCTCCACGGTGTTCCAGTAGTAAAGTGGGCCTCCTGCTGTTCCCTCTAAAATGTGCAGGTTGCATGCTTGACCTCACCCCAGAGGGGAGCCAATAGGTTACACATGGCACTCCCGAAACCCCTCCCTCGGTGTGTGTTTGTGCATCTCCGAGGAATCTGGGAGCCATTTCGCGTATCTGATAAGCATTTAGCTTCAAGAGACGGTGCAGATGTCCCACCGTGCTGACGCTGACGCAGCCTGAATGCAGTTAAGGGAAATCAGTTTTGCAAAAATCACGCTGCATCTTCTTTGTTTTACGCACAAAAGGGTTTTAAATGGGAAGAGGGAGAAAGGGATTAGCTTGATTTAATATGTGTGACCCATATGGGTCTCAGTAACCCTGGCTTTTAATAGACTTTACTGGTTTTTTTTCTTTGTGTATTTGGAGGAAAACAAAAGAGTAATGACAACGCAGACTTAAGAAACATGCATACAGTGTTTATTTTGCAACCAGGACACATTAAATAAAACTACAAAGATACTTCACTTATACAAAAGATAGATTATATCCCATTCACATACAAAATAACAATAATTTACTGTATAAATTAACATTTTTCACTATTTTGCTATGTACAATTTCAAGAAAACAACGTTGTAACCCCTCGTGATCATTCCCCGCAGGTGCTCCTGGTGTTGTTTTCACTGCAGGACATTCACAACAACTACAGTTTGGGACAAGACAGTTTCCGGCACTCAGAAGACAGCGCGGAATTTTCCAATTGACTGGAGGACGGGACAGAAAATGAGAGTTTGCATAATTCGCCGGGCTATCCAAACAAACATGCCCTTGTTAGATTTTAACTGTCAGATTCCGTTAGCTTGTGTTTGATTTGAACGCGCATTAATTTCCCATCGCTCTCACGTCCACGCTCGCCTCTCTTCCCCCTCACCTCCCTCTTCTCTCCACGCATGGTCTGCTCTGAACATCACAGACCCACGGGCATGTGCTGTTGTCTTGCAATAATTAACATGAGTTACAGTTGAGCAGACAAGCAGAATATAACACAGAGTCACATTTTTACAAACTTCTGATTGGGGAAACAAACGCTCTTTGTCGTTTTTAACCTCGGCCTCTGATTTTGTCTGACGCCTGAAAAATTAAAACTCTTTGGACTTGGATGTCAAAGCTGCTTCATGCGTAACACATGACCTTTTCTTTCAAGTGCTCAGGTTGCCACACGAGTCAGTAAAACTGAAAGCAAAAGTGAATAAGTACTGGTTCATCTTGTGAGCTGAAGCAAAATTAAGTGCATCGAAGTTTGGACTCTCTTTATTCATCCTGCCAGCGAGAAAAACATTTGGGATGACGCTCTGCAGAGCTCGAGAGCCCCCCTCCACACGACAGGAAAGGCCAATTACCATGCCGATGGTGCGCTAGGAGATTCTGACCTTTCACAAGCAGTTAAAATGTCACAGCAATGCACAGAAAACCGTTCCAGCTGCAAACCTGCTGTCAGATTGTGGGCAGTGCCTCTCGAGCGCCGTATCCATCGGCTGGGCGCGCTGTTCGCTTTCAACCTTTTGGCCTGAACTGAAATCTGTGTGACAAGAGTCTGCAGCGTCACATAGAATTTAGACATTTTTTTTTTTCTCTTGTCTGTGCTGAACAAAAAACGCATTCCACCTTTGGGCTGAGCAAAAATTAAAAAAAAAAGTCTCTGACAAGTCTCTCAAATGCTTTGCCGAGAAAAAACAAAAATCAAAGAGCGGTCATAAATATCAGTCCCACACTGAATTACATAATATACAACAATATTCACCCACCCCTTGTAATCAAAAGACAACTTAATGCGAACAATATGTTCAGTAAATGTCCAAGACTACACATAAGAGCACACCAAGTAGAAACAAGCGTATCTTTTAAAGCCTCGTCCGCCATTACACGAAGAGTTCGATTCCAAAAAGGGACTACGTGTTCATTCCGGAAAATAAGATCATCTAATGTTCATCGTGTAACAAAAATATAAAGGATCCCGCCTGGATTAGCCGGAACGAAGAGTCTATTACTATTATTTATTTTTCTTCTTTTTACATTTACAATCCTCTTTTGGAATGAAACTCCTCATATGTACATTGAGTCTAAGGAAGTGCAGACTTTTGAGACGGACCCTGCGTCTGCTTTGTGACAGAAACAGATGTGAGGGATCTTAGACAAGGGGAGAGGAGATCCTTAAGGCACTTGAACACCATCAAACCGGAAAGACTCCCACCCACGGCCGAGCAGAAAAAAGCCCTCAGATCTGCCCAGGCCTCTCTAAATGGCAGTTTGTCTGCAGAAAAACTGCACCTCCCCCCCGCCCCCACCCGCTCTTACCCTCCAGTAAACGAGGAGTCTTCTTCTTTCCACCCGAATCCGCTGAGAGACTGAGTGGGCGCTCTCGGTCTCTGTGATCTTTCCGTTTTGCGGCGAGTGATTCATCCCTAATTTGCTGTGATATCTACCTTCCTCCGTGTCCTGTTTCCCTCTCCTCAGAAAAGCTAGTTGTCACGTAAAAGACGTCCAAAAAAAAAGAAGAAAACAAGAAAGACAGGAAACGTAAGCACTTTGCATACAGCTCTGAAAACACAAATACATATACAACTCTTTGGATGGGAGGACTGTGGCTTTTGCGTCCGTCGTCCGTATGAGGCAGTTAGTAGTAAGAGTTAGACTACTGTTAAGCGTTTGTGGATGTGTGTCAAAGACTTCTTCACCGTCTCCTCGATGAAGGTTTGGTTAGCACTGAACTGAACTGAGTCGACGGCTGTGTTGGTGAGCCTGCAGTCTGGAGGGGTTTTTGGAGGTATGCTGACTGGTGGGGACGTCCGTGGTTAATGGAAATGGCTTCCCGCGTGCTAAAAGTGTCTCTGTTAAAGCTGCAGCTCTTCCTCCATCCAGTCTTTTGCTCTCCTCCCCCTGACGCTGCGGTCACTGACAGCCCTGCCTGAACCCTCCCACCCCCCCTCCACCTCCCTTCCCCTCCTCTTTGGCGCCGAGCAGGACGGGAGGGCTTTGCCACTTTGGACCATTCAGCAGCAGTCTCTCAAGTCAGTTGTCATTAGCCGCTCACTTGTTGGCGTGTTAGCGTAGCGCCTCATAGAGTTTCATGCATTGTCTGAGGGCCTGGCATCCGACGGGGCCCTTGTGCAGAGTAGTTGAGGGTTGGCGGTAGTAGGCGTTAACGGTTAACGGTGCGGCGTGGCACGGCGGGGGCCCTAGTTGCCCACCAGAGGGCTGAGGTCCCCGTGGTGGTTCTTTAGCTTCTTCTTGAAGAGGGAGATGGTGGAGGGCCGGTACAGGATGATCCAAGGCTCGGAGGACGCCGTGCTCTGGCTACAGCTGTCTGAACCGCTGACCGTTGGGATGTTCGGGGACCTGGGAGGAAAAAAACAATAGGAATAAAAAAAATGGAGAAACAGAATCGCCTGTAACTGCTTGTCCTCTGGAGGGTCATGGGGAAGATGGATTCCAGCTGTCATTGGGCGAGAGGCAGGGTATGGACAATTTAGAATCACCAATGAACCTAACCAGCATGTCTTTGGACGGTGGGAGGAAGCTGGAGAACCTGGAGAGAACCCACACAGACACAGGGAGAACATGCAAATTCCACAGTTGGCCATGATGGATTAGAACCCAGAACCTTCTGGCTGTAAGCCATCAGTGCGCATTGTTTATTGCAGAGGTGGAAGATTTATACCTTCTAAACTTTGCACCAATGGATATATCTGCTTTATTCCAGGCTTTTCTTGGCCTTTAACACGATTACCATCACACTCAATCCACCACTGTTAACTTAAACCAACTTCTAAACCAAAAATTTAACACCGTTTTTAAATGACTCCACTGTAATCGTTCAAAAGCGTTTCGTAGTGGCCCATTCGGTGAAACTGTTCTTAAAGTTTGGATGGAAAAGCGCTTGCCTTGCACCGCAAAAAGCGCCCTAGAACTAACCTGAACTATTTTCTAAATTACATTTTCAGCGGGAACAAGAAAAAAAATATAAATAAATAAATAAAAGAAACTTGGTATTCATAGAACAGTTTATTCTCCTGCACTGCCTGCCGGTGTTGCTGAAATGAGCAGAATCTGAATTTCCCCTGAGTAGATCTTCCGGCTCTCAGCTAGTCATATTAAAAAAGCGAGGAATAGCTGCAGTTGTGATGCAGCTAAACACAAAGGAAGCATCACAATAATCCTCCACGTGTCAATGTCATCTCTAGCTGGGTTAGGGTTATGGCCTAGGGGTAGGCAAAGTACTACTAAATGCTTTGTAATGAATGTGATTCTCGGTCACGAACGCCTCTAACGTCCTCATACTTACTTGACTGTGACGTGCAGCAGCAGCTTCGCCACCATGGCTATGACGGTCAGTATGAGGAGCGCAGCCAGCGCGTAGATGGTCCACACTGCGCACAAACAAACAGGGAGAAGCACAGCATCAAGACATCACATCTCCTACCGCCGTAATGAAAACAAACCGAAGCAGACTGAAAAGATTAGCAAGCAAACAATTATTCAAGCGCCGCTGGCACACCTGTTAGCAGTGCTCAGCCAGCAAATTGTCAAGAAACGGTGATGCATTATCAGCACACATCTGTTCTCCTCCGGCTGAGGAGTACGTCAGACAGAACTTTTGAGGCAGAGCTTTTGGGGTTCGGAAAGAATAACATTTGACGGAAGTGGAAAAATCGTCAGGACACGTCAGTCCAGCCTGCGTAGCCTTTGAGGCGACGGCTGATTGCGATCAGCAGGGAGACCCAAAGTTACTTTAACTTCTGAGTCACTGACAGGAAAAAACAAGCGTCATGTAGCATTACTTCCACGTCTGATCATAGAAGCCGCAGCTTCCCAGGGCATCTCAACGAACTGAGACGACTGCAATACTTTCAGAGAAACCAGGTCATGGTAAATGGGAGTTCTAGCTGACGAACGTCCCACAGCATTGAGGTGAAGAGAGGTGCAAGTAGAAGCAGTGGGTGTTGACATACTAGCGCTGTGGCCGGTGGTCTCGCCGCGTCCAGCCCACTGACCTGGCATGTTGTGCTCCGGTTTACCGGGGCTGGACGTGATCACATAGAGGATCTGGGAGGAACGTCCGTTAGTCGTGCCGTTGGATCTCTCGGTGACGGCGCCGCCGCCGGCCGGCCGGGGCCCCGCCGTGCTGGGCACATCCTCGCCGTCGTCCTCGTCCTCCGCGTTGGCTTCAGTCGTTCTGGTGTCTTGGCCTCTGAGCGCTGGGGAAACGAGAATAAGAAATGATTCAGCAAACCTCGAGGTCTACTGTGTGCAGCCAAGGGCCTGGCTGAAAACAAAAGGTGACAGGGCGTTCGCGGTCAGGGGCCCACGGCTGTGGAATGATCTGCCTGAGCAAATCAGGTCAGCTGACTCTGTGTTCTCCTCTAAACCTCTGCTTAAAACAGACTTCTATCAGAGAGCCTTTCCTGGTTTTAATTTTTAATTTTTTTAATTTCAGTTGGAGATTTTAGACCACATCTGACCCTTTTAAAACCAATACTTTTACAAACCTAAGTGACTTACATACACAAGCTGATGGAGGCCAGGTCAACACCATGTGCTGTTCTCGTTCATGTTTTTTTGAGTCATTCCCAAAGTGTTTGTGATTGAATCCTGCCGGGGATGTCTGCTGCCATCAAGGAGTGTCATTGTTATGGGGTGGGGGTGCCTGGTCTGGTCTAGGTGGGTGCTACATGTCTAAGTAACATCCACACCAATGAATGAATGAATGCCAGGTCCAGAAGTTTCCCAGCAGAACACTGAACTGTCACAAGATGGTCGACGTCATTCACTTTTCCTGGTCATAAGGTTGTGGCTGACCGGTGTATGATATGCTAACATCTGCCTACATCACTCTACTTCTTTACCCTTGAATATATATATAAATATATGTATATATATATTTTAGCAGCTCTAAGAAAACTTTGGAAATAGGTTAAGAGAAGATGGAAGGGGCAAAGCAGCTGCCACTTTTATTATTTAGGCAAATCTATTATTTATTTCCGTCCATCTTGAAATGCATAAATCATGGCTCGGCCTCGGTAATGATGTCGGTCTTTCCATCTTTCTTCTCCACCTCTAGCCCGTAACCATCAACGGGGAGTGTGTAGAGGTGGTTCAGACCTGCAAGTACCTGGGTCTACATCTGGACTGGGTCGGCTAACACAGACTCAGGATACAAAAAAGGTCAGAGCCGTCTCTGTTTCCTCAGGAGGCTAAGGTTGTTTAACATCTGCCGGAAGCTGCTGGACATGTTCTACCAGACTATCATAGCCAGTGTCCTCTTTTACACCGTGGAGGCAGCACTAAGAAGAAGGACACCTCTGATCCAGAAGGAGGACAGAGCCGGAGACCCTGACATTGGTAGCAGATGGAAGGACCTTGAAGAAACTCTGGTCCATCATGAAGAATGTCCACCACCCTCTATTAAACAACTTAAATATCTTTCATATCTGTTCCTATGTGATGAAGCTACTAGACCATCCATCCATCCATCCATCCATCCATCCATCCATCTACAGATCCCTGCAATGCGACCCATCAGCTCTTCAACATTGGCTGTGTTTTCTCAAGACGAGCAAAGTGGAGTGTCCTGAGGCTGAGACACAGCAGGGGGGCGTGGGTTGTATTTTTAAGTCGAGGACATAGATCACTTAGCGGCCCTGTAATTATTCCTGTGTGTGAGCCGGGCCGTCGCAGCGTGCACACCGTAATAGGATCCACCACGCTGGTCATGTTGTTGAAAGCGTACGCAGCAGGGGCACGAGTCAACGCTCAATACTAACTGCGTTTGTTAAGAAACCGATTGACTCTGCAGAAACACTGAAACGTGCTGTAAACATGTGGCGCAGAGAGCCCCCCCCCCCCTTTTAACCGCTCCAGACATGAATCAAAAAGTGTTTGCAATAAATTCTGTTTGCTTTAACCTGCTTACAGCGCCAGATGGACAGAGTTCGCTTCATAAAACAACAGCGGCAGGGAGCGCAGGCTATTTCGACTCATTTACGTGTTCCCGGAGGAAGGCAATATCCTAAATGAGATCTCCTCTGCCTTTCATTTACTTTACTCCCAAAACATAGCGTAGATGGGATTTATTTAAAATCAGCGTGTGAGTTTAAAAAATTTTCTCGTCCGTCCGCCGCTTCTGAGAGCTGTGACACGAAGGGGGGGCGCTGTTTGTGACGGTCGCTCGGCCCTTTCTTTTCTTTTTTCTGTTTTGTTTTCATACATTTTAATTTGAGTAAACAAGGTTTGGAGGCAGGAACCAATCATTAATTTGTGACAAGCACATCTCACGAGCTCTGAGCTCCAGGGCCCAGATTAGCTAAACATCCTCAGGCTATAAGTAGAACCTAGAACTGGGCGAGGCAGAAGAAACGCAAAGAAAACAGCAAATGTTTAAATGCGAGTCTCACAGCGGGGTGAGTTGTTGGAGGTCTGGGCAGCTCAACAACAAATCAATAATTATCGATGACGGCGGAGCTGAAGGGTCACACAGCTCAACACTGTATGTCTGAATTTGATGCCATGTATCATATACAGATCAGGCATAACATTATGACCTCTAAAACAGTTGTGACTCAGAGATAATGGGCCTTCTGAGGGTGTCCTGTGGTGTCTGGCAACAGAAGGGGGGTCTTTGAGGGGAGGGGCCTCTGTGGATCATCCCACAGATACTTGATCAGTTTGGGATCTAGTGAATTTGGAGGCCAGGTCAACACCTTGTGCTGTTCTTCATGGATTTTTGAGTGTTTTTGTGTCTGCATCCTGCTGGGGATGGCTGCTGCCATCAAGGAGTGTCATTGCTATGGGGTGGGGGTGCCTGGTCTGGTCTAGGTGGGTGCTACATGTCTAAGTAACATCCACACCAATGAATGAATGAATGCCAGGTCCAGAAGTTTCCCAGCAGAACACTGTCACAAGCTGGTTGATGTTAGTCACATCTCCTGTCGGTGGTCATAATGTTGTGGCTGATTGATGCATCTTGTACATGTATCATGTTTAGATTCTACATGTATCCATTAATCAGATCTATGAAGTTCTACTCAACGTTTCTTCATGTTAAAATGAGGTTCTTAGTGGTCTGGAGATCTTAGGTCGGGTTTTGTAAAGCGTCCTGAGATAATTTGTGTTGTTACTGATGCTATACAAACTGAATTTAACTCAAAACTAATTAGATAAGAAAGGGAAAATCCAAATGCCCAATGCATCAACCATGTGGCATTAAAATCCTTCAATGAATGGTTGATACAGATGCGTTTTAACACCTTCAACACTCCAACCAAGGCTTTTATCTTATAGCCACAGTCCTCGGCTGTGGTGCTTTAGAAGGTTACATTTGAATGTTGTAAGGTAAAAAGGTAAAGCATGTCCAAAAATACAAAAACAAGCCTTTAGAAAAGGCTTAAACTATTTATTTTTTTGTGAGAATCATGTTGGAATGAGCCTTTTCCTTTCCTTGTCCTCCCTCAGCTTCTTTATATATATATATATATATATACAGTATATATTGTTTCACATCAACCTCAGCCCGGCCTTGTTCCTTGCTCTCTCTGTTATTCAGTAAAACTTCCTCTCGGCCGCTCGGCAAGCTGCTCTCAACCAAACAAGGTCGAAACACTTCTTCTAGAGACCGTTTGATCCAGGACTGTTCAGCTCTGGACGGCGGCTGGACGTGAAAAGCAGCGTGGGACATTCTCCGCTTCTCATAAAAAAAAAAAGAAAACCCTCAACCTGACGCGATGTTCCCAGAACGTCCCACATGTTCCCCATTTGCAAACAAAATACCGCCGCTCCGAAGCCAGCTGCCATCGTCATCTGAGAGCGATTACCCCGAAATTGCAGCCTCGGCCGCTCAGCCCGCCACCGAGGAGATATCGAATACACTATAAATACTATTGTCTTTCTCTCCGTCCGAGGCGTTTCTGTGCATCCGTAAAAAAAAAAGAAAAACCTATTACTCGGGAGGAGGTGACCTTTTCTCATTTCGTGTCTCAGATTCCATTCCTGGGCGGCACGGTGCCTCCCGCAAAACCAGATCGGCGATGTCAGGAGAAAGGATCGCGCCTGTCGTCGGGAGGTCACTGGATGTCGACCCTGTGATATTGTTTTTACTGTAACACCACCAGGCGAGAAAAATGACACGGGATTACAAATGGAGGCAGAGAGAAGGAGGAGCGGGGACAGATTGCCTCTCACTGCGGCGGCCTGCGAGCTCGAATGTCACCTGCATTGAATTACGCCGGGGCGTGCTTTGTTCATTGCCCCAGAAATTAAACCGTTAAATCATTTTTCTTGGCACGTTCAGACTATTTATGAGAGGACATAGTGAAATGTGAAAACAACTTCCAAATTAAACATTTTTCATATTAGCCTGACCAAAAAAAAGGAAATAAACTAGTCCGCTGTGAGTTTCTCGGCTCGACTACGTGGTGAAATCGGAAAATCAGAACGTGCGATTTGTAGAATGAGAGCGTTTTGTATGTAGACGGCGTAAAAAGTTGCCGTGGAGTGAACTCTAGAGAAGCGAAGCAGTCTGCCACAGCTTGATAAGAGAGCGAGTTCCGAGAAAAACAAAACATTATTTAAATACGCGGCATCACTTGGGGCTGTGAGGCATTGACTAACAAATGAAAAGAGAATAGGCCCTGCCGGTGGCGTGACAACAGCCTGGACAGAACCAACAAGCGCTAGCTCTCTGAACCCAGCATGCAAAGCTGCGTGCGACGTGGAGCCCGGGAGTCTGCACACTTGATCATGCAAATGCTGTCCTCAGTGGGCTTGGAGGGTTCTGCAGTAAAAGCAGGTGGACACTAGTCGCAGTGAAACCCAAGCTTACCTTGGTAAAGAAGAGCAAAGCCCTGGGCCTGGTTGGTGCGGTCCGAGTAGAAGTACAGTATCACAAAGTCGCCCGTGATGTTCACCAGCTCCCTCGGCGGGCTGCGCCAGTCGAAGCGGGCCACCACTTGGTTGGTGTAGCCGTCCAGCAGCTCCACCATGTCCGTCTGGTCGGAGATGTCGAAGAAGGTGAAGTTGAAGAGGATGGCGGCGGAGCCGGGGACCTGGATGGTCCAGTAGCAAACGCGGCCGGGCGCGTACTTGTCGGGGAAGTCGGGGGAGTAGATGACCCCCGACGGAGACGAGTAGTTGCCGCCGCAGGCGCCCACTCGAGCTGAAAGGCAGAGAAGATGTGTGATGTTTGGCTTTGGGTTAGAAGTTATGGATTTTTTACAACCTGGACAGAAAATTTTACTCACACATATAACTTTGGCGTCATTTGGAGTCATTCGGTAGATAATTAGATCAGCATATATCCATATAGTGGGAGTGAATGGGGCACCGAAACGCAGCCTCTAAATAACACATTATCTGCTGTGATACTTGTTGATTTCACCAATATTTTGTTATCATAATGCTAGTGCTATTCCCTGTTGAGTCCAGAGTTATCTTTTATCATCATCCAGGGTCTGTAGATTGACCTACTAACCTCTGACCTGGATGATGTCATCTCTGAGCGCCGCACGCACCTACGACAGTCGGTTTGTTTACCCGTAAGTTGCTACTGCTAGTTTTTTACAACATGGCTGAATATTTTTCTGATTCTGAGGTTGTGGACGATGACTTTGTAGCACTAGTGTATCATAACAAAATATTGGTGAAAAGAACGTGTTTTGTGGCAGATAATACGTTATTTAGAGGCTGTGTTTCGGTGCCCCATTCACTCCCACTATATGGATATAAGTGGATCTAAATATCGTCCTAATGACTCCAAAGTTATATGAGTGAGCCAGAAATAAGGTCAGGTTGTGAAAAACAAGCTAATGAATGTCTTTTGATGGTACCGATCCAGATCAAAACAGTTTTCCTCTCAATATCGTAATTTATTTCACTGTTCCTTCTATCAGTTCCATTCATTTGGTCACAGCTGGACACAACAACAACTGACCTTCTGTTAAGTAAGTATTGTTTTTAAATTAAATTTAATAAAATATCTAGTCTGGTATTCTCCATTTGGATTTAATTATCAGCTGTTTTTTAGCGTACACAGCGGGGAAGAAAAAAAAAGCCCCTGCGTGCAATTGGATAGTCCTCCGACCAATCAGAGACATTTTGTTGTAAACAAATTCAGCTCCACAGAGCCCAGATGATTGTTACTCTTCTGTCCATCACCACATAAAGACCGCCCAAATCATTTGACTTGGCCCAGCAGATCTTTGCCCTGAGCATAATCACCAACTACGTCGCCCACAAAAACATTGTGGGCGAGGACCTTTGTGTACGGTCCAAGCTAGAAAATAGCCCCAAGTAGAAAACCCTCAAAATCAATCGGAAGAGTGAAAAAAAAAAAAGAGCTGAAGTTGGTGAAGCTCTAAGACCAACATGCATCTGACACCGTAAACTTTCAAGCTATCTGTTAAGGCGTAGCGGTGTGGAGGTCTGCGTGACCCATCCACGCTTGCGTAGGTGAATCGAAGCCCGGTTGACCCGAGTGCTTCGGCAGGGGGCACGATTGCAAAAGGGCACTTTGGATTACCGCAGTTACGTCACAGTTTGAAACGCGCAATTGGAAAAATTGCAAGATGTTGTTGTGGTTTACGGCCAATGTGATGTCATCGATTCATTCATCTTCTGTAGCCGCTTGTTCCTGGGAAGGGTCGCGAGCAGGGCCGCTGCTAGGGAATTTGGGCCCCATGAAAAGAATCTTTACATCTTTTACATACAATTATGCATTTTAATGGTATTTTTGACTATCATTACCATGTTTGTGAAAGAAGAAGTACATGACCGTTGACATGTACAGCAGGGGAAGAACTGGGCACTCTGTATTTTGAATTTTGATTAATTTATTTGCTCCAACACTGATGAAAAATAAACTCTTCCATGAAAAAATCTCAGCAAAAACAAAAACACCATCAAAATACAAAATGGGCATATATGATTACTCATCATTTAAGTAGAACTTAACATATATAAATATACGTTGCCGACTGAGTCAAGCTTCCTTTTGCAACCTTGCAGTCACTGGCCCTTTCTCAACTTTTCTCACCAAAAGCCCAATGCCAAGCCTTCTCACGTGCAAAATGTGTTTGCGGGAACCTCCCAAAGGGATCAATAAAGCTGTCTGTTTATCTATCTATCTATCTATCTATCTATCTATCTATCTATCTATCTATCTATCTATCTATCTATCTATCTATCTATCTAAATCACTTTCAGGTCTTTGAAGTCCAGCTATCTGGCCAACTGACTCTCATTTGACAAGACTGCAAAGTCTTTCCTGAGACATTGTGGACCTCAAATAGTTTCATTTTTAGTTTACAGAACGCTCTCTCACCAGCAAACCTGTGCCGCTGTGTGACAAACTGCCGGTGCGCTACCTGCAGCTGATCCAGTCGGACTGAACCATTTTACATAAATAAATAAAGTTATTGAATCCGTCTCCTTCACCCCCCATTTTCGACGCCCCAGGTCACAAAAAAACAGCGAGAGGTGGGGTTCACCCTGGACAGGTCTCCAGTCTATCACAGGGCTAACACAGAGAGACACTCACACCTACGGCCAATTTAGAATCACCAGTGAACCTAACCAGCATGTCTTTGGACGGTGGGAGGAAGCTGGAGAACCTGGAGAGAACCCACGCAGACACAGGGAGAACATGCAAACTCCACACAGATAGTCGAACCCAGAACCTTCTTGCTATGAGGCATCAGTGCTAGTGTCTTTCGTCTTATTAGACTCTTAAAAGGTGCAGTAAATTGGAAATAACTGCCACATATTGAAAGTTTTCTGGAGAAATGGGGCAACAGAACCAGCTCACTAAAGTCCAGGTGGACATTTCGAGGCTTAAAGGGTTAACCCTCGTGCTACCTTTGGGGTCTCTGGGACCCCGAGTGAATGGACAGACAGATAAACAACATGCAAGAGGATAGCACGAGGGTTAACTTATTGATGGACATTGTTACCATGACAACACATCACAAATTGTAGAGTCCAACCGTCGACGGAGCACAGCGCAGACGGGGAAAAGGACCAAAGACTCTGAACGTCAGTCAGCACTCACTGTCAAAGATGATGACCCAGCCGTCTCCGCCGCAGGGCTGCGTGTGGTCGCCGAAGCAAACATGGTTACACTCCATGCCGGGCGACTCGCCGTGGTCACGCAGGTCCACTTCGTTGCCGCAGAAACAGGCGTATCCTGACTCCATGCCGGCGAGCTGCGGAACACAAAGAGGGGGGGGGGGGTTGCGCAACTCGCTGCGTCACATACTCAAAACAAACTTTGGGCAAAGCCATTCATTATAAATCCATCTGACACGGCCGCCACAAAGGGAAAACACTGAAGGGCCCACTGCGCTGAGTGACAACACGCATTTAGAGGAGGAAACACAAAGATTTGGGCTGTTCTGTGAAAATATTCAACATGAATGTTTTTCCATAAAATTATGCGTGATTACATAACCACTTTGCAAAAACACGACACATTGAAAAACAAGGAGATGTATGTGTTTCTCGGGCTGGTGTTTAACGTGCGGTTATCTGCATCTTTCTCTCTTTAAAACCTGACTCAAGACTCTAATTGCTCTTTCTCTCATGATTACAAAGATGCTGCAATCTGATTCTATATGCCCGCGAGCTCCCAGCTGATTAGACAGACTCCTTTCAAACACACAGCTGCACACATGGTGGAGAGAATGAACTGTAAAGTATAAATATGCACCTATGTGACTTCCACCGTGAGTAAACTCTTTCCGAAAGCGTTGGAGCAGGAATGTGGAACGTCAGAAAACCTTCACACACATTGACCTCGCTGCCACCGGCCGCCGTTCTCAAAAGGGCTTTTGTCCTTCGCTGCAAAGGACGCCATTGTTCAACGCTCAGGCCCTAAACGAGTTCGCGCAACTGAAGGTACTGCATCACTTCCCACTCTGCGCGGTCGTCCCCTCACAGAATGAGAATGCTCTGCCCTCGCCGAGCTGCGTCCCCGCTGCATTATTCTATCTGATGCAGCAGCGCGTGCGAACGGCAACGCGTTTGGCGGGGGAAACAAACAAGCGACGGATCGCTGTCTCGCTCATCAGGCATGCTCTTTGTCAAAAAAAAAAGTCACGCGGGAGCCGTGCTTCCGTGCGCCGACGCTCCGATTCCGCACCCAGGACGGCGACAGTCCAAGGGTAGGCAGACGATGCCAATCTGTCGCCGTTTCCTGCAACATCTGCCAAACCGAGGGAGAGGGGAGGGGGACCTGTCAGATTCTGTCAGTGCAGACGGAGCTGAACCGGATCTGCCGGGACAGAAAATGAACACCTGGCAGTGTGTTTAACTGGGACAATGGCAAAGCCGGGCACGGGAGAGGAGATAGACGCAACTGAAGGGGAGGCGCCCACTGGGCTAATAACCGCTCATTTCCAGCTGTCAGGCCTGATTTCTGCGATGATCCCTCGAACAGGAAGTTTGACGGCTGTATAAAGACGGCACCGTGGTGATAGGTGTCAGGAAACAGCCATTCTTATTCAATAAGCTGGGATGTCAGATTTATCCCACTTGGGAATGTACTAGGTGCTACCTCAAAGCGCTCCACAATGATCGAAATTGAGGTCTCCCAAAGTTTTTCCACTAGCAGTAGATAATATACTTCTCTCTGTGCTGAAAGCGGAAACGGTAGACGCTCAACAAACCTCGTCTCTTTTTGTCAAACTCGTTCGTTGGCTACACTTCATCTAATAACTTAATGCAGAGAGATTACAGCGACATATCCTCATGCAATGTGATGACATCTAGTATGACAAAACCTTCTGTGAGGTCAACCCCGACCTCCGGCTTCAAGTGGCGTTCTAGAGAACTTCCCAGTTTCAGACTTCCCAGTTTTCTGGTACGTAGCATTTAGCCCAGCATAGCTAGACTGAATTACTTCCACCAATACAGTCCTACAACCAATCAGCAAACAAATTGATTTCTTCTGTCCATCACTGCATAAAGCCCCGCCCCAAACAATCCAACCGGCCTGGAAGATCTTCGTCACCCGATGATCAGTTCCCAACGGAATGACTCCAGACCAACGTTCCTACACCTCCAGTCAGATTACGTTTAATCAAACTTTTTTAACTTACACATTCCTAATTCAGTTTCAAATCTCACCTTGTATCGCTGCTTCCTGCAGAAGCTGATGCAGTTCTGGATTGTGAGCTTGTTGGAGGTCTCACTGGTGCCAGACAGGGTAGGGGGGTCTCCGCTGTCCCTGAAGCAGCCGAGGTTCCCAGGCACTGTAAGGAAGACAGGAAGGAGACAACATTTAGGCCTCGTCCACACGTACCAAAACCATCTGTTCCCCCTCCTCCGTTTTCCCTGACATCGTTTCTAGAATATCTGCATCCACACGGATCCGTCTCAGCACGACTCAAAACGATACTTCATACTCCAGGCCTATAGGTGGCGCTGTTTCAGTTTCAGAAATTCACCAAAAATGGAGAGGAAGAGGCGGAGCATGTGCATAAAGCTTGAGCGCTGTTTACAAATCGGCTTTAGAAGAAACCAAACTCAAGGAGAAATTATATTTAGCCCTAGTAACCATAATAGGCTCAATATCTTCTCCAGCAGGAACACGAGCATGTAGGCCACCATTGTTGTTGATGTTGTTAGGAGACGTCTCACGGGATATAAGAGGTGGAAGGCTGCTCCAGGGGTGTGGCCATGACATAATTGAAACGCATTTACCCGTTTTCACCGTCCACACGAAAACTCAAGGGACCAGGTTTCAGAAAAGTGCGTTTTAGGGCAATGCGTTTACAAGATTCATTTGGAAGATCGGCCAAAACGATTCAAAACTTCTGCGTTTAAGCCAAAAAGCATCTCCGTGTGGGCGGGGCCTAAGACTCTACGCGTGTCTTGATCATAGACAGTGCAGCAGTAAGGGTATGTGAAGGTTTTTACCAGCAAGCCAGCAGGTACAGAGCAGGCTAGCCTTTTACTCGTACGCACCGGGTTTGTGTTTGACGAAACGCGCTTTGAAGCACCGCGCTTTTCTAATCACGGTGTTTGCGATCGACGCTTCACCTCGCAGACGCACCCAAAAGAACAATCTACCATGACACACTCGAGAAGTATTCAGGCCTCTGTCGGATAGAGTCGACGTGAATTGCCAAGAGGCAAGTCAACTATTTGGCTTCTGAAGAAAAGAGTAGAGGAGGAGGAGGAGGAGGAGGAGGAGGAGGAGGGAAGTGGGGTGAAGGGGACAGGGATGTTTGAGTCACAGCAACAGGAAAGTGGAATCTAGAAAATGTACCCTGTCAGATGTGAGAGCAAGTTGCATCAGATTAGGGATCTAATATTTTCTGCACACATGACGGTTCAAATTGTCCCAGCCTGACATGCCAAGAAAAAACAAAATAATAATTCTAATGCGTCTTTCCAGACAGCGCTTGAAAAATAGCAGCTGGACGGAGGCCAAGTCCAACAACACGGTCTAGATTAAATTAGTTTCCTAAAATTCGTTTTTAATCTTTAATAGCAGAAAGGTAATTTTTATTAGAACATTATTTATGTTATTATTACAAATGAATGTGCAGTGTTTTTTTTTTGGTTCCAGACTCTAATCACAGACATACTTTGGCTGAGCTTCCATAAACCTGAACGTTGCGCCAACACATACACCTCAATTTGACATTTATTGGTTATAACCGTCTCACTGAACTTGTTCTTGGGTCTGCAGGTCAGGTTTTGTGCAGATGGATCACTGAGCAGACACAAAGACGCTGGGAGATGGATGCTGACACCTTTGCAGATCATATTCCAGCAGCCTGCCTCTCTTAATCCGCGGTTTATTAATCAAGCATTACGCGACCCCTTCCTAATCCGGCGCGCTGATTAAAACCCGCCGTCCAGTTTAACAGCTCGGGGAAGTGCCAATAACGCCTCTGACAGTCTTGTGATTTGTTTTCCTCGCTCTGAGGTGAAACGAAGTTGACAAACAGATCTAAACGGACGACCCCGGAGTAATTTTCACAAAGCAGCTCCACGGTCTAATTTGGAGCGCTGCTGCTGCTAAAGAGCTGATCGGGAAGAGACAAGGGCAAAGACTGTGTCCAAAATAGCCGCCGGCGACGCTTTGAGACGCAACGGGGGCATGGATGCAGAAATAAAAAGCATGTGACGAAACATCCTCGCTAAGTATCGAGCGTCGGCAAGTTCAAGTTCTGATCCGTCTTTGGTGCGGAGCTCAAAGCGTGACGGACGCTTTCTGATTGGAATCGAATGGCAAATGGAAATCAAACCACTGAAAACGGGTCAAATCAGATATTCCAGTTATGCACAGGCACAAAAAGAAACTACATATTTTGATTTTGGAAGACGGTAATATGCAAATACAGGAGAGAGATCCGGCAAGCTAGAGGAAGCTAGACAGGTTTTTATTGTTTTTTCTCTCAGAAGTTAGATATTACACACGAGCCCTGTCTGTTTGTGCAGCTATTTGTGTTTTTGCTTCGGGCCCCAAATGTCTGACAAGAACGGCGAGCGCTCCGTCCCACGACAGCGCCGCACGCCGGCTCCGTCCTATAACCGAGAACAACCTCCGGAGCTTTACCTGTCAGCGGACGGGCAGGCCGAGCTCGTCTGATGACAGCGAGTCCCACCAGAGGCCAACTGGCACCCAGTTGCTGGCAGTAACAAAAAGAAAAACAGCTCGAGCGTCTTTGCAAGCCTGTTCTGATTTAGCTTTGGAATATGTTCTCCAAACAAAACCGAACGGGGCGGACGGATTAGCATGCAACTCTGAGCGTTTATACGAGATCGCAGCGGAGGGGCATCACTGGAAAGGCCGCACGGGCCTCATCCCTGCGACGTCAGCGGTTGTCAGTGTTAAGTTTCTGAAAAAGACGTGCACAACAGATTCTGCAGATTCTTTCTGTTTAGCAGCGAACGGCGTTGGAGTGGGGGGAAGAAAAGTGTGACATATTTTAGATTCCACGAGAAATTGTTGTGCACAAGAATGTCTGGGAAGAGAAGGAGGGTAGAGAGGGTAAGGACATGAGTCAGGCAGGGTGGCAGAGAGAGCAAGAGAGAGAGAAGGAGGAGAGAGGAGGAGAGGAGGGAGGGGGGGCTGCTCCTTGGGTTTGCTGACCGTAAAGTGACCGTCGAGCTTTTGGCTGCGGCCGTTTGGAACTGTGTTTGACAGACGACTCAAGCTCTCAGACCGGCAGCAAATCATTCGCAACGTGATTTAATTCACCCTAAAACTTTATAATATGGCTGTCAAAGGCGTCAAGTAACGAAGTACAAATACTTTTGTACTGTACTTAAGTAGATTTTTCAGGTATCTGTTCTTTACTTGAGTATTTCTTTTTCTGAAGACTTTTTACTTTTACTCCCTACATTTGTACACAAATATCTGTACTTTCTACTCCTTACATTTGAAAAACAGGCTCGTTACTTTTTTAACCTCCACAGATGACAAGACGTAAAAGACGTGACATGATCGGACATGATTAGAGCATCGGACTAGAGACAGAAAGTCGATGTGCGTCCTGATGTCTTCTTCTACTGTTTTAAACAGGCAGCCTGTTGATCAGTTTGAGCTCTGCTGCCACCTAGTGACTGGAGGCTTGTTTATCGTTCAAGCATCAATAAAGACACTAACTGAAAGTCCACCTGACCCCACTATTTGAGAACTAGCTACTGGTCTAATGTGGAAAAAAAACAAACTCAGGTATGGTGTGGTTTCTCTTGCTATCATTAGCTTTTTGAGGATTTTTTGGAAGCTAGTTTACAACGTTAGCAATGCTATGGGAACACACTGTTTTGATAGTATAGCTAACACTAGCTAGCCGTTTAAAAATAACAAACCAATCACCCTCAGTTTATTATTAAAAATGATCCAGATGCTCATGCAGGACATCTGGTCACGTTAAGTCTAGATTATTCTCTAGAACTTTTTCATTTTGCAAAATTATCAACGGATGAATAGTTAATGGAAAGATCTGGCAATTTTTTTACTTTTTACTTAAGTACATTTCAGAGTCTGTACTTTCTTACTTTTACTTGAGTAAAGGAGTTGAATCAGTACTTTTACTTTTACGAGAGTATTTTTTTTTACACAAGTATCCATACTTTTACTTAAGTACTTTTGACACCTTTGATGGCTGTATATGTGACAGTACGAGACGACCGACTGAGGTCTCTCATATATTCACGGTGAGACGGTGCAGAAACGAGAAGAGAGATCAACATCTGGCTGGAGACCGGCAACCTCCCTCCGAGCAAGGCAGGCAGGTAGCACTTCAATGGAGCTTTAGAAAAGCAGAGAAAAAAAAAAATCCTACTGCAGGGCTCAGCAGCCAGATTAAAGGCAGCACCGTTCTTTTTTCACATTGCTTTGACAAGAAAATTGCAGACTACAGTCATTTTATCATTCTCCGTCCTCTTGTCATCCCAGGGGCTGTGAGGCGCGGGCCGGGGAGCAGCAGGTGGCGGGTCCGCATCACGCCGGAGCGCCGCGGGTTTGCAGAGGATTGAAACGCGCCTTCGTGCATTCGCAGCGATCGGGGCGACGCAGCGGCTGCAGTTGTCCTCAAAAAAAAACAAAAACATCTGCTTTGCAGGCGCAACAAGTGCAAATATCTCCACGTAGAATAAAAGAGGAAAGAAAAAAAAAGAAAGCACACAAACACATTGAGCACTTCAAAGCTGTTGGTGGAATTTAGACTTTTAATGAGCCGGAGGGGAGAAACACGGAGGAAACACAAGGTGCATAAATGCTCCAGTCAGCCCAGACCAGACCGCTGAAAAACCTCAGGAGGTCACAGCGGGAGGGGGGCGACTCCCACAAAGACAGGGGGGGGAAAAATAGAAAAAGAAAAGAAGAGAAAAACAGATCGGAACGCGGCTTGACTGCAGCCACGCTCATCACAGCCATGCAGAGCTACTTCCCACAATGCACTGCAGACGGGGAGGTGGTGGGGGGGGCGAAACAACAAAGTGCACGGGGTGTCTGTCTTGCAGGGAAGAGGAGACAACTCTGTCACTGCTGCAGACACAACAACAACAACAACAACATCCAGACCCAAAACACATTAGAGAGAAAGAGAAAAGAACCACACAGAGGGGCTGAGCTAACGACATCAAACATGTACAGCAGGCTTTGGCAAGTGCACTTGGCAGGGAGCGCGTACAAGTAGGCTGATGAGCTGGGGGGACAAACATGTTATTAAGGAAACATAATTACAGTTATAAATTTCGATGACATCTGGAGGGTAAAGAGCAGAAGAAGAAGAAGAAGAAGAAAGCGGAGCTATAAAGAGGGCGAGGGAGAGTAGGAGGGACGTGCTTTGTTTGTAATGGGACTCTGGAAACGCTCGCGGCTATGTTCGCTCGCAATCCGGCCCGAGTTTGTGTGTTCTCCCTGTGTCTGTGTGGGTTCTCTCCAGGTTCTCCAGCTTCCTCCCACCGTCCAAAGACATGCTGGTTAGGTTCATTGGTGATTCTGAAATGGGCGTAGGCGCGAGCGTGAATGGTCGCCTGTCTCTCAGCGATCGGCTCCTCGTCCTACGACAGCCGGGATAGGCCCACGTGACCCTTCACAGGACAAGCGGCCACAGAAGATGAATGAATGAGCGTTTGCCCGCGTAAACAAGAGAGAACATCAAATTAAAGAAAGAGGAACCTTTAAAAAGCCGCTCTCACGGCGCGTAATGCGGGAGAATAAGTAAACACGATAATGAGAAATACCAAGAGCCTGAAATAACACAATTAAACCACACTCATCCAAAATTCATGTGGACTCATTGTGTGGGCTGCTGAACTGATCGTCAGCTGACTCGCTTTTATTTTCTCGTCCCGTCCCGCGCGAGGAAACGCCGGGACGGTCGCTGCCTGGAGAATTCTCCAGAAAACGCGGGGGGACAAGAAGAAAGGGGTCATTTGACAGGGGCGCAGCGAGCGCCCACGCCGATCACGGCTGATGACGCCCTGTGGTTTCACTGCGTGGGTGACGGCCTGGTTTCTGTAATGAGGGATCGCGGCGGTGGAGAAATTTATGCCACATTTCCAGAATACCCTCGCCGTTACGCCGCGAATCGAGTTCTTTAACGTTTTACGACGAGTGTAAAAAGTCTGCAGGCTTTAATGAAATAAATATCTCTTGTGTTATAAATCATTTAAGGGCATTTCTACCTTTATTTTAAGAATTACATGCAACACATATTTCTGATTTAAAAAAATAACCACCATGCAACTACCATAACTAACCAAAGATGCAACGGCACACAATTTAATTATCTTATACTCACTGTAGATACACCAATCAGCCACAACATTATGACCATTCCTACAAAGTACATCAATTAAAGGAGTTTAAGTTTAGTTTTTCGCCACTAGGGGGAGAAAGTCAATCGGTTTGGCGGCTACACTGCTTCAGTGCCAGTGTTGAGTGAAAGGAAACAGCGGAAACATATCTATATGCTTCGACAACGATCAGCCACAAGATTATGACCACAGACAGTAGATGTAAATATCATTGATCATCTTGTGACAGTTCATTGTTCTGCTGGGAAACTTCTGGACCTGGCTTCATTCATTGGTGTGGATGTTACTTAGACATGAAGCACCCACCTAGACCAGACCAGGCACCCCCACCCCATAGCAATGACACTCCTTGATGGCAGCAGCCATCCCCAGCAGGATGCAGACACAAAAACACTTTAGGAAGAAGAACAGCACAAGGTGTTGACCTGGCCTCCAAATTCACTAGATCCCAAACTGATCAAGTATCTGTGAGATGATCCACAGAGGCCCCTCCCCTCAAAGGCCCCCATCATAGGGCCCATGTCCATTCTCTGCTGAGTACCATCTGTTTTGGAGGCAACAATCAAGCCCTACACACTATAATGAAGGTGGTCATTATGTTATGACTGATCGGTGCATATAAGCCGATTTAAATCTACATTAAACCAGTATTTCTATTATTCAACACCTTTAAACTTCATGAACAGAGGGGTTTAGTCGTGGTCTGCTGACTGAGTATAAATGTTAATCCATTCTCTGCAGAACAAACTAACAGAAAAAATATATTTTTAAAAAGAATAGACTTAGACTTACATAAACTTTATTCATCCACAAGGGAAATTGCTTGTCACAATATTTTAAAATAATATTTTGGGAATCTCGATCCTCACGCGCTGAAACGTGACGGTTTTCTTCACCATGTAATGACAGTAAGCCGAGTATCTTTGGGTTTCTGGACTGTTTGCTGAATAAAAAGCGCTACCAAACGAAATGGTAAATATAATTAGCACATAAGTCATGCACCAGTTGCATCTATTGCACCACATGAGCTACATCTCTCGCCCAAAGACAGCTGGGATAGGCTCCAGCCGTTCCCCCTCCAGAAGACAAGCGGTTACAGAAGATGAATGAATGAATAAACACAGACTCTGCTTTCACTGTTTCTATTTTTCTCCAGTATCTAGCACATCACGCGTAAACTTTTTTTTTTTTTTTTTTCAGTCTTATCAATCGTTACCAGTGAAACTTTTATTTATTTTTTTGTTTTTCTGTTTGTGACACTTCATTCGTTGTTTTGTTTCTTAGCTTTGACGTCTCAGAGATCGAGTTTTGATATAACTCGATAGTAAAAGTGAAGCGAATTGCGTGCAGACAAAACAAAACCCCTGATAAGCATCTCTGGTTACAGAACGGAGAAAGAAAAGAAGTGTTTATTAAGGAAGCATCAGTGGAGGAAAAGGATCCTTCAAGGAGCAACTAATCACACGAGAAGCAGGCCAAAAAAATAAAGTCATTAGACATTATGAAAGAGGTGAGACTTTAAAAGCGCATTCCTCGAGTGCTGAAAGGCTCAACGCGAGTCATTTAAAACGCAGGTATGTCCACGCCTCCCGTCAATCCAGCAGCAGCAGGTTAAATCCGTCCCGGGAACGCGTGCACGAAGCAAGACAACAGCACTTATCACACTTTGTGTTTATGTTTTTTTTAGTTTCCACCCCGTTTTGTCTCCCTGCCGTTTATTACCTCCCCACCCCACCCCGCCCGCCTGCTCAACCTCTTTCTGTAGCACAATATATAACGCACAAACAAATACAGCTGCTGCATTTCATCACGCTGCGATTAGTCGTGTCGACTGCACCGCAGCCCGCGAGAGAATCCCAGAAATACGCCACAAACCCCCCCAAGACAAGCATTTCTGGAAACTCTGTATTGTTTGGAAGGAGATGGGAGTAGCCGTTGTGTGTTTCTGTTGGTTTTATGCTTTGTTTTTCTATGGAGGTCATAAATCCTGCGGCCTGTAACTGGGAACAGATTACAGTTAGACAATAATGGGCTTATTATTGGACAGAATGAGAGAAGCGTTTGTATTTAACAGGCTGGATGTTCAAAACATGAGACAGAGACGCAGACGCAGAGCCTCCACTCTATGTTGTACATGTTTATGTCGTGTTTAATCCCTATGTGTGTGTGTCTGTGTGTGTCTGTGTGGAGGCTGTGTTACAACAAGATTGAGATAAAGGCGATCAATGCTCCAGCCCGGGGCCCTGGGACGGCGACGAAGCGTCTAATTAGAAGGAAGAAGGACGAGCCGGAGGTTTAAATGAATAATTAGCGGCTTCTCAGACTCTTGGCTGAACAATGCAGGCTAGAGATGAAATACGGCCACCTCGCCTCAACACCGGCCCCGCTGGCGAACCAAGCGGCTCGTGTCCCGAGGAGCGAAGGGAGACCTGACACCGCTGCGGCCGTGAGATGAAAAGATTCAGCAGACACTTTGTGACCACCTCAGGTGGTGGATTAGCCGTTTATCACGAGTCACTCCCAAGGACACCGGCTTCTCGTTTGTCTCGTTTTGACTTCTGGGTGCAGAGTGGCGAGGTCTGCACAAACGTGGGACATGTGACACGATGTGCACTAATCAGCGTAAGAGAAATCATCTTATTTAGATGTTATGTAAATTTAGATTCCTATTAAATACATATTTATTCACCGAAAACAATGCAACTGTTGACCAGATCAGGGGTTCACAAACTTTTCTAAACCAGGACCCCCAAACAGCATTAGCTTCTGGCCGGGGACCCCCTTTGCAAACCTACAGACACTGCTACAAAACATGTAAAGAAACGTCATCTTTTATAATGTTTTTTCTTATTTTAGTCACTATTCAATAACTATTACGTTTGTTTAGCATAAGTGCTATATTTTCTGATTTTAGGTTTCTTTCTTGGAAACCTGTCCATTTTGCGCTAGCTACATGCTTGCTACATGCTACATGCTAGCTTGAGGAACCGTAAGGTCTTCACAGATTATGAGGTCATGAACAATGTTTTGACTGGCAAATAACATTTAGATATGATTATTAATAATCATGTTTTATGATAATGATTCATAAAATAATTCGATTGCATTTTTTAATAATGGTTAAAAATAAATCGATTATATTTTTGTAATTTTTCTAATTTTTTTTCTTATCTTCCCTCCACTTGTCTGAGGCCACCTAGCGCCCCCTGGCGGCCGCCCAGATCGTTGAAACAACTTTAACTTAGTGCACTAGTAGGCAGTTTATACCTCTGCAGAGGCTACAGCGACAATGCAAACCCCTACGCAGTCCCTTGCAACCAATCCAATCCACTTTATTTATATAGCACAATTTAAATAAACACAAGGTTTCTAAAGTACGTAAGTTCACCTCCCCAGAAATGTAACTACGCATCACAGCGACACAGACCGAGTTGTGATTGGTCCACTTGGTAGTAGCATATTCCTGCTTTAGTATTTCCGACTTATTCTCCACCTCTGCAGTTTTCGAAATTGATGGTTTTTTGGTCAATAAAGATGGAACACATGGAGGAAAGGTTAACTGAAGAGGTTCAGAGACAGAAACATTTGTACGACTCGTCTTCGGCGAAAAAACAAACAAAAACCTAGTGTTACAGATAGAGCCAGACTGAGGAGCGCACAAGTATAAATGGCTTGCACCGAAGCAGGCTACGTACGTAGGTTACGGCATCGCGTTAAACTCCACTTAAGACACAGAGGGGAAAACGTCTCGTCTGGGTACCACGCATTGATGGCCACTTGAAGCTGCAGCAATCGTTTCAACAGTTATGCACTTAAAGGTCAACGAGTCTTTAAACTAAAGTTTAAGTTTTAGGTCTGAGGATGAAGCAAGAAAGAAAGAAAGAAAGAAAGAAAGTCATGCAGTCGTTAATCAAAGGATTAAAGCAGCTGCATTAATGTGCTCCAAAAAAAAAATCACGGCAAATTTCTCCATTAGATAATTAAATACTGCACCACAGACGGTATATATAAAAGTAGTTGCACATTCTACATTTCCACATAAAGGTGACTCAGTACATAAGCGAGTTTGCACACAAGCCACGACAGTGCAGACAACGAGAACCCGATCAGTGCACATCCAACGCACCGGGACCGGCCCTGCTTTAAATCCCATCTTCACGGAGGTTTCTGGTGTCGAGCGCTAGTTCCAAACAACCCGAGAGAGATGTTGATTCAACTGTGTTTTCGTTCTGGAGGCTGCGGTTTGTAGAACTATTAAAACTGGATTGTGTTGAGCTGACGCTGGCTCGGCTAAATAACAGAAACACTTTAGAGTTTAATTCGATCCAGTTCGGCAGGAACCACAGACGACGTCCTCCAGAGCGATCAGACCGTTCTGACTCCGTTTCAACATAAACGGAACATTAGGACAGTTAGGGAGGAGGATTTGGGGCAGGACTGTTATATAAGGATGCTTTCGTTTTCATTAGTGTACCTATCAGGCATAACATTATGACCACCTTCCTAATATCGTGTAGGTCTCCCTTGGGCCTCCAGAACAGTTGGGACTCATCAGAGAATGGACAGAGGTGTTCTGAGGGTGTCCTGTGGTGTCAGTGGGGGGGCCTTTGAGGGGAGGGGCCCAAACAGATACTTGATCATGTGTTTTTTTGTTCCTAAACCGATTTTGTGTACTGCTGCCATCAAGGAGTGTCATTGCTATGGGGTGGGGGTGCCTGGTCTGGTCTAGGTGGGTGCTACATGTCTAAGTAACATCCACACCAATGAATGAATGAATGCCAGGTCCAGAAGTTTCCCAGCAGAACACTGAATCGTCACAACATGGTCAAAGTTATTCACGTCTACTCTCGGGGGTCATAATGTTGTGGCTGATCGGTGTATATCTCAACTATCTTGGGGACATGGATGCCGAACAGTAGCTCAGGCTCACAGAGCAGCTACTCTGCAGACTTTGCTTCATCGTTGTCTTACTTTTGATCAAATTTACCCCAAAATGGACAAGATGGCAAACGTCGCATGTGCATGTACAGGAGATCGCATAAGTCTCGCTGTGCAGCCGGTCCAATGAAACATTCCATCTATTATACCTGAGCAGAGTAATGCTAATCTACATTTGGCTACGCGCCCTCCTTCGTGAGCCCTAAAGTGGTTTGACCTGCCATTAATCTCCTCTCCTTTCCCCAAGACGAGCCCTAAACAACAGCCATGTACGTGTTCTCATTAGCAAACATTCTACACAACCAGCTCGCCTCGTAATCAATACCTTTAATTCCCTAATGGCCCTGCCTGGTTTTACCCCGGCCAGGAACGACGGCAGAGGGAAGGAGCCACGGAAAGAGAGAGGCGAAATCTCCCTGACGTCCCTGTGGCTTGTTTTTGTGAAAGTCTCTGCTCTCTAGTTTCTGTCTGAGCGTTTCCACATAGCAACCGCGGGCAGGTATTTGCCCCGAGGGCAGGTGTGGGCGGAGCCGCGAGGAGGCCAGAGGTCAGAGTAGTAGGGGAAGAAAGAGAGTGCTCAAGGCTCCTCCGCCTACCTCGCCAGGTAAGGACAGGCCTAATGCAGGTGAAAGGGCTTCATCAAAAACAGCTTTTGTCTTTTGTTGTCTGATTGATTGTCCTGGAGTGAAACTCTGGCTCCAGATTTAGATCGTATGAGGTTAACCTCAAACTATGTTTTAAAAGAGTTACTTATTACTTATTATTATTAGTTACTTATTCATTAAAGGGATCTATCAAGATTATCGTCTACCAGTAAATGATGTATTGGGGGACGAATGTTATTTTTCCTCCGTAACTTAGCGGTGGGTATTGTTTTTGCTTTGGTATTTGGCAACCAGTGTATTTTTTAATAAATTTTCATATTTCATATTTACACCGTGTAAAAATAAAACCTAAATTGAGAGACAAAAGTGTCCTCTTGCCAGAAAAACAGCACATGTTAATATTTATTCCTACTTTCTTATTACATGCATCTTTTCTAATGTTTGATTCATTTCAAAATTTTAGCTCTTTATATTCAGATTCAGAAAACTTCATTTGTCAAGTTAAGGCACAGGTGAGGAGCATGATGTTCTAGTACAGAGGAGTTTTTTGCACCTTGTTTCTAGCATAAAATATGGTCGTTTACTCACCCATATAACTTCACAGCTAGTTTTTTGTAACATGGCTAAATATCTTTTGATTCTGAGGTTGTGGATGAACCATAGCGGTAGCAAATTACAGGTAAACAAGACATCAAGACATCATCTGGAGTCTGTAGGTCAGTCTACAGACCCCAGATGATGATAACAGGCAACTCTGGACTCAACGGGGAATAGCACTAGTGTATCATAACAAAATATGGGTGAAATGAAAAAGTGTTGCATCAGATAATGCGTTATTTAGAGGCTGCATCTCGGTGCCCCATTCACTCCCACTATATGGATATACGAAGATCTAAATAGCTCCTGAACCAATGACGCTAAACTTGGGTGAGTATATGATCGTATTTTATGCTAGAAATAAGGTCCAGGTTGTAAAAAAAAAGAAAGAAAGAAAGAAAGAAAGAATATATTAACATGTGCTGGTTTTCTGGCAGGACGTCCAGAATGTAAAAAAACAGTAGTTCCCCTTTAAGGAGCAAAAATCAAAATTTAAATAAAGTACAAAGTTACCATGCCTTAAATGTTTTAACTATCTAAAATATCCAAGGATAATGTTTCTGTGATGGCGTCACACATTTTTCTTTAAAATAAAAAAAACACAAAAATTTGAAACATATATAAATAATCTGATTGCAAAGTGGATTTTTTTCCATCAAAATCAATGTTGTCACTAAAGAAAACAAACGATCACTGGCATATAAAGTGTTAAAATGGTGAAATTAATCAAACATTTGGTTTTTATGATTACAAGTGAAGTTGATTAAAAGATGTACGTAATAAAAAAGTGGAGAAAAATATAAACACGGGCTGTTTGTGACATTCACTCCAAACTTAGGTTACACAGTCTAAAAATAGAGTATTACGGGATCTGTGTTCAAAATTATAAAATACACACTAAAAACTGCCAATAGAGACTTTTGTTCCACAAGGCATGAGAGATAATCTTGATACCCGGCACATTGGGGAGAAATAGTTGCAAGTGGGTGTGCAAGACAGACGTTACGGTTTTTTAATTCTCACCAGAGGAGCTTCCATGTAATTCTTTGAAGAGAAGCCACATGATGAGCCTCTCAGCTTTTTTTTTTTTATTTTATTTTTAGGTCTGGCAGATAATCATTTCCATTTTTAATGTCTACGAAACAAAAAACAATAAGTGAGCTCTCAGCTTAACCGTCAGCACATGACTGACCTCATGCTCCTCCTACACATCTCACAACATTAATCTAAAGCAGCCGCAATTAGCTCACAAAATAAATAAATGTCTACACTCTGAGTCTCAATATCTGACCAGATTTTGCACAGTCAAAAGTACAGAGTCTAACAAACATCCTTCACTCTTCCACAGTGATGCCTGGACCTGCCTCAGTATGCTGGTTTGGGAGCGTTGGTTGTGGTGAAAGCTTGTATAAGACCACCTAGGGGAAATACTTTGCCTTTGAAAACAATGACAGAGAGACAGAGATAAATACTGCAGTAACAGAACCTGAAAGCATCCTTGTTTCAGGCAACCACAACAGCCACGAGGCAGGGCTGCGGCACTTCAGTCTGGGCTTGGTTTTCAAACCACATGTCCGACTTGTCTCGACCTCTTGCTTATTTTGATTAGCACTTGTTCCTGTCTCACTCGTTCGTTCTGGCATTTTATTTTTTTTCATTAAAATCTTCAAAGATTCTTAAATTAAGTAGCTGTTTGTGGTGTTGGCTGGTGCCAGACAGGTACACCGGTTCCTGTGAACGACCCCACTTGGCGTAATCCTTACTTAGACTTGGCTAATGGTTTTAGCATGGATATAAAATCATTCAGTCATCTTCTGTAACCTGTGAACTGATCTTCTGTGAAGGGTCGCCGGGGGGCTGGAGCAGATCCCAGCTGGCATTGAGCGAGAGGTGGGGTCTCCAGAATCGCCAATGAACCTAACCAGCATGTCTTTGGACGGTGGGAGGAAGCCGGAGAACCCAGAGAGAACCAATGCAAACACAGGAAGAACATGCAAACTCCACACAGGAAGGCCCCAGTCGGCCCGGATTCAAACCTTCCTGCTGCAAGGCATCACTGCTAACCACCACACCACTGCGCCGGAAACTAAATCAACCGAGTCAATAAAAGGAAAATCAAATGATAATAAATCACTGTAGCCTTAAAATAAGTGACATCAAGTTAAATGGCTTTGGGCATAAACTTGGCACAAGCATGTTTACTTTGGCCCTTTTCAGGCCTACCGTGCAGCCTGAAAGACATCTTCTCATTATCTGTGCTAGGGTTAATTGGTAATTCAGTCTCTCCTCATGCAGGCATGAATGCCTTGCATCCCCAGACTATCAGGTACATGTTGACATTTGTCTGCATGAGTGAAAACTGCGACCTGCTGATCAGGAGAATTCATTCTTTCAGAGGAATGTGCACAATCTCACCGCACCAGGACACACTGACATCAACGCAGAATAAAAATGTTGCTAACATTTGACGTTAAAGCAGAAGTTGCAAATGACTGCAGTTCCTCAAATGGCCACCAGAGGCTGACTCTTATGTGAGTCAATACCCGTAGACCTTTATGTAAAAGATGTCGTACTTTACAGCAGAATTAAACACGTTTACATTTAATTGTTAATTCCTCTATTCTTGACGACAGTACGTTTTATTCTTTTAAACTTAATTGTTTAAATTATATCAAGGCTTATGCATATTTAAAGTCACGGTTCCTTGGAGAGACAGTTAAATCTAAGGTAGCCAGCTGTCTACCTTGGCTTCACCTGGCCACCTCATGTCCACACGCTCCACCTTTTGGGACAATTTTTAATTAAAATTAGGAGGAGTTAGCAACTGCTAAAGATGGCGACAACCATTGGCACCCATGTTCAAAATTTAGGAAATGTCTGGTTTCATCCTCTTCTCCAGTAAAAAACTACAAACACCTGAACAGACATGGACATGTACATCAACTGAGGTAAAAAAAAAAAAAAAAAAGTCAAGAGGTCACTTTAGTGTTGAGCCGGGTGAATGCGGACACAATGCAGGTATCTGGTCGCATTCGTTGGCGAGCACGTCAAGGTTGACTGAGGTTTAACTTCAAAGTGCCATTTAGCGGCTTCATAAATCAGCCTTAATGAAGGAAATATCTCATCACCGCATACTTCCCTCAACGTTCAGCAATAAAAAAATTAAAAATAATAAAAAAAAACACCCAACTCCTTCTTTGTTTTAATGCCTTCAAGGTGTGGTTGGTTAGCTTGCCAGGTGGAGGTGGTGCCGCCAGTATTGAGACTATTGTTCCACGATGACAGACGGGGTTAATCAGACACCCACTCAATTGTTCAGACGGATGAAAGCCTATCCTACAGTGAGTGAGTTATTCATGAATCAGGTTGACTGAATGTTCAGATGTAAACACTTTGACGGCCCGATAACAAAAGGAGCATCATAAAATATCTCTAAGCTCAATGGAATACAGATAATGAGACTCGTTACCCGGCGCAGCAGGTTTTGTCAGCCACACAGACAATGTCTGCAATAAAAACAGACTGTAAACACTATTGTGACAGCCTATTAAACAAAAATGCATGTAATTAAAGGTAAATGTTTATCTTAATAATCCTACTAATGAAGGGAACGTCCTAAATCTTAACTGGGCAGGTAGACGTTCATTGATCCTGCTTCTTAATTCCATGTAAAATAAACTTCACTGCCCTATATTATCTTTGCTATGCTGTCTGTTCCCTCCGCTGCTGGCTCGCTGTAAAAACCCGGCCCTGTAGTGTACCGGCATCGCTGCTGCACGTCCCCGTTCTGCAGGAGAGCACAGTGGCATAACAAGTTTGTCTTGGTTGCGTGCTGTTGAGAGATGAGCATCCAATGTGCAGATCAAAGCACCGCCGTCTTGGCAGACGCTCGAGGACTTCTCCCTGACAGTTTCACTCTGTCAGTCAAATTCAGGCAGGGCATATCAAACGAATGCATGTCAGCTTAAAGTAGCCACACCAAAACAAAATGTCTTTCCAGTATGGAACGCTCTTGGGAGGGAACCATGGCGCTGTCAACGATCACAGAACATCACAACTCGGAAAGACAGAGTAGGGCTCTATGGCATCTCAAAAAAGAAATCCTTTACTCGGGTTCTGATTCAGAAAACTTTATTTCTGTGCACGTGAGCAGTTACTGTGATGTCACTTGGACATGTAGCACCCACTTAGACCAGACCAAGCACCCCCACCCCATAGCAATGACACTCCTTGATGGCAGCAGCCAAAAACGCTTCAGGAACAACTCCAAAAAAACATGAAGAACAGCACAAGGTGTTGACCTGGCCTCCAAATCCACTAGATCCCAAACTGATCAAGCCCTCAAAGGCCCCCCTTTAACAACATTGTGTTGCCAGACACCACAGGACACCCTCAGAAGGTCCATGTCCATTCTCTGATGATTCACAACTGTTTTGGAGGCACTACACAATATTAGAAGGTGGTCATAATGTTATGCCTGATATTTAAGAGCCAGTTGCCAATATCAGTCATACTGTACCTAGACCAATACTAGACCTAATTAGAAGTAAGTTTTTCATTTGATTGCCAGTCTTGTTTTGTTTTTTTCTGACTTTCTAGAAGAAAACTCTGCAGACATCGACTCTGTCCAGACTCCATCTCAAAGATAAGTCCACCACAGAACTTGTGTTGGACTTTTCAAGCTTTATGACGCCTACAGTTTCCAAATGATCCTGGTTTTGGGAGAGGTGATTGCTGGAGACTGGAAGTCTTAGTAGTACCAGCCCGATCCTTGTACTTCCAAAACCCACATCAACACACGCAACCAAAAAAAGACCTTCCGGGAATCGTCAGACTTTAACTAATGGACTCGTCAGCTGCGCGTGTTAGTGCGTGTTTGGCGAACGAACTGGTTTGACCACCAGAAGATTACCTGGTACAGTCCTTCCACCTCATTACAAACAGAGAGCACTGTCTGCCCTCCAGACAAAGGCCTGACTCAAACGTGACTGTCCTACACCATGGAGAAAAGTGAATTTCATCAATGAATGCATCACATTACTTAAAATACAATTAGTTAAATTAGATTTGAGAGACGCCATGCGAAACAAAGCTGGACCTCGTTAAACACTGACGTGAAAGGACCATGCTTAGCTGAGCGTTCCGCGGTCTGGAAACGAGAAGGACCTCGCCGCTGCAGGACAACGCTCAGATGTCACTTAGCTGCAGCAGATCATTTGCACCGGCAGCGTGCCTTTTTTTGAAATGTTTAGACAAACGCACCGCATGATGACTCGCTGCCATGAGGGATTACTAGGATCAACAAATGCAGCGACCTACGCTGTAATCCACGCTGTCTGTGACTACGCGTTCCTGGCCTCGTGTGACCTGCCTGGCAGCGTGCGGTCTACCAGGGTGTGTCGCCAGGGTGGCATGACCCTAGATGACAGGGAACACAGCTGGATAGCAGATGAGGCGTTGGCAGGCTGCAGCAGGTGCCTCAGCGAGCGGTGACCAATTACCAACCAACATCAAACGTGAGCAAAATAAAAAAAAAAGAAAGAAAGGTAGACAAAACGAAGAAGCAGACAAAACAAAAAGCCAGACAAAATGAAAACAAAGACCACTGTTGCCGTTCCTTTGGCACAATACGGTGTTTTTGAGGCTATTGTCGCCAGCCGCAGACTGAAAGCCGTGACACTGGGAGAGCACCAGCGCTTTCAAACGCAGCAGATTGAGAACATGCAGCGCCAGAAGGTGCGGCATCGCGTGGCGGCGGCGGTGGCGGCGGCGGCGGTTTCACAATAGATGAGATAGAGCCTTCGCCTCTGAAAGCTTCCCAGTGTCCCTGCAGGGAGAAGCCGTCTCCACTGAGCGAGCGTGTTTTCCTGACGCTCAGTTTCTGGCTCGCGGCAAACCTCGTCCCCTTTTCTTGAGTTACGGCGTGCTGTCTTCTAACTTCTAACACCCGAGCGGTAAAAGAGGAACAATCGTGCAAAGGGCGGCATTTGATACGGGCAAAGTTCTCAGCCGTTAGAAATGGAACGCGCGCTGCGAGGATGGGTTTACGCGCTGGACAGTACTGGATCCTTGACAAAAACAAGGCTGAACCAGCACATGGCAAACCCATCTGGAACAAAAGCTGGCCTAATTTCACCAAAGATAAGGGACCAGGCCCGAACAGAGACAGCGCAGGCTGCTCGCCACTCTCTCCTCCCAATGCACAAAGGTTTGGGATATATCCGCCGAGGCGCACTGAGCTAAATGCACAGTTGTCTGAAACAGGTCAGTCAAAACTCCTAATGGGACGCACAAAAAAACTCCTCAACGTATAAAAATGCAGTAAATGCAATAGATAGAAACATGGGTACACACATGCTATGCAGCCAACAGGCATTATTAGATGGGCTAATGGGTCCAGAGCCATTCAAACAGCATGGCTTCAGTCAAGCATGCTGCTCAGACGGGATAATAGCGGCGTAGCTGGAGGGGCTGGGAGGTTCTCGAAGCCTGGTGGTACCTACTATAATGAAAAGACTGTCTTGTTAGCCAGTCCACCTCAAGTCCAAACACACGCCGCATCATTCTTTCCCCCCTTCTTAGCTCAGCTCTGCTCTCAAACTTTTATCCGTTGCAGAGCATTCGAGCTAAATTCCATCCACCCATCCATCCCTCCGCGCATCGGTTATCCTTCCTGACGGACGCGGGAAGGAGGCCGAGGGCGATCTCAGCTGACACCGAGCGAGAGGCAGGGTCGGTCGCAGATCCACAGTTACACGCAATTTAGAGTCGCCAATCAACCTGTCCTGCAACGAGCCTCGTGGGAGGAAGCGAGCACGGTAGCTGCAAGAAAAAAAAAAAGACCTGCAGCTTTCCAGAACGTTTGAATCCAGAACGCTAACAACTGAATGCTAGCATGCATCAAGGCAGAACTGAATGCAGATAAAGACAGGAATCTGTAACCTAGGGGTTAACTACATCAGAACAGAGACAAGCGAAATATTTATTTAAGGTAAATAAAATAGTTCTGCTTGAATAGGATTGTGCTCTTTATCTTGCACATTTAGTTATCGAATTCTTTCAGCTGATAAAAAACTATTCTGACCTAACCTGTCTTGCACTTTTATGCAAACACACAAGAGAAGAATAGATGAAATATTTTAAATTCAGCGTGTGTGACAGCTACAAGCTCGCAGCAAATCTTCGTATCTGAGCCTCCTCTGCAGGAATTCTGATCTTCGGCATGAAAGAGAGAAAAAAAAAAACTGTGTAGGTTGATCCACCCAAGTCTGTTTTCTACCTGATTAGAAAGGTGGAGGGAAAGTAATTTGATTAAAGGCTGGCAGCTCTTTGCAAGCGTGTGCCAGACTGGCAGAGAGGAACCGCAGGAGCGCAAACTCCGATCACACACACAGATTCGCCCGTGAACGACTTCAACGGGGACGATCGCATTTGAACAGCGCGTACAAATGCATCTACAAACGAGTAGATGCACATAGTCAGTCACATCAAAAAGCGTGTCAAAACAAGCTACAAAGCCAAAGGGGAAACTCAGGAACACACATCCAACACACACACACACACACACACATACAGGCAGTGACTGACAGCTTGCATTAAAGTAAAGGCAGGCCCAGGCACGGTAGGAGGAGGGGTGATGGGAGGCAATTAGAGACATTTTTCAGATGATAATAGCTGTGTACAAGGCATACAGTCCATAAAAGCTCCTCAAAGCAGGCGAGGATATGAGCACTGCAATGAAAGCGGCCGGTCCGCGGGCTCCGTGATGTGGCCCCCGGGGGCAGAGCGGGGTAGAGACAGGAAAAGAAGTGGCAGCGGCTTACTCTGGCACGTAGGGATGTCACAGTATCTCCAGTAGATCCCATCTTCATGATCTGCAATGTAGCACCACGGCTGCACGTCGCCATCAGGGTTTCTGCAGATGAAAGGTTGAGGAGAGGTTAGTGGAGTGGAGATAAATTTGTTTGTCTCATATCTGGATACGTCATAGCGAACTGATCAGCCACAACATTATGACCACCGACAGGAGAAGTGAGTAACATTGACCATCTTGTGACAATTCAAAGTTCTGCCTGGAAACTTTTGGACCTGGCATTTATTCATTGGTGTGGATGTTACTTAGACATGTAGCACCCACCTAGACCAGACCAGGTACCCCCCACCCCCCATAGCTTGTTGATGACAGCAGCCATCCCCAGCAGGATGCAGCCTGACACAGGTACACACACAAAAACACTTTAGGAACAACTTTGTAGAACATCACAAGGTGTTGACCTGGCCTCCAAATTCACTAGATACCAAACTGATGCAAGTATCTGTGGGATGATCCACAGAGGACCCTCCCCTTCAACCCATAGGACTCAAAGACTGGACAAGCTGATACAGAAGGAGGATTAAGCCTTCTCGAGGTGTCGTGGGCCTAACTTAACGAAACATCAGTGAAAGGAGGTGTTGTTTAGATCAGGTTCCTTTTGGTTTCATGTTGCTTGGTAGCCATGGTTAGCTGCTGAGCGGACCCTACAAGCCAGCAGCGTTTAGTTAGGTGATGTTTTACAATGTTTGAAGTATCCTCTGCTGCTCAATGGGCTTACAAGCCAGCAGCTTTTACTTAGTATGTAGATTATAGGGTAATTGTCATATCACATGACTGTAGGTTTGGTAGGGCCTCTTAGTCGAACACGGCCTCTAAATGTGTTTTGCTTGGGAATGTGTATTACTGAATGTGGTAGGGGGCAGAGCTGGTAGGAGAGTCCCTAACGTTGGTGGCAGAAGAAAGGACCTTGAACAAACTCCGGTCCATCATGAACAACGTCCACCACCCTCTACAGGACACGATAGTCAGGCAGAGAAGCTCAGTGACAACCTGCTATCCCTGTCCTGCTTCACAGATAGGTTGAGGAGGTTGTTTGTCCCTCAGGACATACGAATCTACAACGCCTCCCTGTAAGGAACCAACAGGACTGTGGTCATTGATGATACTACTTCAAATCTATCTACAAGTCTGTTGCCAGAGGGGGGACAAAGGGACAGAGGCCCCTCCTATCAACGGCCTTCCTACTAACAACATTCGGTTGCCAGACACCACAGGACACATGTTCATGTAATCAATAGTTTTCTGTGATGCAAAGTTTAATAAAAAGGAGATCTTGCGCAGATGCTGCAGGTAATGACATTTAAAAAGAAAGAAGAGGCAGGGGAAGAAGAGATGATGATAGGAAGGTTGTAAGGTCAAAAACAAGAGACTATGAACTGGAAACCCCTGAATACTCAATGTTTCAGAGAGAGATTATCCCGGCTGTGTCAGTCTTTTGGCATCTCTTGTTGCTCGTCGGTTTAGCCCCTTCCTCTGCACTCTGGAGGCCTGGCCATGCATGTCTGTCAAAGGCTCGACCAATTGCTCTGGTTGGACGCTGTCGGGGCGGGAGGGGTGGGAGTCCCTTTGTTCTGGCCCAGACACAGACCAGAAAAAGGGGACTGGGTGATGGGGCCAAGCTTTTGTCTGAGGCCGCGGACCCTTTTGAACCTCCTCAAGGCACTTTTAGCCCGTCATAATAAGTCTGACAGGCCCCTCGGTGCTTTTCCTTTTCAGTTTCACTTACAAAAGCCACGAGAAGTGGAACTGAAGCTGGAAATACCTAAAAGCTTTGTGCAGGCTCCATATCTCCAGGGTAATCATCCGTCTTTGTAAATCATGACCCTCATGGCGACTTCTAAACTGCCAAACTGATAAACCAGCGCAGTTCGTGGAAGCTCACCCTGGCGCTGCTTCAGCTCTTTAAGCTCTGTTTCAGCCTTACTGTGGACTGTACATAAAAGACTAAAGAGGCCGTCTAAGATGACATCGCTGTGCTCTTTTTATTTTTTTTTATCCTGTGATTGCCAGAGACCTTTTCTCTTCTCTTTTGACACACCTCATTGTAGCATCCTGAAAAAGCCCTGCGGCCCTCCGCTATCCCGTTTCACCTTTTGTGTGCAAAGTTGTGAAGGGCGTTTCCATTTCTTTTCTTCTCCTATCAAAAACACTATCCCGAGCTTCCTCCTCTCTTTTCACACTCAGAATGAGGCATTGAGAAAGATGTGGATGCGACTCAAGTTTGAAAGCCTTAGAGCTTGTTGCTCTGAATATCTCTGAATGCTCTCTTTTTAATCATCCATCATCTAAACATGAGCAGCGCAAAACAACTCTAAACCCGATAATGTCCCGCCTGGTTTCCTCGTAAATTTGAATCATTAGCCTATATCGGTTTGTTGCCGCGCCCAGATCAGAGGCAGACACCTGTTTGTTTAGCCCGAGGCTACAGCTGAAATGTAGGAAAACAGCAGAAAAACTAGGTCCAGCCATCACAACACCGGACTCTTCCCCATTTCTCACTCTCCTCTTTCAAGCCCGTCAACACATAATAGCCCGATTTGAAATAAGACCCCCAAGGACCCGTTTAAGACGCTATAGCCACTTATGTAATTTACTGCCCTTTCTTAATCACCCCCTTAAGGAGGCAGACATGAATTACAACCATTAAAAAGAAAAGAAAGAAACATCCGCAGCAGACCACCCATCCCACGTCTGACCCGGCAACATCCTCCTCCTCCCCCCGTCTGAACTTTTTTCCCAAACCTTGATGCCCAAACTGCGTTTCATCTCACTTTCACACACACACACCTGCACACACCCTTTCAGCAGAAGCATGGGAACCTCATCCACAGGGCTGAAGCGAACAGGCAAGCCCACATGACAGAGAAACGCAATCAAACCTGCCCCTAGGTGCCAATGTGCATGTTTGTGTGTGTAGAGGGGAAGAAGGGTGGAACAGAAGGTGGAAAGTAGACAGACTCGGATTAGCCTGGGTGCCACGGTGCAGATAAGAGCAGACCCCAACTGATGGGAATCATTTCGCTTAACTCTGAAGGACAGGCTAGCTCTTTGGAGCTTGTGGCGATAAAAGTTGCTGCCAATCTTTATGTCTACATATATATAGTGTACACATACCGTGTGTGTGTGTTGGGGAGGCTTTGCATTCACTTCCATGTGCGTCAGAGAAGGCCCGCTTGGCTCGGAGAAGAAGAGCTTGTTCAAACACTCCCATACCCAGAGGTAGATCACAGAAGACGTTTGGACACTTAATTGGCACAATTACGCTGATTGACTCATTTCGCTCGGAGTGAGCCACACACTCCGGTGCAGAGCCAATTATAGCCACAGTGCATTTTGCCTCAAAGGCACTGCGGTCCCGCATCTGAAGGCAAGAGTGGCTCAGATCTGAGCACAGCTGTGCTTAGGTGGCTGCTGCTGCTGCTCAAAAGATTTCCTTTATGATAATCATGAAATTTGTTTTCTTATTTAAAATGCCCGGCGGCGTATAGCGCATCTAACTGGTATGTGCAAATTCTGAAATTCTGGGAATAACACACAATCAGATAAAGCCAGATTGTAGATGGATTTTTTTGTTTAGTTGAACTGGTAGACATAAAAAAGAAAAGAAAAAAGATTAAAGCTGAACTTGTCTCACTTTGCAGAATTGAAGAGAGGAGAAGTGCTGATTGCAAAGCGGTGGTGAGAGGCTTGTCTGGATTGGGATTCGAGGTCAACATCAGATCAGAGTCTGGCAATTTACTGCCTGAGAGAAGACTCTTTAATTGACTTGGATGATTTAGCATGCAAACTGCTGCCTGCTGCTGCGCCGAATGAAAGCATGCATTGAAGAAGAGGGCTTGCCGGGCTGTGGGCTGATATGTATAGTCTACTGTCTATTGTTGCTGTCAGACAGTCTGCTCGTGCTAAATTATGGTTATGATGTCCTTGGATCACGTGTTGCTGGTAAACAAGACGCCGTGTTCCTTGATTTATGTCTTCAAAGAATCAATTCAGCTCATTTTGAAGATACTTTTTTGTGTATTTATATTTAAAGATAAAAAGTTGAGGGAATTTCATTTTTATATAAAATAAACTTGACGCCATTTGTCCAAAGGTGATTGAGAGTGGAGCACGTCTACAACTTTGATTGGTAAAAAAAAAAATAATAATAAATCATCCAGAGATTTACACCAGAAAATATGTTTTCTTTGGAAAACAGTAGTAGGAGTACACAGAAGTTTGTGTACTGTACATAAAAACTTGGATGTACAACTTCTTCCAAGGTGCACGCACTCATAAGATCATAACATTCTGCGATGAGAAGCGGTGTTGGCATGCCATAAGCTAACTATTATGGTTTGAAACATTACTTTATGTAGCTTCAGTCATTTCGCTTTTGGATTCTGGATCAGTATTTGGATTCATCGAGCAAATGAAGGCACCACGTTTTTTTTTGTCCGCTGCAACTGGAACAACGAAGCACAGTGGCAACTTTTCCCGTCAAACCGGGGAGTTCTCACAAGCAGTCATTATCCTCTATTCATAATGACATTTAAACTACATTACCCGGGGGGGCACATTACATGACCCCCCGCTTGATTGTTGCAGCAGAAATGTCAACCAGTAACTCGTGACTCATGAGAATTTTGGACAAACTGGAAAAGGCAGAATGATAGGAACATGTAAGCCTCGTCGGGCCAGGCACGGGAGCCAAACAACTTGCATGCGAGCAAATGTTTGTGACGGAAAGTTGGTATGGAATCGCTCCGCTGGGAACTGGCTATACCCTGGGAAAAAGGCGAATCAAATAATGGATAGAAGATGAATCTGTTTACAACAACATGGCTTTGATTGGTTGACCCAAAGGAATCCTATTCTGATAAGAACTGACTATGCCGGGCTAATGCTTCAAAAATGTACAAGAAACATGCACAGAAGGTTTGGATTCTTTTCAACCAGAAAGAAATGATCAGATCAAGTGTTGATTATTGGGTGCTAATATCTTCTAAAGTGTACACCAGAGAATGTGGACCAGAATGGAGCCAGGTGATTTTATTGCTCTCCAAACACCAACAGATGAAAAAGTCACTAGTCACTATCTAGTTAGTTACTGGAACATTCATTCATTCATTTGTCTTCTATAACCGCTTATTCCTATTAAGGGTTGCGGGGTCTGCTGGAGCCTATCCCAGTTGTCATTGAGCGAGAGGCAAGGGTCCACCCTGGACAGGTCTCCAGTCTATCTCAGCTAACTTAGAGAGACAGACAGCCATTCACTACAACCAATCAGGAATCACCAATGAACCTAACCAGCATGTCTTTGGACGGTGGGAGGAAGCTGGAGAACCTGGAGAGAACCCACGCAGACACAGGGAGAACATGCAAACTCCATGGATTAGAACCTGGGACCTTCTTGCTGTGAGGCATCCGTGCTAACCAACTCACCACTGTGCCGAACCCTTACTCATTCATTCATCTCCTGTAACCACTCGTCCTCTGGCGGCTCTGGGTCTTGGGTTGCTGGAGCCTATCCCACTGGTCATTGAGGCGAGAGGTGGGGTACACCCTGGATAGGTCTCCTGTCTATCTCAGACAACCATTCACACACCTAGAGCCAATCAGGAATCACCAATGAACCTAACCAGCATGTCTTTGGATGGTGGGAGGAAGCTGGAGAGAACATTTCAATGAGTGCCCTTTAAAGGGGTAACACATGTGGCCTCTACCATATAAATATAAACATGTTTTGACCAGTAAAGTGAGATAAAACTGAACAAGAATATTGACGTAAACTGTTCTTTTAACCACAAACTCCAACAAAACCATTCTTCACTTGTTCTAAATCTGAAACCACACCAAAGAACCTCGCAAGAGACTGAGCAGATTTATTTATGATAACACTGACTGCAACTTTGTGCAATAAAAAAATTATAGTTTGGCCTGACTTAAGACGTCAAAGAATATTATACAATCAGCTTAACAATCCAATTGGCAGAATTTCACATGAACCGCTCCAAGTACGATATCAATAAACCATTATTCCAAATGTTTTACAACGAAACCAAACAGCGGATTAAAAGCGCTTCCTCCTGGACGCCGTGGAAACAACTGATTTGTGAACTTTTAATGGTTTCTTTTCCCCCAACGAATGAACATTCTTGTCTGATCCAGGGTACGTTTTCGCACCCAGGCACTACTGTACATGCCCCCATGGTGCACTTCCACTAGCTCTCAATTTAACAAAGTGCCACCCTAGGATCATAACACAACCGCAGAACTAGAGGACGACTTGGCTTCGGTTCGCCTGACCTCAGATTTGCACCTGGCATCACGGCGATTCAATTGCAATCGACTTGAGCGACGCTATTCGCTCTGGCATTTCTATTATCTCATCTATGGAAGGGGGAAGCATTAGAAGCCACTGGGAACACTCATAAATACTACTATACACACACACACACCTGCATATAAATAGCCATCAAAGCTATTCAACCACCCACTGAACCATCACACCCTCATACTAATGCACCAGGGCGAATGTCCAATATCAGCCTGGAGGGTCGTGCACCAAGTTGGAAGGAACAATAAACTTTTTTTGTCACTCTCTTCTTATGAATGCAGTGAAGCGTTCAGAAAAGGTCAAACACGCACTTAAGGACTAATAAGAGCGTCCTGCTAACGTGCAGAATGATTGCAAAGCAGCATCTGAGCCCCAGAAGTGGATCGGTTACCTCGATCTCATGATAGGAACATTTTGCAGTAACGCGATATTCGCTGCATTCAAATTATCCTCGCTAAGTCTCCGCTTAAACACGAGAGCTCTTGTCCTTTTCCTGCGGCTTTGTGCTCCTTTCTTTGCAGGGGGAATAATGTGGCATTTCACCGCTGCCCAGCTTCTCCCTGTTTTTTAGGCTGGGGTATTTTATAGCAGGCCGTAAAAGATGAAATGTGGGGGGCTGTTAGGGCTCTTTCTTCAGCGCAACTGTGGTGCCCTCTCGACTCAGTCGCAACCAGATAAACACCAAGGATGGGAATAAAAGTCAGTGTTTCAGCAGCTCCGCTTCTCGAATGTGCTCAGATTCCTGAGTTTGCGTTATCCACCTGTGCCGAGGTCTCATTTCTGAAACCCACAGTTGGGTCCTTGTCTCAGACTTCCCAAAAGCGTCCTGGCTGTCCTCTTGTAAAAGGATTAGCAGCAGTAACAGACACAAATCTAAGCAGCAGATGAGAGGGAGGATCTTGAGACAAAGTTTGATAAAGGAGGTTAAAGAAATATGGGAAACAATTTGAATTGCAAGATGCACCTCATGTAAATAAGAAGATTTGCAAACCAAATTGGGCAACAACATACAAGACTGGGACTCTCGTGCCAGCGTCCTGCGATCAAACTAGTCAAACATTACACATCATCCTATGCAGCAGGATTAATCCATCTTTCTGCGGCTGACATTCATGTCCACAACACATGCACGCAATAATACGCACAAGCGTGGACGCATGCACAAATACTTGACCTTGTGCGGACATGCCACGAATGCCATCCCTCGTCTTTTCACAATGAAGCAGCCACTTTCACGTCCTTGCAGCGCTGTTGATGGGCGATGCGTGGAAAAGTCTGAGAACAGTTGAAGCTACAGCTCTAAGTAGCACAAACCCCTTGGTTTGGAAAGAAGCAAAGCCCCAGTGAGGGGGGGGGAAAGCTGCTAACTGCATCAAAGGCCTAGAAAACAGCCACATCTAAACAATGAAGATGTCCACTTTCAATCACTTGTTGGACATAATACGCCTCTAATGTGCAGGGAAAGCCTTCCTCGATCCGCCGCATGTATCCTGCTCATAAATCTTCCGAATTCCCGTCCAGTTCAAGTAAAAACAAATCTGTCCGGTGCCACTTCAAAGCATCGCTGCGTTATGAGTTTACAACCATGACTTAGAGAAATGCTTCAGAGGTTTTGGGCCAAAGCGCAGGGGTGTTCTGTTTCTTATGGCTTGGCGATCTGGGCCAAGCCACTGTTCTGGACGTCTTGGTGAATTTGAACAGGCTCACGAAAGAGTGCGGCTCGCTGGAAATGCACAAATATGACAGTTGTGAATGCAACGCTGACAGTCGTACTTGGGAGTGTGACTGATGGATAGAAAAGGCTTTCAGGAAACCCAAAAGCCACCGTGTCCCTCCACATTCCGGGGATGAGCGATGGAGAATTGGAAATACACAAACCCTTCAAACGTGTTTGCGTCCTTGCGATGACAGAGCTAAATGTTCTCTTTGGGTACACCGGTAAAATATTCAGAGGCAAATGTCTGAGCAGGTCCCCTCTGTGTTCGACCTGGTTCTAAATCATTCAGTCAAATGCTTTGCCTTGAAGGTTCAAGGCTCAAAACCCAGTTAGTCTTAGAAAGGCAAGCTTTGAGAAACTACTTCGATACTTCGACTTCCTAATATTGTGTAGGTCTCCCTTGTGCCTCCAAAACAGTTGGGACTCATTAGAGAATGGACATTGGACCTTCTGAGGATGTCCTGCGTTGTCCTGTAGTGGGCCCTTTGATTTGAGGGGCCTCTGTGGATCATCCCTCAGATACTTGATCAGTTTGGGATCTAGTGAATCTGGAAGCCAGGTCAACACCTTGTGCGATTCTTTATGTTTTTTTGAGTTGTTCCTCAAGCGTTTTTTTGTGTGTATGTGTGGTTTTGATAGGGTGAAATAGATAAAATTATTTCAAGTAACCTTTAGAAGTGCCAGTAGGTAAAGTTTGTTGTTTTTGGACACTGCTAGCATACTTGTTTCTTATCTTTGCCTTAACAGAAAATTGTGTTTTCCATCAGTTTCCTGCTCATTTTTTTCGAGGCCTCAAAGACTTTTGCAGCCTAACAATGAGGGATCACGTTACCAAAAAGCTCTCAGAGGACCTGAACATGATTTAGCTTGCCTGCCTTCCAATGTTAACCGTCCTGTGACAGACGAAGGTATTTTTCATCGAACCATCATTTCAATAATCACACTGAGTGAGCCTCCAGATCAGAAAAAACAAAAGGGAACCCACCTGCAGTAGTTGTGGCTGCCCAGGCCTCCTTCTCCATTGGGGTATTTGAGGGTGTTGTACGGGTGCTGGAAAGTCTCATTCCAGAAGAGGCAGGGTTTACCACCGTGCAGGCTGGTCTGGTTCTGGAAGCCCCTGTAGTCCTCTCCGTTGGCGGTGTAACACTCTGGAAAGAGAGAGATTCAATGGTGAAAAGGAGAAAAAAAAAGAATTCATAAATCACAACCTAGTGTTTGCAGTGAGGGATTAGACACACTGTGTATGAAGATGGAAATCAAAAGCTGGGAGAAAGCTTTTAAACAGGCGCGTAAAAGGCAGCCACACATGTGATTCTTTATGGAGACTCTGGATTCTTGCGCTATTAAAATGTTTTAATGTGTTTGGAGTGATTGTAGACGACGGGTTTGGAACAACTGCACTCTTTGCCCAGGCACCGTGCATGTTCAAGCTCTGGCCAAAACAAGATCAATGACAGCATTGTTTCAATTAATGCAAGCACACGAGCACAAAGGGCGGGGGAGGGGCACAGATATACAGCAAAAAAGCAAATATGGCTTGGATTTCCAGGAAGCGTATAACAACCATATGGCCGAGCCGGAGACGGGGAGTGAGAAAGAGAGAGAGCCGGGTTCCCAAGGCAAAACAATGGCTGGTGGAAGGCTTTTCTTCCCTCACACAGGGATTTCAAATAAACAATGGCTGATGGAAGGATGATGAGCAATTGCTAGCGATAGCCTCGAGGGAGCTCCCGTCAAGAGAGCCTCAGCAGCTACAACCAAAAGTCCTATTTTGATTGCAATTACAGTGGAAAATATTCATTTAGCATGTGACTGCTACGATAACTCGTCCTGCAGGTGCTCGTATTTGCTGCAGCGGCCATCCTCGGTCCTGTGTTGGGAGTTTTTAGTAAACCGTAAACGCATTTGTTCTCACTTTCCCCCCCGAGTCAGATGCATTTTATGATGTCGAGCAGGAGCGCGCGGCGCTATTACAACCACCTAATGTCATGCCTGTCAATCACACATTAATAAAGAAGAGTAAAAACAATGGTTGCTTGTTTGGCTGGTCTCCACGGGGTCTTGTTGCTATGTATGTGGTTAGCCAATGACCGGCCCCTTTTATCAAGTCAAGCTGTCTGGGCTGAGTATGAGCTAATGCATTGCAATATGACAGTCATTATACCCCTTGGTGAGCCAGCTGTGCTCCAAAGGCTCTTTCTTATTCTCCATCGAAGCCAAGGTTTCCCAACTTCCTCTCGCGTCTTATCACCCTCTCAACTGTCTTTCATCTCATTTCAGATGATATTTAAATAAAAAAATGGGGATCCTTTAGCCTCACAGCCTCGTAACGCGGCTCCTGCAGTGTCTTGCCAAGCTCCTAACTTGTCCTTTGCGGCTGTTTCACATCATGAGTCTATAACTTCTGACAGTTGCTTTCTTTGCAAGAGATCGCTGAGCAGAACATGGGTGTGCTATTGGAAGATGAAAGCAAATCCAGAATTATATTGCTCACACGACAAACAAATGTTTTTATTTAATTTTTTTTTTTTTTTTTTTTAAAGTTTAATGCATTTGAGTAATTAGCTGCCAATACTTCGAAGCATGCTGCGCGATGTTTACAGCAGTTAGCTTGCACGCACACAGGCATTCCAGCCCCTCGCATCCACCGCAAAAATACTGCTAACACTCAATTTCAGAGTAAATCAGAGGCCCCGGCTGTTCTCAGCGTGTCAGCCAAAAGTTGCTCTTAATTAAAGTTGTTTCGGGCTGTGTTGTTCAGTCAAGCTTATCCGCCATCCATCGTCGGGCTGACAGGAGTTCAACAGCAGCAAGGAGCTGCAGGGTGTCAGGTTCCTGCAATTATGATGCCACTCCATTGTCTGCGAATGGCTCCGCTCTCTCTTAGCAAATTAATGCTGCCTTGGCATGCGAGGATATCAGACAACAGGTCGTAAATCCACCTGAGAGCAACTGAGGCAGAACTGTTGAGGTTAGAAAAACAGCCTTAATGGTGCTACGGCAGGGGTCATGCTCTCGGCACCTTAGCATGATGGAGTGGTGAGAGGGGTGGAGGACATATAACCAGCTATGATTGGCTTTGATACCCAGAGGACAAGAAAGGCATGTTATATAAATCTCCCCTTCTCAGGTCTCAGTAGTAGGAGGCAGATCCTTAGACAGCAGCATATAAAACGTATGTCTGTGAAGGTTCTCAGTCATCCAGGTCACGGTATATCCAAAAGAAGACGTTTCATCACTCATCCAAGTAGCTTCTTCAGTTCTAGTCGACTGGTGGGAGGTTTAAATAGGAACTCCTCCTGTTATGCTAATAACCAGAAACTGGTGCAGCTAATTTCCAATAACAAGCTAGTTTTTTTCAGGAGGAGTTCCTATTTAAACCTCCCACCAGTCAACTAGAACTGAAGAGGCTACTCGGATGATGGTGAAACGTCTCCTCTAAAAACTCTACAAGTCCAGTTGCCTTTTTTGAAACCTTTTTTGGACATATAAAAAGTAAACTTTGTACATAAGGGGTTTGTTTTGTAATCAACTGTTCACGTGACAATAGCAATATGGACGCCTACAAGAAGACGCGTGAGGAGTCCAGAGGTTCATCAAGTGTGTGGAAATACTTCACTAAAGATGAAGCCCATACTACCGTGACTAAAGTCAGTCCTGAAACAACAACAAACTGCAATGCATCTGAAAAGGCTAATGCTAACGCTAGCAGAGGAACGGTCCAAATCCTCTGGACAGCAACAACAACTTCACCAAACATCCTGTGGTTCTGAGAAATACCTGCTACACTATCCCACCTAACGACATGCTACTACTATTAAATGCTACTGATGGTGCTGAGGTGCTGCATGTTCTTATACAGGCTATACATATCTGCAGCTCACAGTATGTAGCACATGAGTTGTCTGTTCTCAGCATATAGATTTCATTACTTTCTACTAGTGACGTCACCAGAGACTAGTCCGTGTCTTGACTTTCATCGCATAAGAGTCGACTTTAAAAAATCCAACCCCCCTGTATGAGCATGAATCCATATGTATCACGTAGAGTAATATTTCACAAAGATGTCTTGAATTTTTGTTGTATTTACATTTTTATGGATCCTGGCAACCACGGCAACAGAGAGAGAGAAAAAAAAGGAAACTGTGGAGAGTTTGGCAGCAGCACAGGCACAATTATGATTCACTGCTCCCCAAAAGCAATCACGACTGTTACTGCCCCAGTCAAAGAGGATAACATCAGGCAGGGGCAGGGCAACCGACCGCATCCCAAATGAGCTCACGTCCTTCAAACAACTTCTCCCCAAAAAAGAGCAGGTATTAAAATGACGGCACTTGGCTGCACGCATCGCTGCTCAATGCGCTGTATCAGAAAGAAAAGAGCCGGATGACTTTGTGAATGTCTCCTCTCTCTCTCTCTGCTTCCCCTCCTCCGGGAAACTTTACTCTGGAGTTTCAGGATGAGGCATGGCTTGTCTGCACATGGTCCGCTTGGAAACGGGGCTGCAAGCTGGCAGGCGTCCCGCCCTGCTGCGGCCAAGTTGGCTTTCCAGGATGAGATGGTAAATATGGCAGCGTTTTGCCACCGTTAGGGAATTGAGAGAGGGGGGGTGCTCCATGTGGTTTCAAGACGCCATTTGCTTGTGGTGGGAATGGGAAGTAGCGGAGCTGCAAGGACTTGGAGATAAGTGAGGCCATCGTAAAAAGATGAATGGACCATTGCGGATATCCACACATCTATCAAGCCGAAGGAAAAAAAAAAAAAGGCCAGTTTTACACTTTTTCATCCTGGAGGGAATTAAGAGCGCATCCGCTGATTGGACCGTCACCACTCCCCTCCAAACACGTCCACGCCTCCCTCCTCACACCCCTTCCCTTGTCACCAAGAAACCGTCGAGCTCTTGTCACATGGGCCCGGGCTTTCTTGTGGTTTCATCATAGGCCCTGATGGGAAACAGAACCACCACCGCATGAAAGACGCACAGAGAGGGAGAGAGAGAGAGAGAGAAGTGGGGGAAAAAAGCCTCCTATAAAATACAAGCAGATCCACAAATAGAAAAAGTCCGGGAAGGGGAAGAGGAGGACTCGCCCTTGACCAAGCCCTGCGCTCGCAGAACACAGCACCACCCCAGCAATGAGAACGCGAGAGAAAAAAGACAGAAACAGCAGAGAGAGAGCGAGAGCTAATCGCCCTGTTATTATATTTGTCGGGATTTGCGGCTAATGACTTCCACATTGCGACTTCAAAATGCTCCGAGAAAGGAGGGGAGAAAGAAAGAAAGAAAAGGGCAGGGGGGCTTCGGTCACGTGGTCTCCAGAACACAAACAAACACGCTTACAAACCTTCTGAAACACACTGCCAGGTCACACAAGAGCACTTATTTGTTGTGTTTACCACGAGGGATGAAAAGCAGCGATAATTACAGGCAACTGCTTCCTCGCAGAGGGCTGACATAAAGAGCTTCCTTCCATCTTTATTATATGCTTCGGGTTCTGGGGACAGCAAAACAGGCTTAGAGCATGAGCAATATTTCCACTGTAATAAAATTACACAAAATTAGTTTATGATAGACGCATGCATGTGCAGGGCCACGCACAAAAACGACTTTGTACGGAGCGGTAACACGAGCGAACTGGAAGCCGCACGCCGGGGCCGTGCTTTCCAAAGTCCACAAACAAAGAGGACAGAAACGGCGGATTATTAATACGCAGCGTGCTTCCCCTGCAGAGCGCGCTGGTAGCCGCTACGGTCGTAGTAAGAAACAAGAGGCCAGGGCCGGGCCAAGCTGGGCCAGATGTGGCAGGATACGGGTTCTTTTTCTGATCGGGGGGGGGGGAGGCACAGCTGGCTGTAACGCAAATCTGGTTCCCCTTCACCCCACCACTCCACTCCACTCCACCCCAGCAGCAACCATTTCCCCATCAAAACCACATCAGACTTCAGAGGATCGCAGGAAGGCTGCGTCGCGTTTATTGTCCGGGTTTCACAGATAGTCACACGGCCTTTTAACGACAGCAGAAGAAGAAGAAGAAGAAGAAGTTAATGGACCACACCTCACCTCCCTGATCCCTCCTCTACTATAAGAGGGTTTTTAAAAGCGCCCTCGAGCAAGAGGGTCAATGAAAGTGCAAAAGGGAGGGAAAAAAAAATAAAAAAGCACGAGTGCCTCCCAAGTGATGAGGCCTTAAAGTAGACAAATCTGCAGACAATGCCTCCTCGGCGGCGTTTTCCAGTCCTTCAGGCTTTTGTCGGAGGTTGCAGCCCCAGATAACCGGGCCATAAACCCCCGGCCTCGCTCGCTCCCAAAATAGCCTCCATCACCGCCGTTCCTCCCTCCCCCTTACCCCGAGTTCACTGCCACAGTAGCCACAGACCCACAGGACTCCCTGTGCCAAAGTTGCCGGCTTGCACCTATAAAACACGGCCCCATCTCTTTTTCTTTTTTTGTGTGTGCGGCCCCTATTATTTAGCAGCACCGCCATGGAAAGAGTCTAATCTGCCGGAGCCAGCGGTGGGCTAAAAGCGCTGCCAAAAATCCCCTCTGTTTGAAGTTGCATGTTGCAAAAATGGAAAAGTTTTATTTTTTTATTTTTTGCCACAAGCTGCCTGCTGGCCCCAAAAAACGAGGCGACTCGGGCGATTTTGTGAAAGCAAAGCACGCCGGAGCCGATAAAACACCGTCCACCTTTGCAGGATTTCCCCCCTCTGTCGTCCCGTAGAGAGGACTTCTGAGAAAACCGCGGCGCAGATGGGCAAGGTTGGTTTTGGCTGGACAGTGATGGACGTTTTTTTTTTTAGTTTCGCTTGGCAGACGTTCAGGCAGTGACTGATGAGCTGCAGACTCTGACAGTGACGTAAAGGACATCCAAGGGGCTCGGCGAAAAGCCGCCGGCAAAATGTGGACATCGGGGACCCAGGGTCGGCCATCCTGACAGGATGTTCGGATTTTGTTCAGTCACCTCCCTGTGGCTCAACATTTCCTTCTTCCATATCAAGCGGGACATGTGCCAAAAAAAAAAGAAGAAGAAGCCATTTTTCCTAACGGTAAAAGCTGCTACTACGTTTAACACTGCCCTCGATGCCCGTAGTTTACAATCTCCGGTTTATTCAACACATGCCGCCGAACCTGCTCCTGCAAATTGTGCAGCCGGGATGAAGGGAGGATTAAAACGAAAGGACGGAGACGCTAAGACGAGCTGAGAGTTTCCAAGGTGCGCAATTAGGGTGTCTGGGATCGATCGGTCTTAAATTGAACTGCAAATGAGGGCGGTGCATTGAGACCAGAGGAAGGATTGTGAAAGACAGAGCGACGGCCGGGGGAAGCAAAATTAGGCACAGAAGGAAATAGGACAGGAAAACAGGGAGCGAGCCAGGGTGGGACAAAGATCGTTTTTATGACACCGCGGATTGTTAACCCGGATTCTCTGCTTCTCGGAGGAGTGAGCGCCCGGTTTGTTTCAGACGGGCCCGGCGCACACCAGGGGTAACGAACCTCATTCCAGAGGAGCTCTGTGGCGCAGCTGCGCGCCGGGGCCCTGCACCAGCAAACAAACAACTGAATCAGGGCTTAAGGGAGAGAAAATATGTCCCGCTGATGCGTGTCTTCTGCGGGGGAAAATAACACATCCCCATATGGGCTCCTCATCGCGAGCCGCCTTTGATGAAAAAAAAGAGGATCTACGGCTTGTGACACCGGCCATGATGGCTCACTCCTGCTAATGGCCGTGCACGCCTCACATGGGGGTGTTTTCTCTCTCTCTCCCCTTTTTGTTTTGCCTGTAAATGGATGGTAAAACGATCTCTCGGCGCGCCGTCAAAGGCCCCCGACAAACATATGCAGCGGCGAAAACATGCATTAATCTGCACTCCAGCCCACATCATTCCAGATCTGTTTTCTTTTTCTTCTCTCTCCACCCCTCATGCCCATAGTTGCACTTACAGTAAGAATGAAAGGGGGCAATTTTCATCAGCAGAGCAGCCGCAGTATTTTAAGATGGATCTGATGTGGAGGGAAGGAAGGCACACACACGCACACACATGCACACACATGCACGCACGCACACACACGCACACACATGCACACATGCACACAGGCTCCTTTGTTTCCACAGCGGTGGGGCCAGTGTCGTCGCCGTGATGCCATTCTCACCCACTCATCACTTCTAGATGTCGCCCACTGAGGATGCACGCGCTGGAGCGAACACGTTTAAGCGTGCACGTCCCTCACTTGCTTCACTCCTGTCCCCCCCGACGACACGCCAGTCTTCCGAAGGCCCTAATCAATTTGCGGCGACGCTATGTAAGCTGTGCGGCCGCCACGGCTTCGGCTCATCTCCTGCCCGCCCTCCCTCGGCTTTTTCGGATCTTTTTATGTTCTCCGTACGGCTCCTACGTTACAGCGCTGTGGTTTAAACGCGGCATCCATGCACCTCGCGTTTATGCCCTTTGCCCTGCAAGTTAAATCACCTTGAGCCAACTTGAGAGCCACCTCAAAGGAAGGTGAAGCATGAAAGAGAAGCGTAAGGGTTCCCGCTGAACACACCTGTTTTCGATCGTCCTGTTTGTGCTCAGGTTAGCTGGTATCTCAGGAATGTAAATTATATGTGGTTTGAGCTGAAGTTCTGTCGGTGCTGCTGCAGAGGATTGTGCGCAGCCATTAGAGACCCCCCACTCAATGCGCACACACACACACAGTTAGAGATCCTGTGTGATTACAGGGTCCAGGGAAGACGAGGTCTGACTGGGATAAATAAAGGTCTCCGTTTTAGGGGAGGGGTCGATGTAACCTGCCCTGCTAATGCAAAAAACAAACCAAAACAAACACCCACGCACAAGTCTGTGAAGTTTCTCAGTCATCCAGGTCAGGGCACGTCCAATAAACAAGACGGTAAACAAGGGCAACTGGATTTGTAGAGTTTCATAAAGACAATTCTTAGACTTGGATTTTATTGATCCACAAGGGAAATTACTTGGTCACAGTTGCTCAAAAAAAATACTGCTGAAAACCGCTAGTAAAAATAAAAAAAAACATAAAATAAAAATAAAGGATGGTTGGATAATAATTAAAAAATAAAATAAAATAAAATAAAATAAAAAATAAATATAAAAAAGCATTGTTGGATAATAAAAAAATAAAAATAAGTAAAATAAAAAATAAGATTGTTAAAAAAATGAAAATAAAAAATAAAATAAATATAAAAAAGGATTGTTGGATAATAAAAAATAAAAATAAGTAAAATAAAAGATTGTTAAAATATGAAAATAAAAATAAATAAATAAAAAGGACTGTTGGATAACAAAAATATAAATATAAAAATAAGTAAAATAAAAACAAAAAACTGATAAAAAATGGAAATAAAATAAATAAATAAATAAAAATAAAATAAATAAAATGAAATAAAGGAATATGGCATAAAAAAAATAATAAAACTATAATTAAGAATTAAAATAAATAAAATAAAATAAAATAGATAAAAACAATTGTTGAAAAACTAAAATAAAAATATAAGCAACTTCTCCAAGTTTAAAAGACTGCTGGGGAGTAGGGATTTAATTGGAACATCTGTGGGTACAACCCTTCAAAACTCTAACATTAAAACAGAATAGTGATGCATCCCTTTTTTTTTTTGAATGAATGAATCACAACAAGAGACAAAAGAGCCCGCAGCCCCTCTGGAGAAGAAAGATTGAAAATCTGATTTTCAAAGTAAATCAGTTTCGGGAACTATCAACTGCACGCCCCTTGCATTTGAATCAGTCGCCTGCCGGGTTGTAGAAGTTGCTGAGAATCCTTTATTGCTTTCTCCTGACAGAACAAACGTTTGCTTCTGCTTGCATGAGAGTTTTAGTAGTTATTTTATTTATGCTCTGCTGTTTTGATTAGTTATTTCCTGTTGTGGAGATTTTTCTTGGCAGCAATGACACAAGAAAACAACATTTAATCTTGAATTGACTGAATAAATAAGTGTCAGCTGGGGGTGAGTAAACTCATACCTGCTTCACCTCCAGGTTCAGAATAATTAACCTCTGGCAGTAGCTTTATATAATATAGCGATTAATCGCGATCAACATTTTTAATCGCGATTAATCGTATGATTTTTTTTTACATTAACACAAATGCAGTTTTTATAAATCTTTTCTGAACGCAAGTTTAGGAATATTTATCATCTTCTCAGCGGAGAAATTCATATTTTTTATGCAAATATATGTTATTATTAATGCAACACAATGACAAACGCTGTCCAGAATAACCTCAAAGGCACTGCATGCTCCAGAATGATGCTACGTCTACACTGGTGTTTTCTGCCTGTGAGCAGCCTCTGCATCAGCTGCGTCCCAGCGGGTGGTGTTTGGGATTAGAGTGGTCTGGCGCCGGCTCGGTTCGGGTCGACAGCGAATGCAGGTGGCTCTGTTGTCGTCGGGAGAGCCATCTGGCCGGGCTTTGGAGCCGAGATTTGTTTATCTGCTTCTGCTCGGGGGAAAGCTTGTTTCAGCTTGCCAGCCAAAGTTCCTGATTTCCCAAACTACGGGTCGGGCCGAGGGTCAAATCACAGAATGCGTGTTCCTAAGTCGCGTGTTAAAGAATCAACCGGTATTTGCATTAAAGCGTTATCAACACAATACTTCTGACAGCCCTGAGAAGGATTCATTCCAGGAACTACATTTATGGACAATGCTAGTTTGCTAAATGCCGATCTGTTATACACTCTACTGTACACTGTTTAAATGTGTCGGTAAAATGTCAGAAAGCAATAACTTCATGTCGCGCAAAACAGCAACTTGTAAAGTAGATGAGACCTGTTTAGCTTCACGGTTAGCTTACGTGCAGTAACGAAGGCTGCATGAATGTCAGGGTGGCGTGCCTTCAAATGCCGCATTCTTCCACCTATTATGTAGCCACAGGGCTCGAGGCAGCCTTCTGGTTTTGGTAGGCTACCGTTAACTTCCTGAGATCAGATAAGGCAAATGGCAAATGGCTCTTATCCAATCCAATGACAGAGACGCACATTTTGAAAGCCGGAGATCATGTATTTTGAATGTCTGATATTCATTAATATCGAATAACACTCTAGTCCCGTCTCGTTAATCGAGGAAAGCACACAAGTTTTTTTCATCAGATATCAGTTGGACTTTATTTCTAGCGTAAAATATGATCGTTTAGTGTAATTTGTATTCCTTCAGGAAATAATTAGATGAGCGTATATAAATATAGTGGAAGTCAATGGGGCACCGACATGCTGGGGTTAGCTGTTAGCATCATCCGGGGTCTGTAGATTGACCTGCTGACCCCGGATGATGATAAAAGGTAACTCCGGACTCAACGGGTAATAGCACTAGCATACAATAACAAAATTATCAAAACTAGTGATTGCAAAAGGTTCCTAGGTACGTACCGATGTGCACAAGCCGGTATTTGAAAGAACACGTACGTTATCTGGGCAGCAGTCTGAGTGGAAGCAGTGTGCCAAGCCAACTGGTTAATAATCCTTTTGCCTTACTATGAGTCTAACCCTAACCCTGTGCCAGAATGTGGTGGAAATGCCCATGACACATACCCCAGGTCTAAGATAGCCTACTGATATGAAACTGGGAAAATCCCAACATCCGTTTAGAAATTAGTAACCGAACTGAACAGATGTAGCTAGCTAAAGCAAAACGAGTCATCTTTCTTGGTATTCTCTAATCCAACAGCTGAGGCCAGGTGTCACGTCAGTCTGAGGATACTGAGCTTTATTGGGCGGCTCTGAGGCCCCTGTTTGGTATTTCCCATAAGCAATGGAAGCGCCTGGTTACTGGATAAGTTCATCAAGCCTGAAGTCTGAGCTTCATTCTAGCTTTAGAATAATTTAGATCACAGCGAGGAGCTCGTTGCCAAACATGGCAGCAATGTATACCGAAGGCTGAGGTCTGAGCAACTTTTACTTGTAGCTTGCAGCTTGTGGATTAACAGGCTCCATGTGTGCAGAGCAAACATGCACCCATCTGCATCCAATGACTCTCCGGCGCGCTCGTTTGGAGAGAGTGGTAAACACACCAGAAAAAAGGCCCCGGCGTGTTTGTTTTGTCTGTCTTAGTAAACTACACATGGAGGCATTGGGCTGTTCGCTCGGCATTCTGTGGCGTGTTTGGGTTTTCTTTACACTTTCGATGCGTCGTTCATCGTGGAGGAACGGGAACAGATTCGTCCTTTGGCCTGTTGAGCGCCTTGCCGGCTTTACGATAATCTGTGATCGCTATCAAAGCGCACGTTGATTTAAATAGTAGATGGACTGTACGTACATGTTTGAGTCGTGATCTGAGAAAACAACCCGAGCACATTTCCCCCCGTATGAAATCACAAAAAGGTTGCCAGATGAACACTTTCAAGGACACAATAACAAAAGCACAATGAGCCAGCGCGGAGGGGACCACGGCGTTCGGCACCAGACCCCTTTTAAACATCTCCGGTTCCTGATCTTGACTGTGAAAGCGATCCCTTTCCTTTTTCTTTTTTTTTGTGGGAAGAGCAGCAATACTGGGAACCAGATGGTAAAAGACAGGGGGCATCCCAGTGGCCTCCCTGAGAAGAGGATCCATTACGGAGGATCTATTGAGGGCCGTGGATTCTGTTTCATGGCATCGGCCGAGTGTGACCACCCCTCGGTTGGCGTGGGTCGTGGGCTGGTGCCACGTAGGCTGCTGCAGACCCGACCCGTTTTGTATTCACCTCTGAGCGCCGTATTCACCTTCGACGCAGGACAGACAACTAAATCAGGGCCTCTCTGCGACTTGGGTTACATCCCTTTTGACTTCAAGCCTCTTTCAAAGGGCCTCGCGTTGCAATGGGATATGACCGGCTCCACGGCTTCAGGGACAATGGCTGTTTGTGACAACGGTTGACTGAGATGTCCCCCTGCACTTGTAGAGTTAAGCCCCAACTATTTCCAGAGCCCCACAGCTCCAGTTAACGCACGTACACATCCATATTCCTCCGCTAAACGACCACACCGAAACGCAGTGCCCAACCTCTCTGAACCGCTGCACATTTCCCTGTCACGGCTTCTTAGCTCTGTCCACTCCTGGCTTTGTTCCCCCCGCTCGCCGTCCACTTAGCCGCGTCTGCTCCCTTCACTTGTGCAAATGTTTGCTCTGTCCACTTAACCATGTCCACTCGCCCGGGCCGCGTCAAATCAGCGCCGCCTGTGGGCGTTTCGACGGAGGGAAGGCGACAATTTGCCTCTTCGGCCACAAACTGCCGCAGCTGGACGCGGACCAGGACCCGAGGCTCAGCAGCAAAAAATGACTCTCCATTTATTTAAAGCGGTTGCCATCGCTGCGCCGCAGTGGAGCTCAGACCTCAGTGGCCCCGGCCCAAGCATAACTGCAGTATAAAAAGAAGCAAAGTTCGCCGGACAGGTCATGTCTCACACAGTAGCAATTCAATATCCTCCCGTTATGTTGTTGGTTACGCTTCTCAAAACTCTTGAATTGAATGTGACACCGCAAAAATACAAGGTTGCTTTGAAAGTCCGCTTTTCTTTTTTTTTTTTTCTCTTGCAAAAAGGAAACCAATCCCTGGTGAGATGTTTGGAACATGTTGAATCAAAGAAAGAATAACAGCTAATTTACCTCAATCGTGCCATGCTGAAAGATTTATTAATAGTGTGTTTAAAAAGAGAGGCAGGAACCGAGAGTGGTTCCCGTCTCTGGAACCCGGAGCGGTTCCTGTCTCTGTCCCAAAACAAATCAAACTAAAATCGAATTATTTCTTAAATTTTTTTTTGCGTCCTCCTTGAAATGCAGAAACAATACATCAGCCTGGGAACGCCGCCGGAGAATAGCAGCGCCGCGGACCCTTTTATCAGCGCGGCCAGAGCTGATAGCGCTCACTTCCTTCACGTCATTATAGAAACCCAACGCTGAGGCAGAAACAGTTATAGTTTGTGTAATGTTTCCACGCGTCAGCCGCCTCCTCCCTGGGACCTTAAAGCCTCCTTTAAAATTCCATTCTCTGTGAATTAAATTGAGTTTTGATAATGAAAACAATTGTTTGCTTGAGAGTTAATAGGATTCATAGGAGAACATGAGGCTCTGTGGTATTTCATTACTGTTCTCCCCTGGAGCGTGTTCTGGGCCGACGGGCTCGGGCTGCTGCAAAAGAGCGCCGGCGAAAGCTTAGGAAGAATGTCATTCGGCATTGACTGGAGTGGGTCTCCTCATGCATACGCAAATGTCAAGGTACGCGGGGAGGCTAGGGGACGCAGCTCATGCATAATAGCATTAAAATGAGGAGAGACGTGAATTAGTCGCAGCGGAGGCGAAAACTTGGAGAAGAGTCTAGAGATGAGGAAACGGTTACCGTCCAAACACGTCCGAGCGGTCGCCGACTGACCTTTGAGCAACGAAACCTCACAAACCAGCCCTTCATACCACATGAGTGCACTCTCCCACCTAAACACTGTTTATCTCTTCGGAGCCTGACAGTTGCACACAGCCCGGCAACGGCCTGACAGCTTAATTCCACGTTGCCTCAGCGGGGGCCGCCTCCGTGGATCAGGAAGCGGCGTGACACGTTCAGAATCATCCGGGGACGACGTGCTTTACCTCACATCTGTCGCACCTCGTCACCACCTGCGAGGGAGGGAGGCCGGCCGCCGGCATCGCAGCTCCTCAATCCGCAGCCGGCCCGCCCGGGCGCATTTGCATGCCGGGACGCCTCGACTAACCGCCGGAGCAGGTGGTGATTTGCACGAGGTGTGAGGAGGAATGAAAGGGTGCTGCAGCGAGCGGATGTTGAATAAAAAAAAAAAAAAAGAAGAAGAAGAAGTGCGCAGGGAGAGGTAGTTCAATCAAACGAATGTAAGCCTTTGAACACGACAGGACGGGAATCAGAGTGGAACGGTAATAAGCACGATTGTGTTTATAATAACAAGGTCGGTTTCTGCGTCTTAGCGGTTGGTGGTTTTAGGGGCGGTCCGGTCCCTTGGCATCGGAGGACGAGTGAGGGCGTCGCCCGCGTCTTGACCTACGCGGGGCACCACCCAGAGGTCAACAGGAAGTGAGCAGGGCAGCAGACACAGAAGCATTCATGTCTCTCTTTTATTTATTTATTTTTTTTCCTCCTCCCCTCTCTTCCTCTGTTCCTTAAAATACGAGCCAAATTCAACTTCCTTTGAGCCGAGCAAATGAGGGAACACTTCAAATCTACGGCCTGCCTTCACATGTCAAGACACGCTGGGTATCAGGATTGTTGTTGCAATAGGCGAAAAGGGAAATACTGAGCTCTATTTTCTCCCATTTCAGACTTTCTGGTCTCTCGTTGTCTTTCTTCTTTCCTCATCTATCGCCTCCGTCGCTAAACCACCACGTGCAGGTTTAAATAATCACGCATAACTGCTTTCTAATCCACCTTATTGTTAAAAACCGTACATAAACCATCACATTTAAAGGAACTGCTTTGATCACTTGCGGTTTGTCTTTGTGAATCAGTGCCCACGTGCCCTTCAGTGTAGCAAGCTAGCGTTTTAGCATGACGGCTGCAGCCCTCGTCAGTATGTGCAGCCGGGGCTTTGTTCGTGTCTTTTGTCGTCTCGCTAAACCATCTCGGTGCGTTCCATTGAAGATTTATGAGGGCTCCATATGGGCTGACTCATTACGCATGGACGCAACACAAAGCTCAGACACAGGGCCCGGTGTTTACCGTCACCGACTGGACCCGTGCGCAACCTACGGGACACTTAAAAGCTCAGGAAGCGTAGGAAAGTTTTAGGGAGATAGTCGATTTGTCAGCCGCGTCGCTCTTCGCTCTCGTGACTGATGAAAGAACAGACACCCAAAAAAGCAACCTCACACCTTCCTGGTTGATTGTCCCGTCCCGTGATGGATGCGGACACGTTTGCATGCCCTTGAGTGAAAGGAAGGAGACTTATTTCAAACGCCAGAGCAGCGGCTCCTAAAACTTGTGTTTCCTCTTAGAGAGAGTCTCATCCACTCATCCAGACAGCTTTAAGCGTGACGTGCTGGGGTATGAAAACGCTGGCCACGTCCCAAACTAGCACAATGATAATAGATGCCATATGACGTGGGGCCCACCCCTACATTTTAAAAGATGGCACATTGTTCTCAAAACATCCAAATAACTAGAGGATGGCACACGTGGCGATCTTCAAATTACGTCCTTGTTCTTTACGCTGCAAATGAGCGCCGTTAGATTTGAGTAGTGGGAGGATTAGGGTCAGCTTTTAAATAAGGATCAGTCATTTTAAGAATGGCATTTTGGCAAAGCACATACAAAATAATAAACACTGCAGTAGGCATTAATAAATCAATTAAAGGAGCTTAAGTTTAATTTTTCACCACTAGGGGGAGAAAATCAATCGATTTGGCGGCTACACTGCTTCAGTGCCAGTGTTGAGTGAAAGGCAAAGGCGGAAACATCTCGATATGGTTCTGCAGCGTTTGCTTGATAAGCTACGCCAATCAGCCACAACATTATGACCACTGACAGGAGAAGTGACCATCTTGTGACAGATCGATGTTCTGCTGGGAAACTTTTTGGACATTTCTGGCATTCATTCATTCATTGGTGTGGATGTTACTTAGACATGTAGCACCCACCTAGACCAGACCAGGCACCCCCACCCCATAGCAATGACACTCCTTGATGGCAGCAGACATCCCCAGCAGGATGCAGCCACAAAAACACTTTAGGAAGAAGAACAGCACAAGGTGTTGACCTGGCCTCCACATTCACTAGATCCCAAACTGATCAAGTATCTGTGGCCCCTCCCCTCTTCCCATAGGACCCAAAGCCAGTATGCTACTGCCAGACACCACAGGACACCCTCAGAAGGCCCATGTCCATTCCCTGATGAGTTCCAAGGCGCAATGAGAGATCTATACAATTTTAAAGAAGGTGGTCATAATCTTATGCCTGATCGGTGCATTGTAACCTTAATTAATCGAACGTGTTGGGAAACGTCTGCCTATTTATGCAACCAGTAGCCTCAGAACTCGTTTACACTTGACTTTAAAAGTGTGCGTCGGTGGTCCGATGATTCATGTCCCGATGAGAATGTGGGTGAACCGAAACAATGGAGTCGAGGGCGGCAGAAACCAAAACAATGCGCTAAGCGATGCCGAAACTGTGCGAAGACAGGGAGAGGAGAGCCGGACGCGTCGAATGTGCAGATTAGATTAACGCAGGCTTTGTAGTTTTAAATAATGCTCGCCTCTTTGCGTTGACTCAGATCTTGTTATTATTCTCACTGAATTAACACTTAAACACTGATGAAGCCTTTACACATGAACACACATCTACGCTCTTAGTGGTTCGTCTGCTGCACAGAAGCTCACCAGGGAAGTCGAGGTTTCCATCTCTGAACCGGAAAAGTGTGTGAGAGGGGTTGGGGAGGGGGAGGGTGGACCACAGCGCCCACATCTGAGACCCAGACCCCATGCGCCCTCTTCCCATAATGCCCTCTGACTCTCCCCACACTAGGCGCAGAGGCGCACCGAGGAGCCCTCATGTTAAAGTCTTCAGCAGCTCACTACCGCTACCGCCGCCGCCGTCGTCTCCCCTCAAAAACCGTCCCTCTGACGCGATCACCTCTGCCAACACAAGCTCGTGTTCCTTCGAGCGTCTGAGGATGGCCTGTTATTATCTTTCCAGAGCAGATGATCTCTCGCTCGCTCTCTCTCACAAAGATCCCTCTGACTCAGGGGTTGCAGAGGTTGATAGAGCCGAGTCATAAACTTCAGTGCATGGGCTGCTTTTACAAGCCGAGACTCAGACGAGGGAGTCGGAAAGAAAGAGAGGGGATTACGGTGACTGGGAGACAGACAGTGGTGTGTGTCCTGTACAGTATGTGTGTGGTTAACTGTGTGTGAGGCTGAAACCGAGGCAGATGTGAGACCTCTCGCTCTGACACTTGACATGGCCCCTTTAAAATCTCGCGCAGGAACTCTGGAAATTTATAGAGACTCCAGACGGCCGCAGCTGCCCCGCATTTGAACGCAGCTCGCGCACATGCGGAGATTGCGTCGTATTTATTCGCTCTGATTTACATCGCTGTAAACCGAATGAAGACGTCGCCCCGGGCTCGCCGGACGCCTCTTGTTTTACATTTCGCAGATAATCAAATCAGAGCGCCAAAGGAGGCCCGAAGAAGAAGAAGAAGTTCTTGAAAGCCTCTGGAGTTTCCTACGTTCTTTGCAACAGATGCATTTCAGCAGTTTTCAGTCGTTTTTTCATTGATAAACACTATGAATGGACTTGCCTGAACGGAAATGTCGAAACGAGCCTCGCTCTCTTTTCCACACACGAGCAATGGACTCTGGCTCGACGTGGAGCCAAGCTTCTGAAAATGAGCCTTTCCCTAAAGGCTCCTATCAATCACCAATCAACCCGGCGAACACAGAAGCTGCACAACTGTTGCCAGCGCTGAAAAGCTACAAACTCGACGGCAGCTGCCAGAGTTCAGGAGTTTACGCGGGCGTCTCAAAACACGTTGTCGGCAGTGACGACAGCGATCGCTCAGGCCTCGGGGGCAGCGGCGCTCCCGTGACGGAGTCCAGGCCACCGCCGAGCCCTGACGGACGGGATGGGAAGTCGGAAAGCAAGGCGGGCTGGCGGGAGCCGCAGAGCGTTGCCAGGTTCTGCTGCAGAGAATCACAACACGCGACTCATGTCAGTCATCCACCCGTCAAACGAATCGGGGGCTACGCTGCTTCTGTGCCAGTGTTGAGAGAGTGAAAGGGAAAAGCGGAAATGTCTCTGCAGAGTTTGTTTGATAAGCACCAATCAAAGCCACAACATTATGACCAGATGAACTGGGGATGAATACATCAATTAAAGGAGTTTGAGTTTAGTTTTTCACCACTAGGGGCAGAAACTCAATCAGTTTGGTGCTACAATGCTTCAGTGCCAGTTTTGAGTGAAAGGCAAAGGTGGAAACATCTCGATATGCTTCTGCAGCGTCTGTTTGATAAGTGACAGCAATCAGCCACAACATTATGACCACTAACAGGCGTAGGAAATATCACTGGCCATCTTGTAACAATTGAATGTTCTGCTGGGAAACTTTTGGACCTGCCATTCATTTATTCATTGGTGTGGATGTTCCTTAGACATGTAGCACCCACCTAGACCAGACCAGGCACCCCCACCCCATAGCAATGACACTCCTTGATGGGAGCAGCCATCCCCAGCAGGATTCAGCCACAAAAACTCTCTAGGAACATCTCACAAAACCATGAAGAACATCACAAGGTGTTGACCTGGCCTCCAAATTCACTAGATCCCAAACTGATCAAGTATCTGTGGGATGATCCACAGAGGCCCCTCCCCTCAGAGGCCCCCCACTAACACCACAGGACACCCTCAGAAGGCCCATGTCCATTCTCTGATGAGTCCCAACTGTTTTGGAGGTCATAATGTTATGCCTGATCAATGCACAAAAACATTAGCCTCTGCAAACCCTCTCATTGTGACCCTGCAAGTTATTTCACTGCAGATAAACAGAAAAACCCAAATGGCACCTCTCCTCTCCCTTTAGTCCGTCCAAGACTCAGCTGCTCGTGCACAGCCTGATGCTGACCTGATGTTTTTTTTCTTTGAATCACACATACCATAATGTCAGAATGTCACAGCCTGCCCTTTTCCAGCCTCAGCTTGACACAACCGGAACCGTTTTCCTTTAAAAGTACAAGAAACAAAAAAAAGGATGCAGGTTGTAACTCCGCTGGCTTTATGTGGTCTTGTTGGACGCCTTGCTTTTAAACCTGACTGCAAAAAAATTTAAAAAAACAAAAGCGGCTTCAGGGAGCAGAGTTGTTGCTAACCTTTTTTTGATATTACCCTTTAAATCAAAGCAATGCTTTTTTTTTATTAAGTCCCTTGTTCCCTGCAAAATGTAGCCAGACTGAAGTAAAAACCAAACCTGCACCACCGCCACCGTGAAGCCCCTAAACTCTGAACAACTGTTACATTTTCTTTGTTTAATCCATTAAAAAACTAAATGAATCAGCAACTTGGCAACTGCTGACTGTTGCTTCATTGGCAGATATGACACTGGCATCAATCTCGGCTAAACTGTAACCGTCAGCAAGAAGATAAGAAAAATAAATACGTGCATTTCCCAGAATGTTTAACTGCTCATTTAATCTGCTCTTGACACCGAGACGGGAAACAGATAACGGGGGGTCACACCGACTCGGCCACTAAGGGGTTGATGATTTTAAAAAGTGGTCACTCTCTGTTTCACCGCCCTGTAATGAACCCGTCAGCGAGGCCGGTCACGGACCACCAGAAGCATCCGGATGAAAATAATTCCCTCCTGATTGAGCGGCTCGCACGCTTCTTCACGACACCAACACCGTGAGCCACATCATTACCGGCTTATAAGCCAACTCAATTACGCCTCATCTTGACAGCTCTGACGGGATTTAGCTTCCACTTGTGTGTGCAGATGTGTGAAGGGCCTGAGCGGCTGCCAAGAGAGCAACGGCAGACACAACAGCGTGCGGGAGTCAGAACGGGTTTCTTTATAAAGCCGGGGAGTTCAGGTGGGCAAGAGGACGCACGGATTACAGGTAAGAGACAGCAGTGAGTGCAGTGCTCGTATTACAGGTTGCATAAAGGCACTCAAACTGCTCCCCGGCCTCCTGCAGCCATCTCCAGACCTCACATCCCTCCTCTCCCATGCGTAACGATGCCTCTGCATGAACAAAACTGCTGTAAACACGCTTGATGGCAAAGCTGCAGCCCACCAGGACAGTCAGAGCACGGCGGGGGTAATTGTTTTAGACGCTCTGTCACAAAGGCGACGGCAGCTGGCGTTCTGGAGGAGCATTAATAAAGCTGCTGCGCGTCCCCGGCGGTTAAGGGACAACTCCGCTCGGTTGGAGAACCCATATTTGCACAGGATCAGATTCTCCTCGCTTGTCGACATCGCGGATGTCGCCCCCCCGCCCCCGTCTCTCTGTCAGGCAGAACCGGACGCTAGCTATGAGCAAGCCGAGCACATGCCCCCTCTGCCTGTTTCTGCTGCGCCATCTGCAAAGCCCACCGCTTGGATTTAACATGCACACGAGCAGTTTTCTGCTTCTAAACTCTGGGCCAGACGTTCAGCAGCAGCAAAAAAACAAAAAACAAAAGCTGTGGTGTTGTAAGAGAAGAAGCCAGGTAACAATGAGAGAAGGGTTCCACGGGTGCGCTCTCAAGGGTTTCACATCCAGCCTGACCTTTTAACTGCACAGTCCAAACATATTAAGCGTGTCTACCCGTGATCCGGCTAAGACAGCATGAGTCACCCCGCACATTTCCACATTTCCACCAAAAGCCCGGCTACTTGTAGACACTTGGAAATTATTGTTTTACTGTACTAGCTGATTTATACTAAACATAAACTTGGCCCCCCTCCTTTTTTTTTTTCTTTTCCTCCCTCCACAGTGTTATGAGGGGGAATACCATCGCTTTAAATACTTTGTTAATACATAGGTACACATGGGAGTACTTACGCACTAGCCCAGATGGTGGACCCTCTAATTTGAGATCCAAGGGTATAATTAAGAGACAAAAAAATTAAAAAGGAAAGCATGAGGATTTGCTGCTTCGACATGAAACGCGGCGCAAATTACAGCGAGGAGAAGCCTGGTCTGTGTGGTCATCATTATTAGATATTCACATTAAAACTAAATATTCTCCTGTAGAGGCATGCTTTTTTTTTGTTAAAGATCGGGGATCTTTAGAGCTTTAACTTTGCGTATTCATCTGAACAGGACGGATGATATCAGATGATCGAGCAGAGGGGTTTCAAGTGCAGTCAAAGTTGCGAGGATTAGACGCCGGGATGGCTCGATTAAAGCAGCATAAAGTTGAAGTAAAACAAAACGCCACGACTCTGGCATAGGAGCTGAAATGCAACAAACTCAGCAGCGTTCAGCCACCGGCGGCTGCAGGAAAGGTAAACACGGGATGAGAAGCAATGAGCAGGCAAGCAAGCGCGGGGTGCGTTTGGAGACTCGAGTGCGTAAAAGCTGCTGGTTTGGCTCAAAAGCAGCGAGTCCCCACCACTTACACACCTCTCCCTCCTAACCCGTGACAAAAACCCGAAACGACGGAGATCCCCATACGATCTGTTACGACCCGTTTAACGCGAGCAAACCCCGCGGTGGGGTGATCTTTGTCGCGTTTGGACAGCCCCCGGCGTGAACCGCAATACTTTAACCGTATAGGTGTGGAGGAGGCGGCGGCGCGTCCGATCGGACCAGTTGCTCCTGCTCCTCTCACGGTGCAAACTGAATAAGAGACTTCTACAATAAATCGTTTACTCCTGCAGTTTCTAATAAATAATAAACCCGTAGTAGTAGTAGAAGAAGAAGAAGCGGTGGTGGGATTCGGACCAAGACGCCTTACTATGAATGAAGTTACTGAGGCTGCAATCGGTGTCATGATCGATGTAACCGAATAAGAAAACAGCGCTATAACATTAGGATAAACGTACTTTCTAGTGTGTGCGGTGCGCTTTCTATTATAAACTAGAATTTATGCGCATAACAAAAAGAAAAAGAGGAACTTCGATCGGCAGCACGCCTTTGCTGGATCTCCTCTTGAGAAAAAAAAAGAAAGAAAGAAAGAAAGAAAGAAGGCGAGAGGGAAAGTTTAACTTACCGGTGTCAAAATGACCAAAAGCCGCGGTGGAAATAAGCCCAGCGAGAAGAAGAGCCGAGGTGACGGTCCAGGAATCCATGGTGTGAGCGAAGAGTCCGAACTGGCTTCTCAGGTGAAGCGCAGCCTGACGGACGGATGCGCAGACCGGCGGGCTGCTGGACTGACTGACTGTCTGACTGACTGACTGTCTGACTAACTGGCTGGTTGACTGTCTGTCTAGAGTCTGTGCAGGACTCGAGGTTTGGCCGGCGTTAAAAGTCCCTGAACTTCAAGGCAGGTCCTATAGCCACTTCCACACTGACACCACAGAGACGAGACCAGATAGTAGAAAGCAGGGATCCGATTTCCAAAACCATGTGACAGGAAATAGGAGCAATGGATTCAACCTGCAGCGCTGGGGAAGCAGCAAGCAAGAAAAAAACACAGAGCAGGAGGAGGAGGAGGAGGAGGAGGAGGAGGAAGAGGAGGCGAGGGTGGCGGTGCTGGGGTTTGGAAGGTGGACCAAACACGGTTCTGTCAAGCAGAAAATAAAGATTTAAAGCATACAGCGATCAGGCATAACATTATGACCACCTTCTTAATATTGTGTAGGTCTCCAAAACGCTCATCAGAGATTGGACATGGACCTTCTGAGGGTGTCCTGTGGTGTTAATGGGGGGCTTTGAGGGGAGGGGTCTCTGTGGATCATCCCACAGATACTTGATCAGTTTGGGATCTAGTGAATGTGGAGGCCAGGTCAACACCTTGTGCTGTTCTTCGTGTGTTTTTTTTTTGTGAGTTTTTCCTAAAGTGTTTTTGTGTGTATGTGTGGTTTGATAGAGTGAAATAGATAAAAATATAGCAAGCAACCTTTGCTAGTAGGTAAAGTTTGTTGTTTTTGGACACTGCTAGCATACTTGTTTCGTATCTTTGCCTTAACAAAAAATTGTGTTTTCCATCAGTTTCCTGCTCATTTCTCCCAAGGCCTCAAAGACTTTTGCAACTTAACAACATGGGATCACATTACCAAAAAGGTCTAGTAGTGAATTTGGAGGCCAGGTCAACACCTTGTGCTGTTCTTCTTCCTAAAGTGTTTTTGTGTCCATCAAGGAGTGTCATTGCTACGGGGAGGGGGTGCCTGGTCTGGTCTAGGTGGGTGCTACATGTCTAAGTAACATCCACAACAATGAATGAATGAATGCCAGGTCCAGAAGTTTCCCAGCAGAACATTTAATTGTCACAAGATGGTCTAGGTTATTAATTTCTCCTGTGAGTGGTTTTAATGTTGTGGCTGATTGTCGGCGTGTAATACTACAGCATAACACCAGAATGGATATCACATGTTGAGTATTCTAGGAAGTACTACTAGTAAGAAAACGATGACAGTGAACTGAAAACATGCCTCAGAGAAGCAGAGACACAGGACAAGTCTTTTCTTACGGCGCATTGTTTCGGTTTTTATGTCGGGGTCTAAATCTAATTAAGGATGTATTATGTTTGAAAACCCCCGGGGCCATGTCACGTGACGCAACGTACTAAACTGCACTCAGAGGTTTTAATAACAGCAGGCAGAGCGGGGGGGTGGAAGCAGGGGAGAGAGATTTCCACACAGTCGCAGCAGAGCAGCACTTAAAGTCCCCCATGGAAGCTGTTTAGATGATTTAGTCATTAGACGTTTCTGATTTAGAGAAATCAGCTTAAATGTCACAAAAAGAAAATGGAAGATCATGTTTAATTTCCATGCATGCATTTTTAGAGGCCGTGGTGTGTTTGCATAAATGCTCCTTCTGCAGAAAGCCCACCAATTAGAATGCAGAACACAGAGATGGCATCTCTAAAATAACAGAAACACAAGCATCAGCCCCTCAAACGATTTCTTTGTGGTTAAAGTGAAACTTTAAGCACATTTGTCTCTCAGTCTTTATGGCGAGCATGCTCCACAGCTAAACCAGGAAGTCTGTCTGGGAGCAAGATGGATGTGTACGACGTGTCTGCCCTTGTGTTTCTCGTCCAGTCGCATTTCTTCCTTTATTTTATTTCGGTTTTAATCTCTTTGTGTTTCTTGGCTGCGGCGTGTGATTTCATAGCTGCACGTATAGGGGCATTGAAGTGACACTGCGAGAGGACGGAGACGACACCCTGCAGGAGTCGCATTAGCACATTTGCATCGGGTTTGTTTGTTTTGTTAGATCAGAGGAAGCCGAGCTCGGGGTGAAACCGTCGGCCTCCGCCCAGCAGCCGGCGGTGAAATCCAGGCCGCTCGTGTTTCTTGACTTCGCGGGAACGAGCCGGTTGGTCTGTTTGGTCGTTAGATGCGTCTAATTTAGATTAATGGATAGGCCTCCACAAGTGGTTACAGAAAATAAACGAATGAATGTTTCTACTTTTGAACAAAAAAACAAAATGGAACTTTATATATAAGCAAGTAAAGACATTCGTCTTTAGTTGCTTGTTTGCTCGACTCCCTACTGAAGCTCATCTTACTGACCGGACAGAAACAGGTGCAGTGAGTGTGCAGGCCTGCTCTGGGTGCATCTCATCCCAGCAGCCTGATGTTTGGAGCGAAACAGCACCCTCCCGTGTTTCACCTCCAGCACCGTGCGTAAGGTATCCGAGCCAAAAGCAGCCCCCCCCACCAAAAAGAAAAAAAAAAAATAGAAAACACGCGATGACCTCACCACTCTGAAAGAAGAGGAAGAAAGAAAGAAAAAAAAAAGCCCATGCATGTATTTTGCCAAAAGACGACGGGGTTGAGACGGGGGTGCTCTGGGAAAGTAATCCAGCACGACGTGTGCCCTTTTGAGAAATGTATCTGCGCGGCTTTGTGATAGTGGCTGGTTAAAGCTGCTCTTGTATTAACGGCTGAAGGATTTAACCACGCTGGCGGTTTGCTGTGATTACGCCCGAGATCTCCGGAGATCTAATCTTTTCTGAATGGAATTGCTTCATCCCAGCGTGTTTTCAATCTCTCTGACATTATCTGCTGTTAAATATCCTGCCAGTCTCACATTTGCTTGACTTCTTTACACTTCCTCTGCTCAAGCCTTCGGCGCAGCCCAAACATTTGTGCATCGTACGTAATAATGTGTGATGCATGTGGTTTTAGGTGTATACTTAAAGTGCATTTGGGAAATAGCACTTGGGGGAGGGGGGCAGGGGTGATAGCATCATCTTCTTTAGCAATAAACAGTCTATGCTTGTTGTAAAAATTTTACTGCCATAGAAGACGTGAGAAACATTAAAAACATCACGTTTAAGAAGCTTTACTCAGTCCGTTCAGGATAGAATCTGCAATCAAAGCAACCAACACCTCGTCACCGTGGTCTTCTGCTTATCTGGGTCCGGGTTGCGGGGGCAGCAGCTTCAGCAGAGAAGCTCAGACCGTCCTCTCCTTAGCCACTTCCACCTGCTCCTCTGGAGGAACCCCCAGGTGTTCCCAGGCCAGACGAGAGACATAATCCCTCCATCACGTCCTGGGTTGGCGTTGAGGTCTCTGTCCGGTGGGACATGCCTGAAACACCAGGAGGCATCCTCACCAGATGCCTTAGCCACCTCAACTGATTCCTCTCAGCGTGGAGGAGCAGCGTCTCTACTCTGAGCTCCTCCTATACGTCCAAGCCCCTCACTATCCATCTCTAAGGCTGAGCCCGGCCACCCTGCAAAGGAAACTCATTTCGGCCACTTGTATTTGCGATCTTGTGCTTTCGGTCATTACCCAAAGTTCATGACCATGGGGGAAGACTGGAATGTAGATTGACCATCAAACTGAGAGCTTCACCTTCCGGCTTAGCTCTCTCTTGACCACGACCGACCGGTTAAGCATCCACCTGTCGATCCCCCGCTCCCTCTTACCCTCACCTAGATATTTGAACTCCTCCACTTCAGGCAGTACCTCCTCCCTGACCCGGAGTGGGCAATCCACCCTTTTCCGACTGAGGATCATGGCCTCAGACTTGGAGGTGCTGATCTTCATCCCAACGAACCGCCAAAGCAAAAGGTGGAGGTCGTTGTTCCATGAAGCTGGAGACGATCCAAGCTGTGATTGGGCGAGAGGCGGCGGGTCCACCCTGGACAGGTCTCCAGTCTATCTCAGGGCTAACACAGAGACACTCACACCTACGGGCAATTTAGAATCACCAATGAACCTAACCAGCATGTCTTTGGATGGTGGGAGGAAGCTGGAGAACCTGGAGAGAACCCACACAGACACAGGGAGAACATGCAAACTCCACACATGAAGGCCACAGTTGAACCCAGAACCTTTTTCTAGCACTTGCATACATTGAACATCCTCAAACGCCCCCTCCAAGCAGATCATGTGCCCAGACGCCGATCAAAAACGTCCCGTGCGGCGATATGAAAATGAACCCGGGGGTCCTGTCATCACACCTCCCGTGTCCCCGGCAATCAGAGAGCGATGCTGGAGTAGTTTTGGTAGCAAGGCTGTCTTTGTCTTCTTTGTGTCTGCATGTGTGTGTGTGTGTGTTGTGTGTGTCTGATCACATGCTGGGCCTGTCTGTACACGCCGCCGCCTGGCCGCATTCCTTGTGGTCTGCTGGAGTTACTGTAATTCTGTTGTTTTTTTTTTACCCCTCCTCATTCCAGATCCACACATAACATTCACACTTCTTTATTTTTGTTTACACGCTGCCTTTTGCAAAGCTTGTTTGTCTTTATCCCGTTATTAACTGCGATAAAAGTTTCCCGTACGCCTTTAGCATGGGTGGCCGCAGCAGAGCCCATCGCCGCTGCGTCCCGCCGGTTGAGTTATGCAAGATGAAGGCTGGAGGTCGCGGCAAGAATAATCCACTGAGACGTATTAGGAGGTACTTCAGCATCCCCGACCTGCCTGTCAACGGGAAGTTATGCGCAGCGGAATTAGAAGTTGGCCCACATGCTTTGAATTCACAAATTCAGGAGCCAAGACTGTGTCATGTCCTTGTTCTCTCTTGAGTAAACATGAGCGCCGAGCCCTGAATCTTAATGCCACATTTCTCTCCTCCGTAGCTGAAACTATTTCACCTCCTAAGCTTTTTTTGTTCTTGGCAGCACAGTGTTATATAATCCCTTATAGTGTCAAACCGCTAATCATTAGAAATAATAGGAAAACAATGACTTTAGTGGCATCATGTCGTAATTGTTGGCTTTGTGCTAATTATTCCACCTCTTTTCTGCTAAAGGTTTGGTACAGCCACAACATTAAAACCACTTAAAGGAGACATAAGTAGCATTGACCATCTTGTGACAGCTCAATGTTCTGCTGGGAAACATTATGACCATTCATACAAAGCACATCAATTAAAGGAGTTTATGTTTAGTTTTTCACCACTAGGGGGAGAAAGTCAATCGATTTGGCGGCTACACTGCTTCAGTGCCAGTATTGAGTGAAAGGAAACAGTGGAAACATATCTATAAGCTTCTGCAGCATCTGTAGGTAAGCGACGCCAATCAGCCACAACATTGTGACCACAGACAGTAGAAGTCATTAGAGCTACGTTACGTTACAAGGCTGTTACATTGCTCTACGTTCACTTTACTAGTCCCAGCTTCACCATCACCACCTTTTTTTTTAATATTTGCTAAGAAAATCTTTAAGACCTCTTTTTCTCCTTTCTTTCATTTTCTGAACATCAGACTTGTGCTGACCGGACATTTAGAGCGTACGGAACTTCCAATCAAACGGCAACGTCAAATTTTGATCAGAGGCCAAACCATTTTTGTGTTGGGGTTGGGGGGGTTCTTGACCACTATTTCAAGGACAATTAGGAAGAAAACAAATATTACCTATTTTATTCCACAAATATGCCTTTTTTTTTTTTTTTTTAAATGATTCCATGATTTAACGAGGGCCCAGTTCTGGGGCCCCCTCTATCCTGGGCCCGGGACAGCAGACCTGTTTGCCCAGAGGACACCCTCAGAAGGCCCATGTCCATTCTCTGATGAACTGTTTTGGAGGCACAAGGGAGAAATACAGAATATTATGAAGGTGGTCATAATGTTACGCCTGATCTGTGTGTGTGTATACATATCTTTTTATCATTTATTCATTCATGAGAACTGAATATAAAAATTCAGACGTAGAGAGGATGGGCTACTGTCTTATTATTAACGTTAACATTATTACTATTATTGGACTTTATGTTTCTTCTTCACAAATGGAAAGACTTTTTAAGACTAAATACTTCTTCAATAAACCAACAAAAATAGCTGTCAGATTTATAAATGTTGAGTTAAACAGAGACGTGAATCCTGTTTCAGTTTCAGGGCAGCACCGTGACAATAATAAGAAGAGTGATTGTATCTTCCACTCTGAGTCACTTTTACTGTTGGGATCATCCGCCATCACTTGGCTCATTGCATTAATTAAAGACAAAACACGCTGGCACACACAGTGACGCACAGCATCTTGTGTCTGCTCCTGTGTGTGTGTGTGGGAGGAGGGGAGGGGGGGGCAACATACACACAGTGAGTCAATCCCATTACTCAACCAAAGCATCTGGTTGTTGTTTGAAGCCTGTGCGAACCGGCCAAGAGCCCCACCACCACCCCACCCACCTCCCGCCCCCCAAACGCGGCCACATCAGTGTCTATATGATCCACGCCATTAGCGGTGGCGCACACAACAGAGCGCACATTACCGTGTCACCCCTCTGACCCCGGCGAAGCTGCACCGAAGTGGGCTCCCCTTGACAAATGGCTGCCTCTGGCCCGCCGCCTCCTCTCAAGTCTCATCCCCTGCACACACACAAACACACACACACACCTGTGCAGGCCCCTGAGCTTACCTGTGTTCAAAGCCAAGATAAAAGCCAGCGTTTCACATCCAGCCACCTGCATCGGCTGCTGCAGCCCCTCCTCCGCCTCCTCCACCTCGGCTGACACACACACACAGCAGTCATCCATCCAGCTCGGGCCTCCCGGGTCTCTAATTAGGCCCCTTGCGGGTGACACCCTCTGGAATGTTTATTGTAACATCACTCAGATTTATCTCCTTTTAAAGAAAAGACAAAAAGAGGAGGGGGAGGAGGCATAATGTAAAACAGACACAGAACTGAGATGTTCATCGGGATTAAATCAGTTTTTAAATCAGTTTAATTGAATACAACTAGACAGTCCTGATGGTTATATGAATCGAAGTAAGATTTGAGAACACGCCGACATCTCTACAATGATGGAAAAGCAACACTAAGAGAAAAACTATGTTATTTATCTTTATGGCAATCATGCTGACAGGTCAAATCTGAACTGGCTTTGAAAGGAGGGGGCCTCTGTGGATCATCCCACAGATAACCCTAACCCTGATATTGTGTAGGTCTACCTTGTGCCTCCAAAACGGTCGGGACTCATCAGAGAATGGACATGGGCCTTCTGAGGGTGTCCTGTGGTGTCTGGGAACACAATTTTGACCTTTTAGAGGAGGGGCCTCTGTGGATCATCCCACAGATACTTGATCAGTTTGGGATCTAGTGAATGTGGAGGCCAGGTCAACACCTTGAGATGTTCTTCTTCCTAAAGTGTTTTTGTGTCTGCATCCTGCTGGAGATGGCTGCTGCCATCAAGGAGTGTCATTGCTATGGGGTGGGGGTGCCTGGTCTGGTCTAGGTGGGTGCTACATGTCTAAGTAACATCCACACCAATGAATGCCAGGTCCAGAAGTTTCCCAGCAGAACACTGAACTGTCACAAGATGATCGATGTTATTCACTTCTACTGTCTGTGGTCATAATCTTGTGGCTGATTGGTGCGAAGCATATAGATAGTATGTTTCCGCTGTTTCCTTTCACTCAATACTGGCAGTGAAGCAGTGTAGCCGCCAAATCGATTGACTTTCTCCCCCTAGTGGTGAAAAACTAAACTTAAACTCCTTTAATTGATGTGCTTTGTATGAATGGTCATAATGTTGTGGCTGAGAGGTGTACTGGACAGTTTAAAGTCAGGAATCTAACAAGAGAACAAATATTGGACATATGTCATTTGCTTTCTGGTTATAAACAGGGACATATTTTATGTTATATGGATAGAACCAATGATTGCTGCTCAAAACTTCGATATTTAACAAATCCTCTACGGAGATATCGTTCCAAAATTGATAAGATTTAGAAAATGTGTCTAACATGCATTAGAGATCATTGTTCTTTTGGATAATATCGTTCATGTCCATTATATTTTGAGGATTAAGAGGCTGTATGGCATAGAGGCTGGTGGCTTTGTAGAGGATTACAGCGTAGGGCTTTAGAGATTTAAAAATGAAATCTAACCGATTAATCACAAACAATAAATAATGCTCTTTTATCATGTTTTTATAATCCCTTTTCCTTACAGTCTCCCAGCTCTACAGCTACCGTGGCCTACCTTCTCCAAAGTTAATCACATTGCATCACCCTGTAAATCCATCACTTTTATAGGATTTCCTAAAAGAAGAAGAAAAAAAAATGGAATGATCTCTTGTGCAGGGGCCAGGCTCTAGTTTACGACGGCTGGAGCGCTTTAGGTTTGGTTTTTGGTTTGGTTGTGAAACGTTTTAAGGGCCTGCAGCGCGTTCGCCCTTTGAGACTGATGGACAAGGTGCAAGAAACATGAGCGTCTGGTTTTCACTGCGGTGGAAGACACGGCCTCATCCTGAGCTCAGCTTCCTGCAATCAAACCAAACAAACAAAAGCCAATGCAAATCACACCAACTCCTGCGGGATGTCGTCTCGAAGGATCAGTCTCATGCAGAGTAATCGTAGTATAACCCCATCAGCCACAACATTACGGCCACTAACAGGAGAAGTAAATAACATTGATCATCTTGTGACAGTTCAATGTTCTTCTGGGAAACTTCTGGACCTGGCATTCAATCATTTGTGTGGATGTTACTTAGACATGTAGCACCCACCTAGACCAGACCAGGCACCCCCACCCCATAGCAATGACACTCCTTGATGGCAGCAGACATCCCCAGCAGGATGCAGCCACAAAAACGCTTTAGAAACAACTCAAGAAACAAGAAGAACATCACAAGGTGTTGACCTGGCCGCCAAATCCACTAGATCCCAAACTGATCAAGTATCTGTGGGATGTTCCACAGAGCCCCCTCCCCTAAAAGGCCAAAGTTCTGTTGCCAGACACCACAGGAGCCTCAGGAACCACCGTCAGAAGGTCCATGTCCATTCTTTGATGAATCCCAACTGTTTGGGAGGCACAAGGGAGCAATATTAGGAAGGTGGTGTCACGATCCGGCTCATAAGCCATGACAAAAGACAAAGAAACATGGTCTAAACATAAAGGTCAACTGATTTATTAAAGCAAACCAAAAGAACCCATAAGAACTACTGAGATTTGAGTGTGAGAATCAGTGTGTCTGTTGACATGATAATGTATGTGTTGTGTTGGAAGGTGTTAACGCCGAAGCCAACAGAACCAAAAACCAGGTTGGAGTCCAGGTGGCAGATGAGAGAGAGAATGAGGACTGTGACTGCCTGGTTTTATCAGCTCAGGGAGACTGGCCAGGTGCTCCCAATCGCTCCACATTAGACCTGTCCACTGAGGTACCTGCAGAAACATACCAAACAAGACAATGGGGAAAACGCAGGCCCTAGTGGCAGGCGGCCGTCACAGTGGTCATAATGTTATGCCTGATCTGTATTCCTAAACCGCTGGACTTGTTTTTTGCAGGATTGTGCAGGGACAGAGTTGAACGTGGATCTGAAGCTGAGGATCATTGCGGCGTGTCTTTGGCGATTTTGGCTTCGCATAACACTTCTACTCACATCCGCTTGCCTCCGTGAGCGCTGACACCAGGAGCATCATAGTCACTGTCACAATTCTTCCCCTAAACTCATCACAGAGCAGGAAAAGAGCCGTAAGTCTTCCCGTCACCGAGTTTGATGAATCTTTGTTGTGGGCTTTCGGTGACCGCACATCTGACTCAGGAGCAGGCGTTAATGCTGACTACGCGTCCGTGATGTCTCATATCTGCTCGGAGAATAACACGAGGCGCAGAATTAAACCTATAAACAGCAGTAACGCAAGTGTTCCCCGTAGACACATCAGGACGACATGTTGTTTTTCTGAAGCAGAACAATGCGATCGTGCACATTTGGATGTGGTGCGTTTGCTTTTCAGAGCTGTCAAGATGTCTTCAGTGGATTGCAGAAAGTGGTCACCACACTGAATCAGCCACAATTCAAATGACCTTTTGAGCACAAATAACTTCAGGGGGTTTAGGTTTGTGGGCTCTATCGAGGCCAGACTTGTTTTCCCTCATATGTCAAGACTTGACGACACCAAAAACATCCCGGGATGGGTACCCTTTTTCATTTCACCGAAGCAACGAGGGAACCGCACTCGGCCATATGTAAAATGTAAACTCCTGATGAGAAACATACTCGGAGGATGCGAACTTTGATATGGCCGCGCCGCTTGTGTGTTTACAAGAGAAAAAACAGAACGATGGCAAGGGCGTTGACGTCACATGTGTTTCAGCAGCTAAACATTTTGTGGAGAAGTGAAAACAGGCCTGTCGTATATATCCGTAGTGACGCAATCCATAAACCCACTCAGGGGCCGCACGGTCCAGAAGAAAAATGGATGTTTGCAGGCTTTATGGTTTCAAGCTGCGAACGAGGCCGTCCTCTGCACGGCCGGCGCTAATACGCCGTGTCGTGCTGATGTTTGGCCGATCTCCCAATGTGAAGTGAAACTAGTCGGAGGAAGCTGCGCCCTCGGCGAGCTCTTCAAACACTCGATTCATAAAGCAAAACAAATCCACGCCAGCAAGTCACTGTGAAACTGAAGGAAAAGAAACTAAATCTGTCGCCAGATGCAGAGAGCGCACAGAGCCACAGTCCTGCACATATACGCCGATTAGGCATAACATTATGACTAATATGGTGTAGGACTCCTTTGTGCCTCCAAAACAGTTGTGACTCATCAGAGAATGGACATGGGAAATTCTGAGGGGGTGGGGCGCTTTGAATGGAGGGACCACTGTGGACTATCCAACAGATACTTGATCAGTTTGGGATCTAGTGAATTTGGAGGCCAGGTCAACACCTTGAGATGTTCTTCTTCCTAAAGTGTTTTTGTGGCTGCATCCTGCTGGGGATGGCTGCTGCCATCAAGGAGTGTCATTGCTATGGGGTGGGGGTGCCTGGTCTGGTCTAGGTGGGTGCTACATGTCTAAGTAACATCCACACCAATGAATGAATGAATGCCAGGTCCAGAAGTTTACCAGCAGAACACTGAACTGTCACAGGATGGTTGATGTTATTTACCTCACCTGTCCGGTCATAATGTTGTGGCTGATCGGTGCAGACTCTTCAGCCAATGCTTCTGGAGCAAATGTCACATGGGTTTCACTGGATCTGTTTCATGACGACTGAAACAGATCCATCGGTTCAGGAGTTGTTCTACGTTTACAGCTTTAATTAATCATTCTTTTTAAAGCTAACCTTGGGCGGCACGGTGGCGTGGTGGTCTTGATGCATCACAGCAAGAAGGGTCTGGGTTGAATCCATCATGGGCCGACTGGTTCCTTTCCATCTGTGTGGAGTTTGCATGTTCTCCTTGTGTCTGAGTGGGTTCTCTCCAGGTTCTCCAGCTTCTTTCCACCGTCCAAAGACATGCTGGTTAGGTTCGTGAGTGTCTGAGATGGACTGGAGACCTGTCCAAGGTGTACCCCGCCCCCCCGCGACCCTCCAGAGGACAAATAGTTACAGAAACTGAATGAATAAACGAATACAGATAATGAAAATCTGCATTTTAAACATAAACTACAAGTGTTGCATGCGTGCAGCCGCTCCACCAAACGGCATTTTCCTCTCTGCACACGCACATCTGAGAAATTAAACCGTCAACGCTTGGGCTGCTTATGTGCCTCCATTATTGCAGGGCTGAGTGAGGACAGGGACAGGAATACTTAAGAGATATCTGACCTTGAGGGGGTTCGGCGGCGCCGAGGAGGAGAGAACAAACAATAAATCGCCGAATTCATAACGAGACAGGGAGAGGGGGAAATAAAGGACCTCCAACGCCCCGGCGATATTAATCACACATTCATAAGCAGGTATGTGCACAGACACAAACAGAGAGGAACACCCTGAGACGCCGCTAGCGAGTAAGCCTCTAGCCAGTAAACAATATCTGGCTCCGAGAATGTGGGCTGAGTCTGGAAAGCGAGCGAGCGTCTACATAAACCACCGTCACACATCATACGCGTATCTGTGTTACACACTAAGAGCTCGATCAAGTTAAATCGCTTTAATAACGGCGGAGAAGAACTGTTACTGAATATTAATGTGCTCTTAATTAAGGCGCTGATGTCGGTAAATGTCAAGGATGAGACGGAGGCAAGTCTGTGCAAGTGTCAGCTGATGTGGTTTCATTTGGATTTGTGTGCGGTGCCTCTGCTCGGCTACACACACACACACACACAAATCCTTCTCCACGTACACAGAGGCCAGATTCAATTCTTTCTCTGTCATATCTGTGCATCGTACACGTTCCACTGTGCACGATAAGGAGAGGAGAAGGAGGGCGGGTGGGTGGACGGGGGGGTGGGGGGACAGAAACCAAGCGTGGAGGAACATGTGCCTTTTGAAGTTGTCTTTCTTCTTGGAAGCAGCTTTGGCGTAACGCGCCCAGTAAAGCAGATCATTAAGTGTAATGGTTGGTGAGGATTGCGAAGCTTTATCTCTGATGGCAAGAACAAAGTTCTCAATGATCTGGGGGATTCTGGCGCTGGATTTGATGGGAATTCCCATGCCTGCTGGAACAGTTTACTTTGAACGATTTTGATCTGCGCTAACAGACAGGTGCTATCATAAATCTGCAGTCAGGGAATTACAAACTGAGCTTTACATACTGAGATTTAAGGTATACAAACGGGGATAAAGTTGTCCTTTGACAGATTATATCTAGAGATTGAAGGTTCTCCCCCGGGCTGACGCCAGTATTTTAACGTCTGGCAGTGACATGTGACAAGAAGGGAATGACTTTGAAATGGTCCTCAAAGAAAAGGGAAGTGAAAATAATTCTGGTATGTACTAGGGGTTGAACGACTTCAGATTTTTGGAAAGTCGACGTCACCAATAAAAACAACAGAAAGTTGAAATCTATGATCTTGACCTGAATACATATTGTTGCGTCTCACACAAAAGAAGCTAGGGAGGCTTTTCTGCAAGTTTACTGAAGCTTGAACACAAACTATTCTCGGCCATAGACCACGTCAACACCATAAGCACCGTCAGTCTGACACTTCTTAAATCACACTCTCAACGGGCAAGAAAAACCACAGCAACAATACCGTGCACTGCAGATATGCATATCACTCTGTTAGCCGTCGTCACCCTGCACCGGCAATTGCAACACCGCCATTGGCAGGAAAGCGCGCTTTTCGGATTACTAATCGGTTGACAACTGCAGCAACTAACTAACTTGTCTTTGTACCAGTTGCAATATTTACTTTTGTAACTTTTGCCTCTGTTTGTACCCCTCCAGGCTCCTGCACGCTTTCAGCGAGGTAGGTATGTATGTCCGCATACTGTAGGTCGGGAATGTCGTCCGCGCCGGCTGTTTCAGTGCTCGGAAAAAACACACCTGGGGCATGATGAGGGTCCGTGATGTATAATCTGTAGAGCTTTGCCTTGTACTGGTCAATTTCGACTGGTTTAAAGTGTGAAGTAAACTCTGACGGCCTGAAATCAACACTGGTGCCATTCATTATAATTTAGTTTTCCTGCCAATATGGCGGCGTCAACGAAATAAGTTACATACGTGGCGTCTGGAGCTCTGTTGCAGTTAAAGGGGAAATGCTATAACTTTTTAACAACCTGGACCTTATTTCTGACATCAAATATGAAAGTTTACTCACCCATATAACCTTTGTGTAGTTTGTAGATCTGTGTATATCCATATAGTGGGAGTGAATGGGGCACCGAAGCAGCCTCTAAATAACGCCAACTCTGCGGCGCTCAGAGATGACATCATCCAGGTCAGGACACATCACTTCAGGTCAATCTACAGCGGCCGGATGATGATAAAATATAACTCTGGACTCAACGGGGAATAGCACTAGCGTATGATAACAAAATATTGGTGAAATGAATGAGTTTCGCGGCAGATAATGTGTTATTTTGAGGCTGTGTTTCGGTGCCCCATTCACTCCCACTATATGTATATGCGCCGATCGAATTATCTCCCCAACGACTACAAACAACACAAAAGTTACATGGGTGACTAAACAATTGTATTTCATGCCATAAATAAGGTCCAGGTTGTAAAAAACAGTAGTTCCTTTTTAATAGTACTTTACAGCGTGGTGTTAGATGGGATGGTGTAACCAGGATTAAAATTATTATTATTTTTTTTTAAATGCGGGTTATCTCTGAAGCCTTTTCCGTGTACTGCAGCTAACGGTCTAATAACTTTAGACGACGATTTTCACCATCAAATTGTTGATTTTGCAGCTGCAGGTGAAGTTGAGGATTTGATTTTGGACCGTTCCTCTGCTAGCGTTAGCTTTAGCCTTTCCAGAGGCACTTCAGTTGTGCTTTAGTTGTATTTCAGGGATGACATGTCACGGTAGTATGGGCTTCATCTCTAGTGAAGTATTTCCTCGCACTTGCTGCAATGACTCACTGGACTCCTCGTCTGTCTTCTCGGAGGCGTCCATGTTGTTATTGTCACATGATCGGTGACTAGTCGACTTCCTGCTTAAAGCGCCACTTAATGGTGCACTTAAATGACCTGAGCTGTCATTAAGACGCCTGTTCTTTCCCTCACACAGATGCTAAAGGATTAATCAGAGCATCCATTACATTCGAAAAGATCCTTTCGCATTTATTTATTTATTTTTAAAACCCGCCATTGAACCCAATGCCTGTGCCAGTTCAGTCCGGGGTAAACACAAGACCACACAGTGTAAATGGAATCTAATCAAAACAGATGGAAACAAATCACAAGGGCTGCACACGCTGCCTTTCAACTTTACTGAATGGAGATAGGGAAAGCAGTGGAGCTGGTTCATATCTGTGAGGACTGAACTCATTCAAAGGGAAGAGGGAAGGGGAGGGGGGCAAACAAACCAAGCCAGAAAACAACTCTGAATGCGGCGTTAGTGCACATCTTTATTCATGAGAACGGCGGATCCGCGCATTGTGAAAATGTTAGGAACGTTGTCTGAGGATTGTCAGCGCTGAAAATGATGAAAATATTTCCCCTCCAGGCGAATAAAAGGCTGAGACCCACAATTCTTTATTTATTTCTTCCGTCTCACTTCTCTTGTCGGTGCCCTCCGCTGTTTTGCATTTGAATCTCTCCAAACCAGGAAATCACTTCCCCCAAAGTTCTGGTGTTTATGAAAACACAAGTTTCCAAGCGCCTGCAGTGAATTTATATTTGATGCATCTCACTCCCTTGGCAACGTGCCCCTCCACAAGCTTTCCATAGAGGTTTGTCCCCCCCCAGTTTCCACAGTGCAGGCTGATTGATTTGCTCTTTAATGGCTTCCTGTGTTGGGCATGGCCTACGCCGAACATCTGTAAGGGCGGACCGGGCACGGCGGGTCTGTTTTGCTCTGCTACGCTCATCTGCGGTGTAGTAAAGTGAGGTATCTGCCTTTTCTGTGGCCTCCGAGAATGACGTGCTTCATTATAAAAAGAACTGACTGCAATGAAAAGTGAACCGTGGGCCCTAACAGCCGCCGGTCGCTGAGTGGATTACAGCGCCCCCGGGGACTGAAGCTTGAGCCTCTGATGTCGATGACTGAGAAGGGGGAACAATAATAGTTGGCCGGTGAGTGATAAACTTATACTGAGTGTTAACGTCAAGAGCAGTTTGTGTTTGAGGAGTGACTTCCACGGGTCCAGGCGGAGGATGGTGTTTTTGGGTTGTTATTCCCGTTCGACACTGACAACACTGCTTAAAATCCAGTTACGCTTGAGAATATTTACTTAAAACCTTTGGAAGCAAATTGCAGGAAATTGGAAATTAGTTGAAAAATACAATTCAGGGGATTTTCCATAATGAGTAATTATAGAGAAACATTAGGTTTATCTTTAAAACGTCAGATAAACATCACATGTACCGTGTTATTCCAGCTTTCTTTTTTTGTAATAGTGCAGTATGAGTGAATTTATGCGTAAATCTATACTACACACCAATCAGCCACAACATTATGACCACTGACAGGAGAAGTAAATAACTTCGACCATCTTGTGACAATTTAATGTTCTGCTGGGAAACTTCTGGACCTGGCTTTCATTCATTCATTGGTGTGGATGTTACTTAGACATGTAGCACCCACCTAGACCAGACCAGGCACCCCCACCCCATAGCAATGACACTCCTTGATGGCAGCAGACATCCCCAGCAGGATGCAGCCACAAAAACACTTTAGGAAGAAGAACAGCACAAGGTGTTGACCTGGCCTCCATATTCACTAGATCCCAAACTGATCAAGTTTCTGGGGGATGGTCCCTCCGATCAAAGCCCCCCCTACGATCAATATCCTGTTGCCAGACACCACAGGACGCCCTCAGAAGGCCCAGTCACAACAGTTTTAGAGGCACAAAAGAGAGCCCCTACAATATTGTGAAGGTGGTCATAATGTTATGCCTCATTGGTGTACAGTGACGCAACAGGCTTTGTGTCCGTCTTTTGAAAGGATCGTTTTGACTTCACAGCGAGAGACCTCCTGGCTGTGTACAATGATTTTTAATTGAATATTTGCTTCAGGATTGATCCATTTACACATAAAAGTAGAACTAAAGTTTAAGTAAAAATAAAAAAAGTTTTTATCTGCTTTAGGATCAGCTGAGTTTGCTCAAATCTTCCGCCCCGTTGCCGAGCGCCTACGTTGCCAGAAACAAAACTTTCGTCTGTGTTCGGGCATACGCCCTAATCTCACGATCAATCTTCATTTCAACCTACGCCTTTAAATTAGCAACATCAGAAGGAGCTGCTCACCCATGAGCTATTAGGAGGTGAGGGACAAAGCACACCTGCAACGCCGGAGTTGACATGAAACAAAAACCCAAAAAAAGCACACCCAAAACAAAGGCCTCATCCAAAAGCCACTTCAGAAGCCTTTCTTCGCAATCCAGGGACGTAGAGCAGATCTGAGAAATGGGGGGAAAAGTCCCGCGCGAAAGCGGCAGGTTTCCACAGAGCGCATTAGTATTTACTTGTGTCTGAACGCGACTGAACTAATTACGCCGGGTTGTTGAGATGTTAAGCGAGCGTAAACATTCGGGGTTGGAACAGGCCCCCGCGGAGATGAAAACCCCTCCACTTTCATCCATACGCAATTAATCAGCATCCGACTCTGCAAACAGACGCAGCAGCTTGCTCCATTGCCTCTCTGGTAAGCACTAACTGACACATAAAAGGAGGGGGGGGGGTTGCACCCAGTTGGGAGATTACAACGGCAAGTGAGTCAAATCTGAGCTGCTGCTGCAGAAAGACCTCAGGCACCGACGCGGAGGGAGGCTTACCAGCTTTTTGTGGCGGCGGTGGTGGGGGGGGGATCGGGACACGTTTCATTACCAGGTAACAACGAAACAGAGGTAAATGCACGCACACTTATTTATGCTTGCGAGAAAACACAGCGGGGTTTAATGTGAAAAACTATCCGTGAGGCATGACAGAGCAGCAGCAGCGAGCGAGCGAGCGTCTGCAGGATCTGGATAGAGCGTTGCACAACTGCAAGCTGAGGAACAGCGCACACATGCAGGGGAAACTTCAAAGCCTCCCATGTGCAGCTAGCCAGGTTATTTCAATTAGTCTCCGTCTTCTTTCCCCCAGCTGGACCCCCAACCCATCACTCCCAGGGATCAGCCACACGGGGCCCTGTCACCCTGTTTCCCTTCACCCTTCCCGACCTCGTGCTTTGTTTTGGAAAAGGAGGAGCGAGTCAGGTTCAAAGTAGGGGAGGAAGACGGAGGGGGGGGAAACGCGAGACGACGGCCCGTCCGACGAGCGCCTGCTGGGCCGGAGAGAGATCACTCTTTTGCGATTCCTTTCATTTCGCAGCTCTAAACGGGAGCGTGGACAAACAAGAGAGCACACGGCTGCACAGGCACAAAATAGTTTATTGATTTTTCACAAAGGGGCGCATTCGCAGGCGCCGTCACACTGTCATTGTTTTCGAAGGCAAGTTTCGTAAAGTGCAAAGCGCTGACCTCTGTGTAACATTTGTGGATTTCTCAGGCTCAGTCGCTCGGCGAAACCCTTGGTTTGAGTGAAGGCTGCGAGCCCACACGTAAGCTACGTAGCAGTTCAGAGTTTTTCAACCCAAAAAATGATCAGGTTCGCTTCACATTCGACGTGAACGCGGAACACATCTGGTCCTATTTTAAAACCCGACGCGAGAAGGGAGTGTTGATTGTAATGATGATATCTCCATGTAGTATTTATACAATTCTCTTTCTAGCGAAGATCAGATGTTCAGTCGGGCAAAACGGGGATATAAAAACAAGCATGGCATTTTTCCTTTACTTCAGTTCCCTCAATCGTCACCCCATGCGCCATTTACCACAACCTGGAGGCTTTCCAAACTAAACAGGAGTAAAAAAAACACAAGGCCAAACAACACGCTGAAAGACTTACGCCTGAGGTTTTCCTGATAAGGTCAGCAGGTCAGGAGAGGACCACCGTCCTAATGGGCAACATGACTGCATATGAGTTCCAAATGCTCAGCGCTAAACATATCTGAGGCCTCGGGCCACGCGGAGCCGACCCGCGGTCCAAAAGAACTTTGATGGTTTAGCAGGCCTGTTCTTCGGTCACCGTCTGGTCTGGTTTCACTTTTCTGTTTCTGAAAATACAAATGAAAGGAGAGTAAAACCTAAATCGAGAAGAGAAACGTACAAAGAAAAGGACTAACAAGAGAAAGGCCGCTTTTACTCCTCTTATTGTTGCACGTCGTCGCTGCTGTTCCCAAAGATGTTCTTCATGCGAGCGGAGTAAGTGAAGTAATCGAGAACATTTGTTTAATCCAAACCGACCGCATGAAAGCCGTCTGGTGACCTGGCAGCAAGGCTGGGATTGTTTTTCAGCTGGGCTTTTAATAAACAGAACTTATTAACGGTGTTTTATTAACAGCGGCTATAAAACGTACAAAGCAGCGAAATAAAACGACAAACTGAGGCCACCCTATCTGAACTGATGATGTGTTTGTTGGCTTTTAGACGTTACAGTGAAGATGACGCAGGAGTGAACATGATCGAGTCATCCCACACAGAAGGAACCTTGTATCAGTGATAACAGTGTGATACTTGACACCAATCAGGCATAACATTACGACCGCCTTTCAAATATTGTGTAGGTCTCCCTTGTGGTGACTCATCAGAGAATGGACATGGGCCTTCTGAGGGTGTCCTGTGGTGTCTGGGAACAGGATGTTGTTAATGGGGGGCCTTTGAGGGGAGGGGCCTCTGTGGATCATCCCACAGATACTTGATCAGTTTGGGATCTAGAGAACTTGGAGGCCAGGTCAACACCTTGAGATGTTCTTCATGGTTTTGTGAGATGTTCCTAAAGTGTTTTTGTGGCTGCATCCTGCTGGGGATGGCTGCTGCCATCAAGGAGTGTCATTGCTATGGGGTGGGGGTGCCTGGTCTAGGTGGGTGCTACATGTCTAAGTAACATCAACACCAATGAATGAATGAATGCCAGGTCTAGAAGTTTCCCAGTAGAACAATGAACTGTCACAGGATGGTTGATGTTATTCACTTCTCGTCATTGGTCAGTGGTCATAATGTTATGCCTGATTGGTGTACACCTCATTCAGATGAGATCTTTTACAACATTATTGTTAGACAGCATTTAACATTATGTTTAAAACACATTATGTCTATAAATAGAGTCTGACGTTCAGAAATACAGACATTTACAGCAACATAATTATCAGGTACATAAATAAACATAGTGACAAGACTCACAATGTGAAGGGAACTCAAGGGATTGGGACTGAACAGCTGTGTAGCCTTAAGAAAACCACTAATCAGTGAGGATAACTGGAAATAAAGGCTTCAGTTTGCGAGGGAGCATAAAGATTGGACTCTGGAGCAATGGAAGAAGGTCATGTGGTCTGATGAGTCCAGATTTACCCTGTTCCAGAGTGATGGGGGCATCGGGGTAGAAGAGAGGCAGATGAAGTGATGCAGCCATCATGCCTAGTGTCTACTGTACAAGCCTGTGCTATGGGGCAGTGCTATGATCTGGGTCTAGGTTCATTAGCTGACTACCTGAATATACTGAATGAGCAGCTTATTCCATCAATGGATCATATTCCAAGATGACAATGTCAGGATTCATGGGGCTCAGATTGTCAAAGAGTGGTTCAGGGAGCATGAGATGGATTGTTCCACCACAGAGTCCAGACCTTAACCCCATTGAGAATCTTTGGGATGTGCTGGAGAAGCTTTGAGCAGTGGTCAGACTCTCCATCATCAATACAATGAATGCAACACTGGATGGAAATAAATCTGGAGACATTGGAGAAGCTTATGGAAACAACGCTACAGTGAATCCAACGGCGATCCAATGAAATATTAGAGTGTATAACCTTTTTTTTGTGTGTATTTATTCAGATGTGTGAGACATAGAGGCTGAATTTCCAAACAGATCTAAATGTGCTTCCAGCCTAATTCCTTCAATCCATCCTGGACCCTCTGTTCACGTTCAGACAAAGCCCGACCCCCCCCTCCACCTTCATGATGTGTCATAAGGCAGAAGTAGAAAAGACATGATGGTACGCACACACACACATCTCGTGTTGTAATGACTTTCTTACTCCTGTGGTGAGCTGCCAGTCGACCTGTTGAAACCTGCACGGTAACCCTAGATGTGGAAAGTACCCCTGCACGTCTGGGACACACGGAGCAGAGGCGCAGGAGGCCTTCATTATCTATCTGTTGTTTAGTATCAGCGATTCTTTCCTCCAGACACGCAACCCAGACGTGATCTGAAATACAGTAAGACCCCCGCTGCTAACATCCTGCTACGCTTGTGATGTCGGAGTGGAATCGATGTGTCTGCGCTTGTCGGGAGGGAGCGCGCGCGTTGGTGCGTGTCGCCGTGACCGCTCACTCGGAGAACACGTAAGGTGTCTCTTTACATATTGAGGCTACCGCATGTGCGTCCCGGGTCTCCGATGCTAGCCTGGGAATGCTGCACGTGTGAGATCACCTCCTTCACATCTGCAGGACCTTTTGACACACACCGTCTCTTTTTCACACCTGGCCACCCCCTCTGATCAAGGGCAGGTGCGCTTCGTGGAGCGCTGCCGGGCGATGGGAGATGGGAGGCTCTTTTTCCTCCCCCCTCTCCCCTCTCCCGCTGGAGCTGTGCCGGGGGAAAGCCCACATGAAGCCTATGAGCCCATAAAACAGGCCTTTAATTTGTCTGCATATGCCCAGGAGCTAGAGCTACCATTAGCCCCTCGTTTCTCTGGACTGCAGTCGTGAATTTGAACCCCACGGGGCGTACGGCTCTATCTGGGTTGATCGGATCAGAAGGGAAATTTTATGAGTAACTTTTAGGAGGCAGGGGTACGCTGGATATCAAACGAGCAGGTGGGATCCATTGCGTTTATGTGTCTCGGCTAGCGCAGCGCTGAGGGGACTTGGGAGGAGGTGGGAGGAGATGGAGACCTCCAGCTACGTACTGGTTTTCAGGAGGTAATAAAGCACCTCAGATTGGGAACATGTAATCTATTGGAAGAAAGCATGAAAGATATGAGGCTGTGGCTGGAGGCAGTTGTGTCTTATTTCAGTGCTGGCTTGACCTGTAGGGAACTTGGTGGGATGACAAAGAGATGGAGATAGAAAATGCTGGATTTAGTTGAGATTCACCTTGAAGTTGTAAATGGTACATGAGATAATAGATGAATAAAAGCTACGACAATTGGCTTCCTTGTTGGTGGAGTTGGCGGCCATTGTTCTTATGGTAGAAAAACTCTTGTTGACCCATTTTGCAATCATTGATCACTGACAGGAGAAGTGAAACACATCTCCTGACAATCCAGTGTTCTGCTGGGAAACTTCTGGACCTGGCATTCATTCATTCATTGGCGTGGATGATACTTAGACATGTAGCACCCACCTAGACCAGATTTAAACCCCAACATAAAAACCAAGACCTGTGATAAAATGTGCGTCTGGTTCTCTTTGCCATGTTTTCAGTTGACCTTTCCCAGAATACTCAACAGTTATTTGTAGTTTTGCTGTAATGTTAAAGGCAAGAATACACCGACCAGCCACAACATTATGACCACCGACAGGAGAAGCGAGTAACATTATGACCATCTTGTGACAGTTCAGTGTTCTGCTGGGAAACTTCTGGACCTGGCATTCATTCATTCATTGGTGTGGATGTTACTTGTACATGTAGCACCCACCTAGACCAGACCAGGCACCCCCACCCCATAGCAATGACACTCCGTGATGGCAGCGGACATCCCCAACAGGGTGCAGCCACAAAAACACTTTAGGAACAACTCAAATAAAACATGAAGAACATCTCAAGGTATCGACCTGGCCTCCAAATTCACCAGATCCCAAACTGATCAAGTATCTGTGGGATGATCCACAGAGGCCCCTCCCCTCAAAGGCTCCCCAATAACAACAATGTGTTTCCAGACACCACAGGACACCCTCAGAAGGTCCATGTCCATTCTCAACTGTTTTGGAGACCTACACAATATTAGGAAGGCGGTCATAATGTTATGCCTGGTTGGTGAATAAACACAAGAATATCACTGCTTCCCGTCTGAGGAGCAACTGAAAAGGTAATGGTCTGTTACAATCCAGCTGGACAAGCGCTATGATGAGGTATGAAAGCTGTAATGTCAGTGCACAGCTTGTATTTACCCCGAACGTAATCAAATCAATATTAAAGTAATTAAAACTTCAACAAATGTTCCCGTTCTGTCAGTGACATCCTTTTGTTTCATGCTCAATATACACTATATTACCAAAAGTATTCGCTCACCTGCCTTTACTCATTCTATGAACTGAAGTGCCATCCCATTCCTAACTCATAGAATTCAATATGATGTCGGTCCACCTTTTGCAGCTATTACAGCTTCAACTCTTCTGGGAAGACTGTCCACAAGGTTGAGGAGAGTGTTTATAGGAATTTTTGACCATTCTTCCAAAAGCGCATTGGTGAGGTCACACACTGATGTTGGTCGAGAAGGCCTGGCTCTCAGTCTCCGCTCTAATTCATCCCAAAGGTGTTCTATCGGGTTCAGGTCAGGACTCTGTGCAGGCCAGTCAAGTTCATCCACACCAGACTCTGTCATCCACGTCTTTATGGACCTTGCTTTGTGCACTGGTGCACAGTCATGTTGGAAGAGGAAGGGGCCCGCTCCAAACTGTTCCCACAAGGTTGGGAGCATGGAATTGTCCAAAATGTTTTGGTATCCTGAAGCATTCAATGTTCCTTTCACTGGAACTAAGGGCCCAAGCCCAGCTCCTGAAAAACAACCCCATACCATAATTCCTCCTCCACCAAATTTCACAGTTGGCACAATGCAATCTGAAATGTACCGTTCTCCTGGCAACCTCCAAACCCAGACTCGTCCATCAGATTGCCAGATTGAAAAGCGTGATTCATCACTCCAGAGAACGCGTCTCCACTGCTCTAGAGGCCAGTGGCGGCGTGCTTTACACCATTGCATCCGACGCCTTGCATTGCACTTGGTGATGTGTGGCTTGGCTGCAGCTGCTCGGCCATGGAAACCCATTCCATGAAGCTCTCTGCGTACTGTACTTGGGCTAATCTGAAGGTCACATGAAGTTTGTAGCTCTGTAGCAATTGACTGTGCAGAAAGTCGGCGACCTCTTTGCACTCTGCGCTTCAGCATCCGTCACTTTACGTGGCCTACCACTTCGTGGCTGAGTTGCTGTTGTTCCCAAACGCTTCCATTTTGTTATAATAGAGCTGACAGTTGACTGTGGAATATTTAGGAGCGAGGAAATTTCACGACTGGATTTGTTGCACAAGTGGCATCCTATGACAGTTCCACGCTGGAATTCACTGAGCTCCTGAGAGCGGCCCATTCTTTCACAAATGTCTTGTTTCACAGTCTGCATGCCTGAGTGCTTGAATTTATACACCTGGGGCCAGGCCAAGTGATTAGAACACCTGATTCTGATCATTTGAATGGGTGAGCGAATACTTTTGGTAATATAGTGTATTTCTGTGTATTTCTCATGGATTGTACATTCAACACAGAGGTGAGAATTGTCTGTGGCTGACAAGACAAACACGCCTGTTTGTGTTTTCAACTGTCAGTCACTGCACTAACTATGATAAAACCACGTAGTATTTGTTAACCTTAAAAGATTTTCTCGACACCAGCGGTAGCGCCAACATCGGTGTCAGGCCTTACCTTCAAAATTATGGATTTAAGCTTCGGTTCAGTAGCCGTGTCCTTTTTTTTTTTCTAATCCTTCAGGGATCATCAGTTCAGTCAATGGAAAGTGATGGTGAACTAGTTTATTTTTCCACCTCGGTGTTTTCGCACAGGTTTGTACTTGAAGGTGATCAAGGCTTTCTGCCGTAAGTGTCGTCTCTCCGCATGCAGCTTTTATTTATTTATTTAATTTACGGCATTAACGCTGACAATGTGTTACAGGAAATAACACATGCGTGCGTAATCTGTTATTGTGGTTTGTAAGGGGACTGTGACAGGAAACGATGTTCCTGCTAACCGAGTTTATTTATCAAATAAAGCATAAAAAAAAAAACATGACAACGGTGTTTGCTATACAATTAGACCAGCCAGGGTCTAATTTGCGACGCCCGCGGTCTCATGGCGACTCGGAAATATTTCTGCACGTCTCAAACAATGTTGTGTTTGCGTTGTTTTTTGTCCTATTGCTCCCGAAGGCATCTCTAAGTCCCTCCCTCCACAATTACGTCCGGAAATAACAACGGACGTAACGTGAGCTAGCTTAACTTTATAAGACCTTGGTCGAACAGTTAAATTTGCTAAAACTTTATTCAATCTTACATCCATTTGTCCATAAAAAGCCACGTCTCAAAAGCATCATGTTTAGCATTCATGCACGGGCTGCTGCTAACTGCTGCTAACTCGTGAAATTACCGTAATGAAGCTAAATGCTACATTAGCATCATTACGGTAATTTAATGACGGACTGAAAAGAAAACTCCGCATCTTGTTCTAAGTGCAAACATGTCATATACTGCACGAATTGTTTTTTTTTAATCTATAGCTAGTATAGTATCATAACTAGAGGTTTTTAGTAAGACCCTCAACCCACAAAAACAAAAAAAACACCAGGTTTTTGCAAAATCTTGTGGGAAACATTGGACAGTATAAGAAAAAAAAGAAAAATCGTTTGACTTGCAATGGGGAAATTGGAATATGTCTTTCATAATACGCATAATAACAATAATAATATGTTAGACTAGAGGCTGCACACATCTAACTTCCATCCTTCTTCAAGTGTTATGCGAAATATAAAATTAAAATCAACATATATTTTTTGTATTTTTAGTATTTTTGACTTCTCCTGCACTTTGTTATTCCTCAATTTATTCGATGGTACTTTATTTTCTCCAAAGAAAAACAGGAACATGTTGGAAAAACGAAGCAAAACGAGTTCCAAAACAAAAACTTAAAAATAAAAAATAAAATAAATGAACTAATATAAGTATAGACATATCTTTACACATATAATCAAACAGCGTTCTGTGCTTATGAAACTTGCTGAAACTTCTTGCAGGATTTAAACCATATACTTCTCAGGTTACCAGAAGCTCTACAGCCCAAAAGAGGCGAGGGGATAAAATAAATAAAGATTTATAATGACACTAGCAGCCATTAAGTATTAAATTGCTGGAAATAAATAAATAAATAGCGCTGATCTTGTATTTGCTTCTTTTCTTTTCACATTTCTTGTTTCCTATACTGCATTTTGATTTGACTTTTCTATGGTGTGACTCACGTCAAACCCACCTGTGTTGTTTCCTGTTGTGCAGCCGGATCATTACTCCCATTGTGATCAGCGACAAGAAGAAACCGATGGCGCCGAGTACAAACCCCACGTTGCCATCTGTGGAGAAACAACATCACAGCGTTACTCTCCCCGCGCCGTGCCGTGCCAACGATCCGGCAGAACGATTCGTATACTCGCCACGTCGTTTCACACATGGATCGATACGAAGGCAGCGAGGGGAGCGCTGAAAACAAAATATAAAGCATGATGGGAAATTGAAGAAGATGTATATCAGTTTGAGCTTTTATCTCAGAGTGGCTGGGATATTCCATTCAGGTCCCAGCAGGTGTATGGAGGATAAACGGTGTGCACCAACATGATTGAACTAAGCACAGATTAGCTTTAATAACACTTGCATTCATGTGGATCCTTATTAAATCATCCCACAGGCTTGTTAGCTTAATAAGAGGACCAATTATAATATAAATTCATCAAACGTCATAGATTCCATGTCCCTTGTGTTCAAGCAGCCTAATAAACAGACTGGAAATTTATTTAATTTCACTTAATCACTCAGGACTATGTTGAACTGCCACTCCCTTGTTGCTTTTGCGAGTCGTCCGTCCGTCCCATTCTCGTGAACGCCTTGAGGGATATTTCTTCAAACGTTGCACGTAAGATTTTATAACCATAAGGTCAAAGGTCAACATCACCAAGCGTTCATAATGTTCTGCAAAATGACACAGTGTCCTGGCTGAGACAGGCAGCAGCACAAATATTTATATTGGGGATGCACAGAAAATTTTCAACCGAAAATGCCGAAAAACTGAAAAACTGCATTTTCGGTTTTCGGCCGAAACTTTTTAAGGTTGGAGAACCGAAAATGCACTTCCGGGGCAATTTTGGCCAAAAATTGCTGCGGACAAACATTTTTGGTGCATCCCAAATTTATATAGGGTTATATAGGTTTGTATACACCAATCAGCCACAACATTACGACCACAGAAGGCCCATGTCCATTCTCTGATGAGTCACACCTGTTTTGGAGGCACAAGGGAAATCTAAACAATATTAGAAAGGCAGTCATAATGTTATGCCTGATCTGTCAGCGGCTATATGTGGGAAGATCCACAGAGGCCCTCTCCCCACTAACAACACAGGACACCCTCAGAAGGTCCATGTCCATTCTCTGATGAGTCACCACAAGCGAGACCTACACAATATCAGGAAGGTGGTCATAATGTTATGCCTGATAGTTGTATACAATATCTGTCAACGCCTATGAAGCCTCAAGAAAACCAAAAACAAAACAAAAAGAAGAAAGAAACCCACAGAAACTGAGATACACAGCAACAAGCACAAAATCCCAGAAGCTTCAAAACCAATTATCTTTGCTATAAACGGTCAGGCCTTGAAAGTGGCAGCGCTGGTGTCAAACTGCTGGAAGCTGGAGCCTTCAGCGGCGATGTGACAAAGCGGCCCCGCGGTGTGTGCGTGAGGAGGACTGGAACTCAATCAGTGTAAACGTTCACCCCGCTGCTGGCAAAGCCCAAAGCTATCTGATTACTGCGCTGAACTGACAAGCACTGATCAAAGCTCGACGGAGGAGCAACAGCACTTGATGAGGAGCCAGCTAATACATGACGGGCATCACGGAGCCGGACTGATAAGGTTCAAGTAGAACAAAAAAATAAATAATCAAAGATGAATAATTTCCACGCTACAGACGTTCTTGATCCCCGTTCAGGCTGATATAAATACAGCTTCCAGTGTTTATCTCCCGGAGAAATGACAAATCAGAAGGAGTGTTTTCATAACGCCACCACGCACAGACACCCGCGAGCATCATTCTTATCACGTAAACCATTTCTTGAGATAGAGATCGGGTTTCGTTTGACGGGGCTGATATCATCTTAAAATAATTCCTGCGTCTCCGCTCAGAGCTAGTGTTGCCATCTGAAGAGTGTGTCTTCGCCCGCCCGGGCTGACTCCGTGTGATGTGTGAAAGTATTCCTGGAATCTGAAACATCTGTCGGGTCCAGACTTCAGTCATGAAGCGCTCCACGTACGAAAAAAGCCCCCGCTCGGGTAAACACGCCGCTCAAGCACAAAGCCAGGTAGCAGCCAGCTAAAACGCTACTTGGCGCTTCACCTGAACTTGGCCTCGGCACCTCGGGCCAAGATTTCCAACTGGACTGAGATTATGGAGGAGCAGCAGAAGATCTGGAAGGAGTTATCAGCTTTAACCTTTCCTTAGGTCTTTGACCCTGAAGACACGGGGGTTTCTATCCATTGTATTGTATAAAGCTGAGTCTGGTCATGCAATGTTAGACACCAATGCTAGTGATCAGTGGTTTGTTCTTTCATATACCAAACAGCCACATCATTATGACCAAGAGAACGTAAATAACATCAACCATCTTGTGATAATTAAATGTTCTGCTGGGAAACTTCTGGACCTGGCTTCATTCATTGGTGTGGATGTTACTTAGACATGTAGCACCCACCTAGACCAGACCAGGCACCCCCACCCCATAGCAATGACACTCCTTGATGGCAGCAGCCATCCCCAGCAGGATGCAACCACAAAAACACTTTAGGAAGAAGAACAGCACAAGGTGTTGACCTGGCCTCCACATTCACTAGATCCCAAACTGATCAAGTATCTGTGGGATGATCCACAGAGGACCCCTCCACTCAAAGGCTAAGGCCTTGTCCACCAATCGTACCAAAAGGCTCTGTCCCCCCTCCGTTTTCCCTGGCATCGTTTCAAGAATATCTGCGTCCACATGGATCCGTCTCAACACGACTCAAAACGCTACTTCATACTCCAGAGCTATAGGTGGCGCTGTTTCAGTTTCAGAAATTCACCAAAATCAGAGAGGAAGAGGTGGAGCATGCGCATAAAGCTTGAGCGCTGTTTACAAATCGGCTTTAGAAGAAACCAAACTCAAGGAGAAATGATATTTAGACACATATAAACATCTGCGTTTAAACCAAAAAGCGTCTCCGTGTGGACGGGGCCTAAGATTCTGTTGCCAGACAAGGACAGTGAGGCGACGGCTAAACTGGAAAGAGACAGGACGTCGTCTGGCAGGTCGGTCCAGTGGACGCTCAGAGCTTTGACTCCAATAAAATCTTTTTTTTATTCCCCTTGTAGAAAGGAAATACTGCTACATGCCTTTTGTTTTTGTTTCGCCAGAAATGATAACTACGTTAGAAGCGATTTCATCGTTTTCTCCAGTTTGCACTCGTTCCTTCGTTTGTTTAAACCTAAAGACGAGATCGGATTTCTCAAGATCTTAACAGGCCAGAATCAAAAAGGGCACCCCAGTACTCAGTTTCAGACCTCACCGCGGTCCGGGACGAACTCAGAGGAAAGGTATTCACGCGGCTCTTCACCTTTGTAACTCTGACGCAGCTGTTCACGCCTCACTCTCGCATATTAGCTTTTGAGTAGCTGAAGAGGAGAAGAAAAGAAAGAATAGGAGGAGAGAAAAAGGAGCGACAGGAGGTGGGGAATTTAGGCAGGAAGCCTGTTGGAGTCGATCAGAGACCTGTGTTCACTGACAGAAAACGGCCACGGACACCGAAATGTGAGAGACATGACTGGTCGTCCGGTGTCGGGCTGCCCCTGCTTGACATTTTAAAAAATCTTTCCAAGCATTTATCAAGCACTTCTGTCTGCCTCTCAGACCTCTCGCTGAATCTATCTCAGGGGAATCTGAGAAGAGGAACCACAGGCAGAAAATTGAGTGAGTCTTTGTCTTGCAACACACGTCACTTTTGATTTTTTTTTTTTCTTCTGTGTAAATTGCTCTCTCTATCCCTTTCTGGCAGCTGTCACCTTTCCTTTAATCACTTTCTTCTCCTCTGCGCGAGGAACTCTATTAATAATACAAGGCCATTAAGGTGGGGTGAACCTGTTATTTGGTATGCATCCGATACTCAGCCGGGGATATTGTTTTCCAGGAGACCGTGACAAAGCGCAGCCGCCTTTCTCCGGAGCGGATCTTTGTGACCTTGGAGGTTTTTCCCGTGGACCAGATGAAAAACGCTCTTTTCTGTGCAAACTCCACCCTCGCCTCGTCAACACTTCTTCCATCTTCTCCAACAGCTGAGATCAGCCCCACGCCGCAGCGCTATCTGAAGCACGCCGACAGGTTTGGCGGCCGTCTCAAATACGTGGGGCTTTTACCGATGAGGAGATTCACAGAAAAATGCACTTTTGACGGAAGGGACTTACTGTCACCTCTGCTGACAGGCAGCCAATTCCAATGGCGGTTCATTAAAGTGACTCAGAGAAGAAGTCAGACTGGATGCGGCGGTGGCGGCGGCGCTGCCTTTCATCTTAGCTGTGACTTCGGCTCCGTATATACATCACGCCGCAGCGATTCCCACGACGGGAGGAGGGAAGCGGCGCGGCGTCTTCCGCTCGGTCTCTATTTAGGATTGTTTACTTGGCTGGAGGTCACGTTTGAACGGAGGAGGTAACGGCTCATGCAACACCTGCCATCGAGCACCTCGGGCCACGTTGGCGGTTGTTAGCTCTGATTTGTGTAATGAGAGTGTCAGAGCGAGTGTAATCGCCGTGGCATGGAGAGGAAGGCCCGCCGTTGTGTGTTCGTAGACGCACGGCTGTGCACTGAATGTGTCAGAGAGACTGTGCTTCTCCAGTCACGTGTTTAAGAAACTGACTTAAGAAGCACCGATCAGCCACAACATTATGACCACAGGAGAAGTGACCACCTCGTGACAGATCAGTGTTCTGCTGGGAAAGTTCTGGACCTGGCATTCATTGGTGTGTAGCATGTAGCATGTAGCATGTAGCATGTAGCATGTATCACCCACCTAGACCAGACCAGGCACCCCCACCCCATAGCAATGACACTCCTTGACACAGTTTACCACCACAAAGCAAACAACACTAGAACTTTAAGTGAACCCCTTTTCTTCCTACCTGATGAATGGAAGTCCAATATTAATTCTCTTGTTAGTTTCCTGACTCCTGAAAGAAACATGTAGCTCCTTAGACATCCAACTGTTCAGTACACCTATCAGCCACAACATTATGACCACTAAAAGGAGAAGTAAATCATTTAAATCATCTTGTGACAGTTCAGTGTTCTGCTGGGAAACTTCTGGACCTGGCATTCATTCATTCATTGGTGTGGATGTTGCTTAGAGATGTAGCACCCACCTAGACCAGACCAGGCACCCCCACCCCATAGCAATGACACCCATCCCCAGCAGGATGCAGACTCAAAAACACTTTAGGAAGAAGAACAGCACAAGGTGTTGACCTGGCCTCCAAATTTACTAGATCCCAAACTGATTAAGTATCTGTGGGATGATCCACAGAGGCCCCTCCCCTCAAAGGCCCCCCCAACTAACACCACAGGACCCCCTCTGAAGGCCCATGTCCATTCATTCCAAGGGAGATTTGCACAATTTGAAAGAGTGGTCATAATGTTACGGCTGGTCGGTGTGCATCACTACAATGCATAGTTTTTAAGCACTGCATATTACAGTGATAGTTCAGCTACAGCCTCTGCAAGACAGAGAGATATCAGCAATGACAAATGACAAAAGAAAAAACTAATAAAAAATATCATTGGTCATAACATCAGAACATTTCCACGATGGATAACTAATATGAAACTAATTTATTTGCCAAGCGTCGGCTTTACGATTGTTTTGTTTCGTCCAGCTGCGACGAAGCCGGCTTATTAAACCCGGAGTCAAAATCTGATCTATTGGAAGTTCGTTCAGCTCCGATCACTATCAAGGGGAAGTCTCCGTTTGCATCTCTAACGAGGGGAGGACGGAGGTTTGGGGTGAAGCCACGGACGGAGGAAAGAGAGAAGATTAAAAGTCAAACGGCTTCATTTCTCCGCTTCCTCGTTTCAGCTCAGATTCAAGAGATCGGATCAAGTTAGACTTAAAAAATATCTCTTCTTTATTGAAGTCTAAAAACTGGAGGAATAACCTGCTCTGTCACAAACCCCCTCTCTTGGCATTCGGAGGGAAATGCTGCCGCTCCCTGGCAACGACCGGCAACTACAACTACACCCAGTGCGAGTTCATGGATGGGGGGCCCGCGAGGAACCTTTACAGGGTCCCAGGTGGCTCCAATTTGCGAACACAAAGCCGAGCCGGCCCAGGTTCAGAAGTTTATGGCTTTGTTGCTAATGGTCTGCATGACCAACTGAGCCATTTAATCCTCGCGTTCAAAGAGGCTGCATGCGAGACAAAGGATTCACGAAGTCTCTCGGTTTCAAACGAAGCACGGTGTCAATTGTAGCGAATGCAAAACAGACGAGTATGACAACGTGTCTCACATGCAACAAAAAACAGGACAAAAGAAAGAAAGTTTCATACGTTTTAACCTAATTCTAATTGGTTCTTCTTGTGTCACTGACAGCGTACAATGGCTTCTTAACCTCCATGCAACCACCGCGTTTATAATCCGTTTACTACGAGGCTTAGAGTTACTGTACACAGCACTTGACAGACCGTCACGAGGAAAAACTGGTTATTTACGCCAATATTTTTTTGACATGTGGTAATTGTGTTGCCACAGGCGCTGTTTGTGTTTGAGGACACATAAATTTGATCAAACGCATATGACCCTTTTCACAACAGCCATATGTGCCACAGATTTGTTTGTCCTCTGGGTTCCATTTTCCAAAACACAGTGCTACGCTGCAGCCGTCTTTGATCCATCAGTAAATGCAGACAGGATTTTTTATTTAGTATCATTTTTTGAGAGAGAATTGAGTTCACATTTACAGAAAACACGACCATACGCGATTCTCTTACACGCATCGGAGTTGAGTTCGTTTTACTGAATCCCGTTTTGTTTCCAACTGACCTGTTATGCAGCAGGGCTGCTCTCCTGTCCAGGTCCCATCGTGCAGACAAGTGCGCTCCGTTGAACCGTACAGTACGTAGCCGTCATTGCAACTGAAGCTCAGCGTGTCTGCTTCCAGGTAACGTGTCCCGTTCTTCTGCCCATTCCTGGGTGCAGGAAGCCCGCCACAAGACACGACTGAGGAAAGAAAATAACGCAGATTAATGTTAAAAACCACAGTGTGGTCTAGCCTAATAAAAAGACATGAAGACACATGGACATGTAGTGCATAATGGCTCATTTTAATGCACCTTATTAATGTATAGAATATATATTTACTTCTGTCTCTATTTCTTGTAAATATGTTCATAGGCAATTTTTTTTTTGCTTTAACTATTTTATTTTACTAGATTTTTACTTACATTTTATTTATTTATTTTTTTACTAATTTATTCTATTCATTTTTAATTATTATTTACATTATATTTTATTTTTCAAATTATTTTATTAGATTTAATTATATTATTTATTTTTTTCAAATTATTTTCTTTTCTTTATTATTAATTAATTATTATTTTCAAGTATATTACAATATTTTTAATTTTTCTAATTATTTTATTTCTATTTATTTACTTTTTATTTCTTTTATATTTTTTTTAATTTTAATATTTTATTTTTTCAATTATTTTACTTTTATTTTTCCAGTTGTTTTATTATTATTATGAAATTATTTTTATTATATTATTTTATTTTTATTTGTATAATTATTTTATTTTTTAACTAACTATCTTACCTGTTTTTCTTTCTACTTATGGTTCTCAAGAATACTTTTTATGCACTACTGTGACCAAGCAATTTTTCTTGTGGATGAATAAAGTCTAAAGTCTCTACTTTAATGCATTTTTTAATACTTTATTCAAGGATAAAATAAATAACAACAAAGATTAAACTGACCTAAAATTATGCAGTTTACCTGAGGAACAATCACAAACCTGACAGACACAACTATGCCAACTATAAAAGACTAATAAATCTAAAGACGTTCCATTTGTTTTCAGCTGTACCTGGTTTCAGGTCCTCCGTTAGAGCCTGGTGATTCTGGAAGGCTCTGAGCGTTGCGTTCCCCGCGGCGAGGCTCCGAGTGGTCAGGGCGTCGTATTTACAGAACTGCGCCCCCTCTCCAGAGCACAACGTCAACGCGTCCGCCACCAAAGGGTCATCGGGTCTCTCAGGCGGAGAAAAGTCAGGAACGAAATCGGGGTCGTGCCTCGGCTGCAAACAGTACGTGTCAATCAGGTACTTTGAGTCGTACGTGAAAAGAGAAGACGCGTTGGAAATGTTCCCTGCGGACGGAAAGAAAGACACGCACACAGGACACCAGTCAACTAGAACAACAACAGCGGACTTATGCTTAGAAAAACAAACTGAAATTAATGTAGACACGGTTATGACACAATGTGACTCATGCATCATCACGTCCATGTAAAGTTAGTCGCTCGTCGGCTTTGAGGGACACGTCTTGTAATGATAGCTGAGACATCGGTGGTGAGAGACGAGCTTGCGCTGTGTGTGATCGCAGTCCCTGATACTGCTCTCTATAATATTTGAAATCAGTGCAAACTCTAAACATGTGTCCCATTTTTCTTCCTGAGCTCTCTTAAAACAGTTGTCAGCGTTCTGGCCAGATTTGTAAAACATTCATAAAGGCACAATGAGAAGGAATTATTAGCGTTTGCCTTTCTGAACTTACAAGAAATGAATCCTCAGGAAATTTAAAAGGACTAATACGGCTTAATATTTATGCAGCTTCTGGCAGAGAGCTCAGAAGTCCCTTTAAACTCACATCCAGCTCCAAACGTAAAGATTTCCTCCAGCGTGGCGTCGGCCGCCGAGACGACCCCTCCCAGGCGGGTTTTAAGGTCGTCTGATGGGTCAGAGTTCATCGGGCCAAGGAGACCCTGCGTGCTGCTGGAAAAGTCTTGCGGAAGCAGGACGGTCGCCGCCATGGCTCCTTCGTGCACGCGTAGCTCCACGCTGACGCCGGAGTTGAAGATTACCGTCACGTTGTGTGGACCGGGGACAAACACGAACGCTCCTGGAAGGTAAAGGTTTGGTTTGAGCTTCTAAAGACTCATGGTTTCATAATGAATATTAGTTAAAGTCCTAATAAAATCATAAATTCTGCTTTTCAACGGTCTGTCTGTATATGCATCTATATGTCGCCCACACCGATCTGCCACAACATTATGACCCCTAACAGGTGACGTAAGACCATCTTGTGACAGTTCAGTGTTCTGCTGGGAAACTTCTGGACCTGGCATTCATTCATTCATTCATTGGTGTGGATGTTACTTAGACATGTAGCACCCACCTAGACCAGACCAGGCACCCCCACCCCATAGCAATGACACTCCTTGATGGCAGAGGCCACTCCCCTCAAAGCCCCCCCCATTAATAACATCCTAGGTGATCCCCCCGAGGACCCATGTCCATTCTCTGATGAGTCACCACAAAGGAGACCTACGCAATACTAGGAAGGTGGTCGTAATGTTATGCCTGATCGATGTATAAGTCAAATGACAATTCCCTTTTCCTGGAAAACAATTTAAAAATGTTGACCACTCATCCCGCCGACCCTGCATTTACTACTTTTGTGTCCCGTTAAAGGCCCCCCCCCTCTGTGTCCCCTCTCCACCGTCGCCTCTCTCAGCTCAAGCTCGTATGGGCGGTGCACGCTCAGGCCACCGGAGCTGACAAATTAGAGCTGACTGGGCTTTTGGAGGGGAGGGCTTGGCTCCCTTGGCTTGGTTTTTAAAAGATACGAGGAAGAAAACGGCGCTCCGCTTATCGTTCAGATGATAACTGGAGACTTTCAGACTGTAGCGTGGAGGATTTACGGCTAAATAAGATGCAAACAATAGTTTGTCCTCGTGACACAATTAAAATACACGTTAAAGTTAATGACAGATGATTTAACTCAACTACCTTTTTATAAACAGATATCTGTGTAGAGTTTAAAGCGTCTCACCACTTAGGTCCATCCACCTCTGCTCGGTGAAAAGCAGGATCTTCTTGTTCCTCAGCACCTGAAGATGGTCTTCAGCTAGACGCACCTCGATGACATCTGAGGAGTCCTGCTTCATAGCCACTGATGACAACCGCGTGGCTCCGGCCAAAGAACCTTATAAGTAAATAAGATGGATCGTATTCATGTATTCATGAAGTCAACTATGTTTCTTTGTTTTATCGCCGTTCAAGTCTGCACAATTTCAAATAATCCAGATGTTTGCCCTCTCTGATCTAACAAAGGGGTTTATTAATGACATCTGGCCATCTACAGTCACTCGGTCCGCGGCTGTTGTGTAATGGCTTGGAGGAAATTCTAACCAATTAAGTTCACATCTGTTCTTCTTCACCGCATCTGACCCCGAGCACAAAAAAAAAAAAGACACGAGGGAATGAACATGTTTCACCCAAACCAGGGCCTGACATTATGCTCGCCCTCAGAGGGGTGTAAGACTTACGAGGTGGGCGTTAAACGCTTCTTAAACAAATGTTCAGCAGAAAAATCAAGTGGAGAAAAAATAATTAAATTGTCAAATGATGAAACAAGTCTCTCTGAAGACGTTGTGGAACAAGTTATTTTATTTTCATTTTTTTATTTTATTTTGCTAGTTATTTTATTTTCATTTTTTTATTTTATTTTCATTTATTTTGCTAGTTATTTTATTTTTATTTTGTTATTTTATTTTCATTTTTTATTTTACTTTTATTTTGCTAGTTATTGTATTTTCATTTTATATTTTTATTTTATTTTGCTAGTTAATTTATTTATATTTTTTATTTTGCTAGTTATTTTACTTTTATTTATTTAATTTTATATTTTAGTTATATTATTTTATTTTATATTTATTTTATTGTATTTTATTTATTTATTTGTTTAAAGTTATTTTATTTTATTATAATATTTTTTAAACAAATTATCTTCTCCTATTTTTCTTTTTATTTATGATCCTCAGGAGTGTTTTCTACCTGCATCTGAACTACTGTGAACAAGTAATCTCCCTTGTGGATGAATAAAGTCTAAATTCATCTTCATCCAAACAAAGCTCTGGGCTAAAAAAAAAAAAAATGCAGCGTACTACCATGGGAAGGAAGGAGGGGATAACAGACAGGGCATTCACACCAGATCTGAACTCACCGTTCTTCAGTTTCACTTGCTCTGTTCTGGCCTGAACACTCAGCCCTCTGTCTGGTGAAGACACGAGGTGATACTCTCCTTTGCCGTTGAAAGTGTATCTGAGGCCGTCGAACGTTATGAAATGTGGGTCCCCGAGGACGACACCTGTGAGGAACAAAAGCGTTCATACCTTTAAATCTAAGACGCACTTTGGCACAGACACGGTTATTTCTGATCTCTCACAGGGTTTGTTTGTTGTAGTCCACTGCATGCTTTAATAAATCTGTAACTCTCTGCTGCAGTCTGTAATTCATTTACTTCTCCTTCAAACTAATCTGGGATTACTTGTGGTGCAGGTTCATGGCTGAGGTCACTGGAGCAAACACCTGACCACCAAACTGCTCCCCAGGTGTCCTGCATGAGCGCCCACTGCTCCAGTGGATGGATATACCTAAACACATTTACGTTCAGGGGCCACACACAACTTGATCTAAAGGGGGTCAGACCAATAACTTAATAGCAATAAAGTTTTCCCTTTAACAAATCATTTTATGAACAAACTGAAATGTGTGAAAATAAGTGTAATTTCAGCACGTGTTCTGTTTCGTACGGTGGCCCTGAAGGTCAAAACACATGACATTTCAGAATATGGAAAGTGTAGGGACACACTTCTTGTTTCTGATTGGAGAGAACCTAACGGCGTAACTGTCTGTGCACAAGTTTTAAACCACGAATGGAGGACGAGATGGAATTAACAGATGAATATTTTGAAAGAGGACATACATATAACATTATTCTTGATCATGACATTAACATGTCCCTCAGAACTCTGAAAGCATGGTTGGAGGAGTTAGGACTGAGGAGACGGGGCAACTACGTCCTCATCATGCGTCCCCTCAGTCTGTTTTAAATAATGTCTTTCCGCAAGACATGCAGACATTTGGCAACGACTCATACTTCTTTCCACAGTGTGGACGGTACATGTTGTCCGCTTTCAAAGTATCTTGCAGTGTCTACACTTCTGCGTAGCTAACCAGAGAAACAAGAAGTGTTGTCTCTACACTTTCTATAATCTGATATGTTGTGTTTTGACCTTCAGGGTACCCGTAGTTCTGAGTCTCAGCGTGGTGTTGTGTTCGCAGCTCTTACTAAAACATTACAGACAGATTAGGTACTGCATAGGGATGTGCGATATCTCATCGTTTACGATATATCATCAAAAACATTCCCCACGGTAAGAATATGTCATCCCGCGATAAAAACGATAAATTCCCATTGATGACGTATATATGTGCGCGACACGCTCGCAGCCGATACTCCGGGGAATGAGGAGCTCGTTCCTAAATGAGGCTCCACCTCCATTATCTGGTTTGGTTTTAACAACTCAGGCGAAACTTGCCAATGCGCTACAGTCAAAAGGCTAAAATGGTGTTTATTTATCGTCATTTTTATCGTTATCGTGATAAACAGCAGAAATTATCGGGATACATTTTTTAGTCCATATCGTCCATCTCTAGTACTACAGTTACTTTAATAGCTAAAGTTGAATACATCATGTGTATGTGGGAATACGCAAAAGACAGATTTAAAAACTGCACAATAAGAGTACACTATTAAGCTCTACTACATGAAGTTTATGATGTACTTCAGCTTTACCTCAAACCACAAAGCCACAGAACAGAATCACCGCTCAACCGAGAGTACAAATAAGGATGTTCAGTTTTTAGAACCAAACTTTTGTTTAATGGCAAAGTCTGAGACCAAGCAAACACTAACGAACCCAAACTTTCATATAAAATTCAAAGAAACTGCTCCAATAGTTATCACCACACCTCAATATTGAGCTTTTAATGTTGCGTTGAAACAAATCTGTAAACACATTTGACCTGACCTGCTCTCGGCGGCTGGTAGCCGCGACACCCGCTTGAAGGTCGGCGGTTTAAGTAGATGTGGCAGTGGTCCGACCACAGGCAGCAGTAGTAGAAGCTCATGACGTCGTAAAGCCAGTGGGAGTACCCGGGCACACGCGGGGGCTCCCCGTACGGAGGTGAGCCCCAGTCGTGAGCCCTGTCCGGGGTGCTGCCACCCATCGAGTCCCCCGTCAGCACCAGAGCGCCCGTGCTGTCGTAGCAGCACTGCTGCCCGGATCCATGCAGGGGACTGAAAAGACAAGAGGACACCCGCATCAATAAAATAAAAAAGGGAATACAGTAAAAAAACCATGCGTCCTCTTGTCTTTCCTACCTGGCCTGAACTGCTCTGACGCAGTGGACACAGCCGGGGTGATAGGTGCACACACTGCCGCTCTCAATGTCACAACTATAATCAGTCTGCAAAACGCAAATGAAGATAAAACAAAATCAGAGTGATTCAGATTACAACGGTTTGTGCAGGCTCCCAATTAATGAAGCCATTAGCTTGACGCTCTAATCACAAGTCAAAGCAAAACGCATCACACTGATGTGATCTGAGAGCATAAACCCTCTCAATAAACGGTGGATTCACTGTGCTGGGCGTACTCACGTGAAACCTGCCTGTATCTGCTCGGGCCTGCGCCAGAGTGCAAGGACAGTCAATGAGCTCATCGATGAAGCTGGGAAGGTCCTTCTCCAGGGCGTCCCACTGCAGACACCTGCCCTGTGCCCAGGCCGTAGAGTTGTCTCTGAAAGCCTGCTCCAGGTGCCAGGCTAGGACGTGGCCGCCGCTCCAGAGCGCTTGTACATCCCTGTGTGGTAACAATCACCGCTGTTAGTTTGAAATTTAATTTTTTTAAAATGAATTGGGTGAAACTATCATTTGAGTGTATTTTTTTTAAATAAATGATTGATCGACACAACCAAAAGTAGAGAAAACTAGAACTAGAGTACAACAAATCTGCAGTTTTACACATGTCTGAAACAGCGTTCATTAGGGATGCACCAAAAAGTTTCGGCCGAAAAGACTTAAATGCTGCGGTTGTTGCTTGTATCATCACAACATCCTGTTTCAGCGATAAATCTTCAGCCAAACATGACCAGAAAGTGCATTTTCGTTTTTTTGGCCGAAACTTTTCGGTGCATCCCTAATGAACGCTGTTTCAGCCGAAATATTTCTGACTTTTATCTTGAAAACAACACGTTAAAGCAACAACCACAGCCGTTATCGCTGCATCCCTACTGTCCATACATAATGACATGCTCAGATTTATCACGGGCACCTTGCTCCTTCTGCTTTAGCACCAGCGGTGATGCGGATGTTCCCCAGCACCCAGTCAGAGGAGTCCTCTTTAGGCGCGGGGATAAAGCTGAAGGCCCCAGTGTTGGGCAGATCCCTGGCGAGAGAGTAGAGGTAACTCAGCTCGGCGTTCCCGTTGACCTCTCTGTAACCCCACAGCTCCACGTTGACCTCCTCTGCTCCGATCAAAGAGCCGTTCCACGTCATCCCGAGGCGTCCACTCGTGTCCGCTGTGCCGTAACACTGCCACTGGGTCGCATTCACCAGGGTGACTTCCAAAGCACGGTCTGCTTTACTGGGATGGACTAACGAAGTGAAAACAACAAATATCAAAGCGACACGGTCACAGAAAATAAACTTAGGTTTGTGCAACCAAAACCACCGACACACAGCTGCCTAGCCCGGATAACCTCGTCATGCCCCGATGCCTGTGGAGGGTATCCAGCATTTTAGAGGACAGCTACCCCCTCCGTTTGAAGTGCTGCCCTCAGGGAAGAAACACAAGTCCATTAGGAGCTCGACCACAAGACTGTTTGCTAGTTTTTACCCCCAAGCAATCACAACGCTGAATTCTGCACTGAAATCCATCACTTCATACACACACTGAGGCTACACATCAATACCACTAGCTATTTATTGTTCTACCTGTGCTATATTATCTCAACGTGTGTGTGCTTTTCTTTCTTCTTTCGTACTTAAGCACCATTACAGGTAGTCTACCGTGTAAAAACAATAAAATAGTCTTAATCAAAAGTTAACTAGCAGCGAGAAAGGCCACACTGAAGACATCAACGTATGTGTTGTTATCAGTGTCGTGTTAGAGTACTCTCATTACTTTTTTCATGTAACTTGTAACATAACGCGTTAGTTTCGTGCGTTAACTAATCAGTAACTTCGTTTTAAAAAGTAATCCGTTACTTTAAGAATTTCTCCGGATAAGGAAAGAAAAATTCCGACTACAGCTGCTTTTTGTCACTTCACCACCTGGCAGATAGGACAGCTTTTGAATTTTCAATGCGCCAGCGAAAAGGACAAGAACAACGGTAAAATGCTCACTCTGCGTTGGTGAAAAGCTTCTGTTGATCGCAAAAAAATCGTCTTCCAGTTTAAAAAAAACATCTTTTATCCAAGAAGCACCTCTCTATCACCCTGCTATTGTTCTCCTGCAGAGTTAATTTGGTTGGATGAATGACGTTATTCATTGGAAAGACTTCTCGGTAAACAGCTTTTAATTTTTGGTAAAGCTTTGGTAATGTGGTTTTATTCATAGGTAACGCTGTAACGTAACGGATAACTTTTAATTGATGGTAACGTAGTAACCTAACTAACTACTTTCCAAAGTAACTATACCAAACACTGGTTGTTATGTACGTAGCATTAATTGTTAAGTTTTACACTATTGCATCATTTTGCATTTTCAGGATCTCCTAAAGTACTTTCAGGTCTTTCAGGTTTCTAAACCAAACCAACGGCAGCACAGGTTGAGGGAGTGACCAGCTGAGCAGCATAGAAAACTCACCTGACAAGTACTCGCCAGATCTGTTAAAATGAAGTCCATCTGTTGAGACATCGAGTGGTATCCAGCCCGTCTCGTACAGTAGAGGAGAGATGCAGTACGCCTGGCCTTCAGCATCAATGAATCCTTCACGCTCGAGCTCACCTTTGAACCTGCGGCAGAAGACAGATATCGTTTTATTAGACGTTCATATACACTTTGTTCTTGATACACTGCTGCTGCTTAATACACATTATCTCACATGTATGTTAGGAAAGAAATTTGTGGTGATGCCGATGAAGAAGAAGAAGCACCAGAGTCCTGTATGTCTTATGCCTGAAGGAGTTTATTTAGGCTCGTACGAGGAGAACAGAAGATTCGTCATCACAATACAAGTGCATGAGTTCACCTCAGTTCGAAGGGACAAACAGTAAACTCAAAGTCTTATACTAAGAAGGTGGACTGAGGCAGGGGAGATGTGTCAATATCCCACTGGCTATTGTACATAAACATGAAGATAAGGATTCACACCAACTACAAAATACACATTGTCAGACAGTGACGGAGGATATTATCATCTAACTCTACAGCTGTGTCTGTTCACAGCCAGACAGGGACACTGAAGACGCCATAAGAGGGACCATGGCCTTGGCAGATAACAATGCACAAGTGTACAAGCACACTGTTAGGGAAATACGATTTATGGAAGTTAATCATTTTAACATATCATAAGATAATAGATTTGGGAAGAAAAGCTATTAACTATTGTTTATATTAAAAATAATATCAACACTGCATCTGGAGAAGTGCTAAGAGCCTCGAGGAGGGAGCTAATTACTTGTGAGGTTGCACAGTTCTGTAATTTAAACTGTTGTCTTGGCTTCAGCTTGCAAATATTCTGCAATTTTATTCTTTTTGGTTATCTTATAATTTTGGATTCAAGTTTTTTTCAGATTTCATTTGATCGCAAGTGCAATAATAAACATTGGTTATGAATGACTAACACCTCTTTGAGAGTGTTAACAGAAATAGAACATTACAATCATGCTAAGTGCATAAGTTGTGGAAGTTTGGGAATTAAGTATGAATGCATGTATCAAACAGAGTTTCCTAAATTTATATGAAGGGTATTTTGCTATAGTATCTGAGTGACCGAGGTACCAAACTACCCACAGGGAGTACATGCAAACTTCACACACACATCAGCAAAGTGCTAACAACATTAAACCCTGTGGACTATATTGTGATATAATCCCTCCATGGTGTGCTCCTTTTGTAACGTGCAGACACAAACCTGCAGAGAAGTGTTTCACCAGGATGGAGGACCAAACCGAGGATCCTCAGAGCTCTGCCACCCAGCATGGAGCTGGAGTGAGGCGTCACCTGGAAACAGGACTGGTTGTCGTCTGTACAGGAGCATTCTTCCGGTGCATCTCCACAGTCCCTGCACGTTTGACCTAAATTTAAAAAAAAAAAAAAAAAAAAACGAATTAATTACGCTTGACAGGTCTATTTAGTGGTCTCAAAACAATAAATGACCACTTGTCTGATGCATACACAGTGCCATCTTCAGTGCACAGAGTATATCTTAAAGTGACTTACCAGATGTTTTAGATAACAAAATGAGAATTCCACATACAAAAATGATCGCTCTCAGGTTTGCTCTCATGTTTACCTCAGTGTGCAAACTAACACTGCGCTCACACTCATGTTTGGTTTGACTGCGTGACTTCCTGAGTGGAAGCTGAGATGCGGATCAAGGTTCAACTAAATAAAAACACGCTCAACTACTCCATGTTATGAATTAATAGTTAGAAATTAACAGACCTCGGTTTCGATGGTTACTTATTTCCTTAGTGCGGAGAGGCAAAATAAAATTTAGTTTTTAAAACTACACACACTATGTCTAATTTCATTCTCAACTAATTTGAGCTCGGATTTGTTTTGTGCTTCAAGCTTTAACGCGAGTTTACACTCTCGCGAGACTTTACGGCATCTCAGCATTTGGCGCATGCGCATGTAGTATCACTGCATCTCCCTGCAGAATGACTGGAAATGAACGGTAAATAATCGTTGTATGAAAATAAACAAACAAAAAAAGAACAATTCAAGCCGGTCTGAATACTCTCCGCTCCGTTACGATCATCGCGACGAGAATCAGAATAACCGTCGGAACAATAGGTGCGGGGGCGAAACATTACAGTGCTCTAGCTGGCAAGCTAACAGCTAGCATAGCCAGGAGTATCACAGGGAAATGTATTTTCTCTACACGACTGTCGCATCTTTATTGTTTTTCTTCGTTTTGAAATACATGAAAAGGAGGAGGCATTTCACCGACCTGAAAAGACTTGATGGCAAAACTGTTCTCATTACGGGTAAATATAAATATATACATACCGTACATGTTTCAGCAGCTACACGTCCCCTTTCTGTTGACATAGTTTTATTATATGAAGGTTGAAGCGTGTTTTAATAAAATTTGCACCTAACATCTTTTCCTCAAGCTATAATTCCCACACGAGCACTAATAATTTATTGTTATTATTATTTATTTTCTCCCAGGGGGAAATTCTGGCATTGGCAAGGAGGCAGCGGTTGCCCTGGCAACGAGAGGCGCCCGTGTCATCATCGCGTGCAGGAACCCGGAAAAGGCCGAGAAGGCCGTGAGGGAGATCAAGTTCAAGAGTCACAGTCTCAATGTGCTTCACATGAAGCTGGACCTGGCCAACCTGCGCTCTGTGAGGGAGTTCTGTAAGAGCTTTCTGCAGAAAGAGAAGAGGCTCGACGTCCTGATCAACAATGCAGGTGAGGGAGGCTTTGACCCGTCACATTTAGGTCTCTTAATTCATGAAACAAACATCACAGAAGGGATGTATAGGTTTGTTTTTCAGTGCATGAATTAAAGGATAGGTGTCATTAGTTAACGGTCTAACTAACAAGGTAAGGTTGTTTCTCCAGGCATGCCCAGCGTCCTCGACTGGACGGACGACGGCTTCAGCATGTGTTTTGGAGTCAACCACTTGGGCCACTTCCTTCTCACCAATCTGCTCCTGCCTCGCCTGAAGGAAAGCGCGCCCAGCCGGGTGGTGACCGTCACGTGCTCCAGCTACCAGTACCAGAAACTGGACTTCCAGGACCTCAACTACAACCTGCTGCCCTTCTTCACCTACTGCCGCAGCAAGCTGGCCAACATCTACTTCAGTCACGAGCTGGCCCGCATCACTAAAGGGAAAGGAGTGACCACCTATGCCGTGCACCCTGGTAACGAATGCTTTTCACATTTGTGAAATCGGTTACACTGGAAGTAAAGATTAAAGACTTCATTTTCAGACCGTAACAACCAGTTTACCTATTATAATAGGTAAATTAGTCAATAATCAAAGAAGGACTGTATATTAGAGATGATCTAATACAGGCTATTTTCTTACTTTTTATTTCATATGAAAATTGTTTCCCAGTTTAATTTACAAACTGACCGTATACCACAATTTAGGTCATTTTAAAAATAACCATATCAAACTTTATGCTTCATATTGACCCTGATGTCTCTGTCCAACTCCAGGTTTTGTGCAAAGCAACTGGACGAGCCACTACTCGTTGCTGTACCGGATGCTGATGCAGGTGGTCATGTGGATGTTTTACGTGTCGAGCGAGGCCGGAGCTCAGACTCTCGTCTACTGCGCTGTGTCGGACGAGGCCGCCAAACACAGCGGGGGCTACTTCGTGGACTGCCAGCCCGCCGCTCTGCGTCCGTTTGCGAGAGACGCCGGCGTGGCAAAAAAACTGTGGGAGGCCAGTGAGAGACTGGTGAAGCTGGCTTAGTGGTGGGATGGTGGAAGCTGAGGAAATGGGTTCATGGGTAATCTGTTTCAAATGGCTCGTCTGTTTTTTAATGTTTCTATTTATGCATATTTTTGTTCTGTGCTTCATGTTTACATCTGTTGTGTAAAATCAAAGCCAATCAAAGGAGTTTTATCCATCTGTAAACACAAAGAGAGATGGAGAGAGAGACGGTAAACTTTCTGGTCTTCATGTTTACATCAGTTGTGTAAAATGCAAATTTAAAGATTCCTATTTTTTGTGCTTTTGTGTGAATTTTATGAGAATATATTTTCATTTATTAACATAACATAATTTTTGTGGATTATCATTTTCCCATGTATGAATAAAACAAATAAGTTATAAATAAATTAAATGTATCTGAGCTGTTACCACAAATTCTGTTCAAGCTAAACAGCATCATCTAGTGGAGACTTACTCGAATTTCAGCTTAGTTTCAACCGGCTCCACCATAAAGAAAACTGGAATCTCTGCAAGTGAAGGGGAAGTATTTTGGACAGTTTCGTAATAAACAATAATCTTCACTTATTTTATTCATCATCAGATACTACATCTTACTTTCAGCAGGTAAACAGCTTACCAATTTGACAAACAAACACTAATATAAATAGTCGTTCAATGAGTTGTCTACGTGTGTTTCAGGACTTTTTCACATGAACGTCTCTCAATCATAGGAGCTGACAGGGTTTGACAGTCACAACAAAGGTTTATGGAGAATTCCTTAAAGATTTATAACAAAGAAACAGCACCATCTAGTGGAGACACACTCAAAAAGAAGTTTTAAAGTTTCACTGTTTTATTACAATGAAATCAGCTCCACCCATAAACCGAGGAAATGAAAGTGAGAGCTATTCGTTGTTGATCGTGTGGAGACGGGATCAGTACTCAAGAACACGATTTAAGAGGATTTCAAGTGACAGAGCTTAAAGTTTGGTGAGTCTCTAAATCTGGAATCAATCAACAGAAATGGCTGAGAAACTTGAAAATTACCTGAGCTGTCATGTGTGTTCAGAGACTTTCAGAGACCCCGTGTCTCTGAGCTGCAACCACAGCTTCTGTTCAAGCTGCCTGCAGAAATTCTGGGAACAAGCTGGAAACAAAAACTGTCCTATTTGTAAAAGAAAATCATCAAAAGACAACCTCACAGTGAATTTTACCCTGAAGGAACTGGCTGACTCCTTTGCCAAGAGGCAGAGTCAAAGTTCAGCCATGATTGAAAAAGAAAAGCAGACAGAGAAGGAGGAAGTGGTGTGTGCTGAACACTCAGAAGTGCCTTACTGGTTCTGTGAGGATGAGCAGAAAGCTGTTTGTCCCGTCTGTGAGTTTTCTCTTCACCAGAGTCACAAAGTGGTTCCTCTAGAACAAGCAGTGAATGACTTGAAGGAGCAGCTGAAATCTGACTTAAAGTCTCTGCAGGACAAGATGGACGAATATGAACAAGTAGAGGACACTTACAATAAGATGATTCAACACTCTAAGAACCAGCAGCTGTTCACAGAGAAGCAGATCAAAGCTGAGTTCAACAAGCTTCACCAGTTCCTGAAAGAGGAAGAGGAGTCCAGACTGGCAGCTCTGAAGAAGGAAGAGGAGCAGAAAGGGGAGATTATCAGCAGAGAGATGAAGAAGATTCAGGAGCAGATCTCCTCTCTGTCAGTCAGCATCTCTGCTGTTGAACAAGAGCTGAACAAAGCCAACGTGTCGTTCCTCAACAGTTATAAACCCACTCAGACCAGAGCCAGAGCCCAGTGGACACTGCCAGATCCACAGCTGGTCTCAGGAGTCCTGATAGATGTGGCCAAACACCTGGGCAACTTGTCCTTCAGAGTCTGGGAGAAGATGAAGGAGAAGGTCCACTACAGTCCTGTCATTCTGGACCCAAACACTGCAAACCCCTGTCTCTATCTGTCTGATGATCTGACCAGTGTTAGGAATGGAGACACAGAGCAGGATCTCCCTGACAATCCAGAAAGATTAACTGAATATCCTGATGTTCTGGGCTCTGAGGGCTTCAGCTCAGGGAAACACAGCTGGGAGGTGGAGGTGGGAGATCATCCTAACTGGTTTATAGGTTTAACCAAAGAGACAGTTGACAAGAATCAACCAAATGCTTCACCAGAATATGGATTCTGGTGTTTAGAGCATAGTGATGGAAAATACACTAATGGTGATGGAAAGACTGTCACAGTGAAGAAGAGTCTCCAGAGGATCGGGGTCCAGCTGGACTATGAGAGTGGACAGGTGTCCTTCTACAACTCTGAAGACAAGACTAAGATCTACACCCACAGAGACACCTTCACTGAGAAACTCTTCCCATATTTTAATATCAGAGATGCTGTTGATGCCAAAACGTCTGACATCAAAATCTGTCCAACTGAGATCAGGGTGTCTGCTGAAGCCTAGGTGACTATTATTATAATCATTAATTTATCAGTGTCAAGAAAATCATAGTTAAAATGTCAAACTTACGTGATGGGACACCCTCTTTTAGAGTTTCACAGTAAAGCACAAAACAAAACGTTAAGTTCAGAACCAGGTCTGAAACCCCCAGAGCCAGCAAGAATGTGACATTGAGAAGAGAAACCATAAGCAGAACCTCAAGTTCACCATGGAGGCCGGCCATGTACATGAGATATTGTGCCGTTTTATTTTTGATATTTAACGTCAACTTTAGTTCAATTCTTTACGTTCAGTTATAAGTGTAAAGTTTTCTTTAAAGGATATTAGACACAATTAATATTTCTCTTCATGGTTCAGTCCAAATTACAGCCTGATGACTGTGTTGATTGAGATGTTTCAGTTATATTTTTACTTTTCTAGTTTTAGTAAAATGTCAGAGACAGAATCAGCTCACACATGAGAAAATGTTTGTGATTCTCATTTTATTAATGACCACAATGTTTGATCTTTGTGAATGTCTGTGAATTGTGGACATCTGTTTTAGTGTCTGTGTGTCTTTATTCAACATCTGGAGCTGCTGTTTGCTCCCGTGTCTTTATTTAAACTCTTCCTATCTAACAGATCTTCAGGATTGACTCTAGCTAACAGTCAGATGTCGAGCGTCTCATACGTATCTTGGATGATCTCTGTCAATAAAAAGAATCAAAGCCAATCAAAGGAGTTTTATCCGTCTGTAAACACACAGAGAGATGGAGAGAGAGATGGTAAACTTTCTGGTCTTCATGTTTACATCGGTTCTGTAAAATGAAAATTTAAAGATTCCTATTTTTTGTGCTTTTGTGTGAATTTTATGAGAATTTATTTGCATTTATTAACATAGCATAATTTTGTGGATTATCATTAAATCATGTATAAATAAAACACTTCACAGCGTGTCTTGATTTCCTGAAAGAATACGTTATTCTATGTTTATGGGAATTTCCCTGTACTGCTGCTGTGTTGACTCAAATATGTAAAAGCACATTTTAAATTAGACTCATTGTTTTCAACAGTTTCTAGTATTTTAATCAGTCTACATTGAATACTGAACATTCAAATATTAGGGGACATGACTAAAAATGTCTCTGGTTGAAAGTTACAGAAGTAGTTAAATGTCTCTGAGCTGCAACCACAAATTCTGTTCAAACTAAACAGCACCATCTAGTGGAGACTTACTCAAATGTCAGCTTAACTTCAACCGGCTCCACCAACAAAAAACCTGGAATCCATGAAAATTAAGATGAAGGAAAAGTATTTTGGACAGTCTCATGATGAACAATCATCTTTACTTATTTTCAGTCACCACCAGATACTACACTGACAGTGGAGCACCTCCTCTAAAAGGCTCTGACAGTCTGTTAAAAGAAGAGATAATCTGTTTTTGTAGGAAAGATAAATATGATTTTATATTTCAAAAAGATTTCTGCTGAATGAACATCAGCTGTTGTATAATGAATAAACAATGTGGATTATACATCGATCAGCCACAACATTAAGACAGGGGAAGTGAATAAGATGCTGTGACACCTTCATGGATAACTAAACCAGACACCAAAGGACATCCTCATAAGGTCCATGTCCGTTCTCTGATGAGTCACCACAAGGGAGACCTGCACTATCAGGAAAGTGGTCATAATGATATGCCTGATCAGTGTATAATGCACTATAGTTAGAAAACTTCTGGAGGTGGCAGCTGTCCGTGTTGTGTCTAAAGTCTAGGTGAAGAGGAAGGGACAGAGCACAGTACCCTGTGGCACCCCCGTGCTGCAGACTACCACATCAGGCACACAGTCGTGAAGCCCTCTCTCTTTTGGAGAGGTAGTTGATGGTCCATGCAGACAGGCTACTGTTAACTCCAGCTCCTTCCAGCTTCCCCCTCAGCAGTGATGGTTGGATGGTGTTGAGAGCACTGGAGAAGACTCTCACAGTACTACCGGTGTTCTCTAGGTGAGAAAGACATCTGTGCAGCAGGTAATGGGCTCAAATACTTTACATTTTACTTTCAGCAGGTAAACAGCTTACCAATGTGACAAACACTAATATAGTTGTTCAATCAGTCGTCTATATTTGGGTTTGACAGTCACAACAAAGGTTTATGGAGAAATCCTTCAAGATTTATAACAAAGAAACAGCACCATCTAGTGGGGACACACTCAAAAAAGTTTTACTGTTTTATTACAATGAAATCAGCTCCACCCATAACACAGGTAAATGAAAGAGAAAGGTTTTCGTTGTTGATAGTGCGGAGACAGGATCACTACTCAAGAACACGATTTAAGAGGATTTCAAGTGGCAGAGCTTAAAGTTTGGTGAGTCTCTAAATCTGGAATCAATCAACAGAAATGGCTGAGAAACTTGTTGAAAATTTCCTGAGCTGCCATGTGTGTTCAGAGACTTTCAGAGACCCCGTGTCTCTGAGCTGCAACCACAGCTTCTGTTCAAGCTGCCTGCAGAAATTCTGGAAACAAGCTGGAAACAAAAACTGTCCTATTTGTAAAAGAAAATCCTCAAAAGAAAATCTTCCAGTGAATTTTACCCTGAAGGAACTAGCTGATTCCTTTGCCAAGAGGCAGAGTCAAAGTTCAGCCATGATTGAAAAAGAAAAGCAGACAGAGAAGGAGGAAGTAGTGTGTGCTGAACACTCAGAAGTGCCTTACTGGTTCTGTGAGGATGAGCAGAAAGCTGTTTGTCCCGTCTGTGAGTTTTCTCTCCACCAGAGTCACAAAGTGGTTCCTCTAGAACAAGGAGTGAATGACTTGAAGGAGCAGCTGAAATCTGACTTAAAGTCTCTGCAGGACAAGAGGGATGAATATGAACAAGTGGAGAACACTTACAATAAGATGATTCAACACTCCAAGAACCAGCAGCTGTTCGCAGAGAATCAGATCAAAGCTGAGTTCAACAAGCTTCACCAGTTCCTGAAAGAGGAAGAGGAGTCCAGACTGGCAGCTCTGAAGAAGGAAGAGGAGCAGAAAGGGGAGATTATCAGCAGAGAGATGAAGAAGATTCAGGAGCAGATCTCCTCTCTGTCAGTCAGCATCTCTGCTGTTGAACAAGAGCTGAAGAAAGCCAACGTGTCGTTCCTCAACAGTTATAAACCCACTCAGACCAGAGCCAGAGCCCAGTGGACACTGCCAGATCCACAGCTGGTCTCAGGAGTCCTGATAGATGTGGCCAAACACCTGGGCAACCTGTCCTTCAGAGTCTGGGAGAAGATGAAGGAGAAGGTCCACTACAGTCCTGTCATTCTGGACCCAAACACTGTAAACCCCCGTCTCTATCTGTCTGATGATCTGACCAGTGTGAGACGTGGAGACATAGGGCAGGATCTCCCAGACAATCCAGAAAGAATCACTAAGTATGCTGATGTTCTGGGCTCTGAAGGCTTTAGCTCAGGGAAACACAGCTGGGAGGTGGAGGTGGGAGATCATCCTAAATGGTTTATAGGTTTAACCAAAGAGACAGTTGAGAAGAATCAACCGCATCGTTCACCAAAATATGGATTCTGGTGTTTAGTGCATCGTGATGGAGAATACACTAATGGTGATGGAAAGACTGTCACAGTGAAGAAGAGTCTCCAGAGGATCAGGGTCCAGCTGGACTATGAGAGTGGACAGGTGTCCTTCTACAACTCTGAAGACAAGTCTGAGATCTACACCCACAGAGACACCTTCACTGAGAAACTCTTCCCATGTTTTAATATCTCAAATGCTGTTGATGCCAAAACCTCCAACATCAAAATCTGTCCAACTGAGATCATGGTGTCACTGAGGCCTAGGTGACTATTATTATAATCATTAATTTATCAGCTTTAAGAAAATTATACTTAAAATGTTAAACTTACATGATGGGACACCCTCTTTTGGAGCTTGACAGTAAAACACAAAATCAAAACGATAAGTTTAGAGTAGATTCAGGACCAGGTCTCGGAGGGAACCAATATGTTTGAGGCCCGGCTAGGTACATGAGTTATAGCTGATGCATGTTACATGATGGAATAAAAGACATATCATAGATGCATGATGCATTGAGGTGGACAACAGCAGGCTATGAAGACTGGACAGGTTGATGAGACCAGGACCACTGAATGATTTCTAACAAGAAAGAATTTCATGTTAAATCATATTATCACAGAAGAGCAGTGTCAGATTGTTTTAAGTTTGATATTTAACATTGACTTTAGTTCAGTTCTTTATGTTCATTTAATTTTATCCACACAAACTTGATCTTTAATAGTTTTTTTAAATGACGTTAGACACAATTAATATTTCTCTTCATGGTTCAGTCCAAATTACAGCCTGATGACTGTGTTGATTGAGATGTTTCAGTTCTATTTTTAGTTTTCTAGTTTTAGTAAAATGTCAGAGACAGAATCAGCTCACACATGAGAAAATGTTTGTGATTCTCGTTTTATTAATGACCACAATGATTGATCTTTGTGAATGTCTGTGAATTGTGGACGTCTGTTTTAGTGTCTGTGTGTCTTTATTCAACATCTGGAGCTGCTGTTTGCTCCCGTGTCTTTATTTAAACTCTTCCTGTCTAACAGATCTTCAGGATTGACTCTAGCTAACAGTCAGATGTCGAGCGTTTCATACGTATCTTGGATGATCTCTGTCAATAAAAAGAATCAAAGCCAATCAAAGGAGTTTTCGTCTATAAACTCACAGAGAGATGGAGAGAGAGACGGTAAACTTTCAGGTCTTCATGTTTACATCAGTTATGTAAAACGCAAATTTAAAGATTCCTATTTTTTGTGCTTTTGTGTGAATTTTATGAGAAAATATTTTCTTTCATGAACATAACATCATTTTTGTGGATTATCATTAAATCATGTATAAATAAAATACTTCACAGTGTGTCTTGATTTCCTGAAAGAATACGTTATTCTATGTTTATGGGAATTTCCCTGTACTGCTGCTGTGTTGACTTAAATATATAAAAGCACATTTTAAATTAGACTCATTATTTTCAGCAGTTTCTAGTATTTTAATCAGTCTACATTGAATACTGAACATTCAAATATTAGGGGACATGACTAAAAATGTCTGAGGTTGAAGTTACAGAAGTAGTTAAATGTCTCTGAGCTACAACCACATATTCTGTTCAAACTAAACAGCACCATCTAGTGGAGACTTACTCAAATATCAGCTTAACTTCAGCCGGCTCCACCAAAAAGAAACCTGGAATCCATGAAAATTTAGGTGAAGGAAAAGTATTTTGGACGGTCTCATGATGAACAATCATCTTCACTTATTTTCATTCACCATCAGATACGACACTGACAGTGGAGCACCTCCTCTAAAAGACTCAAATAGTATGTTAAAAGAAGAGATAATCTGTTTGTGGAGGAAAGATAAATATGATTTTATATTTCAAAAAGATTTCTGCTGAATGAACATCAGCTGTTGTATAATGAATAAACAATGTGGATTATACATCGATCAGCCACAACATTAAGACAGGAGAAGTGAATAAGATGTTGTGACACCTTCATGGATAACTAAACCAGACCCCACAGGACATCCTCATTAGGTCCATGTCCATTCTCTGATGAGTCACCACAGGGGAGACCGGCACTATCAGGAAGTGGTCATAATGATATGCCTGATCAGTGTATACTCCACTATCGTCAGAAAACTTCTGGAGGTGGCAGCTGTCTGTGTTGTGTCTAAAGTCCGATGTATACAAGGTGAAGAGGAAGGGACAGAGCACAGTACCCTGCTGCAGACTACCACATCAGGCACACAGTCGTGAAGCCTCACATGCTGCGGCCTTTTGGAGAGGTAGTCGATGGTCCATGCAGACAGGCTACTGTTAACTCCAGCTCCTTCCAGTTTCCCCCTCAGCAGTGATGGTTGGATGGTGTTGAAGGCACTGGAGAAGACTCTCACAGTACTACCTGTGTTCTCTAGGTGAGAAAGACATCTGTGCAGCAGGTAATGGGCTCAAATACTTTACATTTTACTTTCAGCAGGTAAACAGCTTACCAATGTGACAAACACTAATATAGTTGTTCAATCAGTCGTCTATATTTGGGTTTGACAGTCACAACAAAGGTTTATGGAGAATTCCTTAAAGATTTATAACAATGAAACAGCACCATCTAGTGGAGACACACTCAAAAAGAAGTTTTACTGTTTTATTACAATGAAATCAGCTCCACCCATAACACAGGTAAATGAAAGTGAAAAGTTTTTGTTGTTGATCGAGTGGAGACGGGATCAGTACTCAAGAATATGATTTAAGAGGATTTCAAGTGGCAGAGCTTAAAGTTTGGTGAGTCTCTAAATCTGGAATCAATCAACAGAAATGGCTGAGAAACTTGAAAATTTCCTGAGCTGCCATGTGTGTTCAGAGATTTTCAGAGACCCCGTGTCTCTGAGCTGCAACCACAGCTTCTGTTCAAGCTGCCTGCAGAAATTATGGGAACAAGCTGAAAACAAAAACTGTCCTATTTGTAAAAGAAAATCATCAAAAGACAATCTCTTTGTGAATTTTACCCTGAAGGAACTGGCTGACTCCTTTACCAAGAGGCAGAGTCAAAGTTCAGCCATGACTGAAAAAGATAAGAAGACAGAGAAGGAGGAAGTGGTGTGTGCTGAACACTCAGAAGTGCCTTACTGGTTCTGTGAGGATGAGCAGAAAGCTGTTTGTCCCGTCTGTGAGTTTTCTGTCCACCAGAGTCACAAAGTGGTTCCTCTAGAACAAGCAGTGAATGACTTGAAGGAGCAGCTGAAATCTGACTTAAAGTCTCTGCAGGACAAGAGGGACACATATGAACAAGTGGAGAAAAAGTACAATAAGATGATTCAACACTCCAAGAAGCAGCAGCTGTTCACAGAGAAGCAGATCAAAGCTGAGTTCAACAAGCTTCACCAGTTCCTGAAAGAGGAAGAGGAGTCCAGACTGGCAGCTCTGAAGAAGGAAGAGGAGCAGAAAGGGGAGATTATCAGCAGAGAGATGAAGAAGATTCAGGAGCAGATCTCCTCTCTGTCAGTCAGCATCTCTGCTGTTGAACAAGAGCTAAAGAAAGCCAACGTGCCGTTCCTCAACAGTTATAAACCCACTCAGACCAGAGCCAGAGCCCAGTGGACACTGCCAGATCCACAGCTGGTCTCAGGAGTCCTGATAGATGTGGCGAAACACCTGGGCAACCTGTCCTTCAGAGTCTGGGAGAAGATGAAGGAGAAGGTCCACTACAGTCCTGTCATTCTGGACCCAAACACTGCAAACCCCTGGCTCTGTCTGTCTGATGATCTGACCAGCGTTAGGAATGGAGACACAGAGCAGGATCTCCCTGACAATCCAGAGAGATTAACTGAATATACTGATGTTCTGGGTTCTGAGCGCTTCAGCTCAGGGAAACACAGCTGGGAGGTGGAGGTGGGAGATCATCCTAAATGGGTTATAGGTTTAACCAAAGAGACAGCTGACAAGAATCAACCATATCGTTCACCAAAATATGGATTCTGGTGTTTAGTGCATAGTGATGGAAAATACACTGATGGTTATGGAAAGACTGTCACAGTGAAGAAGAGTCTCCAGAAGATCAGGGTCCAGCTGGACTATGAGAGTGGACAGGTGTCCTTCTACAACTCTGAAGACAAGACTGAGATCTACACCCACAGAGACACCTTCACTGAGAAACTCTTCCCATATTTTTATATCGGAGATGCTGTTGATGCCAAAACGTCTGACATCAAAATCTGTCCAACTGAGATCAGGGTGTCTGCTGAGACCTAGGTGACTATTATTATAATCATTAATTTATCAGCTTTAAGAAAATCATAGTTAAAACGTCAGACTTAGATGATGGGACACCCTCTTTTGTAGCTTGACAGTAAAGCACAAAACAAAACGTTAAGTTTAGAATAAATTCAGAATCAGGCCTGAAACCCTGAGAGGGAACATGAAGGCGACGGTGGGAAGAGAAAAAAACAAGAAACCTTAAGTAGAATCTCAAGCTCATCATAGAGGGAACCAATCTGCTTGAGGCTCAGTCAGGTATATGAGTTATAGCTGATGTATGTTACATGAATGAATAAAAGACGTAACATAGATGTATGATGCATTGATGTGGGAGTGGACAACAGCAGGGTATGACGACTGGACAGGCTGATGAGACCAGGACCACTGAATGATTTCTAACAAGGAATTTCATGTTAAATCATATAATCACAGAAGAGCAGTGTCCCACTGTTTTAATTTTGACATTTAACGCAGACTTTAGTTCAATTCTTCATGTTTATTCAGTTTTATCCCTCAAACTTGACTTTAATTGTTTTTTTAATGATGTTAGACACAATTAATATTTCTCTTCATGGTTCAGTCCAAATTACTGCCAGAGCGTTTTATCCATCTGTAAACACACAGAGAGATGGAGAGAGAGACTGTAAACTTTCAGGTCTTCATGTTTACATCAGTTATGTAAAACGCAAATTTAAAGATTCCTATTTTTTGTGCGTTTGTGTGAATGTTATGAGAAAATATTTTCTTTCATGAACATAACATAATTTTTGTGGATTATCATTAAATCATGTATAAATAAAACACTTCACAGTGTGTCTTGATTTCCTGAAAGAATACGTTATTCTATGTTTATGGGAATTTCCCTGTACTGCTGCTGTGTTGACTCAAATATGTGAAAGCACATTTAAATTAGACTCATTGTTTTCAGCAGATTCTAGTATTTTAATCAGTCTACATTGAATACGGAACATTCAAATATTAGGGTACATGGCTAAAAATGTCTGAGGTTGAAGTCACAGAAGTAGCTAAATGTCTCTGAGCTGCAACCACAAATTCTGTTCAAACTAAACATCACCATCTAGTGGAGACTTATTCAAATGTCAGGTTAACTTCAACCAGCTCCACCAAAAAGAAACCTGGAATCCATGAAAATTAAGGTGAAGGAACAGTATTTTGGACGGTCTCATGATGAACAATCATCTTCACTTATTTTCAGTCACCACCAGATACTACACTGACAGCGGAGCACCTCCTCTAAAAGACTCGGTCTGTTAGAAGAAGAGATAATCTGTTTTTGTAGGAAAGATAAATGTGATTTTATATTTCAAAAAGATTTCTGCTGAATGAACATCAGCTGTTATATAATGAATAAACAATGTGGATTATACATCGATCAGCCACAACATTAAGACAGGGGAAGTGAATAAGATGTTGTGACACCAAAAAGCTTCATGGTGTTGGGACATGAACCTGGTGGTGAGCTATGGAAGCTCACCATGCATAACCAAGCTAACCACATGGCTGTCTTTGTCTTGGGAACAAAGGGAAGCCCTGGAAACACCAAGTCCCACAATCCTCCAGGTGTGAAAACTGACTCAGCAGTTCACTGGCTGACAGTGGCATGTGACCTTTGAGGTCATCAGGTCATATAAAATCCACTGTTTGGCCTTTGTTCTCTCTCTTGCTCTCTTGCCATCTATTCCTCCTATCCTTCCTCCACTCTACACCTCCATGTGGAGACCCCCAGCTGCTCAGCTGCAGCTGGGTGCCAGGTAGTCTGCTAACAAAGAGCAACTACTCCAGGCGTGTTCATCATACAGCAGCGAAGCGAGTTCCTGCTGAGGAATCTACACCAGCTCTTTTAGCCAACCAACAGAAGGTTTGCAAGCTAACTCCCAAACAACAGAAGCCACACGGCTAGTTAGCACAGAGCTGCTAACAAGCAACTTCAAAGGACTCGAGGAGCGGCCGGTTTCCCTCCAACGTGCCATCAGGAACACACAGCAAGGACTACAACTTTTCCCAGTTTGGCTTTCCATTCGGAATTGCCAACTAAAGGAGCAACATACCAGAAATGGACTTTCCACCAACTGGTAGTATGACCTGGGCATAGTCTAAGCTAAGCTAAGCATAGAACTTTGATTTGATGTGATATTTGTTTTTATTGAGTTGTTTAGTATAGTGAATTGATGTTAGTTTAGATTATGCGACACATAGACTCAGGGTCTCTTGCATGCTAAACTAACCACTCTTCCTCTAACCTGGCACCTCATAAAACTCTTATCACATTCTACATCTACTGGCCAGCACATGGTCGGAGTGGCCCCACTTAGCAGCCATTGTTTCCTTTGTGTTCAAGACCTCAAGGCCCAGTGGCCATCTTGACACGCCCACAACTGGCAGCCATCTTGACACGCCCACAACTGGCAGCCATCTTGACACACACACACCTGTATAAAGTACTTTGTAGTTAGACTGTACAGTATGTTTACTTTAATTCTTGTTAATAAATGTCTTTTAAACATACCAGTTGTCTGTTTAATGTTGCACAAGAATGAATACTGCCAACCTCTACACTGCCAAGAACTCCAAATTCCTTCAACTAGTTGTTAACGTGGTAATTTTTGGATATAGTTATTAAGTTAATTATTAATCAGAAATCCAAATTGACAATTTAGTATAATTTATGAGACTGATTTGATTGATTGGCTATCTTTTCCCTTCCTAGAAGGGTGGTGCCCCGAGGTGATCTTGTAATTCAGATCCAATCACTTAATAATGAATAATTATTTTTGATAATTATTAATTATTCTTGATAGCCAAACCCCAATATTGAGTGCCTTAATATCCAGGCCCAACAATGGATAACTAAACCAGACACCACAGGACATCCTCATAAGGTCCATGTCCATTCTCTGATGAGTCACCACAAGGGAGACCTACACTATCAGGAAGGTGGTCATTATGATATGCCTGATCAGTGTATACTCCACTATCGTAAGAAAACTTCTGGAGGTGGCAGCTGTCCGTGTTATGTCTAAAGTCCAATGTATACAAGGTGAAGAGGAAGGGACAGAGCACAGTATCCTGCGACGCCCCCGTGCTGCAGACTACCACATCAGGCACACAGTCGTGAAGCCTCACATGCTGCGGCCTTTTGGAGAGGTAGTCGATGGTCCATGCAGACAGGTTACTGTTAACTCCAGCTCCTTCCAGCTTCCCCCTCAGCAGTGATGGTTGGATGGTGTTGAAGGCACTGGAGAAGACTCTCACAGTGCTACCGGTGTTCTCTAGGTGAGAAAGACATTTGTGCAGCAGGTAATGGGCTCAAATACTTTACATTTTACTTTCAGCAGGTATACAGCTTACCAATGTGACAAACACTAATATAAATAGTTGTTCAATCAGTCGTCTATATTTGGGTTTGACAGTCACAACAAAGGTTTATGGAGAATTCCTGAAAAAATTATAACAAAGAAACAGCACCATCTAGTGGAGACACACTCAAAAAGAAGTTTCACTGTTTTATTACAATGAAATCAGCTCCACCCATAACACAGGTGTGCAAGTGAAATGTTTTCATTGTTGATCGAGTGAAGACGGGATCAGTACTCAAGAACACGATTTAAGAGGATTTAAAGTGGCTGCGCTTAAAGTTTGGTGAGTCTCTAAATCTGGAATCAATCAACAGAAATGGCTGAAAAACTTGTTGAAAATTACCTGAGCTGCCATGTGTGTTCAGAGACTTTCAGAGACCCCGTGTCTCTGAGCTGCAACCACAACTTCTGTTCAAGCTGCCTGCAGGAATTCTGGGAACAAGCTGGAAACAAAAACTGTCCTATTTGTAAAAGAAAATCCTCAAAAGACAATTTCATAGTGAATTTTACCCTGAAGGAACTGGCTGACTCCTTTGCCAAGAGGCAGAGTCAAATTTCAGCCATGATTGAAAAAGAAAAGCAGACAGAGAAGGAGGAAGTGGTGTGTGCTGAACACTCAGAAGTGCCTTACTGGTTCTGTGAGGATGAGCAGAAAGCTGTTTGTCCTGTCTGTGAGTTTTCTCTCCACCGGAGTCACAAAGTGGTTCCTCTAGAACAAGCAGTGAATGACTTGAAGGAGCAGCTGAAATCTGACTTAAAGTCTCTGCAGGACAAGAGGGACAAATATGAACAAGTGGAGAACACTTACAATAAGATGATTCAGTTCTCCAAGAACCAGCGGCTGTTCACAGAGAAGCAGATCAAAGCTAAGTTCAACAAGCTTCACCAGTTCCTGAAAGAGGAAGAGGAGTCCAGACTGGCAGCTCTGAAGAAGGAAGAGGATCAGAAAGGGGAGATTATCAGCAGAGAGATGAAGAAGATTCAGGAGCAGATCTCCTCTCTGTCAGTCAGCATCTCTGCTGTTGAACAAGAGCTGAAGAAAGCCAACATGCCGTTCCTCAACAGTTATAAACCCACTCAGACCAGAGCCAGAGCCCAGTGGACACTGCCAGATCCACAGCTGGTCTCAGGAGTCCTGATAGATGTGGCCAAACACCTGGGCAACCTGTCCTTCAGAGTGTGGGAGAAGATGAAGGAGAAGGTCCACTACAGTCCTGTCATTCTGGACCCAAACACTGCAAACCCCTGGCTCTATCTGTCTGATGATCTGACCAGTGTAAAATGTGGAGACACAGAGCAGGATCTCCCTGACAATCCAGAAAGATTAATTGAGTATGCTGATGTTCTGGGCTCTGAGGGCTTCAGCTCAGGGAAACACAGCTGGGAGGTGGAGGTGGGAGATCATCCTGACTGGCTTATAGGTTTAACCAAAGAGACAGCTGACAAGAATCAACCGTATCGTTCACCAGAATACGGATGCTGGTGTTTAGTGCATCGTGATGGAAAATACACTGATGGTTATTTCAAAACTGTCACAGTGAAGAAGAGTCTCCAGAGGATCAGGGTCCAGCTGGACTATGAGAGTGGACAGGTGTCCTTCTACAACTCTGAAGACAAGACTAAGATCTACACCTACAGAGACACCTTCACTGAGAAACTCTTCCCATATTTTTATTTCGGAGATGCTGTTGACGTCAAAACCTCTGACATCAAAATCTGTCCAGCTGAGATCAGGGTGTCTGCTGAGGCCTAGGTGACTATTATTATAATCATTAATTTATCAGTTTCAAGAAAATTATAGTTAAAACGTCAGACTTACATGATGGGACACCCTCTTTTGTAGCTTGACAGTAAAACACAAAACAAAACGTTAAGTTTAGATCTGCTCAAGGCCCAGCCTGGTATATGAGATATAGCTTATGCATGTTACAAGACGTACCATAGATGCATGATGCATTGAGGTGGGAGTGGACAACTGCAGGTCATGAAGACTGGACAGGTTGATGAGACCAGGACCACTGAGTGATTTCTAACAAGAAGGAATTTCATGTTAAATCATATAATCACAGAAGAGCAGTGTCAGATTGTTTTAATTTTGACATTTAACATTGACTTTAGTTCAATTCTTTATGTTCATTTAATTTTATTCACACAAACTTGATCTTTAATTGTTTTTTTAAATGATGTTAGACACAATTAATGTTTCTCTTCATGGTTCAGTCCAAATTACAGCCTGATGACTGTGTTAATTGAGATGTTTCAGTTCTATTTCTACTTTTCTAGTTTTAGTAAAATGTCAGAGACAGAACCAACTCACACATGAGAAAATGTTTGTGATTCTTGTTTTATTAATGACCACAATGATTGATCTTTGTGAATGTCTGTGAATTGTGGACGTCTGTTTTAGTTGCTGTGTCTTTATTCAACATCTGGAGCTGCTGTTTGCTCCTGTGTCTTTATTTAAACTCTTCCTGTCTAACAGATCTTCAGGATTGACTCTAGCTAACAGTCAGATGTCGAGTGTTTCATACGTATCTTGGATGATCTCTGTCAATAAACAGAATCAAAGCCAATCAAAGGAGTTTTATCCATCTGTAAACACACAGAGAGATGGAGAGAGAGACGGCAAACTTTCAGGTCTTCATGTTTACATCGGTTCTGTAAAATGAAAATTCCTAATTTTAGTGCGTTTGTGTGAATTTTATGAGAAAATATTTTCATTAATTAACATAACATATTTTTTGTGGATTATCATTAAATCATGTATAAATGAAACACTTCACAGCGTGTCTTGATTTCCTGAAAGAATATGTTATTCTATGTTTATGGGAATTTCCCTGTACTGCTGCTGTGTTGACTCAAATATGTAAAAGCACATTTTAAATTAGACTAATTGTTTTCAACAGGTTCTAGTATTTTAATCAGTCTGCATTAAATACTGAACATTCAAATATTAGGGGACATGACTAAAAATGTCTGAGGTTGAAAGTTACAGAAGTAGTTAAATGTCTCTGAGCTGCAACCACAAATTCTGTTCAAACTTCCTGCAACAGTTCAAAATTATTTTTTACTTAACAAGGGAGACCTATACAATATTAGGAAGGTAGTCAATGTTATGCCTGATCAGTGTATACTCCACTAAAGTTTCTGACTGGTTCTGTGCTGCAGCTTAATGAGCTCAGATACTTTACATCTTACTTTCAGCAGGTAAACAGCTTACCAATGTGACAAACACTAATATAAATAGTCGTTCAATGAGTCGTCTACGTGTGTTTCAGGACTTTTTCACATGAACGTCTCTCAATCATAGGAGCTGACAGGGTTTGACAGTCACAACAAAGGTTTATGGAGAATTCCTTAAAGACATATAACTAAGAAACAGCACCATCTAGTGGGGACACAGTCAAAAATCAGCTCCACCCATAAACCGAGGAAATGAAAGTGAAAGCTATTCGTTGTTGATCGTGTGGAGACGGGATCAGTACTCAAGAACACGATTTAAGAGAATTTCAAGTGACAGAGCTTAAAGTTTGGTGAGTCTCCAAATCTGGAATCAATCAACAGAAATGGCAGAAAAACTTTTGGAAAATTTCCTGAGCTGCCATGTGTGTTCAGAGACTTTCAGAGACCCCGTGTCTCTGAGCTGCAACCACAGCTTCTGTTCAAGCTGCCTGCAGAAATTCTGGGAACAAGCTGGAAACAAAAACTGTCCTATTTGTAAAAGAAAATCATCAAAAGAAAATATCACAGTGAATTTTACCCTGAAGGAACTGGCTGACTCCTTTGCCAAGAGGCAGGGTCAAAGTTCAGCCATGACTGAAAAAGAAAAGCAGACAGAGAAGGAGGAAGTGGTGTGTGCTGAACACTCAGAAGTGCCTTACTGGTTCTGTGAGGATGAGCAGAAAGCTGTTTGTCCCGTCTGTGAGTTTTCTCTCCACCAGAGTCACAAAGTGGTTCCTCTAGAACAAGGAGTGAATGACTTGAAGGAGCAGCTGAAATCTGACTTAAAGTCTCTGCAGGACAAGAGGAACAAATACAAACAAGTAGAGAACACTTACAATAAGATGATTCAACACTCCAAGAAGCAGCAGCTGTTCACAGAGAAGCAGATCAAAGCTGAGTTCAACAAGCTTCACCAGTTCCTGAAAGAGGAAGAGGAGTCCAGACTGGCAGCTCTGAAGAAGGAAGAGGAGCAGAAAGGGGAGATTATCAGCAGAGAGATGAAGAAGATTCAGGAGCAGATCTCCTCTCTGTCAGTCAGCATCTCTGCTGTTGAACAAGAGCTGAAGAAAGCCAACGTGTCGTTCCTCAACAGTTATAAACCCACTCAGACCAGAGCCAGAGCCCAGTGGACACTGCCAGATCCACAGCTGGTCTCAGGAGTCCTGATAGATGTGGCCAAACACCTGGGCAACCTGTCCTTCAGAGTCTGGGAGAAGATGAAGGAGAAGGTCCACTACAGTCCTGTCATTCTGGACCCAAACACTGCAAACCCCTGTCTCTATCTGTCTGATGATCTGACCAGTGTGAGACGTGGAGACACAGAGCAGGATCTCCCTGACAATCCAGAAAGATCCAATGAGTATGCTAATGTTCTGAGCTCTGAGGGCTTCAGTTCAGGGAAACACAGCTGGGAGGTGGAGGTGGGAGATCATCCTGACTGGTTTATAGGTTTTACCAAAGAGACAGTTGACAAGAATGAACCGATGGCTTCACCAAAATACGGATGCTGGTGTTTAAGTCATCGTGATGGAAAATACACTGATGGTTATGGAAAGACTGTCACAGTGAAGAAGAGTCTCCAGAGGATCAGGGTCCAGCTGGACTATGAGAGTGGGCAGGTGTCCTTCTACAACTCTGAAGACAAGACTGAGATCTACACCCACAGAGACACCTTCACTGAGAAACTCTTCCCATATTTTAATATTGGAGATGCTGTTGATGCCAAAACCTTTGACATCAAAATCTGTCCAACTGAGATCAGGGTGTCTGCTGAGGTTTAGGTGACTATTATTATAATCATTAATTTATCAGCTTTGAGAAAATTATAGTTAAAACATCAAACTTGATGATGGGACACCCTCTTTTGTAGCTTGACAGTAAAGCACAAAACAAAACGACAAGTTTAGAGTAAATTCAGAATCAGGCCTGAAACCCCCAGAGGGAACATGAAGGCGGCGGTGGGAAGAGAAAAAAACAAGAAACCTTAAGCAGAATCTCAAGCTCATCATAGAGGGAATGAATCTGCTTGAGGCCGGCCAGGTACAGTGTTATGCAAAAGTTTGGGCACCCCTGTAAGATTTCATTATAATTTGCTCTAACTTTATAAAAGACGATCACAGAAACAAGATTTTATTTCCTACAGAGATGTAGACATTTGAGTGTTTTCCAGACCAAAATTCTTAGAGTATTATTACAAAGTTTTATTATAATAAATTAAAATGTAAAAAAATGGTATGTGCAAAAGTTAATCACATTGATTTCAAGACCTGTAGGGATTTGTAGCTGACATGTTGCAGCCCAAAACTGCTTTGATTAGCTTGTGAGACCTTCAATTACAAAGACCAATCATGAAAAAGGTTATTTAACAGAGGAAATTGCTGGCTGTGCTTGTCCTAGGCTCCTGGCAACATGGGGGCATCAAAACATCTCTCCACTGACCAAAAAACTAAGATAATTCATTATCATGAATTAGGAGATGGGTACAAGAAATTATCAAGAAGGTTTGGGATGTCTATCTCCACAGTCAGAAATGTGGTGCAGAAATGGAAGGCCAGAAGAACAGTCATTGTGAAGGAAAGATGTGGTAGGCCAAAACAAATACTGGAAAGACACAGACGAAGGATGGTTAGAATGGTCACAGACAAGCCACAGACCACCTCCACAGAACTACAAGAACATCTGGCTACTGATGGTGGAGTTGTTCATCGTTCCACAATCCAGCGCACTTTGCACCAGGAAAAGCTCTTTGGAAGGCTGATGCTCAAAAAGCCTTTCCTGAGTGTTCGTCACAAGAAGAGTCGCATGAGGTATGCAAAAGCACATCTGGACGAGCCAGAAGCATTTTGGAAAAAAATACTGTGGTCAGATGAGACTAAGATGGAGTTATTTGGTCAGAACAAGAGGAGGTATGCATGGAGAAAAAAACACACTGAATTCCATGAGAAGAACTTATTGCCTACTGTGAAATATGGTGGAGGGTCCATCATGTTATGGGGCTGTGTGGCTAGCACAGGGACTGGAAACCTTGTTAAAGTTGAGGGCCACATGAATTCCTCTCAGTATCAGCAGATTCTTGACAAGAATGTTCAAGAATCTGTCACAAAGTTGAAGCTACGCCGGGGTCGGATTTTTCAGCAGGACAATGATCCCAAGCACTGTTCAAAATCCACCAAGGAATTCATGCAGAAGCACAAGTACAATCTTCTGGAATGGCCATCCCAGTCCCCAGACCTTAACATCATTGAAAATGTATGGACTGATTTGAATCAGGCTGTTTACGCACGGAAGCCAAGAAACCTGACTGAACTTGAGGCGTTTTGTTTGGAGGAATGGGCCAAAGTACCACCTGCCAGACTTCAGGGACTTGTCAGTGGCTATAGGAGGCGTCTACAGGCTGTTCTTGCAGCAAAAGGAGGTTCTATTAAATATTAATGGAATTATTTCTTTGGGGTACCCAAATTTATGCACATGCCTATTTTTGTTTAAATATACATAAAAATGTTTCTGTTGGACCAATGAAAATGATTTCACTACTGAGATGTTTCTGTTTCCACAAGGTATAACATTTGTTAAAATAAAGTTGCTGCTTCGAAAGCTCAGCAAGTGACAAACTGATGCAATAATTTTCCTAAGGGGGGCCCAAACTTTTTCATACCACTGTATATGAGATGTAGCTGATGCATGCACTGAGGTAGGAGTGGACAACTGCAGGTCATGAAGACTGGACAGGTTGATGAGACCAGGACCACTGAGTGATTTCTAACAAGAAGGAATTTCATGTTAAATCATATAATCACAGAAGAGCAGTGTCCTACTGTTTTAATTTTGACATTTAACATTGACTTTAGTTCAATTCTTTATGTTCATTTAATTTTATTCACACAAACTTGATCTTTAATTGTTTTTTTAAATGATGTTAGACACAATTAATGTTTCTCTTCATGGTTCAGTCCAAATTACAGCCTGATGACTGTGTTAATTGAGATGTTTCAATTCTATTTCTACTTTTCTAGTTTTAGTAAAATGTCAGAGACAGAATCAGCTCACACATGAGAAAATGTTTGTGATTCTTGTTTTATTAATGACCACAATGATTGATCTTTGTGAATGTCTGTGAATTGTGGACGTCTGTTTTAGTTGCTGTGTCTTTATTCAACATCTAGAGCTGCTGTTTGCTCCCGTGTCTTTATTTAAACTCTTCCTGTCTAACAGCACTTCAGGATTGACTCTAGCTAACAGTCAGATGTCGAGCGTTTCATACGTATCTTGGATGATCTCTGTCAGTAAAACAGAATCAAAGCCAAGCAAAGGAGTTTTATCCGTCTGTAAACACACAGAGAGATGGAGAGAGAGACGGTAAACTTTCAGGTCTTCATGTTTACATCGGTTCTGTAAAATGAAAATTCCTAATTTTAGTGCGTTTGTGTGAATTTTATGAGAAAATATTTTCACTCATGAACATAACATATTTTTTGTGGATTATCATTAAATCATTTATAAATGAAATACTTTACAGCGTGTCTTGATTTCCTGAAAGAATACGTTATTCTATGTTTATGGGAATTTCCCTGTACTGCTGCTGTGTTGACTCAAATATGTAAAAGCACATTTTAAATTAGACTCATTGCTTTCAACAGGTTCTAGTATTTTAATCAGTCTACATTAAATACTGAACATTCAGATATTAGGGGACATGAATAAAAATGTCTGAGGTTGAAAGTTACAGAAGTAGTTAAATGTCTCTGAGCTGCAACCACATATTCTGTTCAAACTGTTTTTACTTAACAAGGGAGACCTACACAATATTAGGAAGGTGGTCATAATGTTATGCCTGATCAGTGTATACTCCACTAAAGTTTCTGACTGGTTCTGTGCTGCAGCTTAATGAGCTCAGATACTTTACATATTACTTTCAGCAGGTAAACAGCTTACCAATGTGACAAACACTAATATAAATAGTCGTTCAATGAGTCGTCTACGTGTGTTTCAGGACTTTTTCACATGCACGTCTCTCAATCATAGGAGCTGACAGGGTTTGACAGTCACAACAAAGGTTCATGGAGAATTCCTTAAATATTTATAACAAAGAAACAGCACCATCTAGTGGGGACACACTCAAAAAGAAGTTTCACTGTTTTATTACAATGAAATCAGCTCCACCCATAACACAGGTAAATGCAAGTGAAAGCTTTTCGTTGTTGATCGTGTGGAGACGGGATCAGTACTCAAGAACACGATTTAAGAGGATTTCAAGTGGCAGAGCTTAAAGTTTGGTGAGTCTCTAAATCTGGAATCAATCAACAGAAATGGCTGAGAAACTTTTGGGAAATTACCTGAGCTGCCATGTGTGTTCAGAGACTTTCAGAGACCCCGTGTCTCTGAGCTGCAACCACAGCTTCTGTTCAAGCTGCCTGCAGGAATTCTGGGAACAAGCTGGAAACAAAAACTGTCCTATTTGTAAAAGAAAATCATCAAAAGACATTTTCACAGTGAATTTTACCTTGAAGGAACTGGCTGACTCCTTTGCCAAGAGACAGGGTCAAAGTTCAGCCATGACTGAAAAAGAAAAGCAGACAGAGAAGGAGGAAGTGGTGTGTGCTGAACACTCAGAAGTGCCTTACTGGTTCTGTGAGGATGAGCAGAAAGCTGTTTGTCCCGTCTGTGAGTTTTCTCCCCACCAGAGTCACAAAGTGGTTCCTCTAGAACAAGCAGTGAATGACTTGAAGGAGCAGCTGAAATCTGACTTAAAGTCTCTGCAGGACAAGAGGGACAAATACGAACAAGTGGAGAACACTTATAATAAGATGATTCAACACTCCAAGAACCAGCAGCTGTTCACAGAGAAGCAGATCAAAGCTGAGTTCAGCAAGCTTCACCAGTTCCTGAAAGAGGAAGAGGAGTCCAGACTGGCAGCTCTGAAGAAGGAAGAGGAGCAGAAAGGGGAGATTATCAGCAGAGAGATGAAGAAGATTCAGGAGCAGATCTCCTCTCTGTCAGTCAGCATCTCTGCTGTTGAACAAGAGCTGAACAAAGCCAACGTGTCGTTCCTCAACAGTTATAAACCCACTCAGACCAGAGCCAGAGCCCAGTGGACTCAGTCAGATCCACAGCTGGTCTCAGGAGTCCTGATAGATGTGGCCAAACACCTGGGCAACCTGTCCTTCAGAGTCTGGGAGAAGATTAAGGAGAAGGTCCACTACAGTCCTGTCATTCTGGACCCAAACACTGCACACTCCCGTCTCTATCTGTCTGATGATCTGACCAGTGTGAGACGTGGAGACACAGAGCAGGATCTCCCTGACAATCCAGAAAGATCCACTAAGTATGCTGATGTTCTGGGCTCTGAGGGCTTCAGTTCAGGGAAACACAGCTGGGAGGTGGAGGTGGGAGATCATTCTAAATGGCTTATAGGTTTAACCAAAGAGACAGTTGACAACAATCAACCAAATGCTTCACCAAAATATGGATTCTGGTGTTTAGAGCATAGTGATGGAAAATACATTAATGGTGATGGAAAGACTGTCACAGTGAAGAAGAGTCTCCAGAGGATCAGGGTCCAGCTGGACTATGAGAGTGGACAGGTGTCCTTCTACAACTCTGAAGACAAGACTGAGATCTACACCTACAGAGACACCTTCACTGAGAAACTCTTCCCATATTTTTATATCAGAGATGCTGTTGATGCCAAAACCTCTGACATCAAAATCTGTCCAACTGAGATCAGGGTGTCTGCTGAGGTTTAGGTGACTATTATTATCATCGTTAATTTATCAGCTTTAAGAAAATTATAGTTAAAACGTCAAACTTACATGATGGGACACCCTCTTTTGTAGCTTGATAGTAAAGCAGAAAACAAAACAACAAGCTTAGAGTAAATTCAGATCCAGGCCTGAAACCCCCAGATGGAGTACGAAGGCGATGGTCGCAAGAACAACAAGAAATTTTCAGTAGAACCTCAAGCTCATCATGGATAAAACCAATCTGCTTGAGGCTCAGCCAGGTGTATGAGATATAGCTGATGCATGTTACATGACTGAATAAAAGACATATCATAGATGCATGATGCATTGAGGTGGGAGTGGACAAATGCAGGTCATGAAAACTGGACAGGTTGATGAGACCCGGACCACTGAATAATTTCTAACAAGAAGGAATTTCATGTTAAATCATATAATCACAGAAGAGCAGTGTCCTACTGTTTTAATTTTGACATTTAACATTGAATTTAGTTCAGTTCTTTATGTTTTTTTCAGTTTTATCCCTCAAGCTTGATTTTAATCGTTTTTTTAATGATGTTAGACACAATTAATATTTCTCTTCATGGTTCAGTCCAAATTACAGCCTGAGACTTTTATCCATCTGTAAACATAGAGAGATGGAGAGAGAGACGGTAAACTTTCAGGTCTTCATGTTTACATCAGTTTTGTAAAATGAAAATTTAAAGATTCCTAATTTTTGTGCTTTTGTGTGAATTTTATGAGAAAATATTTTCATTAATGAACATAACATATTTTTTGTGGATTATCATTTTCCCATGTATGAATAAAACACTTTACAGTGTGTCTTGATTTCCTGAAAGAATACGTTATTCTATGTTTGTGGGAATTTCCCTGTACTGCTGCTGTGTTGACTCAAACATGTAAAAGCACATTTTAAATTAGACTCATTGTTTTCAACAGTTTCTAGTATTTTAATCAGTCTACATTGAATACTGAATACTCAAATGTTAGGGGACATGACTAAAAATGTCTGAGGTTGAAGTTACAGAAGTAGTTAAATGTCTCTAAGCTGCAACCACAAATTCTGTTCAAACTAAACAGCACCATCTAGTGGAGACTTACTCAAATGTCAGCTTAACTTCAACCAGCTCCACCAACAAGAAAACTGTAATCCCTGAAAATTAAGGTGAAGGAACAGTATTTTGGACAGTCTCATGATGAACAATAATCTTCACTTATTTTCAGTCACCATCAGATACTACACTGACAGTGGAGCACCTCCTCTAAAAGACTCAAACAGTCTGTTAAAAGGGGAGACAAAATCTGTTTTTTGAGGAAAGATAAATATGATTTATATTTCAAAAAGATTTCTGCTGAATGAACATCAGCTGTTGTATAATGAATAAACAATGTGGATTATACGTCCATCAGCCACAACATTAAGACAGGGGAAGTGAATAAGATGTTGTGACACCTTCATTGATAACTAAACCAGACACCACAGGACGTCCTCATAAGGTCCATGTCCATTCTATGATGAGTCACCACAAGGGAGACCTACACTATCAGGAAGGTGGTCATAATGATATGCCTGATCAGTGTATACTCCACTATCGTCTGAAAACTTCTGGAGGTGGCAGCTGTCCGTGTTATGTCTAAAGTCCGATGTATACAAGGTGAAGAGGAAGGGACAGAGCACAGTACCCTGCGACGCCCCCGTGCTGCAGACTACCACATCAGGCACACAGTCGTGAAGCCTCACATGCTGCGGCCTTTTGGAGAGGTAGTCGATGGTCCATGCAGACAGGCTACTGTTAACTCCAGCTCCTTCTAGCTTCCCCCTCAGCAGTGATGGTTGGATGGTGTTGAAAGCACTGGAGAAGACTCTCACAATACTACCGGTGTTCTCTAGGTGAGAAAGACATCTGTGCAGCAGGTAATGGGCTCAAATACTTTACATTTTACTTTCAGCAGGTAAACAGCTTACCAATGTGACAAACACTAATATAAATAGTTGTTCAATCAGTCGTCTACATTTGGGTTTGACAGTCACAGCAAAGGTTTATGGAGAATTCCTTAAAGATTTATAACAGAGAAACAGCACCATCTAGTGGGGACTACTGTTTTATTACAATGAAATCAGCTCCACCCATAACACAGGTAAATGAAAGTGAAAGATTTTCATTGTTGATCGCGAGGAGACGGGATCAGTACTCAAGAACACGACTTAAGAGGATTTCAAGTGACAGAGCTTAAAGTTTGGTGAGTCTCTAAATCTGGAATCAATCAACAGAAATGGCTGAGAAACTTCTGGAAAATTACCTGAGCTGCCATGTGTGTTCAGAGACTTTCAGAGACCCCGTGTCTCTGAGCTGCAACCACAGCTTCTGTTCAAGCTGCCTGCAGAAATTCTGGGAACAAGCTGGAAACAAAAACTGTCCTTTTTGTAAAAGAAAATCATCAAAAGAAAATCTTCCAGTGAATTTTACTCTGAAGGAACTGGCTGACTCCTTTGCCAAGAGACAGGGTCAAAGTTCAGCCATGATTGAAAAAGAAAAGCAGACAGAGAAGGAGGAAGTGGTGTGTGCTGAACACTCAGAAGTGCCTTACTGGTTCTGTGAGGATGAGCAGAAAGCTGTTTGTCCCGTCTGTGAGTTTTCTCTCCACCAGAGTCACAAAGTGGTTCCTCTAGAACAAGCAGTGAGTGACTTGAAGGAGCAGCTGAAATCTGACTTAAAGTCTCTGCAGGACAAGAGGGACACATATGAACAAGTGGAGAACACTTACAATAAGATGATTCAACACTCCAAGAACCAGCAGCTGTTCACAGAGAAGCAGATTAAAGCTGAGTTCAACAAGCTTCGCCAGTTCCTGAAAGAGGAAGAGGAGTCCAGACTGGCAGCTCTGAAGAAGGAAGAGGAGCAGAAAGGGGAGATTATCAGCAGAGAGATGAAGAAGATTCAGGAGCAGATCTCCTCTCTGTCAGTCAGCATCTCTGCTGTTGAACAAGAGCTGAAGAAAGCCAACGTGTCGTTCCTCAACAGTTATAAACCCACTCAGACCAGAGCCAGAGCCCAGTGGACACTGCCAGATCCACAGCTGGTCTCAGGAGTCCTGATAGATGTGGCCAAACACCTGGGCAACCTGTCCTTCAGAGTCTGGGAGAAGATGAAGGAGAAGGTCCACTACAGTCCTGTCATTCTGGACCCAAACACTGCATACCCCTGGCTCTATCTGTCTGATGATCTGACCAGTGTGAGACGTGGAGACATAGGGCAGGATCTCCCTGACAATCCAGAAAGAATCACTAAGTATGCTGATGTTCTGGGCTCTGAAGGCTTCAGCTCAGGGAAACACAGCTGGGAGGTGGAGGTGGGAGATCATCCTAAATGGATTATAGGTTTAACCAAAGAGACAGTTGAGAAGAATGAACCGTATCGTTCACCAAAACACGGATTCTGGTGTTTAGTGCATCGTGATGGAAAATACACTAATGGTGATGGAAAGACTGTCACAGTGAAGAAGAGTCTAGAGAGGATCAGGGTCCAGCTGGACTATGAGAGTGGACAGGTGTCCTTCTACAACTCTGAAGACAAGACTGAGATCTACACCCACAGAGACACCTTCACTGAGAAACTCTGCCCATATTTTAATATCGGTGATGCTGTTGATGCCAAAACCTCCAACATCAAAATCTGTCCAACTGAGATCAGGGTGTCTGTTGATGCCTGACTTTTTTCTTTACGTTCATTCAGTATTATCCACGCAAACTTACATTTTTTTTTTTTTTAATGATATTGACACAATTAATATTTCTCTTCATGGTTCAGTCCAAATTACAGCCTGATGACTGTGTTGATCGAGATGTTTCAGTTATATTTTTAGTTTTCTACTTTTAATAAAATGTCAGAGACAGAATCAGCTCACACATGAGAAATTGTTTGGGATTCTCGTTTTATTAATCAGAATCAGAATCAGTGTCAACTTTATTGCCAAGCATGTTTGTACATACAAGGAATTTGCTTTGATCCAACAGAAAAGACCATGCCCTTATCATAAAATTGGGGGCAGGAAACAGGAGAGAGGAGGAGAAAAAAAAACAGCTCTCAGACTACAATCCTTTGGGAGAGTACAGTGTGGGACCAGGAAAAACCTCAGCAACATAGGCACATATAAGCACATTTTACAACATAAGAAGTCAAAACAACTTCCACCGGGGGAGGGGGGAAAAAGGAGGTGAACGTATTCTAGCTCAGACAGACAGCCATCCGCGCCTTCAAACCCCGCCTGTCGCACTGGATGGGTAAAGCTGCGAAGGCATGGGATGGGGGTTAGGGAGGTGTATTGCATATGTGCATGTGTGTGAGTGTTCTTGTGTGTGTACATAAGCCTGGAGAGTTGCTTTGTCTAGCCTCCGAGTCAGTGCCTCAGTTCGCAGGATGTCATCGTGATAACACAGCAGGTTGTCATGGAGACGTCCCTGATTGGGTCCCAGGCGAAGTCAACCATTGCAGGTGTCCATGAAGGAAGGGAGCAGGGATGGGACAGAGCATCTCACTGCAGTGATCTCCTGGGGGGGCTGCTCCGGAATGCAGATTACAATATGATTTTTTAGGTTATGGCGAGTAGTCGTATTTCAATAGACACGGCTTACTCTGTTTGTCCATTCTGGTCTTCACGTCTGTTCATTCACCTTTGCAAAACCGAAAGCTTCTCCATGATGTTTTCCATGTTGTGGTTAACACAGTCAGAGCACGAACAGCCCTGTCCAGGGTGTTATCCATGTTGCGGTTAATAATCACAGTCAGTCTCTCCAAGGTGTTGTCCATGTTGCGATTTATAGCCACAGTCAGTGCACTCATAGCTCTCTCCATGGAGTTTTCCATATTGTGGTTACCGACCACGGTCTGAGTGCTAACAGTTCTGCACCCTCCATCAATTACGTATGTCGGGCACCTTCATGGGGTTTTGGACTGCTGACACCATCATCCAAATTTTCCGTTACACCAGGGCAGTGCCTAATCCAATCAGCAGAAAGCCTGTTATCATGGTTCTGAATATGTAAAGATCCTCTATGTCCTCTACGGACAGAATCGCCAGGCACACAACCCTCCACTTCTCCCAGGAGTCCATCATATATCCAGCGGCAAACATTCCATCAGGGCAGACAGGTTTCCCCAAACCCGAGCTTCTCCTCGAGAAGATTCTGTCAATTGCATTGAGAGACCAGTTGACCAATTCCATGATTTAGACTTTAGAGAGCAATGTGGAGAGAGGCTCCTAAAGCTTGAGACAATGACCCAGTGATTGATCTTTGTGAATGTCTGTGAATTGTGGACGTCTGTTTTAGTGGCTCTGTGTCTTTATCCAACATTTGGAGCTGCTGTTTGTTCCCGTGTCTTTATTTAAACTCTTCCTGTCTAACAGATCTTCAGGATTGACTCTAGCTAACAATCAGTTTCTTTCTGGTCTTCATGTTTACATCGGTTGTGTAAAATGCAAATTTAAAGATTCGTATTTATTGTGCTTTTGTGTGAATTTTCTGTGAAAATATTTGAATTTATTAACATAACATAATTTTTGTGGAGACTTACCCAAATGTCAGCTTAATTTCAACCGGCTCAAACAAAAAGAAAAAAACTGGAATCCCTGAAAAATTAAGTATTTTGGACAGTTTTGTAATAAACACTAATCTTCACTTATTTTATTCATCATCAGATAGTATATATTACTTTCAGCAGGGAAACAGATCACTAATGTGACAAACACTAATATAAATAGTCGTTCAATGAGTCGTCTATGTGTGGGTTTAACAGTCACAAAGAAGGTTTATGGAGATTTTCTCAAAGATTTATAACAAAGCCTCTGCCTCTCGCCCAATGACAGCTGGGATAGACTCTAGCAGACCCCCGTGACCCCTAACAGGACTAAACGGGTATAGAAGATGAATGAATGATGAATGTATAATAATGAAACAGCACCATCTAGTGGGGACACACTCAAAAAGAAGTTTCTGTTTTATTTCAATGAAATCAGCTCCACCCACAACACGAATAAATGAAAGTGAAAGCTTTTTGTGGTTGATCATGCGGAAATGGGATCAGTACTCAAGAACACGACTTAAGAGGATTTCAAGTGGCAGATCCTAAAGTTTGGTGAGTCTCTAAACATGGAATCAATCAACAGAAATGGCTGAGAAACTTTTGGAAAATTTCCTGAGCTGTCATGTGTGTTCAGAGACTTTCAGAGACCCCGTGTCTCTGAGCTGCAACCACAGCTTCTGTTCAAGCTGCCTGCAGAAATTCTGGGAACAAGCTGGAAACAAAAACTGTCCTATTTGTAAAAGAAAATCCTCAAAAGACGCTCCCTTTGTGAAGGGAAATTAAACTAAAGACGTCAACTTTAGTTTAATTCTTTACGTTCAATTGTATGTGTACTTTCTTTAAATTATGTTAGACACAATTAATATTTCTCTTCATGGTTCAGTCCAAATTACAGCCTGATGACTGTGTTGATTGAGATGTTTCAGTTCTATTTTCACTTTTCTACTTTTAGTAAAATGTCAGAGACAGAATCAGCTCACACATGAGAAAATGTTTGTGATTCTCGTTTTATTAATGACCACAATGATTGATCTTTGTGAATGTCTGTGAATTGTGGACGTCTATTTAAGTGGCTGTGTGTCTTTATTCAACATCTGGAGCTGCTGTTTGCTCCCGTGTCTTTATTTAAACTCTTCCTGTCTAACAGATCTTCAGGATTGACTCTAGCTAACAGTCAGATGTCGAGCGTTTCATACGTATCTTGGATGATCTCTGTCAATAAAAAGAATCAAAGCCAATCAAAGGAGTTTTATCCATCTGTAAACACACAGAGAGATGGAGAGAGAGACGGTAAACTTTCTGGTCTTCATGTTTACATCGGTTGTGTAAAATGCAAATTTAAAGATTCCTATTGTTTGTGTTTTTCTGAGAATTTTATGAGAAAGTATTTTCATTCATTAACATACGTCTTTTTTTGTGGATTATCATTTTCTCATGTATGAATAAAACACTTCACAGCGTGTCTTGATTTCCTGAAAGAATACATTATTCTATATTTATGGGGATTTTTCTGTACTGCTGCTGTGTTAAATTAGACTCATTGTTTTCAACACTTTCTAGTATTTTAATCAGTCTACACTGAATACTGAACATTCAAATATTAGGGGACATGACAAAAATGTCTGAGGTTGTAAGTTACAGAAGTAGTTAAATGTCTCAGTCTGAGCTGCTGTAGCGGTAGTGTTCGTGCGTTGTGATTATTAAGACCAGCAGAGACCGAACCACTGTTTTCATTGATTTATTCGTCGTACCTGGAAGGACAGTAAACAATCAGTCTTGTGAAACTTCCAAAAACTTGCTCTCACACTGTAGCGCTAAAACAGTACAAAAACATAACTTAAAACACCCACTTAAATGTGAAATTAAAAGGAATAATGGAAAATATTTAAGGAACTAGCAACGTGTGTACTCACCAAGGAGACAGCGCAGGAAAACCGTTACGGTCCCCCAGGGTGCACGACCCTAGTTCGCAGGGGTGTTGCGTTCAATTACCTTAAAATAGTGTCGTAACTGACGAAGGGTGTGAGAGGCGGCAAGTGGAGTCACATTAACTCCGTAACACAACCACAAATTCTGTTCAAACTAAACAGCGACATCTAGTGGACACTTGCTCAACAACGTCAGCTTAATTTCAACCGGCTCCACAAAACTGGAATACCTGGAAATTAAGGTGAAGGAACAACAGTTTGGACAGTCTTATGATTAAAAAAAAAAAATATCTTCACTTATTTTCATTCACCACCAGATACGACACGGTCAGTGGAGCATGTCCTCTAAAAAGCTCAAACAGATCTTTCCTTTCCTGTTTTTGGAAGGAAAGATTAATATGATTTTATATTTCTGTCTCTGTAGTTTCAAAAAGATTTATTCTGAATGAACATCAAGTGTTGAATAATGACTGAAAAGCGTGGATGATACATCGATCAGCCACAACATTAAAACCACTGACAATTCATTCATTGGTGTGGATGTTACTTAATTCAATTCAATTCAGCTTTATTTATATAGCGTCAATAACAATACAAATCGTCTCAAGACGCTTTACAAGACCCGGCCTGAAACCCCCAGAGCAAGCCTGCAGGCGACGGTGGCAAGGAAAAACTCCCTTTTAACAGGAAGAAACCTTGAGCAGAACCCAGCTCATATGGAGGAACCCATCTGCCTAAGGCCAGCCGGGTACAGACAGAGAAAGAGAACAGCAAGATGAACATACATCTGTCATAGATACACACATCTGACTAAAGCATACAGGTGGGATGCTATGGTACAAACTAATGATGTTAATGACGGTTAGAAAATGTAAGGGGAATCATCAGCAGGTTGGAGAATTGTTCATTCAGGTAGGAGTGGATAACAGCAGGATTCCATGGAGACTGGGCAGAATGATGAGACCACGACAACAGATGTAGTATGGAGCTCCACAGGAAACACTCAACTCCAGGCCAGAGATACTCGGAAGAAGGGAGAGCAGCAGTAAACATTCTACATAGTAATAGCACAGAATGTCATGACTAGTAGCAGATAGGAATTTAGAGGGCAGGAGCTCTGTGCCAGAGAAAAGAAAGTGGAGGACACGAGAGAGGAGATAGAAGAAAGAAGAATGTTTGTTGCATTGTCCCCCAGCAGCCTAGGCCTATAGCAGCATAACTAAGGGATGGTTTAGTCCAGCCCTAACTATAAGCTTGATCAAAAAGGAAAGTCTTAAGCATGACTTTAAAAATAGAGAGAGTGTCTGCTTCCCGAACCCAAACTGGGAGCTGGTTCCACAGGAGAGGAGCCTGATAGCTGAAAGCTCTACCTCCCATTCTACTTTTTAAAATTCTAGGAACCACAAGTAGGCCTGCACTTTCAGACCGAAGTGATCTGTTGGGATAATATGGTACAATGAGGTCTTTAAGATATGATGGAGCTAGGCCTTTAAGGCCCTTGTATGTAAGGAGGAGGATTTTAAATTCTATTCTAGACTTTAAGGGGAGCCAGTGAAGAGAAGCTAAAACTGGAGTAATATGATCTCTTGCTAATTCCTGTCAATGCTCTTGCTGCAGCATTTTGAATCAGTTGGAGGCTTTTTAAAGAGTTATTTGGACAGCCAGACAGTAATGAATTACAATAATCCAGTCTGGAAGACACAAATGCATGAACTAGTTTCTCAGCGTCACTCTGAGACAGGATGTTCCTAATTTTGATGATATTACGTAGATGAAAGAAGGCAGTCCTGGTTACTTGCTTAATGTGACATTTAAAGGACATATCCTCATCAAATATAACACCAAGGTTTTTCACAGTAGTACTGGAGGCCAAGGTAATGCCATCCAAAGAAACCACGTGATTAGATAATGAATCTCTGAGATGCTTAGGACCAAATACAATAACTTCTGTTTTGTCTGAGTTCAAGAGTAAGAAATTACAGGTCATCCAAGGCTTTATGTCTTTAAGGCATGCTTGGAGTTTAACCAGCTGATTAGTTTCATCTGGTTTCATAGATAAATATAGCTGGGTGTCATCTGCGTAACAATGGAAGTTTATGCCATGTTTTCTAATAATCTTCCCTAATGGCAACATGTATAATGTGAAGAGTATTGGTCCTAGCACAGAACCCTGAGGAACTCCATAACTTACTTTAGTATAAGTAGAGGAATCATGGTTGATATGAACAAACTGGAATCTGTCAGACAGATAGGATTCAAACCAATCTAATGCAGTTCCTTTAATCTGGATCTCACTTTCAAGTCTCTGTAGTAAAATATTATGATCAATAGTGTCAAATGCAGCACTGAGATCTAGCAGAACCAGTATAGAGACAAGTCCACTATCTGAAGCCATGAGGAGATCATTGGTAACTTTAACCAGAGCTGTTTCTGTACTATGATGAACTCTAAAACCTGACTGAAACTCTTCAAACAGACCATTCCTGTTTAAGTGGTCACACAACTGATTAGCAACAACTTTTTCTAGAATTTTGGAAATAAAAGGAAGGTTGGAGATTGGTCTATAGTTGGCTAAAACATTTGGATCTAGAGTGGCTTTCTTAAGTAGGGGCTTAATTAGAGCAATCTTAAAAGACTGAGGCACATATCCTGTTAATAAAGATAAATTGATCTGGTTCAATATGGAGGTGTTAATTAATGGAAGAACTTCTTTGAGCAATTTAGTTGGGATTGGATCTAGAAGACAGGTTGATGGTTTAGATGCTTTAATTATTGAAGATAGCTCGAGAAGATCTACTGGGGAGAAGGATTCCAGATGTTGATAAGGTCTAACAGAAATTTCTAAAGTCACTGCACTTACATCTTTGACAGTCGTCGGAACGATGCCTTGAATGTTTTCCTTAGAATGTAGAATGTTTCCTTAGACATGTAGCACCCACCTAGACCAGACCAGGCACCCCCAACCCCATAGCAATGACACTCCTTGATGGCAGCAGCCATCCCCAGCAGGATGCAGCCTGACAGACACACACACACACAAAAACGCATGTGTGTGGTCATAATGTTATGCCTGATCAGTGTATACTCCGCTGAAGTTTCTGACTGGTTCTGTGCTGCAGCTTAATGATAATCTACATCTTACTTTCAGCAGGTAAACAACTTACCAATGTGACAAACACTAATATAAATAGTCGTTCAATGAGTCGTCTATGTGCGTTTCAGGACTTTTTCACATGCACGTCTTTCAATCATAGGAACTGACAGGGTTTGACAGTCACAACAAAGGTTTATGGAGAATTCCTTAAAGATTTATAACAACTTTTGAAAACTCAATAAAAAACAATTTGAAATAAATAAAGATTTATAACAAAGAAACAGCACCATCTAGTGGGGACACACTCAAAAAGAAGTTTTACTGTTTTATTACTATGAAATCAGCTCCACCCATAACACAGGTAAATGAAAGTGAAAGCTTTTCGTTGTTGATCGAGTGGAGACGGGATCAGTACTCAAGAACACGATTTAAGAGGATTTCAAGTGGCAGAGCTCAAAGTTTGGTGAGTCTCTAAATCTGGAATCAATCAACAGAAATGGCTGAGAAACTTCTTGAAAATTTCCTGAGCTGCCATGTGTGTTCAGAGACTTTCAGAGACCCCGTGTCTCTGAGCTGCAACCACAGCTTCTGTTCAAGCTGCCTGCAGAAATTCTGGGACCAAGCTGGAAACAAAAACTGTCCTATTTGTAAAAGAAAATCCTCAAAAGAAAATTTCACAGTGAATTTTACCCTGAAGGAACTGGCTGATTCATTTACCAAGAGACAGAGTCAAAGTTCAGCCATGACTGAAAAAGAAAAGGAGACAGAGAAGGAGGAAGTGGTGTGTGCTGAACATTCAGAAGTGCCTTACTGGTTCTGTGAGGATGAGCAGAAAGCTGTTTGTCCCGTCAGTGAGTTTTCTCTTGAACAAGCAGTGAATGACTTGAAGGAGCAGCTGAAATCTGACTTAAAGTCTCTGCAGGACAAGAGGGACAAATATGAACAAGTGGAGAACACTTACAATAAGATGATTCAACACTCCAAGAACCAGCAGCTGTTCACAGAGAAGCAGATCAAAGCTGAGTTCAACAAGCTTCACCAGTTCCTGAAAGAGGAAGAGGAGTCCAGACTGGCAGCTCTGAAGAAGGAAGAGGAGCAGAAAGGGGAGATTATCAGCAGAGAGATGAAGAAGATTCAGGAGCAGATCTCCTCTCTGTCAGTCAGCATCTCTGCTGTTGAACAAGAGCTGAAGAAAGCCAACGTGCCGTTCCTCAACAGTTATAAACCCACTCAGACCAGAGCCAGAGCCCAGTGGACACTGCCAGATCCACAGCTGGTCTCAGGAGTCCTGGTAGATGTGGCCAAACACCTGGGCAACCTGTCCTTCAGAGTCTGGGAGAAGATGAAGGAGAAGGTCCACTACAGTCCTGTCATTCTGGACCCAAACACTGCACACCCCCGTCTCTATCTGTCTGATGATCTGACCAGTGTGAGACGTGGAGACACAAAGCAGGATCTCCCTGAAAATCCAGAAAGATTCACTAAGTATGCTATTGTTCTGGGCTCTGAGGGCTTCAGCTCAGGCAAACACAGCTGGGAGGTGGAGGTGGGAGATCATCCTGACTGGATTGTAGGTTTAAACAAAGAGACAGTTGACAATAATCAACCGTATCGTTCACCAAAATATGGATTTTGGTGTTTGAGTCATCGTGATGGAAAATACACTAATGGTGATGGAAAGACTGTCACAATGAAGAAGAGTCTAGAGAGGATCAGGGTCCAGCTGGACTATGAGAGTGGACAGGTGTCCTTCTACAATCCTGAAGACAAGACTGAGATCTACACCTACAGAGACACCTTCACCGAGAAACTCTTCCCATATTTTGATATCGGAGATGCTGTTGATGCCAAAACCTCCGACATCAAAATCTGTCCAACTGAGATCATGGTGTCTGCTGAGACCTAGGTGACTATTACTATAATCATTAATTTATCAACTTAAGAAAATCAGTTAAAACGTCAAACTTACATGATGGGACACCCTCTTTTGTAGCTTGACAGTAAAGCACAAAACAAAACGTTAAGTTCAGAACCAGGTATGAAACCCCCAGAGCCAGCATGAAGGTGACATAGAGAAGAGAAACCTTAAGCAGAACCTCAAGTTCACAAGGCCAGGTACATGAGATATAGCTCCGTTTTATTTTTGATATTTAACGTCAACTTTAGTTTAATTCTTTACGTTCAATTGTATGTGTACTTTCTTTAAATGATGTTAGACACAATTAATATTTCTCTTCATGGTTCAGTCCAAATTACAGCCTGATGACTGTGTTGATTGAGATGTTTCAGTTATATTTTTAGTTTTCTAGTTTTAGTAAAATGTCAGAGACAGAATCAGCTCACACATGAGAAAATGTTTGTGATTCTCGTTTTATTAATGACCACAATGATTGATCTTTGTGAATGTCTGTGAATTGTGGACGTCTGTTTTAGTGGCTGTGTGTCTTTATTCAACATCTGGAGCTGCTGTTTGCTCCCGTGTCTTTATTTAAACTCTTCCTGTCTAACAGATCTTCAGGACTGACTCTAGCTAACAGTCAGATGTCGAGCGTTTCATACGTATCTTGGATGATCTCTGTCAATAAAAAGAATCAAAGCCAATCAAAGGAGTTTTATCCATCTGTAAACACACAGAGAGATGGAGAGAGAGACGGTAAACTTTCTATTTAAACGTTTTTTTATTGTTAACACCTTAACACATGTTCACGTGAGAGAACAGAGCAATAATCCGAAGAAGAATCCGAGAACTAGAGGATTAATATTATTATACAGAAGTAAAACCCAAACTGACAAAAAGGGACAAACTAGAACGAGTCAGCTGCAGAGAAATGATCGAAGAAGCCGGGAAACAGAGGGAGAGGGGGTGGTGGAAAGAGTGAAAGAGAGCCGACACATAGAAGCTTGCTCAGTGTTTTCAGTGCAGCTCAGCGGCTGGAGAAAGAAGATGGCAGAAGTTCAGAGCGAACGCGGCGGCTACGGTTTCTCTCAGTGACGCTTCGTCTGACTAAGCAGCTTGGCAGGAAGGCAGCAGACCTCACAGTGACCCCGAGGAGACCAGAGGAGGACACTTTATGCAGCTTAGAAGCAGAGCTGCGCCGCCAGGTACGTCTGATGATATTGCGGCGTCATTTTTTTTGCAGGCCTGATCGTTATTCTTAGTGGAAGCTGGAAAACGATGAGCTGACGCGACGCTAAGGTCAACCCGCTCGTGCAGCTACATTAGGAGCATCAGCCTGCCGTCCATGTGCGTGCTTGTGCTTTACTTTTGTGCTCATTCGCTCTTTGAGCCCCCCCTCAGCTGTGCACGCAAGGCGGCCGTCCTGCACTGACAACACAGAGCCCCCATAGAAAAGCATGCGAAATAATCGTCATCATCATCATCATCGCTGTTGACTTCCTCACAGTCGTCCTCAGTACCACAGTCATCAATAGAATAAACTTTATCATTATAATCATCTTCATTATATCATCTGGAGACAAAAATAGTTATATGCACTTAAAAAGCTGAGAAAAATAGAGAAAGGTGGAGTATACCAGCATTCAGTAGAAAATGAGAACCCAAATAAAAACACCAAAAAAAAAATAAGAACAAGTCTCCCGTTAACTGTCATGCAAAACAAAATAAATAAAATAAAAAAGGCCAGCTACGATGCTAGTTAGTTGCAGGTGTGTAATACTGTGTACTCCCTCGTTTTAAATATGTGAATCTTATTATAGTGATTTTCAAAGGCTATTAACACACTAAGAAGAACAGAAGAACGACACCTTTGTACTGTACATGCTGCTATTTCTCCTTTTTTTGTAAGGGGCAGAGCTGGGGTCATGTTTTTGACCTTTTGACCTTTGTTAAAGGGGAAGTACTGCTTTTTTACAACCTGGACCTTATGTCTCGCATAAAATACGGTCGTATACTCACCCATATAACTTTTGTGCCATTTGCAATCATTCAGGAGATAATTAGATCAGCATATATCCATATAGTGGGAGTGAATGGGGCACTGAAACACAGAATATTTGTGAAAATTTGCAGCAGATAATCTCCGGATCGAGTGCAAATCAGGGGTAAGTAAACGGTCGTATTTTATGCCAGAAACGTGCCAGAACGTGGACCTTATGTGTCGCAAAAAATACGGTTGTATACTCACCCATATAACTTTTGCGCCATTTGCAATCATTCAGGAGATAATTAGATTGCCGTATATCCGTATAGTGGGAGTGAATGGGGCACCTAGACGCAGAGTATTGGTAAAAATTTGCGGCAGATAATCTCCGGATCGAGTGCAAATCACTCAAAAGTTATATGGGTGAGTAAACGGTCATATTTTATGCCAGAAACGTGCCAGAACGTGAACCTTATGTCTCGCATAAAATACGGTCGTATACTCACCCATATAACTTTTGTGCTGTTTGCAATCATTCAGGAGATAATTAGATCGCCGTATATCCGTATAGTGGAAGTGAATGGGGATCTCCGGATCGAGTGCAAATGACACAGAACTTATATGGGTGAGTAAACGGTCGTATTTTATGTCAGAAATAAGGTCCAGGCTGTAAAAAAACGGCAGTTCCTCTTTAACACAAGAACGAAGAGAGGCCGAACCGGACATGAACTTGTAAAAAAAATAATAAAAATAAAAGACAATGAAGCTTTTGGAGGGACAGCTCCTCTGTTAATATGTGCTTCAGGGTGACAAACGTCCCACGCGCCGATCTGAAGTCGCAGGAGAAGCAGAAAAGAAGAAATTCACACCATGTTGGTCGTTACAAGAAAACACATGCAGAATGCAAATCTTTTAAAATGAAAACAAAAAACAGTGACGCTTTACACCGAGCATTGTCCCTTTGAACAGCTACAGACAGTACTTGCACAAGTGCACGAGTCGTACAATAGCAAAAAAAAAAAAAAGAAAAGAATAAAAATAATAAAAATAACTAAAATAAATAAATAAATATTCAAAATAAATAGAAACCTGAGGACTGTTCACCAAAAACCGACTGCCCGGTCTCTTAACATCTTGGTCTGACCGACGGGGGTGGGCGAGACAAGTGTGAAGGCAGCCAATGGTGGACGAGCAAAGTACAGCGGTTACAGCTGATCGCAAAGTGAACTCCCGCCAAAATCAGTTTTCAGTGCTGCGATGTCCATCCGTTCAGTCCCGATTCAGTCCCGGTTCAACCCTCCACCGCTGGCACAAGCACTTTATGTCATAAAAAGCTAATAACACTTTACCGTAACACAAAAAAATCAAAGAGAACAACACAGTAAAAACACAATGCATGAAAAAAAATGTATATATATATATATAAGAAAAATTAAAAGTCCTGGGCTGAAGGCAGGGGACTGATGTGTCCTCCGAAATAACGCCTTCCTCATCCGTCTCTCACACAACCTCTTAAAATGTTAAAATGTCCCGCCAGGCTTGTAAAGAATGCACACTGAGATACAACCAATGCACATGCTTGCAGACTCACACACACACACATAAATCACAAATCACAAATATTGCACCCTGTGGCTAAAGACTGTCCTGAAACGACAAACCACGAAACGAACGCACCCGTCACCCTTTATTACTGATATGGGCCAAAGTGTTGGTTAATCGTAATGTGTGTGCTTTGTTTAGTGAAGGCAGCGACAGCACCGGCTTCTGCACTATGGCTTTTCGGAAGCGAGAGTCATTTCTCGTATTGATTCAGAAGAAACAAATAAAACAGATTAAAGAATAAAGAGAGAGAGAGGGCTGGGGGCTATTGTGTTCCAGACAGCACCGAGATATTTAAGCGAGTTAAAAATATTTCTTCCTCAGAGAGGAAAAGATGCAAGCGGGGTTGCTCGGCTGTCGCCTAGCAACGGCAGGAGCCACCGGCGGAGCATCCCTCTCTCTCCGGGACAGCTTTTTTTTTGTGTTGTTGTTTTTTTTTTTAGCACCGCAAGCCAGAAAAACAAGACCCAGAGGCTGATATGCTCAAAGGCAGAGCCGCGTGGTCGAGGGACGGTGAGGTTTAGGAAACTGCACATCACTGAGGTCAAATCCCTTTAAAGAATAATAATGTTTGGCATATTTATTATTGCGCACACACACAGAAAAACAAAAAAAAAGCAGATGTATTGAAGAAGAAATAAAAGTTTTGATGTGTTTTCAGACCCATCTAGATGTGGGGGGCGACTCTTTATCATATTCCTGATGCTGCTGTGAGTGATTATCCAAAAACAAAGCTTCGTTAACATTAGGAAGGCCTTGGATTTATTTATTTATTCATTATTATTAAGCTCTTATTTAAGATAAATCCTGCGAGGAACCTGGTTCAAATCATTTAAATAAACAGAGAGTCATTGGTTTCTCACGCAGGCTTGTAAGCAAAAGCTAAAACGAGAAATGTTCCACGCACAAAACAAGAGCAACGCCGGCGTTTCCTTTCCTCCCTGATGCCTCCTCAAAGCGTCTGCTAAATGCTTCAGGCCTCGTCGTCCCAGAGGACCCGACGCATCCTGCAGGGAGACGCCGGGGGTTTAGCAAGATAACCTCTCTATCTGTCACACACACACACACGCAGGAGGCCTCGCCCTCTACATTCACAAATGACACCCGTCTCTCACACCCCTTCCAAAAAAAAATGAAAAAATGAAATAGCCAATAACACTAAAACACGTGGACGAGTTTGGGCGCGTCATTACGGCTAACGTACGAGGAGCAAAAATTACAAAAAACTGCCAATATCATATTCCACTTAATAGCCACAATAAAAAACAGCCACTGTTAATATGGGTGGGGGGGATTAGAGGAGGGGAGGGGACGGGATGGGGGGGGGCATGCTTCCTTATAAAGATTAGAGAAAAAACAAACAAAAAAAAGATTTCCTTCGACTCTAAAAACCACTGGCATCAAGAATTCTGAATTATACAAATTACATATACAATTGCAAATGTGTAATAATAATAATAATAATAATGTTAATAATACTATAGTAATAATGGTAATAATAGATTTTACTTAAAACTTTACATACTGTATTTCCAGTGCAGTGTTTGTGTCACACAGGTGTGGATTTACAGGACGACAAGAGGGTCGGTGTCACAAAAGCTGTAGGGAAGGGGAGGGGCCACAGGAAGAAGGAGTCACACCCAGCGCTGAAAACACCCCCACCTCCCCCCCGCCATCATCCCAGCATCATCATCATCATCAAACACCCAGTGTGTCGGGGGAAGAAGAAGAAGAAGAAGAGGAGGTGAGCCCAGGGGGTGAAGGGTGAAGGGTCGCTGCTGCTGTTTGATCGCTGACTGAAGGTGTCGTGCGGTGTGTGTGTGTCGCCGACAGCGGCGGTGGTAGCGCGAGAAGAGATGCATGCTGGGGGATTGAGGCTGGGCATCCAGCGAGGGAGGGTTTGAGGGTTGGTTGTAGGAGGGTGAAGAGCCCTGTCCCCCTAAACACACACTGGACGTGTTCTTTCAGCCGTTCCTCCTCCTCCTCCTCCTCCTCCTCCTCCTCCTCCTCTTCCTCCTCCTCCTCCTCTCTCCAGCAGAGCACTCCTGACAGACAAAACTACGGCAATCAAGCCTGAGAAAGAAGAAGAAGAAGAAAATTAAAAAAAAAACAGCATTAGCTTAAAACAAATGAGAACAAAAGCATGACTTGAAGGTTGCAACAAGGTTCTGGGTTCAAATCCAGGCCGTCTGAGTTTAATATACGATATGAAAAGAGACACATTTTGATTTGCATGACCACATTAATGAAGATAATCAGATTTTAGGAATAAATGGGAATGTAAAACCTGCTACTTTTACTATACTTCCATGATTTCTTGGATTCGTAAAGCAGAATTAATTCATATCCCTAGGTGGGATTGAGCAATAACTATGGGAAGCATTTTCTGTAACCGCTCGTCCTCTGGAAGGTTGCTAACGGGGCTTGAGCCTATCCCAGCTCTCATTGGAAAAGGTAAAGTGCTTTATTTGGCATTATAAAAATAAAGCACTTGCATTACTGTGATTTCCGGACTATAAGCCGCCACTTTTGTCTCTTGCTTTGGACCCTGCGGCTTATACAACGGCGCGGCTTATTTTTTACAGCTAACGGTCACCAGGGGGCGCACTATCATGGAAGCGCAGGAGCAAGACGGACAGTTAGCGCCAGGTAACGAGAGCAAAACAAACCAAGTGAGAACAAATGCAGTACGAGAGCTGCTTTTAAGTTAAAGGTGATCGATCTGGCTGACTTCTCTGGTATAGTAGGCTGGTTATTATGATCCAGTAAACGACAGTGTTACTGCACCTTTACTGCCGTGTTACAGGCAAGTACTTTTAAAAACAAAATTAAATTTAGCCATTTAACGTTATTGCCTCGTCAAGCGTTGTAAGCTTTGTTTTTTGTTATACTGCACTACTACGGTACTATGACTGCAGGAAGTGAGCTAGGAGAGCACCGTTTATTATTTGTGCACTGCATGAATGCTGTTTGTAATGTCAAAGATGTGAAAGTTTGATTGATTGAAAGATTTATTGTGTTTCTCAAATGTAAATAAATGGGACGCTTTGCGTTTCCAAACAGTCATTTCTGTCCCGACAATCCCCTCCATGGTAGAAGAAACGATTATATACGGTAATTAAACATTAAAACACCAGCGGCTTATAGTCGGGCGCGGCTTATATATGGAACAATGTATTTTTCCCAAAATGTAGCTGGTGCAGCTTATATTCAGGTGCGCCTTATAGTCCGGAAATCATGGTGCATAGTTGGATGGAGGGGTAGTATTGAGCACGCTGCCACTGTGGGCCTAGCACCCATGTGTTTTTTGACGATGGTGGGAGGAAACCGGAGTGCCATGCAGACACAGGGAAAACATGCAAACTCCACACAGAATGGCTCTGAGAATCAAATCCTCTCTGCTCCTTGCTGTGAGGAACCAGCAGATGGGGATCCACCCTGGACAGGTCTCCAGTCTAACTCAGAGAGACACTCAAACCTACGGCCAATTTAGAATCACCAATGAACCTAACCAGCATGTCTTTGGACGGTGGGAGGAAGCTGGAGAGAACGGATTCACAACATTCTTGCTGTGAGACATCAGTGCTAACCACCACACCACTATGCCGCCCATGTCTGTTTTCAATGGACTTAACTTTGGACCTTATTTCTAGCCCTTTTTTTTGCATATTTTTGCATATTTTTCCGATTCTGAGGTTGTGGATGAACCATAGGAGTAGCAAATTACAGGTAAACAGGCAGACCGTCGTGTAGATGACATCATCCAGGGTCTGTAGGTCAATCTACAGACCCTGGATGATGACAACAGGTAACTCTAGACTAAACTGGGAAAAGCATTAGCGTACAATAACAAAATATTGGTGAAATGAATGAGTTTCGCAGCAGATAATGTGTTATTTAGAGGCTGCTAAATATCTCCTGAATGAGTGCAAATGAAACAAAAGTTATATGGGTGAGTAAACCATCGTATTTTATGCCAGAAATAAGGTCCACATTGTAAAAAAGTAGTTCCCCTTTAATTTAACTGCTTGTTACAATGACAATAAAGATATTCTATTCTGTATATGATGCATGTGGCTGCAGCATCTTTGTCTGCAACATCTTCTGTAATTTCTTACTACTTTTATGTCTTATTTTGCACCTGCCAGCTCAGGGGCTGCACCAACCACTTCATGCAACACTGGACTCACTTCAGTCTGCGTTTAATTTGTTACACCGTGCATCTTTCAACATGTCAGAACTGACATCAAAGCAGCCCTCGACTTCGTCATGTGTTGCGGGCCCGTACCTCACTGGAGCGGGGCGGCTGGTGCGCCTGAGCAGTGGAAGTGGATGTTCTGCCACTTGCTGTCTCTGCGATGCCAGACGCGAGTCTCCTCCGACTGGCTGGACCGCGGCCGCCCCTGGCTGTCGACGAACTGAGTCAGGCGGATGTAAGCGATGCAGGCCGCGTCCTCGCCGATCAGGTGGACGTGGGGGTTCAGGATGGTGGTGTGGATGGGTTTGCTGTTCTTAGCCAAGACTGGAAAGAGGATGAAAACTCAATAATGGCAGACATGCTAGCGCTCTACTGGTATTTCTACTGATTATGCAGCACAGTGTGAATGAATTCACAAAACAAGGGCAAGGAAAAAACCTCATAGTGGAACATACCAGCTGTCTATGTATTTAGATTCAATGAGAAGCTGCTGTCTAAAATCAGCAAAAGTGCCAATGGAGATTTGAATGAGGGTAAACTAAGCTAATCTCTATCTTCCAAAACGAGAAATGAGATAAAAATATCGGAAACAAAAGCCAGAATTAAACCTTTATCCGTTAATCTTACGGTTCTCAAAGTAGAATCTGTGGAAATCCATTCCCTCCACCAGGTTGCCCAGCGCCTCCGGCTCGAACGAAGTCAGTCCAGGATCGCAGATCTTCCTGAGGAGGAAAAGAGCAGGACGCATGGAAGACGCACGCAGACGATAACTTTAAACGAAAGCATGTGATCCGAATCACGGAGACTTACGCATACGCCTCGAAGTCTCCGTTGTTGATCGCCTCTATCAGCTGTTCGGTGATCTTGATAATTTCCTGTTTGCGCGCTGTGGAGGACGGCAGCAACAGAGATTAATTAGAGGAGGAGCTGGACAGATAAACGGTAGTTAGTTGTGCTCGAGCACGACTTATGACTCCACCTGAAACACATATATGTACGTAATTAGGTCAACGTGCCAGTTAACTGTGTTTTTGTGGAGCAACCATGTGCAAAGCATGAACAGCAGGTTAACAAGCAGAGATCGGGCTCATCATGTGATTCCAAACGACTGTAAAACACATCACTCTTAAACGGGAACTACCGTTTTTTACAACCTGGACCATATTTCTGGCATAAAATACAGTCGTTTACTCACCCATATAACTTTAGTGTAATTTGGAGTCGGTCAGATATTTAGATCTGCGTATATCCATATAGTGGAAGTGAATGGGGCACCGAAACACAGCCTCTAAATAACACATCTGCCATGAAACTTGTTAATTTCACCAATATTTTGTTATGATACACTAGTGCTATTCCCTGTTGAGTCCAGAGTTACCTGTTATCATCATCCGGGGTCTGTAGATTGACCTACTAACCTCTGACCTGAATGATGTCATCTCTGAGCGCCACGTGCACCTGCAACGGTCGGCTTGTTTACTTGTAATTTGCTATTTTTTGCAACATGACTGAATATTTTTCAAATTCTGAGGTTCAGGACGACGACTTTGTTTATGATGGACGTCCTTGCCATTTTGAGGTATATGGATAAGGAGCTCTTTGAAAGGAGGATGAGGAGGCAGAGAGAGGAACAGCTGGCCAACGAAAAAGCTGCACGCCCGCGAATAGATAACAGGTAACTCTGGACTTAACGGGGAATAGCACTAGCGTATCGTAACAAAATATTGATGAAATAAACGAGTTTCGCGGAAAATAATGCATTATTTAGAGGCTGCATTTCGGTGCCCCATTCACTCCCACTATATGGATATATGCTAATCTAAATATCTGACAAATGACACCAAAGTTATATGGGTGAGAAAACAATTGCATTTTATGCCAGAAATAAGGTCCAGGTTGTAAATAACAGTAATTCCCCTTTAAGGCTGGGACATTACAGCAATCTTGTTAATGTACTGCAAGCCACACAGTGCTACACGGATCCAAAAACTTTCCAGGGATGCAATCCTCTGAGAGCGCATATAATTTCAAAGAAGAGGTGGTCACGGTCATGGAGGCCGTCGCAGTTTTGTTTGGCAAACACAAAAGCATTTCCACGTGCTGTAGCATCTCCTGATGCGATCTGTCTTTTTCTGCTGACATGTTAAATGAGCAGTCGGGATGTTCGGGGGTGTTGAACAGAACATCACTGCGTGCTGCGTTCTCGGTGTCGGTTAGTAAATGCAAGTCACAGCAGAAGCAGCAGCAGTGGTCACCACCATTTCCACCATAAATACAGTTTCACCACAATCTCTTTACATCTGAGTCAGCTTAAGATCACACGCCGTGTACCGGACATAACATGAGCCCACACCAGGCATCTCTCTTTATCACCACAAGCAATAGCACCTATGTACACAGCAAGTATATAAAGCTGTGTACTAGCAAGGCTGGTGCAGTTTCCTTAAAGATATGAAAACCCAATGCACGTCTTTTTTTTTTTTAGCCGAAGCAGAACTTAGATTAGTTAGATTCATCCATCACCACACAGCGGCCCGCTTAAAACCTAAAAAGTCATCCGCCTTCTGACTGGACGCCATGCGCGCGGTCGCGGTGAGTCAAGGCTCGGTACTCACTCTGGGAGGAGGACAGGGAAGGGCTGGAGGGGGGCAGAGGGGGAGGTGGGGAGGTGGCATGTGCGGGCGGATGGGCGGGCCTGGCGCTAGGCGCTGGCGCGGCATCAACGTCTGGGGCGGGGGCTGCCGGGGCCACGGGGGCCGCCGGGGCCACCGGCACCCTGCGGACGCTGCTTACCAGGTCTGTGAGCCGGGACACTGGGAGCACCGTCCGGTAAGATGCATGGATGCAGGGTGAGGGTCAGAGGGGGGAGTTGTGGTGGAGGTGGAGGAATGGACAAGAACAGATTAGAAATAAAACGACTGAGAAATAAAAAGAGAAGAAGAGAATGAGGAAAAATGGAAATGCTTTCAGGGATGTGTGTGGTGACCATAACTATAAAATAAGCATCAATATGATGATAAGTTATCAGACTTTTTGACATTTAAGCTGCTACAGCATTAAGCTGGGTGATTGTATATTATATTTCCTTCATCATAAGGCTTTTATTAATATATACAAATTAAAAGTTGCATTTATAACTGAATTCATTCACATTTTTAATAATTAAATAGATTAAACTGTACAAGATATACTAAAAAAGGTCTTTTTACATTTATTCTGCGTTTCTCAACCCTTTGCATCTTTCTGAAGATGCAAAAAAATATATATATGTGCCAAAAGAAACCAGTATATAAATGAGAGATGGTGCAGAAAAAGCTTAAATAGATGACACACGAAAAAAGACTGAATAAGTCCATCTTTTCGTGCATCCTCCTGGCACGTGGAAACAAACGTGCCAAGTCCCGTTAATGTGGTCAACCCCCTGCCTTTTGTTTTTATTTTTTTACTATTTACTTACTCTGCATTGGGACAACGGGGGTGTGCGGAGGGGAGGGGGCGGAGAGAGCGGCGGGAGGTGGCGTGCTGGATCTCCCTTCTCCGTCAGATATGGGCCCTGAGCCCCTACGCACTGAGCCCAGCAGGTCAGCAAACTTTGCAGCGGCTGAGTTCAGGTACAGGGAGGAACATGGAGACTTTAATGGGAGGATGAGAACAGCAATGGGCAAGCAAATGTGCAAAAATAAATATATATGATACGTATATATACGGCAGGTAAAATAAGCATTGAACACGTCACCAGGGGCTGGTGGCTAAAGGGGCTACTGACATGACAGGTAACAACCCAAACATGCAAAGAAATCAAATCTTAGATGTCCATAATAAGTTATGTATTAAAAAATGGAATTACACCGGGAAAAAGTATTGAACACATGAAGAAATGGTGGCGCAAACAAAACGGGAAAGCCGGCTGAACTCTAAACACGCTGATGGCACTGGTTACCGAAGGATTCCTAAACTTCTGAATGATCCAGAAGTAGAAAACAACCTAATGTGACCATAAACCGGCCACGACCAGGTGCCCCTTCGCAAGATCTCTGACAGAGGAGTTACAAGAATTATCAGAAGAGTTGTTTAAGAGCCAAGGACCACTTGTGGAGAGCTTCAGAAAGACCTGGGATTAGCAGGTGTTGGTGATAAACGTCTTTCAGACAAAAATTTTCAATGCATCCCTAAAAAACACGTAGACAACCTTGTGAAATATTGGGAGAGTATAGTCTGGTCAGATGAGACCAGAATCAAACTCTTTGGATGCAATGTTTGGAGGTCAAAAACGGCGGGAACATCTTGGAAACTCTCGCCTGGTTTCAGATTAAAAGACTGAAGCTGCTAAAGTGGCTCAGCCGATCACCTGACTTGAAGATTTGGCTGCTTGTGTGGAAGAATGGGCCAAAATCACACCTGAGCAATGCACACAACAGGTTTCTCCACACATGAGGCGTCCTGGATTAACAACAAAGGCTTGTGTTCAAAACTTTTTTCTTGTGTCGTTCCATTTTTAACACATAACTTAATTTAGGGACAAGCTTTGATTTCGTTGCATGTGTGGGCTGTAGGGATGGGTGATATGGACTAAAAAATTAATTCCGATAATTTCTGGTATTTATCACAGTGACGATAAAAATGACAATAAATAAACACCAGTTCAGCCTAATCTTTTTGAATATAATGCATCAAGTTTTATCTGAGTTTTATCGCCGCTGCTTCTGCATCTTTGCTCATTTTCTGTCTTTCTTCATCTTCTGGTTTGTGCTTGTGTTTGAGGTGGTGGAACAAATTAGTGCTGTTACTGTCCTTTTTATGCACTATTTGTTTGCAAACCTTGCATGTTGTAATTTGCTGCTCCACGTCAGACTTTTTAACCCCTTCATGTCTAGTGTCGCTAATTCACGACGCACTGTTTACGTTCAGACTGCAGCTGAAATAACGCATGTAATACTCTAATGTTGGTTTGTGCACATTCAAAAAATTCCTAAGAACCTTTTGCAAGCACTAGTTTCTGGTAGGACTGGCCGGAGTGTTAACACAAATACAAATATTTCAATTCTTTATATAATTGGAAAATCAATTGAGGCAATAAGGGGTTAAAACCAAACCAGATAATGGAGGTGGAGCCTCGTTTAGGAACGAGCTCCTCTCTGCCGGCGTATCTGCTCCACCTTCCACCATTGTCAGTTTGTCAATCTCCACACGTGTTGGGCTGTGAGTGTGACGTGCACATATATACGTCATCAATGGGAATTTATCATTTTTTATCACTGGATGACATATTCTTACCGTGGGGAATGTTTCTGACGATATATCGTAAACGATGAAATATCGCACATCCCTAGTGGGCTGCATGAGTTACCAACATCTGGTGAACGTTTCATGTCAGTAGCACTTTTAGAAATACATTTACTGAGACTTATGATGCTTATTTTACCTGCCGTATATATATAAATATGAAAATCAAGCATGCGCAGAAATGGCGTCTCATTTGCTGGATGCATCATTATCTCCAAGTAGAAGATAATGGCGAAGGAAGGGGAACATAAAAGACCATTTTCATGCTTTCATCCATTAGAGGGAGATAAAGAGTTATTCTGAGCACAGTGGTGTGTGTGTGTGTGTGTGTGTGTGTGTGAAGATCACGGGATGGTAGACGAACAGACACACAACAGGGGATTTCAAGTATTTTCATCTGACTGTTTACGCCGTTAAGGTTTATTCTGTTACGTAGCTGAACTCAAGAATTTAGCAACGCTAAATAGCAGCATGCTTTTAATGCATGCAAGGGAAAGGCTCAAATGTAACACACACACACACACACACACACAATGAGGGATTAAGCTGAAGTGAGCTGCCAGTAGAGCAGTTAAATGCTGTGTATGTAACAGGCTGCAGTTTGGAGGGGGGCCATGCTGACTTACAGTGCGCAGCAGCTGAGGGGCCCTGAGAGCTATCGGGCTGGGAGCTCGTGCTGGACTGCGCCTTAAGCGAGCTGTTGTCTAAGCTCTTCCCTGATGACGCGCAAACACAAACAGAATGAGACCAAGCACACGGATACAAAGAGAGATGACATGTTTTTTCAGGACACAGAAACACAGCGTCTCAATGAGGGATGGCGGGGAAGGGGGAGGCGTGAGGTGACATGGTTTGGGGGGGCAGAGGAGGGGTAGGTAAATACAAAATGAAGAGCCGTGCCAGTAGAGAGATAAAAAGGTTCCATCGTTATCCCGGTTAATGACTTCTGCTGCCGACTGAGCGGAGGACGGATGATGACGGCAGCGATAACCAGAGAGAGTTGGATGTTGCTCATTACCAGCCGGCACATGGAACAACTCATTGATAAATAGATGGAAAGAAAAGTTTAAAAAAAGGCAGAAAAAAGGAGGAAATACCAGTGAAGGTGTGACTGTGCTCTCTGAAATATCATCAAATGACGACGGTGGTGGCTACAGAAATAAAACCGACCCACCCAACTATCAACTCAACACCAAATAAGTCCTTTAAATCCTGACTACTAAGCAAAAAGAAGACATTAAAAACAGCTGATTAATGGCTCACAACAACAACCAGCCGCCCCCTCGGAGAGCTCCCCTCTTCTATGTACAGTTAGCGTAAAGAGAAGAGATGTGGTCAGATGCTCCAAAAGCCGGCGCAGGTGTTGGGTTACAACCCAGCTGTCGAGCACTGACCTGACGAGACTCAACAAAGGCCGACGTGACGCAAACGATCTCAGACAAACGCCCCCCGTCCTCCCCGCACTCACCTGGCTCTTGTAGTTTTCTCTGCGCTACGTGACCGTCAGCGTCTTAAAGAGTCTTAAAGCGGCTGCGACTGGACTAACGCTATCCGAAGGTGGCGCTAGCAGAGCGGCGGCTCTTTTACGCCTCCCTGGCCACTCCTGTCTCTGTTTCCTGTCACCAGGGTTAAATATAGACCACTCCACCCCCCCTCCCGACCTCCCGTTTAGCCCTGACTCCCATCCCAAGGTGTCCTCTCCACTACCGCCTAAGGGGTGGGGTGGTGGGGCTCCAATTTTGGATATGAAAAGGGGAGGATCCCTTTCAGTGTGTATACGGGGAAAGTACAGTAGGGGCCGAGTTGTGCGACGGATTTTCAGCCAATAAAGGGACACGAGCCACTTTAAATTAGCAACACATGGAGCAATCATTAAAACACTTTTAGGCGGAAGACACTCGGATATTTAGGGACAAAGCAAGAGTGACTTTACTGGACGGGCGCCTGAGGCTGTTGAAAACTTAATAAAATAACACACAGATGCAGACACCAGAGAATGGACATGGGCCTTCTGAGGGTGTCCTGTGGAGTCTGTGTTGTTATTGGGGGGCCTTTGAGAGGAGGGGCCTCTGTGGATCATCCCACAGATACTTGATCAGCTTGGGATCTAGTGAATTTGGAGGCCAGGTCAACACCTTATGCTGTTCTTCATGTTTTGTTTTTTTTTGAGTTGTTTCTAAAGTGTTTTTGTGTCTGCATCCTGCTGGGGATGGCTGCTGCCATCAAGGAGTGTCATTGCTATGGGGTGGGGGTGCCTGGTCTGGTCTAGGTGGGTGCTACATGTCTAAGTAACATCCACACCAATGAATGAATGAATGAATGCCAGGTCCAGAAGTTTCCCAGCAGGACACTGAACTGTCACAAGATGGTCGATGTTATTTAAATGTCAGTGGTTTTAATGTTGTGGCTGATCAGTCTACACAATGAAGGATTGTCCTTGATGCTGTAATTGCCTGGATCTTACTATTGTATACTATCACCCAACTATCGGAGTGCATGAGAAGGGTTGTTTTTTTTCTGAGTTGCACTTTTTCTGTATAATTTCCATTTTTACGTATAAAATAAACACGTTTTCATCTTTTCAGGAATTAAAAACATCTTTCTGAGGTACTATTTCACTTGAGCTGGGCTCAGACTTTGGGGCCTCCTGACGGTTAGTTTAGCTTCTGAGATTGAGATTAGAGAAGAGAGAGATTATCTGTGAATTTTTTTCCGCGAATGAGAGTGTGATGCAACCTGATTTCAAAATTTGGTGGGATTTAAAAACTCCCGCACGCTGAGTTTTACTTGCCACTGCTTGATAATTTCAGGACAGGCTGATTTTTCTTGCGTAACGCCTCCGCCACGGTTGCCAGGGCAATTTGCGACACAACGGCAAAACCTCTATATACGAAGGAGGTGGAAGAAATCAAAGCGCACATTCTGTTCTGTTTGCTTGGCACCGAAAAGATGCATCCACGACCTGATATAGAGGCATTGTGCTCGAGAACAGGGGCGTTTGGAAGATAAGCCGAGGCTGAACCCGTGTGCGATCGCGTTCAAACCCATAAATCCAGGAAAACGCTCGACGCACCAACACCTCATGGAGTCATTTGCCGATGCGCCCTATACGCTGACAGTCATTTCACAATTCCAGCCACGAGTAACACGCACGACACAAATACACAACTCTGCAAACTGACACCCTACGCGGGCTTGTTGGTATTTCGGGGTGTGTGTGTGTGTGTGTTCTTCAGTATTACGAGCACAAACCACAACAGCTTTACAAGGATTCTTACATTTCGCAGCCTCCGTCTCACCTCACTCAGTCACACAAAAATAAATGAATCCAACACATCTTCAGCATTTCTGAAAATACCACATATGGAAAAGCAATACAGCTGGGCTCCATGAGGGGTCAGTAAGAGGTTAGACATCGCCCGCCTTACTGCCTGGTGCCTAATTTGCACCACCCATACCACACGTGGAGTCTATGCAGTGTCCAGTCCATGTACATTTAGCATGTGCTGCTAGCATGAGCTGCAAACTTCTTTAAAATTACTTCTTTGCCTTTTCTCAACTTAAAAAGGACTAAATCAGAGATTTTGAGCATTAGAATACATTCATTCATTCATCTTCTGCAACTGCTTGTCCTGTGAAGGGACAATTTAATAACAAAGAAAACTCTTTTTAAAGGCTCTCTGGATTACCAGTACTGTTAAATGTTATTTCTAGGCGTTTAAAAATGTACTGTGCAATTATGTCAGAAGCAAAGTGTGGCTTTCACTGCATGGAAGAATTTCAGAATCCGTTTCCTTGTGTGAAACTGAAGAGCAACAGCAGAACTTGTCAAAATCCAACGTTAAAATTGTTCACAAGCCCAACTGAGAGGCAATCAGCCTGATTTATTCTGCCATCGGCCAACCGCCACATTCCTCAATTGATGTGCAAAAATCACTTTCCTGCCTCGGCTGGTATTTATCAAGCTACGCCGAATGTCAAGTGACGTTCCGAAACCTTTTACTTGCAGTAAAACGCTGCGATATCAAGCTTCAAATTGTGAAACCATAGCACTTTATTTCTGCAGTCATACCTTTCACGTCTTCATCCTCCACGGTGGTGTTGCTGCTGTCCGACGATTCCTGGAGATCAGAGACACGCAGTCAGTCGGGGGTTCGGGTGCAAAAGGGCCACACATTTACGCTGAATACACATGAGCACGAAAGACGCACGTCACAGAAGAGGGCAAAAGGTTTCACAGAGGCTGAGGACAAGCCAGCAAGGGGGCGCATTCCAAACGTCGCTCATGTCTTCACAAAACGGCAAACACCAGACCAGTTGATGTGGATTTAAATCAAAGAGCAGTAGTCAAGATTAAGACATCATCCAGGTGCTGATCAGCGCTGGTAATGCGTTAGTCACAAACCTTAAACTAAAAGTAAAGTTAAGAACGTGCCACCAAACCAAACTTGTCAACTATCAATCTATATTTGCCCTTTTCCCTTTATACTGTGTGCATCAGTGTTTCTATCACACCAGGTGGACAAATCTTTTCTTCAAAGGTGTCCTCAAGCTACCTGTCTCTTCGGAGGCTTTCGCCAGAGGAGGGGCATCTGATTTCCAATTAGCAGATTAAATGGGCCTAAATTCCCCTGCACGTCGCGGAGAGTTTAGAGACTCTGCTGCGACCTCATTAGGAGTGCACACATGCTCGAACAAGCAACACAAGCGGCGGTTTTGTAGGCTTTTTAAAAGAGCAGCTGCTGACCTGATGTGAGGAAGAAGGAGTGAAAGGGATAACCGAGAGAACTGCACCAAGCATCCTCACGTATCAGAAACATGATCAAAATGTTTGGGATTATACCTAAAGTTTGCTGTGTTTGCACAAGCAACAAGAAAAAAGCACCAGACTACAAATCATTATTAGTGGAAGCTGCTGATTTGAAGCCACAGACAGATGCCTAACACTAGTTGATGGTGTTTTCAGCAATCATATACCTTTGTTAATGATGTTAATGATGTAAAAAGGTGTGGTGTTGGACACTATTGCACCTTACACCTTCCCTGAATATATAATTTATATACTTCCGTCTCTGTTTCTTGTACATTTGTACCATATGCTAATATGCTAATTTGTACAATGTACAATTTTGCTTATACTATTTTTATTTTATCTTACTAGATTTTATTTTACTTATTTTTTATTTCTATTTTATTTAATTTAATCTTTTTTTATCTGAGGTTCTTAAGAGTGTTTTTTGTGTACAACTAAGCTACTGTGACCAAGCAATTTCCGTTGTGGATGTATAAAGTTTATCTAAGTTTTATACTTTTACATTTCTGCTTTTCAAGAATCTCTTAAACAAGAAATAACTTGGAAATGTTATTCATGTAAATATGATTAATTTAAACAATTATTTATCTCTCAACCCCAGCATTTAAGGCATTTCCATAGACTGTATATAAATATGGACAATGCGTCGCCATTTTCTTGCATTGGCCAAACTGATGCTTATTTATTTTTATTTTTTTACCGGGGATACAGGCGGCGTCATCTTGAGATTTTGCAGCCAGAGTCTGGGCAGTACGGTCCAAGAGTGGAATATTTTTTCAACTTTCACGGGACAACTTCACAGAGCGACTGGCATTTCAACTGGTCATCATCATGATGTCACATCCTGTTTCTATAGCATCAAATAACTAAAACAAAACTTTTCAGAAAAAAAACTTGAGTATAACCTAAAATGACAGAAACCATTCTTGAAAAAATGTTTTTGATGTGTATTTTAGTGTTTTAGTTCAACCCAAGTCCCGCCCACTAACATGAAGGAGGCGGGGCTTATGACATATACTGCAGCCAGCCACCAGGGGGAGCTCTACTTGCTTTGGTTTCACTTTGGAGGAACTATTAATGCTGTGGATTTTTTACTGTGATCATGACTCTTAGTTTGCTAGTGCTAACCTTTATCATTCAACAATGTCCACACATGACAGTCCGCCTGTAGATGTTCACATTTATCTTCTTAAACTCACAAAGCAACAGTTTTACTGTACAAAAATTATCATTATTACCTCACAAGGTTTTAACATTCTTAATTGCCCTGATGGACAGAAGTGAGTAAGCACTCCAGAGATCAAGTGTGCTACTTTAAACCAGAAAAAACTGTACTGAAGCACTATTGTTCCCAGCTTCCTGCATAGCCTCTATCTGACACTGAGAATTCAAAGCCGCGCACTTCTCTCTGAGGACTGTCCCAAAATCGTGTTCAAAGGTCACTCTGCATGGACGCAAAAACCTGAATGTGGTTGTGTTACTGTTCCTCCTCAGCTGTGCAGTTCAGCAAAAGACACTGGATGAGAGAAAGGGATCTCACTGCAAAGTCATGCACGTTCGCACAAACCAGCTACTTTTAGGAGAGGCCACGTGAAAGGATCGACCAAAGATCACCAACAGTGAACAGACGACTTTTTACTGAACGGAACGCTGCTGAAAGCAAATGCTGGTTAAACTGCTGCTGCTCAGCTCAATAATGGATCCGTCCACTGATTTACGGCCACCGCCGTGATGTGGTTAAACAGATAAGAAGCATTCGTCCCTGTTCCCTTCACAACACAATGACGCTATCCGAGGGGTTTAATATCCTGCAGCACACGCAGACATACATATGCATAGATGCAGATCAAAGGGACAGGAGAAGATAAGGAAGAGGAGGAGAATGACCAAAAAAAGGATAAAGAGTGGGTCAGGACTGGGGGGTGGCATGTACCTTCGTCCCGTCCACTGGATTATGGATGACAGTTGTCTGAGGTTCCTGGAGGAAGAGGAGGAGGAAGATGGAGAAAGATGGGAGTAAAGTAGAGAAAGTGCAGAGGAAAAAGAGAGAGAGAGAGAGCAGAATTTGACATAAACTTAGATAGAAAATGGACCAAGTGTACAAAACTGAGAAAAGAGAAAAGGGTGGCATGAATGTTGGATGAAGAGAAAGTGCTTGTTAAGGTTTGGTAGTGGAGTGGGGGAGGGGGAAGAATCCTCCAAAGCAACAGAGTGGGTGGATGAACTGAAAACTGTAATTTGGAGTCAGGTCTGTTCCCTGCATGTGCACAAACACAAACACACACGTTTGTACGGCTATCTTTGAGACGTTCACGGACATAATGCATTCCCCCAGCCCTTTACCCTGACATAAACCTTACCTTAACCCTAACCATAAACAAAAAAGTCTTAACCCTTGTAAAGAAGCGAGGACAGGCCAAAATGTCCTCACTTTGCACACATGTCCTCACTTTGACGGTTTTTACACTAGTCCTCAGAAAGACAGCTGGACAAGAACACACACATACACACACTCGCACATTACATTAACACTGATTCACTCTCACTGTAGCTTCTGCTTCCCTCGTTAACCTCTGGTTTTCTATCTAAACGTAATTCAGACTTGTTTTGAGTCGAGTCCTCACAAAACAGATTCAAGTTCTCATAACACAAGTACGCATAAACACACAGACAAAATAAGTACACAGCCGACGGCGAGAGACGGCGTAACTCAAAAACAAAACGGTGACATTTTTAAAACCTTAGCACAGCCATGAGATTTCTTTATTCCTGCACAACCCTCCGTCAGTCCTCCGTCCGTGTCCTCAATTGATGGAAAAATGAATCACATGAATTTGTAAAACGGAAAAGGGACAAACACGAGAGAAAGGGAAAACAGCCAGCTCATACAATATGCATAAAATGTGCTGCGACACGGATGAACAACTAGCCTCAGCGCCTCAGAGAGGGAGCGCTGGCACGCCCGGCAGAAGAGACTGAGATAACCCCGCGAGATGCAAAATGGGTCATTCTGTTCTTTCGACCCCGACAGAGGAAGGCGAACGCCGTCGTCGTGCAAAACACAAACGGCTCTTTTTTGGTCGCTGTGCATAGAAGTCAGAGAGGGTGAACATTTTTCAACGCTATCGAAACTCAACTTCTGCCAAGAGCGGAGTCAGACAGGAAGCGAGAAACTGACACTTGATGTAAAGTTGAAAACCAAAGCCCACCACCGGCAGCACCCCCCTCACTCATATCCTTTGCAGCCCCCCCCCCCCTCCGGCACAGGAAGTGACACCTCTGTCATGACCAATCATCAGCTGTCTTCCTGGTGGCTGCGATGATGATGATGATGGCAGTGTTGTCAGGGCAACAGTCTCCTAGGGCAACAGGCGCCGGTGGCAACTTCAGAGATGATGACGAGTGAGAACAAAGTACCTCTGGGTTTGTAGATGAGGAGGAGGAGGAGGAGGAGGAGGGGCGCTGAATGGTACCAAACGAGGGGGAACGGTTTGACCTCACATCAACGCCGCTGCTCTTCCAGGGATTTCCTTGTGGCACGGCCAAATTAAATGATATCGCTTAGACTCGAGCACATTAATATATTATTTAAGGGTTCCCACACTCTGCCAAGCTCTGCTTCCAGGTCAGGGGACCGAGGCTGCCTGTGTGCCTGTCTCTGCACGGCTGGGGAGCTCTGTAATGAAGGAGTTAACGTACCAAATGGCTAAACACTTACTAGATCAAGTCCCTGGCAACAGCATGGAAATCACAGCCGCCCTCCCACTCGCTTTCCCTTCAAGGATCAGGAAAAAAAAAAAATAACAACCTCTTCTGTTCTGTGCTTAATCCCACAAACTTCCACCCCTAGATGTACCGTACGCCTGCATAGCTGCTAAATAATATTAACATCACATGCGTGAACATGTATGACACAAGTTTAAGGAGACAACAGGGTGAATGTCAAGAACACTGTATGCTCATACGGCTGCACATCCTGCTCCATGCTCGCTGGATAACAGCCGAGGACATAATATACGTGATTATTACTTGACTACTTGCTGACTGCGTGTAGCTGCTCGACTGGAGGTGTAAATGATTAGAGGTTTAGCATCATGCTAGCTATTCACTGATCACGTGACCATAACATGGACTCCTCTGAGAAGAGGAGTCCAGTGGGTCGTTGCAGCAAACTAGCAGCGGCTAAAGATGAAGAACATACTACCGTGACATGTCAGTAGGGATGTCCGATAATATTGGCCCTCCGATATTATCCGCCGATATTGAGTTAAAAGTGTAATATTGAGAATTATCGGTATCGGGTTTTTATAACCAATATTTGTTCTGTAGGCTTCAGCATTTCCAAGTCTGCATGAAGGCAGCATGGGACGTTAACAGGCGTGTGCTTGATGATGTATAACAACAACAACACACGAGTCTCGTAGGTTGCTAACCGTGGCTAACAAGCTAGCTCGCCCGGTGTATGAGATGTCCGTGGTTTGGAAGTATTTCCAAGTGTCACCTACTAAATTTGCAATGACTGCAAAGCAAAGGTTATGAGAGGAGGAAACAAGGCGTCTTCCTTTAATACATCAAATTTGATCACCCACCTCAAGAAGAATCATGCAGAGTTATACGCTACATTTGTCTTCCTTGTTTTGATATTGTCTGTAGTGTTGTTTGAGGCAAAAACTTCTCTAAAAACACAAAAAATAAATGAATGGCACTTTTTTCAGTAACTTATTTTGCATCCAGTGGGACATCGCAATAAAATTAGGCATAATGTGTTAATTCCATAATAGGTGATATGTTATGTTGTTACCTAATAATTTTGGTGTAAAAAGACTGAATATATCGGTATCAGAAATTAAGAGTTGGACAATATCGGATATCGGCAGAAAATCCAATATCGAGCATCCCTACATGTCAGTCCTGAAATACAACTAATTGCAACGCATCTGAAAAGGCTAACGCTAACGATAGCAGAGGAACGGTCCAAATCCTCTGGACAGCAGTCAGTTAACAACTTCACCAAAAGTCCTGTGGTAACAGAGAGAAGGAGGCTGAACATCAACTATTTGATAAAGTTATTAGACCTTAAAATACCTATTGATGGTGCTGAGGTGCTGCATGCTTTTATACAGACTATACATATCTGCAGCTCACAGTATGTAGCACAGGAGCTGTCTGTTCTCAGCAGATGTATTCAGGTCAAGAATATAGATTTCATTACTTTTTATCGGTGACAAAATCTGAGGACGTGCAACCCCTAGTTTGTGCACATGGGATTATATAATTCCCCAAATTGCAATTGAATGCTTAATGATATTTTATTTATACGTTTTAAAATTCGGCATTGGCACTATGCATGTGTCTGTAAATTAGTATTAGTATATGTGACATCTTGGAGCAGTAAAAGTAGACCACATGCCATGAAGCTGTCACTTCATCATAAAGATGCAGAATTATAAGGTAAAAATATCCTGTCACTGTCTACACTGAACCATAAGCAACGTGCAAAATGCTGATAGGAACGACATGGACTAAAAAAACAGTCATATGTAAGATGGGACATTTAAAATCCTTAAGTGAAATCATGAAACTATACCGATCTAAAAAATAAGCAAAATAATCTCCACGAGGCTAATGAGGAGCAACCGGGGTGGCAAACATACGGCTCACGGGCCAAAAGTGGCCCACTGGAGGGTCTAATCTGGCCCGCAGCATGAATTTGCTGCAAATTTTAAATAAAAGTAACTGCTATTCCTAATTTGTTTTATTACTAAACTAAGCAGCAATGCATCGAAACTGCACTCGTTTATCTTTAAATATGTCAGGTTGTTCATAAAATCTTTGGGAAACAGATTAGATCAGAATATATCTGCACTAGTTTGCACTGAAAACAAAGGGGGGGATTCTGTAGTTTGGAGATTATTATAGATTATTGTGATAAGGGATGCATGATAACTTTTTTAAAAATGATACCGATAACTTTCAGCTTCCAAGGCCGATACCGATAACTGATAACATACCTAAAGAGGAGGAAGAGTCGATAGCCATGTTTCAAATGACTTTTCATGTTCGACGTATTAAACCTGGTGCTGATTTTCTTTTATTACAAACAGCCAGAGGAACGCCATCCTCGGAAACTTTGAAAAAGTCCCACACCACCACCGCGTTGTTTGTTTATAAACATACGCTCGTTGTGCTGCATTCAAGTGGTGACGGAGAGTCGTTTTTCCAACCTTTAATGTTTCTGTGGTTTATGTGTAACATCCTGGATAACGGCAGCTGCAACCAAAATCATGACCGAGTTGTTGTTTTCTGACATGAGGGAGCCAGATTGTTGTTTTTCCGATTAAACCGATGGCACTTGAACACAGCATTCACTTCAGGCTGTTCAGGTCTCATGTGGGAGTTGGAGCGATCGATTAAAACGACCAGTCACACCACAGTACTGACAAAAATATATATTATATATTATCGGGGCTATTCGTTATGATATCCGATACTTATCCTGCACTCCTAATTATGATATTATTTAACTGGTCAAATCAAACTGGGCTGTATGTGGACCCCTTGAACTAAAACTGTTCTAAACTAACCTCCAAGTGAAAACTCACGCTCATCCCCTCTTTGCTAGCAGACTATGAGCATACAGGTTTTCATTCCAACCCATTCTCCCATTTCACAGATTTTCAAAGCATCAACTGTAGAGCAGAGACTCTCTGAAACCTGCTGGTGTCCTGTTTGCCTGTGGCGGCAACAACCTGCAGACTTCTGGACTCTCCCGCGGCGAGGAACACCTTCTCAACAATACGAAGGGGGTAAATTTTCCCGACAGTCCCAGCAGGAAGCGGCTGCCCGTTCTTCTTTGGCAAACTTTAAGCTGACACAGAATGTGACACGGCGGCACAGTATCAACCCGAGCGCAAGTCACAAACACAGCATCCTCCCCCCCACCTGCCGTTTGGAAGCGTTTCCTGACGCCGCCCGCTGCTTTTAAGACCTACCGGACAGACCGCCGGCAAAGATCAACCACAACCGACGAAAAAAAACAGACAAAAGGTGAAGGAATAGGGGGGCGGTGAAGGTCAGGGTCACACACACACACACTGGTAAAAGGGGGGTTAGGAGGTAAATACCAGAGCAGGTGAAGGGATGTTTCCTTTGGGGCTGGTGACTATGCTGTTTTTGGTGCTGTTTGTCTGGGGCTGTGCAGGAAAGGAGAGGAAAGGGAGGAGACACAACAAGAGGGTTAACAACAGCAAGAGGCCAAGGTGTGTCCGTGTGTGTGTGTCCATGTGTGTGTGTGTGTGTCCATGTGTGTGTGTACTTGTGTGCATATACAGTAAGTTGAGGCTTCATGTTTGTTTGAGCAACAGCTTCCTGACTGAGGAGGCCTTTAAGGAGGTTACGGTTCAGGATGATGAGTCAATATTACACAACTAGATAATTCTGGCACTGTACTTTACACACGATCAGGCATAACATTATGACCACCTTCCTAATATTCTGTAGGTCTCCCTAGTTGCCTTCAAAACAGTTTTAACTCATCAGAGAATGGACATGGGCCTTCTGAGGGTGTCCTGTGGGGTCTGGACACAGGATGTTGTTAGTGGGGGGGCCTTTATCCCACAGATACTTGATCAGTTTGGGATCTAGTGAATTTGGAGGCCAGGTCAACACCTTGAGATGTTCTTCTTGTTTTGTTTAGTTGTTCCTAAAGCGTTAGGGATGTCTGCTGCCATCAAGGAGTGTCATTTCTATGGGGTGGGGGTGCCTGGTCTGGTCTAGGTGGGTGCTACATGTCTAAGTAACATCCACACCAATGAATGAATGAATGCCAGGTCTAGAAGTTTCCCAGCAGAACACTGAACTGTCACAAGATGGTTGATGTTATTCACTTCTCTCATCAGTGGTTTTAATCTTATGGCTGATTGGAAGTCATTTGTCCCCTGCATTTAACCAGTATGGGGTCCATGGACATAATGGTTCATTCCTCTAAGTCTAGACGGTGACAGTGGAGATGAAAGAGCTGCGTTAAACTTTCATCCTGATCTAAACGGTGACGTGACGTCGCCTGGTTGTCACTGGTGACTTCCTTCTGCTGCTGCACCGTTTGGCCACAATGAAGCACGTTAATAAGCCTCGATCAAACGCTGTGTTTTTGAAGACTGCATATCAAAGATCCTTCAGCGCTCGGACGATCAACCGCCATGATATCCGCATTAAATCTACATTACATTTGCAATCCTTGAGGAAAATTAAAAACGAAACTGATGAAACACTATATTACATCTACGCAATTACTAATGGTCAATGAAAGGTCACGGGAAGTCACAACTCATTGCAACATAAAGCCTGTGTTTCTGCGTTTCTGCATTTCTGTACTTCTGCATTTGAACCATTCATTCGCTCACACAGTCGTGGGTGCACTCGGTGCAGGAGGCTGTTGCTTGTGTGGCGCCCGTGCAGGCATGAACATGGTGGGGTGCAAACTTCAGTCCCAGGCTGCTTCTCTAACCACTGCGCTACAACTAGTGTGAGTTATTTATATTCTAGGCAGTTTGGTGGACCGTGCAGTGACTTGTAGGATGGAGTGTTTGTGTGTGTGTGTGCAGGCAGAGTTTTAAGCCACTGGGCTTAGAGAAGAGAGAGGAAAGAGGAGAGGAGAGGAGAGGAGAGGAGAGGAGAGGAGAGGAGAGGAGAGGAGAGGAGAGGAGAGGAGAGGAGAGGAGAGGATGCCAGCAAACACAAGTGCAAAGACACAACTCAAAGCATGCCCAAAACAGCCGTGAAAATGAAAGCTGACCTCAGGTACAGACTCACACGCAGTCATTCGTTCCCGCGCCCACGCTCACACCCATTAAACCAAACCCAAGCAGAACATCAGCCAGAAATCTGTTCGAGCCGTCTTAACTAAAGGTCGTCTCTTGGTGCGTTTGTGGTGTAAAAGCTCCTCAGACTTCCAGACGACAGCGGCAGCCCGAGGTTCAAACGGAGACGGCTGCCGGTCATTTTGATATAATAAAAGAGGTGATACATGAAAAAAACAAACTTCTAGGTGGGTAAGGACCGTGGTGCACGAAGGAGAAAGAGCTGCAGAAGAAGTTCCTCAGGGCAGAAGGAGGTACGGCTCAGATCCTTTTTTAAAAAACGTGCACGGTTTTTGCAAAAACTTTCTTGCAACTGGTTCCCCGAGCAACTACCCTCCACTTTTACACCTACTTTTTGTTTTTAAGTCTGTGCATTAGCTCGTAATACCGCCATCAAAAGCACAAACAACATTCTAAGCGTCCCTGCCTCCCGACAGATCTGGAGCAGCATCCCTGGAGTAACTCTGAACCGAAACGCTCGGCTTCCGTGATATTTTAACAGCCGACGCGAGACTTAGTGCACTTTGCGAGGATCACCTGCATCCATTAATCAAACTGTCGGGCGGGCCGCGCTTTCCCCGCATCGCCGTCGCTTTGCTTGCGCTTGATCAGACGCTTGGCAAGGAGCCGCTGCTGCCGAACTGAGCGGCACTGGATCCAAAATGAATACTTGGGGGAAGAATAAGGGCAAAGGTGGATGTTTAAGGGAGAAGATGGAGAATTAAAAAAAAAAAAGACTGGGCAAATGCATAAATAGCATGCTCACCATATACTGGACAGTAGAGCTGGACTTGCGTTTCTGTCCTCAGGCAATTGATGGATGGTGTTTTGATGGATGGAGCACGTGGTAGAAGAAGTTAGGAGGAAATAAAGCAACCAATGACAACAGGTGAATGAAGTGGTACCAAGAACAAAATAATAAAAAAATAAAAAGTTCGATGACAATGTATGTTTCAATCCTGAAGAAGAAAAAGAAGAAGAAAGAAGCTGAAGATAAAAAAAAAAAAAGGAGCAGCTGCCTCAGAGAAATTTAAAAGTTACTGCAAAAAGTGGAAGAGGTGCAAGCGGACGAAGAGGAGCAGCGGTCCCGAGTGGAAGTCATCCGGAAGCAGGCGGGATAAGACACCGGGACAAGATGCTTTATTTGTTCTGTCAGGTTACCAAACCGCTTTCCCAGGATTCATTTTAAATTTAAAACCTGGCTCAAAACCTTTTGTCGCTAAATATATAATTTATACATCAATAATTTAACCGCTCAAATACGACGTCCTCCGTGTTGTTTTCTTGTGAATTCAGGTCAGATCTGAAGCGCTGTTTTGGAGTTTACTGATGTAGGAGGAGACGTTGGGGTAACTTGTGCAAGAGGCAGAGACCCGCAGCTTCGAAAACGTCAGGTGCCGCTAAACATTCGCGAACCGTCTGGAAAGTAAAGCCGGAGAGGAACGGGGACGAAAAAAGGGACCTGTGGAGGGTTTGAAACCGAGGAGGAAGGAAAGGAGGGACAGCGGCAAAAAGAAGAAGAAGACGCCTTTAGAAACGGTCCGGGCCGAGTGTGGTCTGTGTGTGTGTGTGTGTGGAGCCTGTTGCTAGGCGATGAGAGCGCCGCAGTGGAAGTAAGTGTCTATTTCTGTCGTCTGAGTTTCCAGGGTCCAGACTGGCAGCTATTCCTGGAACCGGAGTCACATTCCCTGCTGAACCAACCGAGCAGGGAGGAAGGAGGGTGGGTGGGGAGCGAGGGAGGGAGAGAGGGGGGCATTCACACACACACTTATACACACACATAAACACACACAGGCCCTCACTGGTGCACATTAGCGTAGCACACACATGCAAAACACCCACGCTTACGCTCAGTCCATGCACAGGCACGCTCGCACATCGTATCGACAAACGGCTGGGATGTGGTAACTTTTCTGCACACACACACACACACACACACACACACACACCATGCACGTTGGGCTAAAGCTCGGTCCAAAGGTGAAGGAGGCGCGAGCACCTCCCCGTCGAACGACCTGGACGCCGAGCGTGGGATGCTGCAGCGCGTGCACGTGCGAGCGGTGGGATTGGTGTGAGATCTTCAGTAAACGAGAGCAGGAATGTGGGGTTAAAGACCAGATGGGGTGAGCGGGAAAACGGAGAGATGAGAGAGGGAGGGGGGGAGTGAAGTGAAGTGAGGGGCTGACAGATGGTTTCATTTGACAATGGAGACGCAGAGAGGTGGCGGCGAGTTGAATGTAGTATCAGAATAAAGGCCGCCGTCGGGAGGATGCGGCGCTCGAGGCTTGGGACGCGCACATGCACGGAGACAGATGTGATTTAAGGATGTGGGGCTTCACACGAAGACGTCGGAGGATGCTTTGCAAACTAAACTGCAGCCCTCATTCAGACGCACATGATCTGGAAACACGATGAAGACCGCCAGATTAATGGGGGGGGGGGAATGCAAATATATAAAAAGAAAAGTCATAAAAGTGTGCCAGGTTAGGAAGGAAGCAAAAGCGGATAACGGTGCGGCGTTTGAAATTTGAGAAAGCAAGAGCCAAGAAGAGAGAGAGAGAGAGAGTAGCAGTAGATAATAGACGTGGGAGGAAGATGAAGCGTGTGACGATGAAGCTTACCTTGACATCTGCCTTTTTGTTGAGCAAGGTCTTGGCTGCTGCAATGAGAAAGGGACAGGAAATAAAAAATAAACGGTTAACGACGAGCAGCGGAGGCTTATCTTTACCCTACACTGAAACCCTCAGTGGTGACGCTCATTTGAGTTTCTGAAACAGACTTCTCCTTTTATTTATTTATTTGTTTTTGTGATCTCTGTAGTAAAGCCGTCTTAGCTGAGGAAGCCCGAGGCTGCAGAATGAAAAGAGACGCTCACTCGCTTTTTCATACGATTGCGGCAAAGTGACTCCTCTGGAAACGCTCCCACCTCCAGAGTTCAGGAGATCACAGGAGCTGCATGAGTAACTGAGTCATACAACTCGCCTTGATGTGTGTTTTTTTTTTTTTTCCACTAAAGCTGCATTTTTCTTTGTTTGCAAAACTGAATTTATAGAAGATTTATTGTTATGCATCACAATCCATATTAGAAAGGTGCATCTATAGGTCCCAAGACGATCAACACTGCTGGTCTGAGGTGTAAGTCAAGTAGATTAGGAGTTATTCCAGGAAAGCCTCTTATCCAGGAATCTATCACAGTATTCATTTCCAGAGTCTGCCTTGAGATTAAGCTACACGGCGCGTCTGATTTAGTTACATGATCTGATGATATGTCTTCCGTTGTAGTCAGTGAAATAAAAACACAACTCAGCAATAAGCCTCGCCTTAAAGATCTCCTCGGAGGCCTCGGGGAGGATTAGTCTCCAGTCTGCGCTCTAATGAAGGCTAATGAGGGAAAGGGGGGAGAGGGGGGGAGGACATGATACTGAAGACAAAGTCGTCTGATGAGCGTGATGCTCATAATCCCAGACATCAGAAGACGGTCCGCGGGGCGTTTGCCGCGGCTAAAACGCGGAGAGCAGGGGCGGTCTGATCGCACCTGATAGACGTGTGCTCACCCACCCGGAGGGGGCCCCTGAAATAAGAGGGACGGTGGAGGCCGTCTGTCTGAGATGAAGGCTAAGGGCTCGTCCACACGTACGAAAACTATATTTCCCTCCTCCGTTTTCCCTGGCATCGTTTCAAGAATATCTGCGTCCACACGGATCCGTCTCAACACGACTCAAAACTCTACTTCATACTCCAGGCCTATAGGTGGCGCTGTTTCAGTTTCAGAAATTCACCAAAAACAGAGAGGAAGAGGTGGAGCATGAGCATAAAGCTTGAGCGCTGTTTACAAATCGGCTTTAGAAGAAACCAAACTCAAGGAGAAAAGATATTTAGCCCTAGTAACCATAGGCTCAATATCTTCTCCAGCAGGAACACGAGCATGTAGTCCACCATTGTTGGTGATGTTGTTAGGAGACGTCTCACGGGATATAAGAGGTGGAAGGCTGCTCCAGGGGTGTGGCCATGACATCATCGAAACGCACTTCTCCATTTTCTCCATCCACAAAAAAACTCAAGAGCTGCGTTTACGAATTTTTTCACCCTGGGACCAGGTTTCAGAAAAGTGCGTTTACAGGATTCATGTGGACGATCGGACAAAACATTTGCGTTTAAACCAAAAAGCGTTTCCGTGTGGACGGGGCCTAAGGCTGTTTCACAACTTTAACGCAACAATAGAAGAAACAACTTCAGGCACAGACAGAGGTTTAACCTAGCATAACATTATGACCATCTTCCTACACTGGAAAAAAAAACAAAATCTTACCAAGTATATTTGTCTCATTTCTAGTCAAAATATCTCATTACACTTAATATAAGACACAATTGTCTAAATAGTAGCATTTGAGGAAGACACAGGGACTTGTTTTAAGACAATGCATCTTAAGACAGAGCCATTTTCACTAGTTCCATTGGCAGATTTTTGTTGCTTTGAGGGGAGGGGCCTCTGTGGATCATCCCTCAGATACTTGATCAGTTTGGGATCTAGTGAACTTTGAGGCCAGGTCAACACCTTGAGATGTTCTTCTTCCTAAAGTGTTTTTGTGGCTGCATCCTGCTGGGGATGGCTGCTGCCATCAAGGAGTGTCATTGCTATGGGGTGGGGGTGCCTGGTCTGGTCTAGGTGGGTGCTACATGTCTAAGTAACATCCACACCAATGAATGAATGAATGCCAGGTCCAGAAGTTTCCCAGCAGAACACTGAACTGTCACAAACGGTTGATGTAGGTTGCTTCTCCTGTCAGTGGTCATAATGTTGTGGCTGATCTGTATATTTCCGTTTACTCATCAGCTTCACGTCAGGACGACAAGCTCTGACTGCACATTAATCTGTTCTATAAAAATGAATAATGCAGAGAGTCATGTGGAAAAGTTTGGTCTCCCATCGCGCCCCTTCTCTTATTTACTTCGCCTCGTCGGGACCTTTTAAAGGAGCTGAGTGCAATTTCTAATCTAATCAGATGCAATCACATCAGCATCCAGCCACGTTACGTAAACAGCTACGACTAGCAGTTCTTTAAATCTGCCTCAGTTGTTCGTTCCCGTCTGGTTTCCTGCTTCCAAAAACGCTCCATCTAGGCCAGCTTCATTATGAGCGCACAAAACAAACAAAAAGAGAAAACTAACCGGGGTGCCACCGTGCGTCCTGGTTTAGCTTTTATTTTTTACCGCCTCGGTTAAAGGTTACGTCAAGTGAGGTTAGCATATTCCGCCGCCACGGGAAGGAGCAACGCAAAGCGAAAAGTGAGCGCCGCGTGGATGTGGCACGGTTTAATGGCTTAATGCTACGCCCTTTCCTCCCTCCTTTCTGAGGCTGCTCGCTGCCGAGGACGAGAATTGGGGTCAGAGTCGCGTCAAGTTCGCTGTCTCGGCAGAGGAGGAGGAGGAGGAGGAGGAGGAGGAGGAGGAGAGAGGAGGTGAGGAGAAGATGGGAAAACCGCGTTACTCTGTCGAAAATACCTCAACTGAAAAGAATGAAAATGAAAAACAAAAATGGCTTCAAGTTCCGATTGTGGCGTCGAAATCTCTGCGGGAACCTGAAAAGTCAAAGCTTAGTTCAGAGCGAAGGTGTGGAAGCAAGGGGCGCTCCTTACCTTGGCACAAATTACACATGAAGCAAGAAGAGAGAGGAGGAAGAGATTAAAACAAAACTATCACTGATAAACTCTTTAAAGAAAGAAACAAATAAAAGATGAACCACTGCAAGAACAAAGCAAGGATGGGCATGAGTTCACATGAAGATTCATAGCACGCTGAAGGCCAGGACACATTAAACGACGGCGCTCCTGCACGGGTACGGGGCGAGGACGGGGACGAGGACGGGGACGAGCTCGAGTCGACGGCGGTCGTGTGCGTGAACGCACCAAATAGAACAAGGCCTCCAGTCAGACAGTGAGGCTGATCTGGGGAGACAGCCCACTATAAATATTTGATTGGAGCCTCGTGGAGGCTGAGGGACGCAGAGAGGACTGTGGCGTCCCACTGAGGCACAGAAACAAGGACACGGCCGCAGCTTCTGTCTCCTCAGCTCAGCGCTTGACTGTCATGTGAAGGCCTTTGGCTGCGGTTGCTGCGGGAAACAAGCAACCGAGCGGCGGCGACAGACTCACGGGATGTGAGATGGCTCAAAAGGTGGAAAATGTAATAACGTGACACGTTTACGTTTCTGTTTAACGGCCTTCTCTGTAAAATAAAGTGCAAAGGAGGCTAGTTCTTCATCTGAGCTAGGCTGCAGCTCCAGCTCAGCATTTGGCAAATTACTGGCGGCGACATCCGTGCAAGAAATTTTAAAAAATACAGTCGGCTTCCACGAGAACGGGGCCCAGCCTTGCATCATTTCACAGTGTTCATCATGCACCAAAGGTCCCCTTGTGCTGGAGCGCATGCACCAAATCCAGTGCCCCATGCAGCATTCACCAACAGCTCTTGGGCAGTCCCATCCTTAAAAGTTACAGGGGGTCGGACTTTCCAGTGTCATTGTCAGACAGAGAAAAGGGGAGAGAGAGAGTAAGAGGGAAAGAGGGATGAGGGGAATGAGAGATAGGACTCGTTTTGTTTTTATGGAAACAGGGAAAGTGGGAGTGACGCTGGTGAAAATGTACAAACAGATGTGACACGAGAGACGGACGAAGACCAGGAAGGTAGAAATGAAAGAGCACAGGAATAGGAGTCACACGTCATGAGATGTTGGAGGGGAGGGGGGAAGAAAAAGAGAAAGGACAGGAGTGAGACGGGACGGGACGGGACCGAGGCCATGCTCCGTGGCTGGGCAGAGGGATGGAGGCGCCGCGGCGAGGTCCGTGGCGACGACAGAGCAGCGACAGGCGCCAGATCTCAGGCGAGAGGTGACAAGATGGACTGACATGGAAAGAGACAGCAGTAGCTGGGCTTCCATCACGTGCTCAGTTTGTAACGACACAGAAGAGGAAATCAGAGCATTTTCATTTATGGCAAAAGTTCATTTTGACGATTTTGTGCAGTTTTAGCAAATAAGTGGATTTGGACGTAAACTTTATCTTGCTCATGTATCATAACTTCCCTGAAAACATATAGACACTGTCATTATTGCAGGACATCCTGCAATAAGAGGGATAAATGTTCCCTAATGTTGGGAGGCTAGGGCATTTTATTGTTTTTTTTCAAATCAGTCTTGGATATGACCAAGATTATCTAAAATATTGACTTGAATGCATTATTAGTCTACCCTTTTGAGTCACAAAGGACAAAAATCTATTAAAAAATACTATAAAAACTTAACTGATTAATATTTCTTCTGCTTTTTTCTGCACAAATCTCTTCAGCACTTTATAAAACTACCAAAAACACAATCATTTTGAGGATTTTAACTCTTTAAATGCATGTTTGATCACTTAAAATCACAGAAAGATTTAAATTTGTTTTATATGAGGGCAAAAATTTGAACATTTGACTCAAGAGGGCAGTTCATTTTTTCACAGTGTGTAGAAAGCGACTTTGTTTTACAAAAAATTGTGCCACACGCCAAAATGAAGGCCGGATGAAGAGGAAAAATTTGCCCAAATGGACAAAAACATCTCTAACAATGCACGAGGGTTGTAATTTTACACTTAAAATGTGTTTCTAGTTCCTTTAACAGTATTTTTTATTGACTAATTATCAATATCCTTTACCTGAGTTATGCCAGAGGGTGGGATATGTATGGGTACGCTGCATTAAAATGCTAAACAGATGGAAACGTAGCTAATCCTGCAGCCGATGAGCTGATCGTACGCTGTTAGCGGCGTGGTCGCCCGTCATGCTCTGAACTCCCCATGCTCAGGAGGAAGAAAGTGACAGAGGAAGACAATGACCGAGGCGGATCGGCAGCAGAGGCAGGACAAGTTCAAAGAGCAGAAGATAGAGTGACAGCGAAAAGGGAGCAGAAGAGGGGAGAGGAGGGGGGGGTGGCATGCCCTGGATGAGCCACCATGCTACCTTGTTCCACCAGCCCGGCGGTGGTGCCGGCGGCCGCAGCCACTGCCGCCGCGGCCGCAGTGACAGAGGCCGGAGCGGTGGTCTGTCTGCTGCCCACTGTCCAGTAGCCACGAAGGAAGAAAGAGAGTTACAAAGCAAAGGAGGAGAGGACGGGGAGAAAGCCGTGAATGAGAGAGGAAGGGCGGGGGGGGGGGGGAGGGTTGACATTTAAGAAGAAGGGCAGAAGACCGGGAGGTGATGTGGACGGGGCGAGTCAGACACAGCAGGAGGGTGAAGGGTGAGGTAGGGAGGAGGGGGAGAAAAGTGAGGAAAGGCGACAAATAGGACGCATTAGTTTAGAAGAGGAGGGATTCGTTTGAACACACAGACCATTGACATTATTTGGCTGCAAAAAAAATTCTGTAAAAAAAAAAGAACACGGCTCCGTCGCTCGTCCTCAGAGAGACACAAACCTTTGACCTCTTTAATAGCCTGCAATTTCCCTCAATCTGCAAAGAGCGTTAATGTTAGGGTGAAAATGGTGATGATGCAGAGTTTAAGCGACATGTTAGCTGACGTTAGGTGTGCGGCCGCCCGCCCGTGCAGAGCGTTTGAATACAGAGCAGGCGGTTGATCCTGACCCGAGGCCCATCCCGATAACCTCCAACCAGACATTACATCAGCATGCGGTGACAAACGGAAACGCCTCCGTGTCCGAGCAGTGACTCAGAGACGACCGCTCATCTGCGTAGTACGTGATTCACAACGCAGCGGCCCGTTGCATAAAGCTGAAGCTGCCTTTTATGCGTTGATGTAATGTGCCGCAAATATCTTTTTTTTTTTTTGACCTGATGACCTACTGGAGGATGAAGAGGGAGGCGTTGGAGAGCGGTGACGAGGCCGGGGCACACGCCTAGAGTTAGAGAGCGGATGTTTGCGCTGTTTTCACCAGTTCTGCCGTGACTCATGTTAACTGAGGCAGCATGATTGTGCACACACACATTTATATTTATATACAAATTACAGTTAAGTTCTACGTGTCAGATATATCATTTAACTCTCATTTCACTGACCACAACCGTGCTGTAAAGTCTCATTAGGTGGCAAAACCTCCGACTGCAGCACGTAATGAGCTAAAGAGATTACAGCGTCTCGCTTAGACCGCTGAACACATGTGTAAAAATCACATTACATGTTCAGGAAGTCATGCACTATACGAATATGTGCAAAGACAAACACACAGACATTAAAACGTCCACAGTCTGCAGATCAAATTCAGTGTTTCCCCACGTTTTAGGATGTGTCCTCTGCAGCTCGGTGCAAAAATACTTGTGCTTCAGGCCGTGTTGTGTTTAAGTGTCGGGCCTGGTGTTTAAAGTGTAGGGAAATAATCAGTGTATTATATTATTTTATATTTTATATGCATTTTTAGGGACAACGTGAATGAGACATAAAATACGGTCATTTACTCACCCACATAACTTTGGTGTCATTTGGAGTCGTTTGGAAGATATTTACATATATCCATATAATGGGAGTGAATGGGGCACCGAAACGCAGCCTCTAAATAACACATTATCTGCTGCGAAACTCGTTCATTTCACCAATATTTTGTTATGATATGCTAGTGCTATTCCCTGTTGAGTCCAGAGTTACCTGTTACGCCTCATCTGGCGTCTGTAGATTGACCTACTAACCTCTGACCTGGATGCTGCTAGTTTTTTTGCAACATGGCTGAATAATTTTCCGATTCTGAGGTTGTGGACGACGACTTTGATTATGATGGACTTCTTTACAGTTTGCAAATAGATAACAAGTAACTCCGGACTCAACAGAGATTAGCTCTAGTGTGTGAATGAGTTTCATGGAAGATTTCATTTCCTTCCTATTCCTTTGTCAGATATTAAATTCTGTGTATGTCCTTATAATGGGAGTGAATGGGGCACCGAAACACAGCCTTTAAATAACACATCATCTGCCGCCAAACTCATTAATTTCACCAATATTTTGTTATCGTAAGCTAGTGCCATTCCCCGTTGAGTCGACTTTGCAAAAAACTGGCAGTAGCAAATTATAGGTAAACAAACCGACCGTCGTGAGGAAGCATAGCATCATCCAGGTCAGTCGCACAAGCGTACGATAACAAAATATTGGTCAAATTAACGAGTTTGGTGGCAGATAATGTGTTATTTAGAGGCTGTGTTTCGGTGCCCCATTCACTCCCACTATATGGATATACGTGGATCTAAATATCTCCAAACGACTCCAAATGATTCCAAAGTTATATGGGTGAGTGAACGATGAATTCCCCTTTAAACGTTATCTCACACAAAAAAATCTAATCTTCAATAAATTACAATAAAAAAAAAAAAAAAAAAAATAACACGAGCTAAGTTTACTTCAGCTGCTTCATGATATTATATTATAACGTGGAGGGGGAACACTGAAGCTGTGCTGAGATGAAATGGAAATGGCTGCATGCTCTCTTAACTTCTATTAATATAACTCAATATACATGTATGTTAACGGTTATATGTGTTTTACAAGACGTATGCCGCCATTATGGCCGAACAGAAAAAAAAAAATTAACCGATTTTTATCTTATTTTCATGGAATTGAATAAACTTTCTAAATCGGCGTTGATCAGAGGTTCATGGGAGTTACATAAAGCTGGTGAAGTAAGTAAGAGCCATCATGGTGGTATGATTCAAACAGTCTTATATAAACTTAGACTTTACTGAGGCACAAAGTAAAATGCTTGGTTGCAGTAGCTCAGTTGCACAGACTTTTTTTTGTTGTAAATATATAAAAAATTCTTGAAAAAAAAATAAAAATAGAAGAAAAATATTAGAAATAAATTAAAACAATTTAAAATAACAATAACAAAAATAATATTACAACTAATATCAATAATAATAACATAATAGTTAGACATAAACACATACTACTACTACTAATAATAATAATAATGATAATACAAGTAAAATTTGCAAATTAAAAATTAAATTATGTGTTAAACAAATAATTCATCCTCCCTGTGTACTTATGTATTTGCATATACAGTTGGAATAAGACTTGAATACTGTACATTTATAGCACAGGTGTCAAACATATGGCTTGCGGGCCAAAAGCGGCCCACCAGAGGGTCTAATCTGGCCTGCAGCATGAATTCGTGCAAAATTTTCATTGAACATTGGTAATTTTTCAATGAAAACAACTGCTGTCCCTAATTTGTCCACTGTTTTAAAAAGAGAAGTGGACAAAAGACAACACTGAGACCAAGGACTAAACAGCAGACAGCAACGTGACCAAACTGCATTTATGTTTTTTAAGAAATTTACTTTATTTACACTAAAACAAATAAAATCAGGAGTTGTCGTTACGTATGGGTTGTTATTCTGTTACTGGTCTGGCCGCGCTTTAGATCAAACTGATGCTGTATGTGGCCCCCTGAACTAAAACGAGTTTGACACCCAGCTAGCTGTTTATTGACCGGTGACTAGCTGATATTCACGAGCTATTTCCGAGAAGCACTTACCAGAGAAATTTCGAGAAACCAGCATGGTGGTAAGAATGGCCCCCTGAGAAGAAAAGAGGAAAAAATGGGAAACATTTAAAATAAGAACGTAATCATTTTGATATTTTTACAGAACTGGATACCAATAGTTGACGTGGTTTTAAACTTGAAGAGTAAAAGCTCTTTGATTGATAAAACGATCAGTTAAATGTGGACGTAACCCTTCAAATCTCACAAATGACAAGTCAGCGATAAGCAGCTAAGTGGCTAATGCTGAAATGTTTTTAATCTGGAGCTGATAACTCAAACAGATCATTTTCTGTAACCGCTTGTCCTCTGTATGTCCTGAATGTATAACCCCACCCGGAGCCCGTTTGCTTTTAAATGTGAAAAGCCGGAGAGACAATTGATTGATGCTGATGGCATGTTAGCTGAATGGTGCAACATTTGCCTGCAGCCACCTGTGCATCCATGTCCGGCGTCCCGCGCGCTGGCATTTGAGCCACGCCGAGAGTGGCCCGCAGCGGCAGCAGCATGGTAACAGTGTCAGGCTGCAGCGGCTAAGCTGTTACATCCACCAATAACGTCGGCAATAAAAGGGAAACCCAGCGTGCAGGATCAGCTTGGATCGTGTCCACGCTTCAAGATGTTTGATTTATTACGCTACTCAATATCCAGGGGCGCATTCTTGTAATCTTGAATCGCAAATCATTGAAAAAAGTAAATTAAATACGTAAAGTAGAGCTTATTAGAGCAGGAGATGTGGGGTGAGTGTGCAAACAGACCTTGAGTTTCCTCCTGGCGTTGAATTTCTTCAGGCACTCCACGGTCTCCTGTCTGTGCATCATAGACGCCACTGTGGATCGTTGCTGGGAAAATAAAGAACAGCAAGAGGAGGAACATAGGAGTAGTAGAAGAAGAAGAATCAGTTTAGGTTTTTGATGTCGCTTCCAGGTGTGTAGCAGTATTACTTTCCACTTGTCTGTCTCATGGAGACAGGGACACTTACGCAGACCCATGGGTGCTTGAGGGCCTCCTGAGCAGTGATCCTCTTGGCTGGGTTGATGGTCAGCATCTGGTTGATCAGGTTTTTGGCCTCTGGGGTGACTGTGTCCCACTCTGGGGAGGGAAACTGGAAACCAGAACACATTCACTGAGAAGATATCCAACGTCTGGAGACTAGAAGATTAAGCTACTGTGATGATTGTCTCTAGATCGACGTAGCCGGACTGTCCTTCAACCTTCAAAGTTATTCCACTGTCAGTATCTTTGACTTTGAAGCTAAATCATTCTCTAATCCTGAAATCTACAACATTATGACCAGGAGAAGTAAATAGCATTGACCATCTTGTGACAGTTCAATGTTGTGCTGGGAAACTTCTGGACCTGGCATTCATTCATTCATTCATTGGTGTGGATGTTACTTAGACATGTAGCACCCACCTAGACCAGACCAGGCACCCCCACCCCATAGCAATGACACTCCTTGATGGCAGCAGCCATCCCCAGCAGGATGCAGCCACAAAAACACTTTAGGAAGAAGAACAGCACAAGGTGTTGACCTGGCCTCCAAATTCACTAAGACCTCGTCCACACGTACCAAAACCATCTGTTCCCCCTCCATTTTCTCTGCCATCGTTTCAAGAATATCTGTGTCCACACGGATCCGTCTCAACGCGACTCAAAACGCTACTTCATCTTCCAGGCCTATAGGTGGCGCTGTTTCAGTTTCAGAAATTCACCAAAAACGGAGAGGAAGAGGCGGAGCATGCGCATAAAGCTTGAGCGCTGTTTACAAATCGGCTTTAGAAGAAACCAAACTCAAGGAGAAATGATATTTAGCCCTAGTAACCATAATAGGCTCAATATCTTCTCCAGCAGGAACACGAGCATGTAGTCCACCATTGTTGTTGATGTTGTTAGGAGACGTCTCGTATGGCCATGACGTTATCGTATCGCACGTATGCGTTTCTCTCCGTTTTCCCCGTCCACACAAAAACTCAAGAGCTGCGTTTGCAAATTTTTTCAGAAAAGTGCGTTTTAGGGTTTACAGGATTCGTTTGGACAATCGGCCAAAACGATGCAAAACATCTGCGTTTAAGCCAAAAAGCGTTTCCGTGTGGACGGGGCCAAGATCCCGAACTGATCAAGTATTTGTGGGATGATCCACAGAGGCCCCTCCCCTCAAAAGCCTCTTTGGTGACATACTGATGTGATGCGTAACAGAATAAAACTTGTTGGTTCATGTCTCTTAGTTGGAAAAGCTTTAACGAGAAGAAAAAAGGACAGGAGGCGACACATATCCCAGGACACCTTGAACATTTCTGCCACTGTGCCTCCCAGTGGGTGTGTTGTTTAACAGCACCAAAAAGGCCAGTCCACACATGGCCCTTGGCAATTTGTTAAGAAATGTTCAACCCATCAGGTCCCGTTGCGTTTAGGCGTAAACACTGAGGTCTGCGTCCTGCGAGCCTACAGTCCCTGCCAGCCTTTCTCTTTCTCCGTCTGGCACCGAGCTTAACGCGATCTAAGGTGAGGTTCCCTCTCCTGCACCCCCTGAAATATGAATGAGGTGACTGAGTTACGTAATTGCTGCCAAAACGGAATGAGGGCAGTGGGAGGAGAGGGGAGGGCGTCACAGCGGGAGGGGGGGAGAAAGGAGACTCACATCATAAGCCCCAGCCTTGATCTGCTGGTACAGCTTGTGCTGGTCCTCGTCCCAGAAAGGAGGGTAACCCACCAGCAGGATGTAGAGGATCACCCCTGAGACACAAACACACAAATAAAAAGCACAATTTATAAGAAAATGTGATTCAGTAAGTTTCTGTATATTCTTGATTGTAATCATATGTGAGTGTGTGTTTGTGTACGAGTGTGTGTTTCTCCGTACAACTCACCACAGGCCCAGATGTCCACAGGTTTGCCATATGCCTCCTTCCTCAATACCTCAGGGGACAGGTATCCTGGCGTGCCGGCAAATCCTGCAGTAAAAAAAATAAAACAAACAAAACACGAGGAACTGACTTGACGTGTTCAAGGAGACAGATTGTGGAGCTGCAGTCGGTGGATGAGCTCATAAAGAACCAAGGACACAAACAGCGAAATGAGGATCTACGGTCAGTTAATTGAAAAGTGCTGATCAGGCACAACATTATGACCACCTTCCTAATGTTGTGTACGTCTCTCTTGTGGGTGACTCATCAGAAAATGAGACATGGGCCTTCTGAAGCATAGACGTATATAGATAGACGCTGCATCGACTGTGGAGGGACGTGCCTAAAGCGCCGCCATCTTGGTACAGGGCTAGCAGAAGCAGCGGTGCATGAACACACACTGCAAAAAAACTAAATTTTAGTATATTTGTCTCATTTCTAGTCAAGATATCTCATTGCACTTGATATAAGACACAATTGCCTAAAGAGTACCATTTCAGCAAGACACAGGGACTTGTTTTAAGACAATACATCTTAATACAGAGACATTTCACTCTGTATTAAGATGTAGTGTCTTAAAACAAGTCCCTGTGTCTTGCTGAAGAGACTATTGTGTCTTATATTAAGTGTTATGAGATATTTTCACTAGAAATGAGACAAATATACTTGGTAAGATTTTGTTTTTTTGTAGTGTACGAAGGACAGAGGTACTCCTCAATCTCAAAGTAGAATTATTTGCTGAATTTTGGGCTTTCGAGGGGAGGGGCCTTTGTGGATCATCCCACAGATACTTGATCAGTTTGGGATCTAGTGAATGTGGAGGCCAGGTCAACACCTTGTGCTGTTCTTCATGGGTTTTTTTAGCGTTTTTGTGTCTGCATCCTGCTGGGGATGTCTGCTGCCATCAAGGAGTGTCATTGCTATGGGGTGGGGGTGCCTGGTCTGGTCTAGGTGGGTGCTACATGTCTAAGTAACATCCACACCAATGAATGAATGAATGCCAGGTCCAGAAGTTGAATTGTCACAATATGGTCAAAGTTAGTTACATCTCCTATCATAATGGGTCATAATGTTGTGGCTGATTGGTTGAGATCAGTGCGTTGTTCAGATTTCAGGATTGGAGGATGTTTTAGATTTACATGTTTGGTATATGTTTGGTATATATATATAAAAATCAGAGCAAGAAAACGTCTGCAGTCATTAAAGCGAGATGTTCAGTAGTCATAATGTTGTGGCTGATCGGTGTAAGTGATGTAATATGAGTGTTTGTTGGTCGTTAATTTGATGAGGACCAAATTAGTGACATTTTCTGACAAAGGGAACCAACACATGTTCTTCCATCATTCCCAAACATGCCTCAACATTTTGATTTATTCTCTCCGGTAACTTCAAACTTGTTGCGTCTGTCCTCTGTACCTACCAAACCAGGCCTGCTGATCCCCCTGCACCTCGATGGCCAGGCCGAAGTCAGCCAGCTTCACTGCGGCGTTCTTACACTTGCTTGCCAAGAGCAGGTTCTCTGGCTGAAGTGGGGGGAACAGAAGAAGAAGAAACAATTAGCGACCACTTAAAAGAAATAACAAGCACAAAGAATATAAACTCTCCAAGTAGCAGAAGAGCTGGAGGTGGAACAAAAAGCATGCAGAGGTCGCCTCGAACCGACACTGTATTTTCACACACACGGATCAAAACAGCTGGAACAGCGTGCACGGACACGTAAAAGCTAGTCCACATCTCAGCAGAGTTAAGCCCAGTCAGTCCGCAGTGCTTTTTTACTTCGTCTTCAGTCTCGAGTGATGAGCTGTGGTCTACAGGCTCCTTTCTCTGTGGCCCAGATAACGCAGCCAGCCTCATTATTCTCTGTCAGAGGAGGGCTCTAATAATGGGCTGCTATCCCCACTGGCCCCCTTGTTCCTTTTTCCCTTCCTTTCACCGCATCTCTCCGAGTCTCACGTTAAATCGTCGCCTCTGTAAAAGACACCGGCAAATCCTGCACGACGAGTAAAACATAAAGCGGAATTACTGTGCCTGAGAGTTTTGGAGGTCAGCTTGGTCAAAACAAAAGTCGCCACCAATGCAAAGTGACATTGCTTCTTCTCCAACGTCTCCAGATTTCTCTCCATCCAGTGTTTCATTCATTGTATTGATGATGGAGACTCTGACCACTGCTCAAAGCTTCTCCAGCACATCCCAAAGATTCTCAATGGGGTTAAGGTCTGGACTCTGTGGTGGAACAATCCATCTCATGCTCCCTGAACCACTCTTTGACAATCTGAGCCCCATGAATCCTGACATTGTCATCTTGGAATATGATCCATTGATGGAATAAGCTGCTCATTCAGTATATTCAGGTAGTCAGCTAATGAACCTAGACCCAGATCATAGCACTGCCCCATAGCACAGGCTTGTACAGTAGACACTAGGCATGATGGCTGCATCACTTCATCTGCCTCTCTTCTTACCCTGATGCCCCCATCACTCTGGAACAGGGGAAATCTGGACTCATCAGACCACATGACCTTCTTCCATTGCTCCAGAGTCCAATCTTTATGCTCCCTAGCAAACTGAAGCCTTTATTTCCAGTTATCCTCACTGATTAGTGGTTTTCTTAAGGCTACACAGCTGTTCAGTCCCAATCCCTTGAGTTCCCTTCACATTGTACGTGTGGAAATGTTCTTACTTTCACTATTAAACATAGCCCTGAGTTCTACTGTTGGTTTTCTTCCATTTGCTTTCACCAAACGTTTAAGCAACCAATCTTCCTTAAAGACGATGCTTCTCCACTATCCTTCCAGTTTCTAATAATGCCTTGGACAGTTCTTAACCCAGTTTTAGTAGTTTCTTCAATCTCCTTAGATGTTTTCTCTGCTTGATGCCAATGATTTGACCCTTCTCAAACAGACGACCACAGGATGTGTCTTTAGACATGGTTGTTGAAGAAATGAGAAGCTACTCATTGCATCAGTTGGGCTTAAATAACTTGTTGCCAGCAGTAATTATCCAATAGGAGGCTCCTACCTATTTGCTTGGTTAAATCCAGGTGGCGACCTGTTTTTGGGCCAAGCAGCGTATCTAGAGGTACACTAGACAGAAACGAATGAGTTCCTTGGCTGTGTCTGTTTAAGGTGCGTTTCCCAGCAAGGTTATCATCTGCACTCCTGGTCCGTACTTGGTGAATTTGACTATATCAAGGGCGACACTCAATGTCTTTTTAATGCAATGCATTCACGCTCTTCCAATTACCTGGTGTTGTTGTTGCAGCACAATAAACGGCAACACAAGTCCAAACTTTCAGCATGGATAGAATGGGGACATTATATTTAGGCTGCATTTCTGTCATCGCCTCCCCTGCACTGCAGTCTCCACAGCCCCGAAAACTCTCGCTCGCTCTCTGTTTTCCGCTAATTTGTTTAGAGCCAAAGGAATATTGTGTATTTAAAGCCGAGATACTTAAAAGAAGTGTGCTTTTACAGCCTCTGAGCCCAGAAGGAGAGGAGAAGGAAATGAGCAAGAACGAACCAACTAATCCTAGAGGCTCGGTGCCACTGCCGCACGTCACCACATTCTCACAGCTTCTATCTCTCGCTCGGGCTCTACTCTTTTCATAAATGAGAGGGGAGTTAGAACTTGCCAACACTGCAGCAGGGAGATAATCCGCGAAAATGGATGTGGGTGGAATTCATGATGAAGCTTCCATCGGCTTCCATCAAAAAAAAAAAAAAAAGGTGCATAAACGCGGAGCAAGACAACCGGGACACACGTTCAGATGTAAGAGCGGCAGCCTGAATCACTGTTTGACATAATCACACCTTCCTTTCACATCTTTTTTTCTTTTCTAGCACGCAAGTACTTTTAGACAATCCGACACGCAGCTGAGCACACTGACGACTACAGCGACTGGTTTGGTTGAGGAGGGCAGAGGGTGGACGGTGTGCAGATGATAGAAAAAGCTGTGTTTGAGAGCCCGGTCATGAGTGGGCGTTTTGAAATGGAATGATTCCCAGCTTTCTCTCCTACTTTATTCCTTTGTCACTGGAGATGCTTTGGCATTACTGATTTAAGAGAAGGCGGCAGAGATGCAGACCTCCATTAAGAAGGCACTCCATTTTAAGTAGAGTTGGAGAAACTAGACCTAATTCATTTTACCTTGACATAAATGGTACCTGAAATCAAGTCAAGGTGGTTTGGTTAAAGTATTTTTAAAACTACTCTTATCTAGATACGAAATCCTTCGTCTAAACAAGCTGCTCCAACACTTTAACACAAGGACATTTCTTTGTTACGCCGCAAATGTGCTACCTTGACACACAGTCCGAATCAAAATAGCGCCTCTTCCCACATCAGCTGATTTCTATTAAGTGGGATTTTCAAGAATCCGTTATGTGCCTCTTTTCTAAATTGAGGGAACTTGCCGCTCGCACTGTCCTCAGTCATCACACTATGACCTATTGCATGAAACCCTCCCCAGCGCTTGGGTGTGAAACCAGATAGGCGTGTCAGCTAAATAAAGAAATAGCCACAACAGTTCTGATAAACACAACACGCCTTTGCTGGAATGCCGGGACTGACATTTGCATGGAGGTCCACCGGACAAAGTAGTATCATGCACAGCAAGATGCAACGGACAGGGCATGCACGTACGAAAACGCTACCAGGACACGGAACCAGTTCGGATGTTGGGTCACAGACATAGCTCATGTTTGAGGGGGCTGCTGCTTTGGGAAAACTGGAAAACTGGGAGCCAAGTTAAAGGGGAACTACTGTTTTTTACGACCTGGACCTTATTTCTGGCATAAAATACTATCGTTTACTCACCCATATAACTTTTATTTTGAGTCGTTTGTCAGATATTTACATTAGTGTGTATCCACACAATGGGAGTGAATGGGGCACCGAAACGCAGCCTCTAAATAACGCATTATCTGCCACGAAACTCATTAATTTCACTAATATTTTGTTATGATACACTAGTGCTATTCCCCATTGAGTCCAGAGTTACCTGTTATCATCATCTGGGGTCTGTAGATTGACCTACTGACCTCTGACCTGAATGATGTCATCTCTGAGCGTCTTGTTTACCTGTACTTTGCTACTGCTAGTTTTTTGCAACATGGCTAAATATTTTTCCGATTCTGAGGTTGTGGACGACGACTTTGTTCGTGATGGACATCCCTAACGTTTTGAGCCAGATTATACGGATGAGGAGCTAATTGAAAGGAGGATGCGGAGGCTGGCCATGTCCACGAATTTCATTTCATTTCATTTTATTTGGCACATAAAATACAATAAAAACACAACAACAATACAAAAAATATGTTAATACATAATTAAAGAAGGTAAGAGCATACATTTGACCTGAATCTATTTATTTGTAAAAATGTCTTTATATTGTCTTTATATTTTATTGTATTGTATTTCTTGTATATTCTTTTGTACATATTTTTAAAAAAAAAATCTAAAATTTCTGTATTTGTGATTTTTCTGTAACTTTTTTCCCCTGTCAAAGTTGTCACTGTTTTTTTCTGTATATATATATATCTTTTTTGCCAAATTCCATCCTGTGACAAGGAAATTTCCCATACATGGGATTAATAAACATATCTTATCTTATCATAAAGGCATCCCAGGGAAACCCCAAAACTCCTTTGAGGGTCTTCTAAAGGAGGGTTTCCCAAAAGACCATTTAAACTTTAATTAAAGAAAAGCATTCAAAACATAAAACATGATAGATAACAGGTAAATCCAGACTCAATGGGGAATAGCACTAGCGTAATATCTAAATATTGGTGAAATTAATGTTTCGTGAGAGATAATATGTTATTTAGACGCTGCATTTCGGTGCCCCATTCACTCCCATTATATGGACATATATGGATGTAAATATCTGATAAACGACTCCAAATAACAAAAGATATATGGGTGGTTAAACAACCATAATTTATGCCAGAAAAAAAGGTCCAAGTTGTAAAAAAAATAGTAGTTCCCCTCTAAAGGAACAACGTGTGTTAATGAATGACTCTAAACAGTAAATGAGCTGTCGCGTTTGAGTCATGAACTGATCTATTAAGGCAATCTAACACGCACAGGGTGTCTGATAATCGATAGCTAACGTCTCTCTTGAGTTGCAAATGACCCAGAGATCAGATTAAGTATTCTCTTGGGTGATCTTAAACAGATCCATCAACAAAAACGGGCCAGCTCGGGAAAAGACAGAGGTTATAGAGAGGAGGCTCTGGTCAGCTAGCATTTTTAAGTTGTGCACAGGAGAAAGTGGTGTTTACACGACAAGAGTTGAGAGAAATGTTACAAGGGGTATTTCATGGTCTAATGGTAATTGCCACAAAGCTGTTAGAGCTTTGACCTGAATCTAAGAGGCCAGCTAACTGTATAACCAACTATCAGGCGGAATAACATGGTTCGGTTATTCCCGAGGCTTTGCAAGTGACATTACATCCACAAAACATTACAGTTTACACAGAATACACAAGTAAAAACATCTCCCACCACCCTGTACACATATTATGCATATATGATCCCCATCACTCACCTTCAGGTCCCGGTGCACCACGCCCATTTGATGGCAGTGAAGCACCGCCTCCAGGATCTGCTGGATGCAATGACTGCATGCAAACACCAAGGGGGGAGGGGGGTCGCATGTTAGTTTTTTTAGCAGCGCTACAATCCCGTGCACAAGCCAGGTAGAGGAGGGAGGGGGAGGGAAGGGGAGGAAGGTGGTGGGATGTACAGTATGAGGGGTAGAACAGTTGGTTGAAAGGAGTCTTCTGTTGCCGGGCATCGCGCTTTGACCTTTTACTGGCTTAAACTTAGTTTATACTTCTGCAACCGATCTGTGCATGGTAAGTGTTGTTGTAAGCAGCTCTGCTTGTGCAATGTTGCAATCAATGTTGTTCTGTAATGATAAAATAAATGGCGAAATGGCTGCAACACGGAAAAGACGTCGGAGTAGATGGCGTGCATGGTCGCTAAGGGTGAATTTTCTGTCCAGCCATTGAAATACACGGATGAGGAAGTGATATACTTCCTGGCTGTGATCCGAAGCAGAAGCTTTAATCTCAATTTAGGACGATGCACCAATGAAACCAATGAAACCAACCCAGGTCTAGTATATCTATAGTATATCGTAATCTCCACTGGTAAGACCTACTTCAGCTTCTGTACGTTGACCTGCACTGATTAAAACATGATTTAGTTTTCAAATGGCCGCTGCAGCTCCGGGTTTGACCCCGGTTAACTTGGAAAGTCACATCTGTGCGTGCTCAGCAACAGAAAACTCCTCATCAATCAGTCTAATCTGACACTAACCAATGGTAACCTCAGTGTGAGGGTATCATCAGGCAGCTGGCTGAAGAAGGTGGAGCCTAGACGCCACACCTCCCGCTGTGTTTTAGCCATTAAGGTCTTTGGTGATGAGAGAGGGGCGTGAGAGTGTGGCTGGCCAAGGGGTGAGGGTGGGGAGGGAGGGGGTCGACACGGGAAGCGTTGATGAAGGAGGAAAGGGAAGGAGTGAGTCATTGTGCAATTAATAACATTTAAAAGATGTGTCTGGGATCAGCGCCATCTCCGCCAGTGCCAGTCTAGCTGGCTTCTGCTGACGGGATTCGTCACTCTGATGTCTGTAAGCGACAGTCCTGCTAAAAATAAAACCCCCAAAGATTTAAAAATAAAAATAAAAAAGAACTGTGCAAAGGGACGCTGAGGGGGAGATCGAGGTGTGAGGATAAATAACAAATCTGGACGGGGAGGGGGAGAAGGTGTGTACGTACGTTAAATACGGTTTTAAATTAAATGGCCATACGTGATGAGACAGATATGAAGCGCATGTGTTTCTGTGCAGCTGTGGGACGTGTGGACTAATGCACGGCTGCATTAACACACACTCAAGCACGTATGAGTTGGGATGTGTCGCCGTGTGCAGACAAAAGCTTGACCGTGCATGGAGTGTGTGCTTCCTGTGCACTGACAGCTATGGTTTTTTTTGTGTGGATATATTATATTCAATGCATATTCATCATCATGTAACATCTGTAAAATTGGACAAGTTTGGACAAGTCCTCATGCAGCAAATTGAACAAATTGGTCGTTTTCTTTGAGCCGCTTCACGTCCCAACACTGTTCAATCATATCAAATAATTAGCTTCACAATATATGAAGTATAATTTTCAGTAATGTCACATTCAGACATAAAGAAATTTAGAGATTTAAAAAAAAGCACTGGAGTAGCTTTCTTCTATTGTTTACCTGACAAAAGATAAAATGATTGACAGGGCGATATATTTTCTCAAATATTTCTTCAGGGTTTCAGCGTCTGACGAGTCCCCGAACTCACAGATCTGCTGCTTTTTCAACCGTCTCACATTCGTCAGCTCCCGCCAAGCCGCCGCTTTCACGCTGCGGGCCCGTTTCAAGTCTGAACGCGGCTTAAGAGAAGTTTTTGAGTAATGAGAAGAGACGTTTGCTTTCTTCTCCTCTAACCAAAGATGCGTTTAAGAAGCTTTTTCTGGGTCATTGTTTAAAGGCTTTTCTAAAAAGATTGTTGAGTAGAAAAATAGAACATTTTGTGCAATAAAGTGGAATTAAGTGCATTTACGAAAAACTGTAAGTGTACCAATGATTGTCACAAATATACACCGATCAGGCATAACATTATGACCATTGTGTAGGTCTCTCTTGTGCCTCCAAAACAGTTTTGACTCATCAGAGAATGGACATGGGCCTTCTGAGGGTGTCCTGTGGTGTTAGTGGAGGGTCTTTGAGGGGAGGGGCCTCTGTGGATCATCCCACAGATACTTGATCAGTTTGGGATCTAGCGAATGTGGAGGCCAGGTCAACACCTTGAGATGTTCTTCATGTTTTTGTGAGATGTTCCTTGAGTGTTTTTGTGTCTGCATCCTGCTGGGGATGGCTGCTGCCATCAAGGAGTGTCATTGCTATGGGGTGGGGGTGCCCGGTCTGGTCTAGGTGGGTGCTACATGTCTAAGTAACATCCACATCGCGGCTGATCGGTCTCCAAATACGTCAAACAACACGTTATTTCTTAAACTCATTGGTTGCCGGCAGCGTTTAATAAAAACCTAGTGCCAGAAGAAGCTCTAAACTCAAAACGGCGACTTGCTGTTGGTCTAAAATGCGAGAAGTGACGCGCCCGGCTGTGATGTGGCATATTTGTGCAGACACAACACGACCTCCTGAATATTAGCCCTTACTACTAGGGGTCAAACAAGATGCTTTGGCAGAGGAGAGAAGCTTTAAAATAGCTATGGGGAGGGGGCATTTATTTTTAACGTAGATGTGGGTAATGTTATGGTCAACTTAAAAACTGCAGCTCCAAGAGAGAAAGCACAGCTGTCAATATTTATGGGATTCTTCTAGTACGTTACGTGCACAGGTGCAGGTTTAGCAACCACAGCTGCACCTGTGCGCTGATCTGCAAAAAGCAAACTTAAAATCTGAATCGATTTAAGTGGCAGCTGATAGAGACTTCAAAAGCTGACTCTGAGCTGTAAGGTGCAATAAATTATGAGCTGGGTGGCCGGTGGGTGAGATAATACAGAGAGAGACTGGGGGGAGGGGAGGGGAGGACAGTTGGACTGGCATGGCTGTAAAGTTCAAGGCTATAAATTAGAATCCTGTGTCTTCTTTCTAAAGGTCTCCCAATGAATAAATACTGGGCAGGTCACATCCACAGAGTGTCTGCGTGAGTATGCGGCGCGATCGCTAAAAGACAACACGAGCATGTGGCCACGAGCGTGCGTCTGTAAATAAGCGCTCAAGGCTGAAGCGCGTGCTTCCTCTCGCCGTTATATTAACGTTAAAGTTCCTGCGTGGAGGTGTGCGAGCGTTTCAGCGCAACCTGCTACGAGCTACATCTGTTTATATATATATATATATATATATATATATATATATATATATATATATATACATATATATGTGTGTGTGTGTGTCTGACAAGTTACCCCACTTTGTAGTATTCTTCAAAGAGGAACTGAATAATTAGAGCGAGCGACTGGTGCCACAAAAAGCACCGTGGGACTTTAAATAATCTGCTCCCTGAGCTTCACGAAAACATTTCAGTGATGGCTGCAACAGCAAAAAAAAAAAAAAAAAATAGAAAAAGAAAGAAAGGAGTTTATTTTGTAAACTGTGAGTTTCCAAGACGCTGTTTTCTGCAAACTTAGCGTTTCCTGTTCTAAATGTGTTCTTGTGCTTTGTGTCTTTTAACCAAAGCATTTGGGGAAGTGACTGGTTTTAATCAGAGATGAATATATATGTTGGTGTGTAATCTGCCACGTCTGCACATGTTTGAATACATTTCCTTATTTTAGCTGTTTACTGGGACGAGGTTACATGCATCCCTGCTACTCATAGTATAGGATGTTCTTTTGGTTATTTCTTCAACTGCTAATATTTCGTAGGTCTCCCTTGTGCCTCCAAAACAGACTTCCGTTTTCCCTGGCATCGCTTCAAGAATATCTGCGTCCACACGGATCCGTCTCATCACGACTCAAAACACATCTTCATACTCCAGGCCTATAGGTGGCGCTGTTTCAGTTTCAGAAATTCACCAAAACAGAGAGGAAGAGGCGGAGCATGCGCATAAAGCTTGAGCGCTGTTTACAAATCGGCTTTAGAAGAAACCAAACTCAAGGAGAAATGATATTTAGCCCTAGTAACCATAATAGGCTCAATATCTTCTCCAGCAGGAACACGAGCATGTAGTCCACCATTGTTGTTGATGTTGTTAGGAGACGTCTCACGGGATATAAGAGGTGGAAGGCTGCTCCAGGGGTGTGGTAATGACATCACTGAAACGCACGTATGCGCTTTTCTCCGTCCACATGAAAACTCAAGAGCTGCCTTTTGATTTTTTTTCTCCCTGGGACCAGGTTTCAGAAAAGTGCGTTTTAAGGCAATGAGTTTACAGGATTCATGTGGACGATTGGACAAAACGATGCAAAACATCTGCGTTTAAACCAAGAAGCGTCTCCGTGTGGACGGCCCCTGAGGGTGTCCTGTTGTTCGTGGGGGGGCTTTTGAGGGGAGGGGCCTCTGTGGATCATCCCACAGATACTTGATCAGTTTGGGATCTAGTGAATGTGGAGGCCAGGTCAACACCTTGTGCTGTTCTTCTTCCTAAAGTGTTTTTGTGGCTGCATCCTGCTGGGGATGTCTGCTGCCATCAAGGAGTGTCATTGCTATGGGGTGGGGGTGCCTGGTCTGGTCTAGGTGGGTGCTACATGTCTAAGTAACATCCACACCAATGAATGAATGAATGCCAGGTCCAGAAGTTTCCCAGCAGAACACTGAACTGTCACAAGATGGTTTAAATGTCATTCACTTCTCCTGTCAGTGGTTTTAATGTTGTGGCTGATCGGTGTATCTACAGTGAGATGGGAAGAGCTAACAATGATCCAAGTCTTCTGCCTCTACACAGATGCACTTGGTAATTGATGCCGCCTCGAAAATATCGGGATCAATCCAAGAAGAAACGATGGAAAGGAGGAGGAGGAGGAGGAATGGACGAAGAGCACAGTAAATACAGCCGTGGGTTTTATCGTAACTAGCCTGGCGGGAGAGATTGACGCTTTCATGGCCTGTAGATTTATTGCACCTGCAGAAAGTTGCGTGCTCCCTGCAGGCGTGTGTGTGTGCGCATTGATCGGGCTGTCAGTCAGTGCAACGGGAGCCTTTTGTCACGTGGTGTTTGTTAAATGGTTGAAAAGGGGGGAGGGTGGGGGGTGAGTGGGAGGGTGGAGGAGGGAGGGTGAGGCAGGCCAAGGTAGTTCGATAATTAAAAATATAAGATACGACACAACAAGAAAGCAAAACAAAAATAAAAAAGAGAAATTAGAGAAAAACCAGGAGACAAGTCGGACAGGCGGACGTCAGAACAAGCGACAGGTACGACACCAAGAGACGAGATCGAGGACAAAGGACGGAAGGGAGGAAGGAGAGGAAGGAGAGGAAGCAAGCCTCAGTGTGGGGGAGGGACGGGGAGGGTTGGGAGGTTAGGAGGGTGAGGGATGCTCCTCTACGTACTAACCTTCAGGTCCCTGTGCACTATGTCATGTTGGTGAATGTGATGGACACTGTCTAGAATCTGATGGATACAGTGACTGTGAAGACAAAACAGAGAGAGGAGGAGGGTGGAGGGGAGGTGGGGGGGGGAGGGACGGATGGACCATGAGGATGCACAGAGAGGGATGGAGGTGGAGAAAGAGGACGGCAGGTAAACAGGGGTGTCCCAGTGAGACAAAGAAGCAAAGGACGAGGTCAGATTAGAGGAGGACAAGAGACAGAGAAGGTGACAGATGGAGGAGGAGGAGGAGGAGGAGGAGGAGGAGATTGATGTTGGAAAGGGGGAGGGTGGATGGATGGATGGATGTGAGGTGAAGGAGACAAAAAACGTATTTTGTTTGTCTTTTTAAAAAACATGATGAGAGACAAGGGCACAGAACATCAATCAATACAGTGAAAGGAGGAGGAGGAGGAGAAGGAGGAGGAGGAGAAGGAGGAGAGGAGAGGAGAGGAGGAGAAGAGGAGAGGAGGAGGAGGAGGAGGAGGAGGAGGAGGAAACAAGAGAAGAGGAGGAGGAGGAGGAGGAGAAGGAGGAGGAGAGGAGGGAAGAGGAGAGGAGAGAAGAAACGACAGGAGGGGAAGAGAGGAAACAAGAGGAGAGGAGTAGGTGGAGGAGGAAGAGAAGGAGGAGAGGAAATGAGAGGAGAGGAGAGGAAAGAAGAGGACGAGGAGGAGGAGAGGGGAGGAGGAGGAGGAGGAGGAGAGGAGAGGAGAGGAGGAGAGGTGGAGGAAACAAGAGAAGAGGAAAAGGAAGAGAAGAAGGAGAAGGAAGAGGAGGAGGAGAGGAGAAGAGGAGGAGGGGAGGAGAAGAAACGAGAGGAGAGGAGGAGGAGAGGAGGAGGAGAGGAGAAGAGGAGGAGGGGAGGAGAAAGAGGAGGAGGGGAGGAGGAGAAACGAGAGGAGAGGAGGAGGAGAGGAGAGGAGAGGAGAGGAGAGGAGAGGAAAGAAGAGGAGGAGGAGGAATAGGAGAGGAGAGCATCAAAGGAAACACATTGTGAAATAGAAAAGATAAACGTTCGCAGAAAAAAAAAAAAAAAATCCAAAGAATAAAAAAAGAATGTTTTGTTGTAGATGAATCACATGAGGCTGGTGGGGGCTGCTACCAGGCCGTGTTTCCATCACGTGCGTCGATGAAGAGGAGCATGAACCGACCTCACCTCTATCCTGCATGAGTTTGTGTAGGCTCGGTGCAGAGAGAGAGAGAGAGAGAGAGAGAGAGAGAGAGAGAGAGAGAGAGAGAGAGAGAGAGAGAGAGAGAGAGAGAGAGAGAGAGAGAGTATGTGACTAATAGCAGGAGGCGCAAAGGAGACAGGCAGCCTGCAGGATCCACACCCACACTGTGTCTAGTGAGTGGGAGGACCGAGAGAGAACCAGAGAGATGTGTGCCTCACAAAGATGAAGCTATGTGAGCGCACAACGCACCTATGTGAGGACGCACCTCACAACCCAAAGACCCAAAGACCGGTCCTGACCCTGATACTAAACCCTGATCCAGAACCACCAGAGCTGCTCCACCGACTCCAGCCTTTAAAGAGGAAACTTGTTCATAACTGTGGCTCCACTAATTATCTGCTCCACTCGCTGCAGGGATGTAGCGTACTACACTTTGAAATTATAAAATCGATCGTAGCCAGCATCACTGACGGGGTTTAGTCTCAAGGTCCTGAGAAAAAAAAAACCTTAATCGTGAATATTTAACGCACAAGATGAACAACGGGCTCACTAGAGGCAGGCGTAACATTATGACCACCTTCCTAATATCGTCTAGATCTCTCCTTGTGCCACAACAACTGCTGTAACGATATTGGCTTTTCTGCCTGGTCTGGTCTAGGTGGGTGCTACATGTCTAACTAACATCTACATGAATGAATACCAGGTCCAGCAGCAACATTAAATTGTCACGAGATGATTTAAATCTTATTTACTTCTCCTCTCATTGGTCATAATCTTATGCCTGATCGGTGTGCATTTAATGCCAGACCCGTTCAGATGACCTGAATATGTAAAACGAGCGTCCAGGACACATGACTTGTCCTGACAGCAACCCGCCGTGTATGTGGAGCATTTAGAAACAGGAGAGCGTCTCCTCATGCCATTCCTTTGTTTATGTATCCGAGCGCGTCTCCGTTATGTCACCGTGTCCGAGGGGACTCGTCCGTTTTGTGGACTCCCCGGCGGGATGGAGGTGAGGCTTTTTGTTGCGTTGGCCAAAAAAAAAGATTGAGAGTTGCTCAGCATTTTGAGCATACACCGATCAGCCACAACATTATGACCACTGACAGGTGTAAGGAACATTTAGGAACATCTCAAAAAAAACATGAAGAACATCTCAAGGTGTCGACCTGGCCTCCAAATTCACTAGATCTCAAACTGATCAAGTATCTGTGGGATGATCCACAGAGGCCCCTCCTCTCAAAAGCCCCCCTGCTAACAACATCCTGCTCCCAGACACCACAGGACACCCTCAGAAGTCCATTCTCTGATGAGTCACCACCAGGGAGACCTACATAATATCAGGAAGGTGGTCATAATGTTATGCCTGATCGGAGTAAGAACAATAGGGAATGTGCGTGTGCAGCTGCTCGCTTACGAGTTATGCAGAAACAATTTATGGGGTTCTCCTGAAGCAGCTTCAGGTGTAATTTACTCCTCGATCGCCCTCGTAATGACCTGGATCCATTCAAACGCTACTGAAGGGAAACCGTGATGGATCCTGATAGGGGGGCGGCGACAAGGTGTGATGCTGCACGGTGTGGGGTCCGTGTGAGTGTGAGACTAATTATCGTGGCTAATTAAAGTCCCACTTCTTGCAGGTCTCCAAGGGAGTGGGAGTGGGGCGGAGAGGGGGATGGCCTGGATGAGTGACATTCAAGAGGAGAAAGTGAGCTCGAGCGCAAAGGGGCGAGGACTGCATCGGCTACAGCGGGGACTAAAAAGAGTGAGAGCACCGCGGGTTTTAGACGGGCAGCTATTTCTAAAAGTTATAGCAGCTAGAATCAGTTGTAGCTGCAGTTTGCAGCAAACATTATGAAGAAACTATAGCTAGCTTTTCAGGACATTAACGAAAACAAAAGCATCAGAATGAGCCAGAGAAAAGCTTAAAGACACGCCTCTTAAGTCAAACAGCTCAAACGTGGCGCCATCGCTTCACATGCTAAAGCTTTTCTGCTTGTAAATCCATATTTAGACGCTTATGCAGCTTACATTTAAACATTATACAAACGTATGCTGCTAAACGAGCCGCCGCATGCTAAACCTTCCCACACGTTGTGCTGTTTAATCACATTTGCATCCATTTGCATTGTTTTTCACCTTGCCGTACAGGTCCAGGAATAATTTGTATAATCTGAGTTCATTCAACAAATCCAGAAAGCAGAGAGCCGTGCATGGAGTATTCAAGCTTTCTGGGGGATGTAAAAGAATTTAGACGACCTTTAGGTTCTTCTAGAATCTAAAGTTTCCGTGTTTGCATTAAACAAACTGCAGAACACGGTGGGATCTGACCTTTTCTCTGAGAGTGATATCACTTTCAGCCGCCTGCTGCTGTAAAAGCCGACATCAGCAGCTGACATTTAATCAAACTAAAACTTTGCAGGATGAAAAACAAAGGCTCGTTTCAGGCTAGACGCCGTAACCTACGCACAGAGCCGACGCCGGTGGGAGCCATTCATGCTCGTCAGTCTGGCTCACTCTGTGAGAACACCACCCAAACACTAGCTGGCGCTGCGTCTTTAGTTCCTACTTCCTGCTTCAATTTCAGCAACAGCGACTGAAACACGCTACTGCTACCAAGCAAACCAATCAAAGGTGCATCCAATGCATCCTGCACATCCCAAAAGAAGACATTTAACCGTTGACTGAACTGTTGATGGAGCATGTTGCACCAGATTCCCACTGTTGCACCCAACTGTGTCTCTTTTGCCAGTCAGACACTGTTCCGGATATTTCTGTTCCTACTTCCTGTTTCACTTTTATTAACAGCGACGGAGAGACAAATCTTTGTATCTCAAATGTTTGTATCACTGTAACCTCCTCAGTTAACCTTTCCTTGATGTGTTCCATCTTAACTGATCCAAACCAGTCAATTAGAAAATTGCAGAGATGGGGAAGAAGTTGGAAATACTAAAGCGGAAACACGCTGCTACCAAGCAGACCAATCACAGCTCTTGCAGTCTGCGTTGCCATGACATGTAGTTAAATTTCTGGTATGGTGCACGTCAACTACGACGGTAGGGTCTATGTAGGGTCTGGGCGCCAATGTGGCTACGGCATCAAATCAACACAGAAGCCTAAACTGCCCTTTGCAGCACAATGACGGGACTCATGTGCATCCAGCGCATCCTGCATGTCCCGAATAAAGGCATTTAACCCTTGACTGAACTGTTACTGGAGCATGTTGCACCAAAAACTAGATTCCCACTCTTGCACCCAACTGTGTCTCTTTTGCCAGTCAGGTTATTTTTGTTCCTACTTCCTGTTTCACTTTTACAGCGACAGACGACGAATCTTTGTATCTCAAATGTTTGTATCATTAAACCTCCTCAGTTGACCTTTCCTCGATGTGTTCCATCTTTATTGACCCAAAACAATCAATTAGAAAATTGCAGAGATGGAGAAGAAGTTGGAAATACTAAAGCAGAAATATGCTACTACCAAGTGGACCAATTACAGATCTGCGTTGCCATGACATGTAGTTTAATTTCTGGGATGGTGCACGTCAACTACGACGCTAGGGTCTATGTAGGGTCTGGGCATTACCATGGCTACGGCATCAAATCGACGCAGAAGCCTAAACTGCCCTTTGCAGCACAATGACAGGACTCATGTGCATCCAGTGCATCCTGCACATCCCAAAAAAAGGCATTTAACCCTTGACTGAACTGTCGATGGAGCATGCTGCACTAAAAACTACATTCCCACTCTTGCACCCAACTGTGCAGCGACGGAAGACGAATCTTTGTATCTCAAATGTTTGTATCATTAAACCTCCTCAGTTGACCTTTCCTCCATGTGTTCCATCTTTATTGATGCAAACCAATCAATTAGAAAATTGCAGAGATGGAGAAGAAGTCAGAAATACTTGAAACACACTGCTACCAATCACAGCTCTTGCTGTCTGCGTCACTGTGGCGCAAAGTTACATTTCTGGGGAGGTGATGCAGAAGCCTGAACTGTCCTTTGCAGCACAATAATAGGACTCATGTGCATCCAATCCATCCTGCACATCCTGAATAAAGGCATTTAACCCTTGACTGAACTGTTACTGGAGCATGCTGCACTCAAAACTAGATTCCCACTGTTGCAACCAACTGTTGCCGACACAATTACAACCATTTTGTTGAGAAAAGACAAGCGTCTCAGCTGTTAGCTCTGGCTTTGAGCCAGGGACGCGACTCTGACTGAATAAAGACAGGAGGAAGGAAGTCTGAATAAATAGAAAGCACGGTGCATATTTTTACTGTTTCAGGGAACAGACTGAACAGACGAATCAAATTTTGATGGCTGCAGCGTTTTTTGCAAACCTGGTCTAGGGTCAAAGGTCACATGAAGTCACCCGGACTGCTTTTTTACGTTTTGGTCTGAGCGTGCTGCCTTTAAGTGTCGCTGAACGGACTGACACCCACAGCGCAACTGTCACTTTCAAGTATCTCTCTCACTCTTCTCTCTGTCCTATTGTCTGTCCAATCCCACCACCCCACGCCGTTTCCTCTTCCGCCGTTGGTTAAACTGTGCGTGCTGATGAGTCAGCAGGAGCGGTGGGGGTGTGAGAAGATATAAAACAGCCTGGATGGCGGCGGCGGTGAAAGTGAAAGTAAAGAGAAAGGAAAAAACGTGAGAATTAAGAAAAGACGCAGAGGAGAGCAGGGATGTTTAGTTATGTTCTGCAACTGGATCAGTCAGTATAAACATAAACGGTCCGGCCGGTAATGCAGCGACACGTGGCAGCAGTCTGGAGTTTAGAGCAGCTTTAGATGAAAACTACGTCTGTGTAGATGCTTGTAAAGATGCATGTGTGAGCTAAATGTTTCACGTTGCCTTGTTTTAGACTTTGCCGTGCAATTAGGACCAAACAAAGAGTAAGAAAACCCAAAAAACACGATTATAAAAAAGGTTGTGCAGCTTTGCAACTGAAATCTTTTATGTGCAAAAAAGCTTTACTGTCCCTTGTGCATCAATAAAGTTTATCTAAGTCTGAAGTTGGACTGAGCGTAAAGGTGGCTCCGTAAAAGAGGTCAGGTATGGAGTTGATGTAAAAGAGGACGCAAAAGATGAAGGAGGAGAAAAAGAAGCAGAGAGTATGGGACGAACGCGGCGGGGCGAAAATGGGACGTGAAGTCAAAAAGAGAGAGAACGCAACGAGCAAAACTACGGAGTGAAAGAGTAAAAAAGGTCGAGAGAGGAGAGGAAGGGAAGGAGAGGAAAGATACGTACAGCTTAAAAAAAAACAAGAAAAACATTAGAAACAACGGAGACGAGAGGAGACAACAGGAGACACGGACCATTTAAGGATAAGGAGGAGCTCTTGCACATGTGCAGGGGGTGGACGAGGGTAGGGGGGGGGGGGGGGGGGGAGGCGGCTGCGCTCCTACCTGGCGTCGGCCTCGCTGTAATACTCTCTGGCTACGATGTCCTCAAAAAGTTCCCCTCCGGTCACCCTGCACCCAAACACATTTATTATTATTATTATAGTTTAATTTAACTGTGATGATGAGGAAGAGGCAGTGATGATGATTGGAGGGGGAGGGAGGGTAAATACAGGTAGTGGGGGGGTAGTGATGCAAACAAACATCCAAAGCAAGGATTCCTTCCTCATTCCTGTGGATGCACCCTCTCCTCTCCCCTCCTCTCCCCTCCCTCCCTCCCTCCCCCACTTTTCCCCAATCCTCCCTCCTTCTCGTTCACCGTTACCATGGAAACTAGAGGGAATTGGCTGAGAGATGAATGTGGAGGGCGTGGGTGGAGGTGGTGGAGGGATGGAGGGATGGAGGGATGGAGGGGGGGGCAAATATAGGAGAGAGTTATGTAAGTAATGTATGTATATCTGTAGGTATAGATGTAAAGATAGATAGATAGATAGATAGATAGATAGATAGATAGATAGATAGATAGATAGATAGATAGATAGATAGATAGATAGATAGATAGATAGATAGATAGATAGATAGATAGATGGATGAGGACTTACAAGTCAAACAGGAGGTAGTGGAAGCCCTCCTCTGATATACTGTCATGAAGACGAACTGGAAGAGAAAGAGAACGACATTCAGAGATGTTTACCGTCATTTCTTTTTCATTTTTTCCTGTTAGTATTAATTCCTAGCCTCGGTGCATAGTGGGAAAATATTTGATGTTTTTTTTATTTATTATTTTTTTTATTTTAAGCTGGTCCTGAATAACGCTGGCTGCATTTCAAGCAGGAGATTAAAAAAAGAAAAGAAAAAAGGGAGATGGAGAGAGGGAGGGAGTGAGAGTGTGCGTGGGTTAGAAACCACAGGGAGTCGTAATAATTGAGTCTTACATCATATGTATTTACAATATGGTGGTGGTGAGGGGGGGTCTATTTAACCAACAGAAATGTGTGGATTATACACAACATCGTACTCGTACGTATTTTGAACTGATAGATTTAACTCACATGGTCAGTAATAGATGGGCTGATATTAGGTTTAGATTTCTGGTTAGTACAAACATAATTACGTAAAAGAAAATCAGAAAATTGAAATCTCAGCCCTCACCGATGTTGGGGTGTTTCAGCAGGCGACAGATCCGAGCCTCTCGCTCCAGCTTCTGGTGATCTGAAGACAGAGACGGTAGACAGAGAGAGACAGAGGAGGTTAAAAGATTAAATATCGAAGTGGAAACAGCGTTATTTATTTACGATTAGGAGTCGGAGGAGGATTGTTTGGGGAAGTAGGATCGAATTAAATATTACAGAAAGTGTCATTTCACGGAAATAATACACAGAAACTAATAAAGAAGTGTTGCGAAAATGCAATAAACAAACAGCAGTTCATCCTAATCTTTTTGACTCTAATGCATCAAGTTTTCTCTGAGTTGTTGTTTTGTTCCCGGACTCTTTGGATGAAGTCGACGCTGCTTCTGCATCTTTGCTCATTTTCTGTCTTTCTTCATCTTCTGGTTTGTGCTTGTGTTTGAGGTGGTGGAACAAATTAGTGCTGTTACTGTCCTTTTTATGCACTATTTGTTTGCAAACCTTGCATGTTGTAATTTGCTGCTCCGCGTCAGACTTTTTAACCCCTTCATACCTAGTGTCGCTAATTAGCGACGCACTGTTTCCGTTCAGACTGCAGCTGAAATAACGCATGTAATACTCCAATGTTGGTTTGTGCACATTCAAAAAAATCCTAGGAAACTTTTGCAAGCACTAGTTTCTGGTAGGACTGGCCGGAGTGGTAACAAAAATACAAATATTTAATTTCTTTATATAATTGAAAAATCAATTGAGGCGTTAAGGGGTTAAAACCAAACCAGATAATGGAGGTGGAGCCTCGTTTAGGAACGAGCTCCTCTCTGCCGGCGTATCTGCTCCACCTTCCACCATTGTCAGTTTGTCAATATTCCACACGTGTTGGGCTGAGAGTGTGTCGCGCACATATATACGTCATCAATGGGAATTTACCATTTTTATCGCGGGATGACATATTCTTACGGTGGGGAATGTTTTTGGCGATATATCGGAAACGATGAAATATCGCACATTGGGGAGATTAATTAATAAACTGCATATGTTCTTTTTCTAATAATTAAAGCACAACAACAAAACTTCTTTCACATAAAAAAAACATGTTATGAAAAAACAAAATTGTGTTTTGAAACCTGACTTTTTACATCTTTACTTCTTAAGTTATGGGACTTATTAGGAGTTCCTCAGGGTTCTGTGTTAGGACCATTACTCTTCACCACATAGATGCTCCCCTTCCCTGCATTATTATTAGAAAACACAGCACAACGTTCAATTGCTACGCAGATGACACCAAGCTATATTTATCCATGAAACCAGATTAAAACGATAAGTTGAACTGAATTAAATTAACTTGCAGTCTTCATTTTAAAAAGACGTTTTACAAAAGACACCATAAGATATACAACCCCATAAATAGTATTCCTAATCTTTTATTCTCATCCCATAATATCATTCATTCACCTCCTAACGTAGTGTCTCACAAGCAGTAGCTGTAGCATGTAGATTATTTATTTGCATGAATATAAATGTGCCGGCCTCAGATTAATGAAGCTAGGCCATCAAGCTACTAGCAGTCGTAGCCCACACACACACACACACACACTAGGGAGGGCGGACCACCGTGTTCGTGCACGCCTGCACAGCACGGCAGAGAGCACAAATGTGGATATGCAAACATGCATGTTCGCCCACTCGTGTTCAAACTGCAAAGGCTTGAACAACAAGCAACGACAAAAAAATAAACACATTCACCCCGGCACCACCGAGGAGTGACAGTGAAGAGTAAGCCCGGTGATTATAGTCTTAGAGGATGAGAGGAGCTGAGGCGTGGAAAGGAGTGGAGGAGAGTGGCAGATGAGGAGGAAGAGGAGGAGGAAAGACAGGACGATCAAGACAGCCAAAGCATAGTGTAACTACAGAACATGTACATGTTGATTTAAATGATTCAGAATCAGATTCCGATTAATTCAGACTGTTGTAAAACGGTCTCAAATTTCAGTCCAATAAAATGTGGGATCCACTATGACATCATTCATCCTTTTCTGAGGCATTGTCACAGGAGGACATGGTGCTAGAAGAAGGTTTGAATGAATAATTACCCTAATAATCATATTTAAAATGACATAAAATCTAAATAAAATACACGTGTGTGTGTATATGATGTTTGTAGAAAGGGTTTTTGAAGTATTTTTTTATTTTGCACATTCAGAAAGTGAGTTTTTCTGTTTGTTGCCTCAGGCAAGGGGTTCTTCTTGAGGGAGACTCTCCCACCGGTGTTTTCAAGTCTAATCCTATATCATTTTGTGCATTTTTACACAGAACCAGCTGTAAATGCAACAATATTAGTATTTTTTATTGCATTTGGCTTATTTTAACACATTTTGACAGAAACATTGTCCCATTCCAAATCAGGCTGTCCATTTGGATTACAAGGAGAGGATGCAGGGTTCCTGGGTGCACGCCACGGGAATCCTGCAAAAGTGTAATGTGCTCCTCTGTTTCACAGCCCAGAATAACTGCTTTGTGAAGTTTCGCACTTAGTGACATCCGCGTCTAACACGAGAATAAACATGACATGACTATGGACTATACAAAGCTAAGCCTGCATGAAGTTAGATATGCATATATGTGTTCTTTGTTTCGTGATTTTTGTGATTTGCTGAGATTTTCTGAGATTTTCTGATGTTTTCATTGCTCCCTAAAACTTGCCTTGTGATGTATGAATTAATAATCATGTTGTTCTGTAACATTGTTGCACAACGTTTCCCCAAAGTAAATCAATTTCAGTATGTAAATGTTTTTACATTTATTAGTTGCAAATTAGGGATGCCCTCCAATCTTGAGTATCATCCAATCTGATTTTTTAATTCTCTAAACTTAGATCACCAGTGTGCACTCTGCAAATGCATTAAATACAATCAACTCCAAAGCCAGTCCAATGTAGGTCTGTAAGCTTGACAGCTGCTTGATGATTGGATAGTTCTGCAATGCATCAAGGTTTTTGAAAAAAAAGGGTTATTCCTTAAAGATTTTCATTTTACTTTACAACATTAAAGCTTTCTCAATTGTGCGAAACAAATCAAGGCAAAGAAACTGCTGGTTTCTATCGCAATGAAACAGTCATTCATTCATCTCCTGGAGCCTATCCCACCCTGGACAGGTCTCCAGTCTATCTCAGGGCTAACACAGAGAGACACTCACACCTACAGCCAAATCTAGAATCACCAATGAACCTAACCAGCATGTCTTTGGACGGTGGGAGGAAGCTGGAGAACCTGGAGAGAACCCACGCAGACACAGGGAGAACATGCAAGTCGACCCATGGATTAGAACCTAGAACCTTCTTACTATGAGGTATCAGTGCTAACCACCACACCATTAATTAGTTATAAAACATACGGTTTTAAATCACAGTTCTGTTCTGCTTGAGACTTGCATTGAAAAACTCAAATGTCCCAACAACAAACTGCATTTTAGATCATATTAAAACCATGGAAACACTCTTCATGCAATATTTATTGATGACCATGCAGGGAAGATCACGAATGTCCACCTCTAATGCGGCTACTGTCCTTGAAGTGTCATAAGCTCGAGCAGAACTGGCTCAATGGTTCATCGTGGTTTATTGTAGAGGACAAGATGGCAAAACGTGTTTGTTTGTTTATTATCTATCAGTCCTATTACGAAGAAAATGCACAAAGTAAGAGAAGAAGGGGAATTACACTGCTGCTGTCCACTCATGTATATGAAGCACGCGGTTTCAAACAGGGTTGCAGTGATGCACACACGTAATTGATTGTGTCGATTATGCAACAACATCAATTTGTGCAGGACATGTCAACATGCGTTCAGCTTCCGCTACCAGGCAGATCATTAGACTTTATCAAAAAACACTGGACTCCACCATCGTTCTTTAAACAGGGACTTAATAAAACGAACTAATAACTACACGAGGAACCCAACATCCTCAAAAATAAACTCAAAAAACAACAGCAAGGTCATTATTTGGACTGGTCCAGAGAGTGTTGGCTGGAGGTCAATGCCTGTTAGTCACTGTTGTGTCTTTAGCTAGACCTCAACAAAGACTTTCTGGAGAATGTGCTAATGGCTAGCACAGCTTGCTAGTTGCATCTTGGTGCCTTTGCAAGCTGTATTGAAATATAGCCAATATGTGTGAGAGGCCTTTAGCTGCTTGGAAGTTCCCCTGGGTTCCTTTGGAACATCTCAGACTATCATGGAGTGATCTTTGTTGGTGGACTCATCTCTTTACACTTGTCTCTTAAACCTCCTCCATTTGTTCTCAATCTGTCTGACTGTGGATTATTTGTGGATTTCAAACTCTTTAGAGGGTTAATCAGCAACAATAACTGTGTTTTAGAGTTCCTCAGAAAGCTCCTTTGCCATCATACAATTCTATAAACGTGTGTTGTGATTTTCTTAAATAAAAAATAAATAAATGAGCCACTGAACGACACCAGAGTCTCTTTACAACGATTGGAAACACTCTAAAATGATGGACTCTGATTTGCCTTTGAAATTAATTTGAAAACCTAAAGATGTCCAATGATGTGTAATATTGGCTCATTTTCCTGAATAAAGTAGTATTCCAGTACTGTCAGGTGTGAAAACCGTCCACTGTGAAGAGTGCACAGCAGCACTGTATTGATGATTAACTGCTTTCTAGCCTCGTAAAGTCAGTTACAGGGAAACGCGTCTTGGGATTTACAGCCGCTGCCGATTGAAGAGTAGATTTATACCACCTCCTCCGTGACGGGGGTGATTGCTGCTCACGTCCTTTCCCCCAGCTTTATCAGCTCGGGTGGATCAGTGGGAGATAACGCTGGAAATGACAGAGCAGTCCCCGGCTCGGTTTTGTCACGCCGCTCTTTACGAGTGCCGCACGTAAAAAAGGCACAACTGTCCATACAGTCTGTAGGATGTGAGATAAGCCCGGGCAGCGTGGGAGTGATATAGTGGGCCTGTTTTTGTTTTTTTCAGTATTGTTCAGCTGGAGCCGACAAAACAACACAGGTCTGTTACGGTGAAGTATTTAAAAGAGAAAACTGAGCTAAAACAAGCTAGTTATTGTAGTATAGTACAAGGCTGCATGTCAACAAGCAAAAAAAAAAAGCACCGTAGAAATGTCGGCATTGTTGGGATTTGTAAATTATGACATTGCAAATTATTATTTTACAATGCAATGATAAGGTTATGGGTGTGTAGAAAGCATGCTAGTTGGGGAACTAGCTAAAGGTAAGGAAGGCCGCATGTAGGCCACAGTCGATTTGTTTGTTACGTGATTTGTTTGTTTGTTACGTGTTTGTTACCACATCAACAGGGCGAATCATGGTAGATCTGTTTGTTTGGCTCGTGGTTATTAGTTGCTATTTTAGTTGTTAATAGACATCGATTGGTGAAGAAGACAGGGTGACTCCAGGACGCTGGAAATCACTGTTAAGCCTTCTCGAGGTGTCGTGGGTCTAACTTAATGAAACATCGGTTGTTGTTTAGGTCAGGTTCCTGTTGTTTTCATGTTGCTTGGTAGTCATGGCTAGCTGCTGAGCGGACCATACGAGCCAGCAGCTTTTAGTTAGGTTATGTTTTACAATGTTTGAAGTATCCTCTGCTGCTCAATGGGCTTACAAGCCAGCAGCTTTTACTTAGTTGTAGGATGTGATTATAGGTTAAGTGTCATATCACATGACTGTAGGTTTGGTAGGGAATCTTAGTCGAACAGGGCCTCTAAATGTGTTTTGCCTGGGATTTTGGCACAAGGGATTGTAACATCTTATCCTGGGTATTACTGACTGGATTTAAATTCACCTGTTTTCTTACATTATCAACAAGAACTATAAACAGACCGATTTCAGCTTTGCCAGTGGTGCAAATACAGTTTTTTGTTGGATTTACATGGATGATTGCAAGGAGGAATGGTGGACGAGTGGACAGAACAAAAAAATGGACTGAGAGAGACATTGACCTGCATGTAGCTTTGAGGACGGCAACATATAGTCTGATTTCTGAGCGATGGATTATGGCATATTCAAATAATGTGGAGGCTACAGAGATGTGGTTGTATGCCGTCCAACGAGCACGTATCATGACGATACCATGCATGGGTAAAATGTAGAAGAAGAAGAAGAAGAAGAAATGAATGAAGGAACACGAACAGACAGACATATTAAAGGTTGGTTTCTCTCCGTGTCATTTCTGCAGCAAGAGCAAAATGAAAGAACCAATAACGGCACAAACAGGAATAGCCTAGGTTTCTGCATGTGGGCGTGCAACTGGAAAGCTCTGCGTAGTCCCTGCACAGCGCCAGGGATGGATGTGAACGAGCATATCTGTCAGTTAAATATCTACCAAATTCTTGCAGACTTTTCTTATTTCCGTACCCACGTGTAAACTAATATGAAATTTAAAAAAAACACCCTCTGTGGTCTTATTACTCAGTTTTTCTGTTTGCCGTTTGCTTCAAGCATTCATTTAGCCGGCCTCCTAGATAGCGATCCTGCGCTTCCGACGCAGCGAGCGTAAATAAGAAATGACAGGAGAGAGCGGTGAAAGGAAGGAAGATAAGGACGAGAAGCGAGGGGAGGGGTGGCGACAGAGGAAGCGGAGAAAGGAGGACAAGAAAGGAGGAGGAGATACGCGGCAAACAAGAACACGGGCGCTAAATGAGACGACCCAAGGACAGCGAGCGCAGAGAGAGAGAGAAGGCTGCAGGAACCTCTGAGCTGTAGGAGGAGAAAAAGTATATTTGGGTTAATCATCACCGGTGAGGACTTTAATCTCGAGGGGGGAGGAGATGAAAAAAAAGATGGGCTGCCAGATATAACCGTTGTTCAGAATTTGACTCACGCAACTAGGGATATCCCGATCGGTATCGGGGGCTAAAGCAGGCATTTTGTAAAATTATCGGATCGGTATCGGGCTTCATAAACGAAAGCCACGTCATTGTAGTGTGTAAAACGTCTTCTTCTTCTATTTTAACGGTGGCTAACATCAAAGATGAAGTCAAGTCAGACAGAAATGTGTTAATTGAGCAATGTGGATGTTTGGGGAGGTGGTAGTAGGTGATTGTTGTTCAGTGCTACCACCTTGACTCGCTGCTTTTAAGTTTCCTGGAGACTGCGTCAGGTGAAACATAATTCCAGAGGCTGTTAGGGAGTTTTTGGCGTTGGGCGACCAGAACATTTCTGGAGTAGAGAACATTGGTTTTCCAATCTGTTGGAGCTATTGGCACCAAAGTATGAGCTACCCTCTCTTTGCTAAGTCAGCTCTATTTGCTAGTGACCTCCTGATCAAGCTTTTTTGCGCCCCGCTCCGATAATATTCAGTTTTTGGCCGATCCGAGTCCAGATCCAACAAAATTTCCACGCCTGGAGATTGATTCTTCTAGATCATGTGTGCACCGTGCAACTAAATCCAGCTAGGAGAGAGTAGTTCTTCAGAGATGACATCATCCAGGTCAGAGATCAGTAGGTCAATCTACAAAACCCAGATGATGATAACAGGGAACTCTGGACTCAACGGGGAATAGCACTAGTGTATCATAACAAAATACTGGTGAAATAAATGAGTTTTGCACCAGATAATGTGTTATTTAGAGGCTGCGTTTCGGTGCCCCATTCACTCCCACTATATGGATATATTCAGATCTAAATATCTGCCGAACGGCGAGTAAACGATCGTATTTTATGCCAGAAATATGGTCCAGGTTGTAAAAGACAGTAGTTCCCCTTTAATGGGATACTATGTCCGTGTAAAGTTTACCACAAAGTTGCTTCATAGCTTTCATTTCACAGCTTCAGAATCTGCATTTCAGTGCCCCATTCACTCCCACTATATGGATATACGCTGATCTAAATATTGTCCGAACGACTCCAAATGACACCAAAGTTTTATGGGTGAGCAAACGATCAAATTTTACGACAGAAACAAGGTCCAGTACATGTTTAGTCACTCGTTCTTTGGGAGCTTTGACGCTGGCCAACCGGCAGACGTTTTATGGCAGACCTAAAATAAACAACTACAAAAGATCAGGCTTGGTCCATCCAATCTGATCATTTAAAAAAAAAAGAAGTATGTTGACCTAAACTGACCTGCATGTAGTTTTGAGGACGGCAGCATAAAGTCATATTTCAGAGTGATGGATTATGGGAATGTGGAGGCCTGAGACCTGGTTGTATGGCGTCCAACAAGCACATAGACATCATCCAGGTCAGAGGTTAGTAGGTCAAGCTACAGACCCCAGATGATGATATCAGATAACTCCAGACTCAACGGGAATAGCACTAGTGTATCATAACAAAATATTGGTGAAATTAACAAGTTTCATGGCAGATAATGCATTATTTAGAGGCTACGTTTCGGTGCCCCATTCACTTCCATTATATGGATATATACGCAGATCTAAATATCGTCTGAACGACTCCAAATGGCACCAAAGTTATATGGGTGAGTAAACAATCATATTTTATGCAAGAAATAAGGTCCTGAACATGCTTAGTCACTCGTTAGCCACCGTGGCAGACCTAAAATAAACAACTACAAAAGATCAGGCTTGGCCGATCCAATCCGATCATTTAAAAAAAAAATGCATAGGGCCCGATCATGACCAATCAGGACAACCCTACTATTTATTGGCATTTTCACGGTGCACACGTGATCCAGGAGAATACAAGTGCGTTTATTTAAGACCAGACTGGGACTCAGATCAGCTACAGACACTAAATATTAAAAAATTGGATCAGGCTGCAGAAAAACTTGTTCGGGACATCCCTACTCACAACATTGGCATGACTCTGACTAACCGGGCAAAGCGTGACTTGTTTCCTTGACATTCTGCAGAAAAGAGAGACGTATCATCATAATACCGCCTACAGGTAGAAGACCTCTGAAGGCTTAGTCATGTGGTAAAGGTGAAATACCGCTCAGGCTGTGTATTAAAAGCACAGATCAGTAAAAATAAGTTTTATATCCTTCCCTTCTCTACCTCTGTCCTGGCTGGTTGACATTGACACAAAGCTCACACCCCAAAACCAGGCCAGATCACTTCTACTGCATTGCAGGTGAAACACCAACTGTACACACACACACAACACGAGTGCTACTCCACCAAGATAAACTACAAAGCCATGCAGCAACCTCTGGCAACCCCTGTCCAGAGATCACAGCCAAAAAATGTCATCTAGCCTTGCCCAGCAGACCTGCCCTATATTTCCCGTCAGCATGTGTTGGACTGGCAATAAACGTCCCACGCTTGTAAAGTTGGGGAAGATTTATTCACACTAACGCTCAGAGGTGAAATTTACTGCCGTGTGCAGTAGATTATTTGAGAATCCGACGGCTTCTCTCTCTCCTGCGGCGGCCGTCTGAATGTCTGGTGTGTCCGAGAGAAAGGGAGGGAGAGTCAGATGAGAGTCCCGTGCTCAAGGCATGTAGGCGTACAGGCGCATGGCCCTCAGCTGCCAAGTGCCTGGGGTGCCTTCTCTCGCACGACCCCTCCCTCCCTTCAGCCACCGTCCCCATCTGCCGGTCCCAAAACAAACGCTCCTCTTGCCGCGGTGGCTCTGAAGCGTGTTACCCGCTCTCCCCAAGAAACGCGGCAAAAAAACCCCAAAAAAACCAGCCCCCGAAGCGGAGCGGCGAGTCGTCGTGACATGCCTAAAAGAACCTGGCTGGAGGAGCCCATGACACATAGGTCATGGAGCTATAAATAGGACCTGGAGTAGAAGTAGTATGCGGCGGCTCTGCTGGCTCTGACATTGCTCCGCTGTTTCAAAGAACATGGCTCATCCATTAGTAAGGTAGCGGAGAAAAGGCCTCACGCACCAGCCAGCCAGTCAGTCGGGTCAGATCAGTCCACCTATTGGAGATTACGCCGCAGAAACACAGACAGAAAGCAGTCTGAGAAGGGTCTGAGCCGCAGCCACACACGGTCACAGTATAGTCAAAATACAACGACATACTAACACGGCTGCTGCCAAGAGAAGCGAGCGACGCTAGCTAATATCAACCGACGGCCGTTTATGAGATCTGCGACGTTCTTTTTATAATTCTTGATTGATTTAGAGAGAATTTACATTTAAGAAAGTTAAGAAACACAGCTCACACGTTCCTTTTGTGCGTGCGCTGCTCAAAAAGTGTCGCCGAGGGAAAGGAGCTGTAAACAATATGCAGAAACACAATGCCAAAAGAGCATTACAACATCGTCTGACTTATTTATTAACACTACACCGATACCAAGCGTCTGCAACCCTAAGGGAAAAGGAAGAACACACAACCTCAAGCTGAACATACAATAAATAATTCTATATACGTCGAGCGGAGTCATTTATAATTAATATGTCTGCCTGGTTCAGTCAGAGTATTCACACAGTAAGGTTAACTGACAGGCCACGCGGTCGTAACGGAGGCTAACACCCGTGAGAGACGGACCGATGCGAGCAGACATTCCAGGCTGATGCCCTCTGCTAATGCCTGTTAAAATGCCTGTTCCGCCACACTCTGCGTCTTCACACACAAGCTGTTCGTGTGTGTGTGTGTGTGTGTGTGTGTGGAGGCAGGGTAACAGTCAAGTGTCAGCGTGGTGCCACCTGGCAGGGTGGCAGCAGCGGGTCTCCGGTTACGAGGCTGCAGGGGCGAGGGGCGGTGGCGCGAGGAGCCACAGCGACCACCGTGGTGGTGGTGCTGGACCGGTGCTTGCGGCCGTGACTTTCAGTCCTGACTTTGGCTTTAACCGTTACTGGGTCAGGAACACGCGACACCAGTTGTGGTGTCTGGAAACACAGTGTTGTTAGATCATCCCACAGATACTTGATCAGTTTGGGATCTAGTGAATGTGGAGGCCAGGTCAACACCTTGAGATGTTCTTCTTCCTAAAGTGTTTTTGTGCTGCTGCCATCAAGGAGTGTCATTGCTATGGGGTGGTGGTGCCTGGTCTGGTCTAGGTGGGTGCTACATGTCTAAGGAACATCCACACCAATGAATGGCAGGGCCAGAAGTTTCTCTGCAGAACACTGAATTGTCACAAAGATGCTCAAAGTTATTCACTTCTCCTGTCAGTGGTCATAATGTTATGCCTGATCATGTTCTAATGGCTTCAGCAGAGTATCCTGGAATTTCTGGACTGAGCAGAAGTAGCTGACAACTCAACTGTAAGCAGGTCAGTAAGTTTAGTTTCCACCTGTCTGTGGAGGAGAGGATCATTATCGTACTTTCTCGGATCCATGGCCTCCAGGATTACAGACAGTTCCTCCCACAATGCATTGCTGGAGACGGCAGTTGATTATTTGAACATCTACTATGGCACTAGATGCAACTAGCATGCCACAGGACATCAACCTGACGCACTGAACGCGCCAATCAACCCAATGAGATGCAAAAAAAATAGAAGCACAAACGTTACGCAGGGCCGTCTAAACAGGAAAATCATGAGAAATGATGACAAAAGAAGCTAATTGGGCTACGACAGTGAGTTTTGTCCGATTCTGGGTTAGTTAGTGGCCTGGGCGTCATTGCGTATCGAACAAGAACGCAAGCAAGACTCACTAGAGAAGATGCTCAAATCCACTGGACTACAATCCTAGACATTTTTTTTTCCGCATAGATATCAATGTGAGACCAGACAACACAGATTTCCATCAGCGTTACATTTTAAGTGGGAGTGAGCAACCTTTACACAGTAGCTACGTTAGAGACAAACCTTAGCTACACAGCACAGATCTGTGCTGAGAAACAACTCTAAGAAGAACCGTGCTTACCTCTTGCAGATAACTTTTTGGTGTTGATTATTTTAGCAGCATACTCCTGTCCTGTGCACAGCTTAACGCATCTGCGCACCACTGAAAACGCTCCCCTGTGGAACAGAAAAGAAAGAAAAGAAAGAAAAACATTATGTCAGCTTTGCTGTGAGTGGATAGCTCAATACCTGAAGACATTTAGTGTGTGCAGGAGATCCCTGTCTGGCTTAATGGCTAAGGAGAGCTCTTCACATTTCTCCAGGTAGACGGTATAACATGCCCGATGTTAACCCTAGATATATATGGAGTTGTCTGCTTAATAAGGTCCCAAGAGCTCCCTGGTACAAGAGTCAGCATTCTACACAATGTGCACACGTGTGCAGGAGTTAAACTGGGCTCTTGAACACAATTTCAGCTTTAGTGGACAAGCACACCTCAAGGAACAATATCTCACATCCGAACTTTCCAAACCTACTTTCACCCCTGCAGCTACAATGCGACTGAGCAACAATCTGATTTGAACACCTATCAGGTAGGGATGTGCGATATTTTATCGATATATCGTCAAAAACATTCACGGTAAGAATATGTCATCCCGCGATAAAAACGATAAATTCCCGTTGATGACGTACATAAGTGCGACCACAGACATATATACATAGACGCCTCATTGAGCCTACAGGGCGGCCATCTTGGAACAGGGCCACTCTCTCCTACAGTGCATTACATCTATGGATGAATGGTGTTTCTACACAATAAAAGTCATCATAAATCTCTCAGTTGAAGTACGGCATCTTTTCTTTACAATCTTCTATCAGAAGCTAGTCTGCTGATAACATTAAGTAGAATTTGTATTTGGGTAGTAAAACCATATGTGTGAAATTTTTAACAGATTAATAAATTTGGAAATCGAATAATTCTACTTTGAGATTGAGGAGTACCTCTTTCCTTCGTATGTTCATGCACCGCTGCCTCTGCTAGCCCTGTACCAAGATGGCGGCGCTTTAGGCACGTCCCTCCACAGTCGATGCAGCGTCTATGTATATACGTCTGTGAGTGCAACACTCTCAGCCCAACACGTGTGGAATATTGACAAACTGACAATGGTGGAAGGTGGAGCAGATACGCCGGCAGAGAGGAGCTCGTTCCTAAACGAGGCTCCACCTCCATTATCTGGTTTGGTTTTAACCCCTTAACGCCTGGATTGATTTTTCAATGCGTCGACTTCATCCAGAGAGTCCGGGAAAAAAACAACAACTCAGATAAAGATTATAGTCAAAAAGATTAGGATGAATTGGTGTTTATTTATCGTAAAAAACCTTCAGTCGAGCAAGTTTTCTGTGAAGATCTGGCTTCATGGCGTTGGCCCAGCCACGGCAGTGAAAAGCCGAGTGGTGCCACTGGTCTGCCTCCACACTGAGACAAGCCACCGACAAGCTACCGACAAGGTGAGGGGTCAAAGGTGAAAGCTGCGAGACCTGCTGACCTAAAGGCTATAACAGCAGACGCTGGGGGAGAGTTCTTTGCAAAGACTCCAAACCCAGCTGAGCATCACCCTTTCAGCACAGACTCAGCTAAAGCGAGTTTGAAGTGCGGCGCGCTCCGAGAACCCGCCTGCTTTCCGACCACGTGCGTTGAAATGAGATCCCAAAAAAAGCGAGACGCCACTCCCTGCACGGCCGACACCGGCAGCACACACACATACAGCACGCAAACAAATGCTACTGACACCGAACTCCACAGCTGTGCCTGGAAAGTTCACACTCGGTGAGGTCAGTGAATATGCTTCAAAACACAAAGTTAAATAAGGTAACACGTCGTGAATCACCGCTTTTCAAAGTCCGGTTTGACACGGGGAGATTTAAAACGGGCCTAAAATTATCGAGGGTTTTGTAACTGGATGACTCCGATCGGCCGCCGCCTGGCCCGCTGCAGCCTCACAACGGACCCCGCGGCGCAGAGGGATTCAGCGCTGTAGGATGTGAAAAGCTATATTTAAAAGCTTAAAATGTATTACAAACAAGAGACAAGATCTCTTCTCCTCTTACAGATTTCTTTTTGTGGCAGGAGGACGGACAGAAAGCTCAAGGACGAGAGACTGCTCAGATTGTTGCTCCTAGACGTGTGAATCCTCACCAGAGCTTGTGTAGTTGAACATTCGCACCAATATTTGCCGAATATCGAAGCATTCGTTCTCCATTATTTAAAAACCTAATATCTGCAAATACTAGAGGATATGTAGAAATATACGCCAGCAGAAGCAAAAGGCTGACGTCTTTTTGCAATAAACGGGATAAAAGGAAGAAGAAGAAAGTGACACCGGCGCCCAATAATTGCCTCTCCTCAGAAGTGGGATTAGCGTCGCCATGCTGCACGGAGCGTTATCGTACGGATGTCAAACCATTCACACCTGCGCCTCTTCCTTCGAGCTCTGCGTGATTAATAAGATCGGCCCCGTGGAAGATTAGCCTCTCCCACACAGAGAGCTTTGAAGGCCACCGGTTTCTGTCTGTTGTGTAACATTTAGATGAACACAATGAAAGCATTTGATCGGCTGCATTTTTTCAAGAAGTAGAGACCGGAGCGCGACTCTTAAGGTATGAAACAGCACGGAGGCCTCGTGAATTAGCCTGATCCCTGCATCTCTGGCAGGTGGTTGGGACAGACAATGGGGCGTGAAGCAGAGGGGGCCAACGGGACATTATATCGCCATGTACCGGGGCGGTTTGATCAAATGTCCCTTGAGCAAGACACTGGATTCAACAAGCTGCTAAACCTCAGTTTTGAGCAATATGTCTGTGAAGGTTCTCAGTCATCTAAGTCATGAAACATCGAAAAAAGGTTTAAAATGCAGTTTTTTTGAGAAGACGTTCCACCACTCATCTGAGTAGCTTCTTCAGTTCTAGGGGACTGGTGGAAAATCTGAGGTTAAAACTTGTTTTTTGGATCATTTGAGCAATTCTTGTTTGAACGAGTGACTAGTCACGTAACTACCAGTAGCTTTGGGTCCTGTCACCTGCAGAAGCTCCCTAATGACTCTGCAGTGGTTGGGTTGGGTGTATTAGAGATGGACAGGAGGTGGAATATAGGACACTCATTGGAGACTTTATGGAGTGGTGCCAGGCAAACAACCTACTCCTGAACGTGGACAAGACCAAGGAGCTGGTCATTGACTTCAGGAAGGGACATGAAGACACTGGACAAAATGCTCTCCATCATGGACAATCCGTCTCATCCACTACACCAGACAATAGAGGGACAGTGGAGCTCATTCTCCACAGTGAACGCCACAGGGCGTCATTCATACCAAACTCTGGTTTTGGTTTCATGGCTGACCTAGAATAAATAACTACAAAAGATCAGGCTTGGCTGAAGCTTGATACTGATCTGATCTGATCATTTGAAGACTTCCTGGGTTAGCCACGATATAGCCCCGTGCGTATATTAATGAAATTCAGCAGTGATGACATGAGTTCAAGGAACTAATCTCAATCGAGGCAACGTCAAGTTGTCTGACGATGGCAACACAGAGATCTCCAGACATTTACAGCAGGGAAACTCACCCTCCACTTTAAAGCCCATCAGAATGGAGTAGCAGTTTTCTTCAGTATGGTCTCTGAAAAAACCCAAACTGCACTCGAAAATCACAAAAAAACTAAAATGTGATGCCTGGGTGCACACTTTAGAAGTCATCTAAATTCTTTATGACAACACTCTGCCTCTCCAACCAGTAAAGAATCAACAGCAACCAAAGAAAAAGTCTACCAAAGGGAATACAGTTGGCGCCATCTTGAGCAGTACTGTCTGAGACTGGAGGTACGTTGGCCGATAGCCTGTCTATACTTCCTCCTGACACGACTAAGACGAAAATCTTCCTCTCGAACATAAACCAGTATTACATTAGCTACCTAAAACGACTCTGGTGTTTTCAAGTCCCATCCACTAACATGTAGGGGGGCGGAGCTTATGACCTACACTGCAGCCAGCCACCAGGGGGAGCTCTACTTGCTTTGCCTTAACTATTGAGGACGTGTCATGACATCCATCTTTTTTTACAGTCTGCAGCAGATGCAAACATGATGATGCGTAACGTTTTGATCTGAAAGACTGCGCTAGACACGTAGGCTAGCTCCATCCATACACTAGCAACAGGTTTGGTCTGGAAACTGAGGGTTACCTAGGCAACCGCAGCCTGGGACATCCACCAGCGACCCAAGTGTCGGCTACAAAGCGACGGGTGACAAGCGAATAATATGTGCACAGTGGAGTTGGTGAATTAGGGGAAGCTGTGGCGCATGAGAGAAACAGCTTTGGGATGGTGAGGTCACTGGTTTGATCCCCTCTATCGCCAAGGAGCCTCGAAGCAAGGACCCCAAAACCCTGCAAACCGCTCCGTCGAATGGGTGAAATGAAGACAGCTGATTCCTTCTGTGTGTGTGTGCACGTATAGAGATGGCAAATAAAGTGTTTGATCTGATGTGGTCCAGTGAGAAACACGCACGCACCACGGCAAAAAGAAAAAGCTAGCTCGCACTAAAACGGTGACCTAGTTTCACGATTAATAAAAAACAAAACAAAACAACAACATCCATGTAAACCTGTCAATACGTTTTAGCCTCATATCGACGCACGCAGCTAATGTAAACACATGCAAATGCCAAGGCTGCACCAAGCTCTATACAGCTGCTCCTTTCAGAGCCAACAGGAGGGATACTCCAAAATAAAAGCCTTTTGGTGAAGTGCTCCTTCAGTTCTTGCTTTAAGTCGAGTGAAACCTAACTTTCTCCTAAAATACTTGCATGTCTGGTCACCTAAAGCGAAATAACATGCCATAAAGTTAAGTTTTATGCATCTAAGTCTTTGTTTTGTGTGTCATTTCATGGGAATACGCTTAAAACTAGACATACTAGCTCAATAAATTATTTAAGAAAAGTCACAGCAGGAGGGTTTACGTAGGATTAAGCTAATAAGAACAATAGAAATCTATCGTTTCAATGCAAGATATCATTTTCACACTAACCGGGGTTAGGCGTTGGAAAGAAACCAAAACATCTATGTGTTTAAAAACGTGCACTGAACAGAGACGATTCACGCTGCACTGCAGAATGTCTTATCTGGTGCTATCTGCCACCACAAAGCTGCAAAAAAGAAACAGCTGTCTAAGGAAGAAACTATTGTCACTCATTCACACACTGTCCAATAAACCTGTAAAGGGTGCCGCAGCACAGAACTTTAAACTGAAGCCAATAAAAAAAAAAGTCAAAAGTCTTGAGCATGCATGTCCATTTCCAATATCTACTTCTGGTATTTATATTATTGTTGTTCCACGAAGCAGAAGCTTTCTTTTCTGCAGCATTTTCCACATCTGGAGACCTGTGCTCCCCTTCGAGGGCATGCAACTGCTACTTAGAAAACATCTACTACTTTCCTTCTTTTCTTTTTTTCTTTTATAAACCGCACCTTTCATCCGCGGTCAACCACATGACGCTGCAGGGACACGTAAAAGTGTGCAAACTGAGTCAATATGTTTTTTTGCGTTTTAGGAGCGTTTTTTTTTTTTTTTTTTTGTGCAAATGCCGAAACAAACGAGAGTAAATGTTATGAGCGGTGCATGCATGCAGAGAGAGAGAGAGAGAGAGAGAGAGAGAGAGAAGGAGAGAGCAGCGTATTTTGAGAGCTGTCATCCCTAAAAAGCGCGCACACGCTCACACAGACGCTCGCAGCACTGCTGGCCTGCAGAGTCAATCAACTCAGATCAGCTCCTGCAAAACATAAAACCAGCCCTGCCGCTTTTTTTCCACCGGTTTTGAAACAAAAATCACACTTTCCAACAGAGGCAGCAGCCCGACGCCGTTGCGCACACCACTACACCGACCGACACACAACATCCACCGGCTCTACTCACTTCCCCAGCTCCTCGTATAGCTGATATTCGTCTGTGAATCGCGTACAGGTTGTCGTGGCCATGTCTCTCCCCTGTCTCTCGCTTCTTCTCCTTAATCAACTCCAAAAAAATAAAAAATTTAAAAATAAATAATGTGTAATCTGTGTATATTTTTTGGGGGGGAGAAATGTTGCGTTAGAAAAAAATACAGGGTCCGCCCAGCAGCTAGCCGGCCGTTGGAGCGGTGGAAAGCCGTTTAGGAGGCGCCGAGTGACGGAGGGGTTTGATATAGAAAGTCGAGGGAGCCGGGGTGGTGCTCTCTCTCTCTCTCTCTCTCTCTCTACTATCTGACAGCAGCTGCCGCGCTGTCATCAAGTCAGCTGATCTACCCACATCCACTTCCTGCCAGTAATTTCACAATAATTCAAAATAAAACGAGTATCCGTGTGAGGCATAGACTGTAAAAGAATATTCACGACGCGTTCCCACTTCCTCCCCGCGTTATACGTTATTATAATGTAAGTAGAGCTCCCCCTCGTGGTTGGCTGCAGTATAGGTCATAAGCTCCACCCCCTCCATGCTAGCGGATGAGACTTGGGCCAAACTAAAATTTTCTTTTTCAATGATGTTTTTTGTCATTTTAGAAAAAATAAAATTCTGAGAAGTTTAATTTTATTTGATTTTAGTTTATGTTTTGACTCTACAGGAACACGATGTGACGTCGAAAGAGGAAGTGTGGGCGGGCCATCGATAACAACAGGATGTAAAATCATGCTAGCATGCTACCATGTTGTTTTTTGTTTTTTAATGTTTTATTGCAAAATTCTTCTACAAAAATTTCTATTTGAAGAATTTGCCTTTTATTGTTTCACATATTCTTTTTAATATTTTATATTTCTTTTGTTACTCTTTTGAATACGTACAAGGCTAGCTAATGCTACTCATTGAGTTATTTTAGCAACTAAAAAAAACAACACATGAACATATTCAGTAGTGAAAGAGTAATATACAGTATTAACGGTAAAGCAAATAAGGTACTTTGTAGTATTAGTAATAGTGTAAATAAAGTTATTTGTATTATTTAGCAGTGGTGCAAACAGCATGTATGGTGACGTGGGAGAACAGGATTACATACAGTAAACTATAAACTCTGCAAAAGTAAAAAGAACAAGTGGAGTTGACACGTTTTAACTAGAGAGCAGCATATTTCCAGACTAGGGACGTTCAAGTGTGTCAGATAAAAATAATTTTCTTGTTTATGTTTTATTTTGAAGGCAACAACCACACATCTTCCGGCCTCGTGCTCGTCAGTCTGGCTGTTTTCACCCAGTCCTGTTGTTTCTGCAGCACCTTCACTACTCACTGACTCTCTCTCTCTCTCGCTCGCTCCCTCTGGCGCCCTCTGGTGGATCGAGGGCGCAGCGTCAAAGCGCGACAACGTAATGGAGCGCACCTCCCGCCTGCACGGTGCGCATTTCCAAATACGGGCAAATATGAGACAGAGCTTGTTTGCGAGCGCCACGTGTGTGTGTGCGTGAGTGTGAGTGTGTGTGACAGAGAGATGGAAGTGTTTATCTGGAGTCGAGGTGGACGCTGTGACAGAGTTAAGGGGTTAAATGGAGACGTGTTGAGAAACTGGTACAGAATATTACAGAGAACACTGAAGACATGTTAAAGCACTGGTCTGTTATGGAGCATTCTGGTTGGCACTGCATGATAAACATCCAGGTTACATGCATATTGTGTAATTAAAAATAAAAACAGAAAGCTAATGAAGACATTTCACTTTTTTTCTTATAATCTTCTCCAGATTTATTTCAAATGGACATGATCCACACACATCACTCATACACTGCAACTCTCAGCTAAGGATTTCAGAATAAATAACATCATTGACACATTTTCAACAATACGCAGATCCATTCGGAGCAGCACTCGTCACACAAACACATTTTATATCGCTGCAGTCATTACATGAATGAATGATGTGTCTCTTGTAACGTCCCCATGCGTCGCCTCATCCTCTGACAGCGGAGCTTTTAGTATTTCCACATTTTGATAACGTCTAACGGGCGACACAGGTTAGAACTGATGCCTCACAGCGAGAAGGTAATCTCCAGGTACTCCAGCTTCCTCCGACCGTCACAAGACATGCTCATTGGTGATTCTAAACTGGCCGCCATTGGCTCCAGCGTCCCCGCGACCCTTCACAGGACGAGCAGTTACAGAAGATGAATGAATAACGTCTAACGGTGCTTTTGTTCTGGGACAAACATGCGGCTGTCTCTCCTGAGTCCGTCACTGCAGCAGCCGGACGGAGTTGACGTGGAGATGGTAGAGGAAGTCGGCGTAGGACGCTCCACCGTTGGGGCTCTTGTCTTCCACCAGGTGGCGCTGCAGTGCCTCCTCGCAGGTGTCGCCCTGCTTCACCACCCAGAGCTGAAAACAGAAAGCGGACCGAGTCAGGTAGGAGTCTGAAAGATTCATCTGTCATCTTCAAAATATCTGACGAGAGTTAAGAACAAAGAAGTCATGGAACCAGCGTCCACTTTGTTTCTAGATTCATATAAAGCATCTCGTTCATACAGAATGAACACACAGTTCAGGTGAGTGTGATAGTTTTATGGCATGAATGAACCAAAAGGAGTGACTTGACGTGATCTTTGCTCACCTTGCGGGTGCAGGGTGTCTGGGAGTTCAGTGTGTTGATGAGAGACCGGACGTGGACGGACAGAGGGGTCTCCAGAACTGGCAACTTGGTCTGAAGGACGGATAGAAATGACAAATCATTTAATCATCATAAATAAAATACTGTTTTGCAGCTAAACCTTTATTACACTGTGTTCACTTGTAGATGAGTCCTCAGTAATAAACCGTACGCGTGACCTCTCACCTCTCCAGACGGCAGCGAGGAGAAGGAGCTGCTGTTGAAGAGCTCGACCAGCGTGCATGCTGGGACTTGGGTGCCCACCCAGAGCAGCAGGGTGAGGGGCGCGTGGATCAGATACAGACCTCGGGGCTCCAGGTTGGCGGCGGAGCAACGCAGCGCCTCCTCTGGGTTTGGAGGACGGGAGCCGTCAGCTGACAGCGGCTGGTGGAGACAAAGGAGAGAAAGTCTCACAACAAAATAAATGTCTTTAAAATACATATATGAAGACAGGTCAGAGGTCAAGACGGATGCTGGACAAACGTCTTCTTCTCTACTTTCATTCTTTTTCTGTGAGGAATTAATACAATATTGTTGAAATGTTGTATTTAAGTTTGGTTTGGGGTTAGTTTTTTTTTTTGTGTAGTATAAATCTGAGCAGGACAGACTCCCGCGTCTTGACACTGACCAGAGGCAGCAGCAGAGGGTAGAAGTGTGTGGCGGTGCTGCACGTGTCCATGCTGAGCACCTGGCATCGCTGCTGCAGCCTCTGGTGGATGGAGCTCCTCAGGCCCGGCAGCAGCACCTCGCTCTTCCTCAGGCTGTTGATGTAAACAGGGAGAGCCCGCAGGTGCTGAGGAAGGACCAGCTGCGGAGCAGGAACACAGCACGGTCAAACACTCAGTGGCCGTTTAGTTTCATTTAAACGTAGGCATTCAGGTATGAAACGAATCTCCACCTGTCCTGCAGATACTGAAGCAGAGCAGCAGAGTTTGCGGTAGCACGCCAGCGCTTCCGTTACCTCCGTCTGCAGCTCCTCCCTCAGCTCCTGCAGGGGGCGCTCCAGCACTGAACAGTACACTGAGGAGACGCGAGCAGGAAATCCACTATTTATTTTACGGCTTCCATGGATAGCATCCGAACAAATCATTAATGTCACTGTAGAGCAGTATCAACATTTCTATTTATACCTTCCAGGCGTTTGTGCTACTTTTCCTTAAGAGGATAAAACCTGTTATTGGCACACACTGCATGACTTATCATAACAAGATGGGGATTTTACTTCATAAAATGTTTACAACTCTTCTTACTCTTCTTGCAGTAGAAAGCGAGCAGCGTCTGGGCCTGAAAGTGACGGAAAGTATCTTGTAGTTGATGTGAGCATCGTAAGGTCAGCGTGTGAACCCTGGTCCTCCGGTCTCCTGACTGGCTGCTGTAAGACAGCACGACCTGACACACGGGAGGGGAGAGGAGAGGATTATGGTTAAAAGCCTCAATTAAAACAGAAGAGGAGGAAGAGGACGCTACGGGGACATGATGTGGTTCGTGACAGACACTGATCTCCTGATATCAATCGAGACATCTCTACTAAATTTGCTCCCAGGACTGATTCCAATCTCATGTTATTTTTAAATATATATGTTTAAAACCCTTTAAAAATGATTAATAGTCCACATAAATGTCAACTATCAGATCTGAGGTGATGATCGCAGACCCACCTGTATGGCCATCCCCCTGGTCTCATCCAGAGCTCTGTTGTGTGCGAGCTCCACAGCCAGCGTTGTCCACCCGTCAAGGGTCGCCAAGGTTACGTGTCCGGGGCTCGGGCCGGGGACGAACAGTCCGTAACAGCCGGACACGCGTAAATCTGGTGAGACAGGTGCAGACATGTGTGTTTTTAAAGAGCTCGCGCTGAATAATTACGACAAAACGATCGCTCACCTTTGCTGACGAATATCCTGAGCTCAGCCTTGTAGCCCGTGTCCGTCTCTACGGCTCGTTTTAGATCGGCGCTGAAACGCTCTCTGTCCAATTCCCCCTGCAGTGGAAATTAAAAAAAGAAGAGATGTCAAAGTGTGCCTTTAACAGTGAACGCTATGCAGAGGAGCTGTCCTGTACCTGGAGGTGGCCGTAGGTGTTCAGAGCTCCACCTGTTAGATATGGAATGTGTCCTGGCCACGCCCCGCCCACGTCTTGCTGAGAAAGGACAAACAGGTGAACCCCACATCCCTGAAGGACGCACTCCTTGGCCAATGAGAGGGCTACTTCTGAAGGCTGGAAGATGGACTGGGAAAACAGGTCACAATAGAATTATTAAACTCTCCTTATAAAAACTACAAACTACAAGCCGCCTCCCACATAAGACAAAGATCAGAGGACAGCACTGTTAGGGAGAATTTAGGCTACATGTACCTTTGGTTTGTTGGTGCCGAAGAACCCTGAGGAGGAGTTTGTGTGTCCGGTTTCTACCAGAGGGGCCGAATGGAAGATCAGCAGCTTGCCAGGACAACTCAGGCCCTAGTTTATAAGATAACCAGGATGAAGCTCTTATCCAAAATACACAAGGAGACACTTCTGAACATAAATATAGCGTTAAGCCTCATTTAGGTTAGATTCACAAACCTGTAGAACGGCTAGCCCTGCTCTGACAGGCAGCTCCATGGGAACGCCATGAGACTCATCACACTCTGCAGTGAACTGAGGGACAAGCTGCAACACACTGCACACAGAGAGACAATACTACTCACTGGTCGTAATATTATGGCTGATTGGTATGTCATTCTGCAGAACGCATCTGAACAAACAGCCAACGTGACCGTTACCTGTCGATGCTGCTTATACAGTCTTTGAGGGACACCAGGAGCCCCTCCCTCACAGGAAGCTGCAGGTCCTCTGTCTCCGTGACGACCAGCATGTGCGGGCGGGACAGATCGGGACTGAGGTCGTACAGGTGGACGCTGGTGTCGTACGTTATCAAACCGATGCGGACGTCCGACAGCGAGTCGCCGCCCTCCCT